>CM076570.1:829908710-830543843 GCA_034641835.2 Pinus albicaulis
CATATCTAATAATATAATACTAAAATTTGAAATCTATACTATGAGGGTTAATTTTCCTTAGATATAAAAAAATAAAAATAAAAATAAATAAAAAAATAAAAAAAACACTCCAAACCAGAATAACACCAAATATGACATGGAAAAATCTTTTGGGAGAAAACCCAGCTAGAAGGTGAGTTTTCTCTACTCGCTCTTTCTTAGAATGGAAATGTTGCAATTACAAAAGAGTGAGATTTGTGGCCCGTGGGATGCTACACAACACAAACTCTATCTTTTATTCCCTCTCTCTATCCACTCTTTGCTACTCTACTCAACTATGGAAAAAAATGCACTAGAATAGAATGAAACCCCTTTCCCTTCTAGTGGCCTAGCCATAATATAGACCGATAGCCAACTAGTGGTTAATTTTGACTCCAACTCTTACTAAAGTTACAATGTTGACCCTTCTAGAGTCTTATTCAACACGGTCGCATCGCTAGCCCATTTTTCCATGAGTAATGAGGTTGACTAGGAATCCTCTTGAATCATAGTGGACAAAAAAAAAGGTCAACTTCCAGGTGGCATAAATTTTGCATGTAGACTTTGAGGTATTTCTTACATTGGAAAAGTATCTAAGTGAAAAACAATGCCAAGGGGCCTAACGTAAGCGAGAATTTTTGGACCCCAAAAAAATTCATTACATTTCTCAAACTACCTCTAAAAGTTTTAGAACCTCAGTTCGCCAAATTAGGACCCACCAATAAAAATGGTCTTGTAAGTTGATTCCTCCAATTTTTCCACTATGAAACATTATTATACATGACAAGTAATATAATGATCCAATCTAAATTATTTATGCAAATCCTTGTGAATGACGTTGATCTGCAACAAAAAGAGTTCTAAAATACTTAAAAGGAACTCAAGACTTTGGACTCAAATATTCCAAAATCAATGGCTTTAGCCTATTTTGATATTCTAATTCACACTTATATGAAGATAAATAAAATGGAGTGTTAACTTCAAATGTCACCTTCAGGGTATCTCATGAGTCTTGGATCATTAGTTGTCTTCTGGATATTGTGTAAATAGTAAACTCCAACAAATACCACAACAAAGGCATAATATTTGGCAACTACATAAGCAAAGGAGATTGTGTGGCTCAAGAAATACTTGAAGACTTGTATGACAAACAAGTTCTACTCCTCTTCTAGTGGCTTATGCTTTTGTAATCATTTTGGCTAAGAATTCCAAATTCCATGAATGAACCAAACACATCAACACAAAGTAGCATCTAAATAAATATCATGTAGATCTGCCAAACTATTAATTTAAGACATTGTTCCACAAAGGAGCAAATTGTTGACATCTTCATCAAAGCACCTAGAAGAGAAAATTTTAGGAAGTTCAAAATGATGCTTAGACTCATAAATGCCCCTTTGTGTGAAATGGGGGAATGTTGGACACATAATCCTTTGAGATTTCGAGTAGCTATAAATCCATTGTAAATAATTAGGAATCTAAGAGTTAGAAACACTATATAGGAAATGAAAACAAATTCATCTTCCTAATTGCGCCAAGAGGCGCTCTACTGCCCAGTATAGGGTAGATGTGTAGGTGTAATGTAAGTGTGTAAACAATTAAAGTAATAATAAAAAATTTGAAGTAATATAAACCCCAAAGGATCAGTGTAAACATTTAAATGTTGACTCAATTAATATTAAAAGGTAATAAAAAAATAAATTTCAATTTGTTATATTTTTATTTTTTTATTAACTTGTGAATAGGATTTGTTACAATACCATGGGCCAATACTATAGCTTATCAATACCACATGCCCAAAAACCCTGACTTATTTCACAATCAAAATATTTTATATCAATATGACAAGATTCTTAACCATAGATATTCACCCCCACTTTATTGTGGGTATTTTTAACTTATATATAGGCTTTGTTACAATAAAATGGGCCAATAACATGGCTTATCAATACCACATGCTCAAAAAACAAAACTTATTTCACAATCAAAAAAAATTATAACAATATGAAAAGGATTCTTAACTATGTATATTCGCCCCCACTTTATCATGGATATTATTAACTTGTAAATAGGCTTTGCGCCAATACCATGGCTTATCAATACCACATGCCCAAAAAACATAATTTATTTCACAATGAATATTTTATAACAATATGACAATATTCTTAATAATGGATATTCACCCCCACTTTATCATGGATATTATTAACTTGTAAATAGGTTTTGTTACAATACCATGGCTAATCAATACCACATGTTCAAAAAACATAACTTATTTCACAGTCAAAATTATAACAATATGACAAGATTCTTAACCATGTATATTCACCCCCACTTTATCATGGATATTATTAACTTGTAAATAGGATTTGGGTCAATATCATTGCTTATCAATACCACATGCCCAAAAAACATAATTTATTTCACAGTCAAAATATTTTATAACAATATGACAAGATTATTAACAATGGATATTCACCCTCACTCTATCCTGGATTTTATTAACTTGTGAATAGCCTTTGTTACAATGACATTGGTCAATCAAGGCTTATCGATACCACATGCCCAAAAACCAAAAACCATAACTTGTTTCACAATCAAAATATTGTATTAATATTTAATTTTAAATTAATTTTATACCATTTTTTTATTAAATCTAAAAGGAAAAAAATTATAATTACTTTTGAGATATATCTAAACCCTTTATCCTCAGGTTTACTAAAAATATTCCCATAGAAATTAAATCAAAGTTTTAATAAAATTAAAATGAGAATACTTTTATAGATAAATATATGAAATTTATATAATATAAATAATATTATTAAGAACCAACATAGATCCATCTTAACTAAGGATCCAAGTGATGAGATAAAGAAAGTGACTAAAAATAATAGAGGAAAGATAGTGCATGATTCTTTTAAGTTTTTCATTATTTTATTTTCTTTGACATGATTGATCCAAAATATAGGTTTAAGATTTTACAACCAATTGAGTTTTTTTTAATTTAAACACTTTCTTAAGAACGATACAATGGGATCAAATTTAAGAGGGGGGTGGAGAGAGAGGGAGGGAGATGATGACAAAGCTGGAGGTTGGAGAGAGAGAGAGAGAGAAAGAGAGAATGTGTGTGATGGGGGGAGATAGAGGGATAGAGAGAAGGAAGAGACAGAGGGGAGAGAGAGAGAGAGAGAGAGAGAGAGAGGTGGATTTGGAGGGGGAGAGAGAGGGAGGAAAGAACATACATAAAGAGATAGATTTGGAGAGAGATAGGGTGATAAGGGAGAGATGGAGAAAGGGTGAGGGAGAGAGGAGAGGAGGGAAGAGAGAGAAGAGGATTGGAGTGATAGGGAGAGAAGGGGAAGAGAGAGAGAGAGAGACATAGAGATGGATGGGAGAGAGAGAGAGAAGAACGGAGGGAGGGAGATAGTGATAGATTTGGAGGGAAGAAAGAGAGGGATTTTTTTGGGGGGGGAGAGAAAGAAAGAGGTGGGAGAGAAAGGGAGAGAAAGGAATTAAGAGAGAGAAGGAGAGATAGTGAGAGAGATGGAGTTGGAGGGGGAGAGAGAGGGAAGGAAGAAGAAATACATATAGAAATAAAGGTGGAGAGATAGAGGGAGTGACAAGGGAGATATGGAGAGAGAGTGAGGGATAGAGGAGAGTGGGAAGAAAGAGAGAGAGAGAAGGAGAGAAAGCGTGTGTGAGAGAGAGAAGGGGAAGAAAGAGAGGGAGAGAAGGGGAAGAGCGAGAGAGGGAGAGGAAGAGGGAGGGAGAGAGAGATAGTTAGATATGGAGAGAGAGTGTGTATGTTTGCAGGATGAGATAGAGAGAGGGAATAAGAAAGAGACACATAGATACAAATTTAGATATTATATATTATTATATAACCAACCTAGATCCATCTTAATGCCAAATATATCAAGCACCGAGTGAGATCACATCTCTAAAGGTGCAAACATTCCTCGATTTTTGAGTCAAAAAATAGGTTTGCACCTCAAGAGATTTGATCCCTCTTGACGCATGATAGATTTGGGGTTAAGATGGATCTAGGCTGGTGTGTTAAAGAATTATTCATATGAATGGAAATCATCAAACCTTGTGGAGTTAATCCTCAGTTTGACACTAAAATGGTTTGACTTAACAAGTTCACAAGCTCCTACACCTATTTTGGTGCCTCACACCTTCAATTGTAGTTATTTAGGCTGCTCATGTTTCCACAACCCTAAAACCTCAAATAACAAGCCATTTGTGTCTAAAATATATGGCATGTGCTCAACCCTTCACCATCTCTACTTGTGTTATGTGTACCATAGTTGCCACATCTCTACCACTCAATGCATGTAAGCCATTTGGGTCATTAGAGCCATACAAGCCTATTCTAAGAATGAACTCTTTAGGAAGATTCATTCCAACATAAGAATCCCAATAGTACAAAACCAACACCATTGCGACATCTCCCTCATTCAAGAAACCTTGGAGACATTTCTTATTTGAATTATTGTAATTGATGTCAAAGGATTAATGTTGTCATTACAATACACACGACAGTAAGGTTTACAACTATAATAAAAAGAGCAGTGCACGTGAAAAGTAAAAACCCCATTGTATTGGTTTTTGAAGCCCTTATTATTTTTCCATGGCATGTAAAGAAGTGAAACAAAAATAGAATTAATTATTTAATTAATAGATGTCATGTCTTTGTGAATTAACATGTCCCTTAATAAAGGGTGATGATAAAGTATAAAAAGATAAAGTAATGAGAGAAAGTGAGTGGATAAAAATTCAATATTCTTTTGAAGAAGCACATGAGCAAAGATTGAATATCATTTCAAGAGGGGAGAGTAAAAAATCAATTTCGAGTCAATTTGGTAGTTTCGATATAACTTAGCTTGTGTTAGAAATACTGAGAGGGGGGTGAATCATTGTTTCTTTTCAATTGTTATTTTTACCAGTTAGATCACTTATATTTAGAACACAAAATGAACAATAAGAATAAATTCTTGTGAAATAAATCAATTACAATATATGTAGGGCTCCTGTTGGAAATACTGAGAGGGGGGTGAATCAGTATTTCTTTTCAATTGTTAATTTTTTCCAGTTAGATTCTTCACCATTAAAAAACAGAGAGGTGTATAATAATGATATTATTAAGGATTAATAAGAACTTCAGTCCCTTTTCAAAATAATTGAGTACAATAGATGTGTGAGGGCACCAACCCTTCAATGAATCAGGCACCAACCTGTTTCCAAGCACAAAATTTGACTTTGATGAGGCTCCGACCTCTAGGGCTTCAACCCTATCTTCACCAAGGCACCAACCTTGAGTTTAGGGGCACCTACCCCAAGGACACCAATCCTTCTTTGCTTCTTCACTGGATTATTAGTTCAAAGGTGCTTCAATGCACAAGTCTACATCATCAATTCTGCACCATGCTGCATCGTTTATTCAACACCACACTTCCATTAATTCTGTCCCACTGTTCTTGCAACACACTGTACTTATTCTTTTGTACCGCACTATCACTTCACCAACTATATTAAGGAGTTAAAACTTCACCATATACTAAACTTCTAGCACCATGTTGCACTAGGACTATACTAGTAATTAGCGCCTCACTGCACCAAGTATACCAAGTATCTTGCATAGGTTCGGTCTTCTTATGGACAGACTGGTTTTCAACAATCCCTAGTAGCCTATAGCAGCACGAAAGTAAGAGATAGCAGATCCGAATTTTTTGATGCTTGTAATACAGTCCTGAATCTGCAACAGTGAAGACAACCCTCAAGACCCACGTCTTAAACTTTTGTAATAAGACCGAAGTTACAACACAAGTTCAAGACTGAAATGATATAGCACATATCTACCACAGTTCATTGCAACCCTTGAACAACACCGAGGATGAGGTGTAAAAACCACAACAATGTAAGACTGCTCTACCACAGTTCACCGTAGCCCTTGAATTGTACCGAGGATGAGGTGTGCATAAATCACTGCAATCCAGATCACCAAAGATCACAACAAAGCATAGTCTGAAGCCTTCAAACTACACATGTTCCACAGATTTGGAGTTACTCCAAAAGTGCACATAAATTTGCTCCGAAAAACTTTCTCAAAGAATAGCCCTTTCATAAATGCTTTGGTTCATGAGATATGAACCCACCTTTCTTCACCAAAATTCTGTAATTTTTTGAGTAAGAAGGTGATCTGAAGTAGATGATTTAATTTCTTATATATACACAAACTCATTCAGCAAACTGAAAGGACATGTCCCTTAAGGGCAGGCCGACATGGAAGAGAGTTTAGGTCGGCTTAATGACCAGACAAATTTGTTGAACTTGAAAAATTCATATTTCTTATAACACTTGGCGTTTCATGCCAAGTGATAGCTCATTAGAAAGCTAAAAATATTCTCTAGAGGATGGTGAAAATCTCATACAGAATTTTTTCCTCTAAGGTAGTGAAAAATATTTTTTAATGTGACTAGTCATTTATTGGTGCAAAAATGGAGGTAGGGTAGAATGCCTTCGAGAGTTGGGCTTCTTTATGATTTGATTTTTTCCTTCTCCAACATAGGGTTATAATGTCATCAATTCACCATGCCATAGTGATATGTCATTAATCATATGAAGCATCATGTCTTCAAGTATTCTTCCATCATCCATCTAGCATCCTATTGCCATATTTACATCAATAACAACCTAGATTAACAGCTCCAACCCTAGATGAAGACACTGATCTTCAATCTCCCAGACACCAATCTATATTTTCCAAGCACCGACTTGGACAACCAAGGCTCCAACCTTGTCAATTCAAAGGCACCAACCTCAAGGGCTCCAACCCTGTTTCTGGTTTAGGATCCGACCTGGTTTCTTGAGGACTCTGATCCTCTAGGGTTCCAACCTTATTTTCCAAGGCAGCAACCTTGTCTTTTTGAGGCTCCAACCTCTTGGGCTCCAACCCTTTACTTTGTCAATATATATTTGGTTATACTTCACGGCTTCCACTATTTTCTTCAACGAGCCCTGTCAATCTTCAGTTATCCCCTCACTTTGTCTCCATGTTACGTCATCAATGACATCCTTGATATTTTCACACGAAGGTGTATTCGTTGTCCTTCATGATACCCAATCAACATCTCCAAGGTCATCTCATGATGGATTCAACGCATCATGGTCTCCACTGATGTCTCCAAGTCAGATTCTACAAGTCCTCCAAATATCTTCAAGTATCCTTCAAGGTGTCTTCAATAGCCTCAATATATTCTTCAATAGTCAAGTTTCTTCAACAACTATTCAAACTATGCTTCAAAAACGTCTTCAATAAGTTTCCCCAATAAATTTCCAAGTTGCTACAAAAGGTCTTCAAAATGCTCTTCAAACAAGTCTTTGACACTTCAAGATTTCTTCAATATTGGTTCAACAAGAGTGCTTCAACAAGGTTCTTCAAAATATAACACTCTTTGGTATCCAATAGTGCTTTTCAAGGCTGCATAAACACTCCAACAAACACAAGCTTGTACTTTGTCACCCTCAGGCAATTCTAACTTGATGGAAGGAAATTCTTATGCTTCAGATTCCCAATATGCTCACTGTCAAGATCTTCTTCACTTGTACATGCTTCCAAGTTCATTGTCCAATACTTCAAAATGCTCCAAGGTTGTCCTTCATACAGAATTGATTCACTCCCTTTGCAAGGGTAAATGCTGCTTGAAGATGTTTACACAATGCTGCTTTAAGGCTTCTTCAAGAAAACTTCTTTAATAGATTTTCTCACCAAAATCCAAGGGATCTTCAACTATGCTTTGAGATGATTCATTGAGGCCTTCAATCAAGATTTAAAAGGTATATACAAAAGGTTTATAATGTCTTCAATAAGGACTTCACAAGGTTTGTTCTTAGATAAGTCTTCTTCAATGCTTCTTCATAGTTTCACCCAAACAATCCTGCAACACAGGTTTGGGCTCCTTACAAGGATCAGTGCCTACCATCCTTAATGCTACAGTAGGTTTGAGCCTTAGATGAACAACAACCTGAGCTCCAAAATGCTATTTTTCTAAGCCTCTATAATTGGTCTGTGGTAAGGTCTAAATTCTGGGCACCCAACAAGTTTGAAAACTGAGTTTTGTTTGCCACAAAGTGCTCCCACAAAAATGATGTCCACAAATCCGAGTCACAAAAATCACCTTGCCCAAACAGAAATATAATTATCTTGAATGATAGAAAACAGCCCAAATGTGTTCTTCTTGATTTCCTTGTTGTTTTGTCCTCTTATGTGTCTTCTCTCTGAAATATTCACCGAAAATCATGGTCAAAATGAGGAGTTTGAACTCCTATTTATACAAGTTTTAACCTAAAATGAATAGACACGTCTATTGGAAGAGGAGGGTCGATATGAGTAGGCTAGCATAGGTTGGCTCAAGGACAAATTTATTTTCTTAACTTGAAAAATTCATATCTCCCAAACCACTTGGAGTTTTGGGCCAAGCAATAGCTCATTGGAAATGAAAAATTATGCTCTAAAAGATGGCATGGGTATCAAATTGATAGGCTGCCTCTAAGATAGTAAAAAAACATTTTTTAATGTGATTGGTCACTAATTAGTGCAAAATTTGAGGTAGGGAAGATAGGCTTCTCTTGTTAGGCTTCTTCATGGGTTTGGCTTCTTCATTATTTAACACCTTCATCATAGGATCATGGTAGGACATCAACAATGAGTGTATGACATAGTGGTGCAGTGATATTTTATAGGAAGTATCATTAGGAAGGTCTTTTTCAATCATCAATCACGTCATCACTTGGTCTTCCAATCTTCATCAAACACCATCATTAATTTTGGTCATATAAGAGTATAACATCATCACAAGTATGGCTTCGTTAAGTATAGTTCCTCACATCATGGGCTTGTACTTAGGGACTAGATCACCAATCCAACACTTGGAAAACATCATCATCTGGAACTAGGCATCTCAAGAATATTGACATCTCATTCAATGCCATATTAACTTCAATGACAACCTTTATTAACAATATCACTCGTTGTCATTGATGGAAATATTCTTTCACTTCCAACATTCTCTCCCCCTTTGACATCAATGGCAAACGAGGTGCCCAAGTACTCCCCTTGTTGAGCTGCTTATTTTATTCATGATTAGTAGTCCTTCATAGGTATATTACTCCCCTTATCATGGTGTTCTTTCTTTTAGAAATATGGTCCATGATAGATGTGTTTGTATTTATTCATGTGATGAACCAACTCACCCTGCCTACATAAACTCCTCTAGCTTGAAGTAATATTGTTGCCTTGTGATCAGGTAGAAGAATTCAATATTGGAATCATGTTATTCAATGGAGCTTCTCCTAAGATATGATCTATCAAAGGATGAATGTTCATGGGTGACTCATCAAAGTTTTCATAAGGCCCATTCACAGATAACTTCTGCAAGAAAGCTCAAGAATCACAGACTCCCCCTAACTGTATGCATGGTCTCATTTTGGCAGAATTTCAATATCAATCACATGATATATCAATGATGACTTCATCAAGTCAACAACTTGCATTGTTGGCTGGAGTGTTCAAAATATTTCCGGAGGCAATTTGCTTCCTTCTCCATACTTGTGTAACTTTCTTCTCTAGCATTGTTCTAGCTTGTGTAGGTGCCAAAGTCAAGTTAAAATCACGTGCCATATGTCCAATGTTATGGAAATTGAAGCACTCTATCTTGTTCATTAATAAGAAATCATAAGTTCTTGAAAAATTGCTTCAAGGAGATTGACGCGCACCATTATATTGGTCTTTGTGATATGTCCTACAATCTTTTTCTATGTGCCCAAAGTTTGTACAAGAATAACAATAACCAAGAAATATACTTTGGTACGTGGGAGATGAAGAGTTCCTTGAAGTACCTCTAAAGTATTTTTAACTTGGAATTATTTGATGATATTCATTTCCTTTTGTATTCTTGACATCATCTGTAAGTCTCCTTGGAGTATGGTTTCTTCTAATGTCATCTTGACTCTTGCCCTTGCTGGAACTGGGAGTATCATTTCTTCCATGCTTCCTCACATCCTTGTTGTTTGAATCATTATCATCCTTTCTTGAGGGTTCACCTGCATAGTCAAGACCTGATTTATCAAGAGGATATATTTGATGACTTAGGATGTCATCTAGGGTTTGAGATATTTTAGAGTTCTTATTCAGCAAGACAACTTCCTTTTTAAGAGTGACAATTTTTCACAATATTCATCTTTCATGACTAGTTTCTTCTTCATTTCTTCCATCATCCTTGTTATTTCGTGTGCTTTGATTTTAAAGGAGATGATATTTGATCTCATTATGAAGATTTATTCATTCTCCTTTGCTATACTGCTCTCCATTTCTTGTTTTATTCTTGTAGCTTCACATGTTTCGGCCTTGAGAAGATTGATGTCTGATTTTAGTTTGAAAATTTCTACATCCTTTTCTTATATTGTCCATATGTTACACAGCATTTTGTCAGTGTCCCTGCAATCCCCAACTCGCACATTGGAGGGTCATTTATGTGACTAATACGCAGTGTCATGCTTTTCAAATACCATCCTTTCATCCCTTTTTATGAAAACAACATTCTTCTTGTTGACATTTCCCTAAGCAGAGCTGTGAAAATCCCTATTTTTTCCTTGGCGCGAGTAGCCTGTTACACCCTCACGCCAACCAGGAAATTTAACACTAAGCCCACACCAGGTGGCGCTCTGTGCCAGTTAGACACCCGCGCCAAGCTGTTTATGGAATTTTTTTTTTTAAATAGAGGTGGAGGTTCCATTCCAACCACCTCGGGGATGAGTCATTGGGAGTGGTTGAACTGAAACAACCACAGACTCCTTGCTTTAGTTAATAGTTTCCACCTCCCTTGGAACTCTCCTAAAGGATAAGACTCCCTCCCATCTTTGTAGGGATCCCAACCTCCTCTATTTCCTCTATATAAGAAACTATCTCTTTTAGTAGAAGCTAGCTGAACAACTGAATAGCTGAACTAGGAGAATTATACTATAGCTAAACTGCTAGAGGAGATAGAGTAAGAAAGATTGTGTTGAGAGAGCTCGAGTCAATGACTTCTGAGAGAGATTGAGTCTGAATTCCTTGACCAACAGTTGAGACGTGCTTCATATGAACCCCGTTGGAGGAAACTGCGACATCAAAGCATCGGTTGTACTCTTCCTTCTACTCATTAATACACATGACTATTGTTTGGTTCCACTATTGTGTTATGATGTTTATTTGATGCGATATGTTTAGCCCTCTTTGACTGGCTAATATTTGTGAATGAAACTATTCTATTATATGTTGTTCTTGTTCTTTGTCTTCTGTGCAGTTATCTGAACGTCACAGAGAACGGATTGTGATTTGCCAAGGCGGGAGCGAGAGGCCACTACTCTTTCCGCAACATCGACAACGTTGGATTCAAGGTAGGTCAATCTACCATGTATTTTTTTCATTCATTAACTAGGAAGCAACACTTTAGCGTGTCCTTTTGTTACTAGACCCACCCTAGGGCTAGAGGGATCGTCTCTATCCGCAGAGAGGATTTACCTTCATAAAAAATTGGCGACTCCATTGGGGATCAGTGCAAGTTTGTCGTGTCATCCTGTTGGGTCGGTTTCAATTCTTGGTTTAGTTATCTATCTTTTTCTGGTTTGTTTGTTGAGTTTCCATTCTCTGTTTAGCTCCAGAGAGTCAAGGTTGACTTATGCTCATTAAGTTAGGGCTTTTCCTCTTTTTCCCATAGGTATCCATCTTGGCGCGTTTTTGGTCTGGACAGTCACGTCGATTGGCACATGTGGCTCTTTTAACACTCGCTCCAACCTCTGTATGGCGCGGATTACAGCGTTACAGTCGCGTCAATCCCTGTAGGTTTTGGTTTGACCTCCCTAATGCGTTTTTTGGTCATTTTTTCTTGCCTTTGCAGACTGTGTTGACTACTGTAGACCTGTTTCCCTCAGTCGTTTGTCCGTTGTCTTGTCGGTTGCAATTAATACCTTAGGGTTTCTAGGTGTTCTTGCACACTAAGCCTTATGTTAAGGAACAAGTCTCTTTGATTGTTATCAGTCTCGTTTCAGGTTTTTAGACTGTGTTTTCTTGATCCTTTTGTTTTGTTGCTTGAACGGTATTTTCTTCTTTTCGATTAGTCCTTCTTCTTCAATACTTTGAGCATCGATTACTTTGCTTGTTTGGGTCGTTTTGAGAACTCCCTTTCTTGATTGAAAGTTTGCTTCATTAGCTTGCATGTTTTTGTGCCTATTTCACTTTGGTTGAGTCATTCAATTTCAAAACCTTACATTCGCAAAACTCAAACTAGTGTTTATTTTTTTTTCCATTGAATTAGTACGTTGTGTGCTTCATTTCATTGAAAAAATCAAAAAATTATACCTTTGCACTCTTTTGTTGCATTGAAAATGAAACGTTCCTTTACATAAACTAGCATTTGTCAATCTAGGAAGGACTTTCGTTTTCGCTTGATTGCATTAAAGGAATTAGAAGTTTCTTCGCATATTTTTTTTTCTTGCTTGCTTGAAAGATTTTTGTCCTTCTTCTAGTTAGCATTCATCGAATTGAAATGATATTCATTTGCATATAGCTTGCATTTAGGAAGTTGAGCTCCACATTCGATAGGGCCTGAAATTGAAACATAATTCAAGATTAACTTTAAAATTTACTCAATGAACCTAAGGCAACATTGGAACCTAACGAAACATTTCTAGTGGTCTAGGCTAGAGACATGTTCCGGCGTCTTAAAACCTAGTAGTTGTCACTCACCTTTTGGCTTCAGACAGCGCTAGTATAGACTTGTACTCCCCGTATCGTCGCATATATAAAGGGAGACCCCTATAGGTTGCAATCCTTTATCCATAGGAAGCCAAGTATGCCGCCTTGTAACCGTGATACATCAAACACAGCATTCGGGGAGACTACCTGCACGTACGTCAAGTCCTTGGTCATTTTTGTTTCATTTGATCACCAAGGTGTATATGGCAGTTTACGGGAACCTGGTACACCCTCTTGCTTAGAATTCCTGAGGAGTCATTTCGATCTTTTCATGACTTTTTAAACAAGAGAAGAGATCATCGAGCACTTGTCCTTTCACGCTCGTTTCAAATTGAAAGTGACTAGAGTCATCTTTTTCCTATTTCTCGACTCTTAAAACATGAAACAGTGAAACTTGGTTTCAGTGTTATAAAATTAATCACCAACGATTACACGCCCATTAAAATTTTGTTACTTGGTCTAATTGATTTTCTTGGTTCTTGATTTTGGTACTTTCGATTGGTTATCTTTTTTCCTTCTTGTTATGATTTACAGTCAAAGTGGCGGAACATCCAGTTTCGTTGTCCTCACTGCCTCCGAGTGGTGGTTCATTTCCAGAGGTTTCTTTTGAAACTCCTCAATCCACTAGATCTTTCGAGTTCTCGCATCCCATTCTACCATCTATCCAACCCCTTGCTACTCGATCTCCGCTTGACGAACCAGTTGAGTCCAATTGGCCTCCTTCAAGTGCTTGGTCTGGTTTTGGGGAAGAAGGGGAATTTCCTCCTCTTACATCTGGATCGCCTTTTGTTGCTGCTATGGTACCTCCTAGTCCCCGTAGTCTTTTCAAATATATTACAAAAAACTCAGATATGGATTCCTCCAATTCTATTGGTAGTGAAGGAATGCCTGTATCCATAGGAGAATATCAACTCTTTCCTGAATATCTTTCTCATGCCTCTCTCCAATATTCTTTGCCTTCGGTGTCACTTCTGACTAGCTATAAGTCTCTGAGTCAGATTATGTCTGGTGTTGTGTCCATTTCACAATCCAGCACAATAACTCCTCCTCGAAGTTTGGTCCAATCTTCGTCAGTATCGTTACCTTCAGCGTTAGATCCATCGGTTACTGTTAGATCTGTTCCAGTCCAACCTACAGTTTGTGTGGCTTCTAGTTCAGTTTCCACTACCCCTGTGATTCCTGGCAGTTTCACTTTTGAAGAATATATGTTGGTTGTTCAGCAGCAGAATTCTCAGGTTTCTCAGTAGTCTCAGGCTCCTAGAGATCCTCGTTTTCATTACTATGATGTTGTTGGTAATCCCATATATGTATATCCACACCATGATGATGAGCGTGGGAATCCAGTTTATATGCCTCTTATAGATCCTTATCAGGTTGTTTATGATCCTTGTCAGTTTGTTACTCATTTGGGACCTACTTTGCCTGTGCAACCCTCTGGCTTATAAGGACAACCCTCTCAGGGACAACCTTCAGCTCAGCAGGGCCCTGCTTTTGGTCCACAGGGACAACCATATGGTCCACAAGGCCAACCTTTACAAGGACAACCTTTGATCCAACATGGAAAACCCTCTGGTCTCTCGGGTCAACCTCTGGTTCAACCCGGATCATCTTTTGGTCCTGGGGGGCAAGTTTATCCGTCACAAGGACAACCTGTTGCACCTCAATCACAACCACACGTGCAGTATGGGCCAAATGTTGTGCAACCAGGAAAATCCTATGGTCCTTCTCCGGGTCAACATGGTCATTAGGGACATCCTGGACCGTCTCAACCATCAGGCCAACCTTTCCCACAAGATCAACCTGGTGACCCTCAACAACCAATTTAACAGTTAGTTCAACCAGCTCAACAACCGTCACAACCTACCCACCAGCAGATTTCTTCGTTTCTGCAGCCAGTTTTACCTGTTTATCCTGCTCAACTTGCTCCACAAGGTCAACCTGTGCAACCGTAGGGTGCTTATTACCCTCAAGTTTCCTATCAACTGGTATATAATGCACCCCAAATTCCGTACCCTCAAAATCAACCAGTATATAGTGCACCTCATATTTTTTACCCTCAAAATCAACCTGTGTATCAGCAACCTCAAAGTCATGCTTACATTCCGCAACAAAATCCTTATGCTACTCAGCAAGGACCTCAGTGGTCTACTTCAACTCAATATCCTAGTCCTCAATCCCAGTATCAGTCGAATTATCTTGTTTTTAATCCCTATGATCTGAATCCTTCGGGACAAAATATATGGGGACAGAATACTGCTCGAACTGGGTGGAATGTACATACAGGTCCTTATCAAAGGCCTCCTATGACTTTCAATACCTAGTTACCGTTTCTTGCTACATTGGAATTACCTAATGTGTCAAAGTTGACAAATGATCCCATTCTTCATAATCCATATTGGCCTCTGGTTCTGACCAAGATTCCTGGTGATTGTCCTAAACTTGAGGGTAAACCTAGTGAAGATCCCCAAACACATGTGATGACTTACCACTTGTGGTATTCTTCTAATTCTTGGGTTGACGATTCTATTCGTCTTTGTATTTTCCAGTGAACTCTTACTTGGTGCCGCTGCAAAGTGGTACATTGAGCTGTCTCGTGGAGTTTTCCAAGATTTAAATTCTTTGGCCATGGCCTTCCTCACAAATTTTCAGTTACCAATCCGCTATGAGACCGAGATGCATCTCCTCACTTCATTGAAATAGGACTGAGCTACTCATATCTCGGATCATATTCATGAGTGGCGGCGTCCTCGTCGCATGATCAAATTTGAGATACTTGATCAGCTTCTGACTCATTGGTTCACTACCTCCTTTGTCAATCAAATTGCTATGGGGGCATGTGTGACCAAGGAACAAGCCATTGCATACACCCAGTACCTTGATCTCGTGTATTCTCAACCTGGTGCATTGTACGATATCTTGCATGATGCTCCTCGACCTGAAACTATAAACCGCCAGCGACTCCATCTGTTGATGGTATTATTGGTTCTGTATCATAGACTTCTCAGAAGTCTCCTTCATCTAACTCTGGGAAGCAGAAGTCAACTTCTTCCAATAATGTGGCTTCTCAGTCAACTTCGAATTCTGGCACACCCGCAGAAGTAAATGTTGTTGAGGCTAATCCTACAGATAACACTTCCAAAGGTAAGAAGAAGGGTAAAGGTAAGGCTAAAGCCGATACCCCGAAATAGGATTTTCCAAAACCTCGTTCTGCTGATAGTTCTCAACGCAAACGGAAGTATCCTTGTTTGATTTGTGACGATGAGCACTTCACCAAGGATTGTCCTCGACGGTCTGAACTGAGTCGTTTGCTCAAAGGCACCCAAGGAGCTCCGGCCGTTCTTAAAGAACCTTTCCCTCAGCAGACTCAGATGGTAGAGCACCCTCGGTCCTCTACTCCATCTGGTTCACAAGTGTTCATGATGAATGGTTCTGCACCCATTTCTATTGCTACTCGATCGAAAGATTATTTTGGCTCGCGTCAGGCAGCAGGGAAAGAGATCGCTGACGGTCCTCCTCCTCCTCCTCCTATTTCTGGCCCTCTTGAGATTGAACGGCCTAACACTGAATCTGTTGTGCGACCACCTTCCAAAGGTGTGCTCTGTAAGTCTTCATACAATCCTAACGCCCGTGCCACTCATCATTACAATATTGTTGAGGATTTGGCTTAGGCGTCGTCCGCAATGTCTTCGTTAGAAGTACTTCAGAGTTGTCCTTTGCAACGGAAATCTTTTCTATCTGTGATAGGTGGGATTGATCATGTCGATACTAGCTTGCTCGCTTTCGATTTAGAGAATTTCGTCCCGCGACTTCCGCACCAAATTGTGCTCATCATTCAAGTTGGTATTAATGGTTTGAATATTCACCAGGCTGTCGTGGACAAGGGTGCATCTACCTGTGTTATGTCATCTACTCGTTGGAAAGACATTGGTTCTCCAACTCTTACCTCATCACCCAATGCCCTTGAAGCATTTGATGGAAGAGAATCTAAACCTCTCGGTGTTCTCACTAGTTTTCCGATCACGTTAGAAGGAAAGATAGTCAATTTCAAGGTCGAAGTCATTGATGCAAATCTCAATTATAATCTCCTCCTCGAACGTAGTTGGACTCATGCCATGTTGTGCGTTCTGTCCACTCTCTTTCGTGTTTTGAAGTTCCCACATAAAGGAAATATTATTACTATCGATCAATTGTCTTTCCTCACTTCCTCTTCTGAGAACAACGTTCCGTATGTGGATAATATTCCTACTCCCTATGAGAGCGTTGGGCTAGGCCTTTTCAAGGATACTGCCCTCATGGGTGTTTTCCCTCTTCCACCACCGAATACTGTTCAGGTTAACATGATTTCTCGAACCGATGACCCCTAGGTTATCCCTTCTCTTGATCAGATCGGTTCATTTGGAGATTCGATGCCTTTGAGTCTGATTGAAATTGATTATTGTGAACTCATTGCTGCATTGGATACTTCATCCTCTGATTTTTCTCCTTCGAGCATAACTCTTGACATATATTCTCAATCCCCTTGGCTTGGTGATTTTGATTCACCGAATCCTTTGAAATAAGTGTTTATCTCCGATGAGGCTATCATGGAAACCCTGTCTCTCGACGATCTGACATGGGATGATGGTCATCATCGTTCCTCGTTTCTACCAAGACTCGGGGCCATGTCTACCTGTCTTGAGCATTTTTCCTCTCAAGTTCCTTCTCCTCTGCTTCAAACGACTATTCAAGTCCATGAGGTTTTTTCGGAAGGTAACTTGAGTAACATCACTTAAACGATGCCTATCGACATTTCCATTAAACCGAGAATCGTCGAGAACATCCATATTGGAGTTACTTGTTCTTTGGATGAAGTGCAAGTCTATACTAGCCTTTTTCGTGAATTCTGTGATGTCTTTGCATGGTCCTACGAAGAAATGCCCGGCATTGATCCTATCATCGTGGTACATGAGATTCCTGTTTACCCCGGTTTGAAACCTATTCGTCAGCATCTTCGTCCGGTGCATCCTAGGAAAGCTGCTGCCATTAAGGCCGAAGTGGAAAATCTTCTCAAAGTTGGTTTCATTTATTTGATTCCCTTGACAGAATGGGTTTCTAATATTGTTCCTATAGACAAGAAACAGGGCACTATTCATGTCTGTGTTGATTATCGTGATATCAATCGAGCTTGTCCTAAGGATAATTATCCTACTCCTTTCATCGATCAAATCATTGACGACTGTGCCGGGAGTGAGATTTTTTTCCCTTATGGATGGTTTTTCGAGTTATAATTAGATCAACATCCTCCCGACTGATCAACACAAGACTGCTTTCATCTATCCTTGGGGTACTTTTTCATATAAGAAGCTTCCCTTTGGTTTGAATAATGTCGGGGCCACATTTCAGTGTGCGATGTCTTATGCCTTTCATGATATTCGTCACATCGTTCAGCCTTATCTAGATGACCTTCCCACTCATTCAGCTAAGCGTAGAGACCATCTTAATCATCTTCGTCAAATTTTTATTCGTTGTAGACACTATAACATTTGGATTAATCCGCACAAGTGTGTCTTCTGCATTGATTCTGGTATACTCTTGGGGTTTATCATTTCCAAAGACGGAATTCACCTAGATCCTCTCAAGGTTGAGGCTATTATCAATCTCCCCTCTCCTTCCTCATTGCATCAATTGCAGATTTTACAAGGGAAAGCTAATTTTCTTCGTCGTTTTATACCTAATTATGCCGAAGTAGCTAAAGGATTCACACGATTGTTAAAACAGGGTGTTCCTTTTTACTGGGATGAGATCGCTCAGAAATCTTTCGATGCGTTGAAAACATTGTTGGTCAATGCTCCTCTCCTGCGCCCTCCAGATTATCATCGTAATTTTTCCCTTTATTTGGATGCTGCTTTTAGCACGATTGCCATGGTTTTGGTACAAGACGATGATGACGATCATGAGCATGTTATTTATTACTTGTCTCGTAACCTTCTCGACCCTGAAATGCATTATGCCCACATCGAGAAGTTAGCGTTGGCCATTGTTCAAGTTGTTCAACATTTTCGTCATTATATTATTTTGCGTATAGTGACGGTGATTTCTGAATGCAACCCCATGACCTACATATTGTCTTGACAATTACTAGGGAGGAAATACTCAAAGTGGATTGTCATCCTCCAAGAGTTTGATTTGGAATTTACTGCTACCAAATCTAAGAAATCATTGTTCTTTGCTGATTTACTTTGTTCTCTCCCTTCCGAATCTGCTCCTTCTCGTTCTGAGGACTTCATCCCAAATGATTCACTTTTCTTGATTAGCACCCTCGATCCTTGGTACGGTGATATCATCATCTATCTCCAAACTTCATCTTTTAGATTTGAGTTGATGAAGGATGCCCACCGACGCATCCGCCATCAGTCGCAACCTTATCGTATAGTTGGAGATACTCTCTATCGTTTTTGGAGTCGATTCCATACTCCGGCGATGTTTGACTCATGAGGAAGCCAAGAAAGCTTTGAACGATTTTCACAGTGGCGCTTGTGGTAGTCACATGTCTTGTTATGCTACTACATAGAAGATTCTTCGTGCTGGTTATTTTTGGCCTTCTATTTTAAAAAATTGTATTGTCGTAGTTCGTAAATGCCATGATTGCCAAATTTATCAACGCAAGATGTATGCGCCACCCGTTCCTCTTCATCATGTCATTACCGTTGGTCCCTTTGCGAAGTGGGGCATCAATTTTATGACGTGTAACCCTCACTCGACCGGGGGGCATGCTTATATTATCATAGCCATGGACTACTTCACCAAATGGGCCGAAGCAATGCCTACACTTGCCGCTGACGGTAAGACAGCTGATTAGTTCATATTCAATCACATTATTGCTAGGTTTTGTGTCCCTCAAGCCATTTTTACCGATCATGGTTCCCATTTTCGGCATTATATGGTGGCAGAGTTGACTTCTAAGTTGGGTCTGCATCACGACAGCTCAACACCGTACTACCCTCAAGCCAATGGCCATGTTGAAGTTGTGAACAAAGTTCTTGTCACGATGCTTCAACGTACGATTGGGATACACAAATCGAATTGGCATCTCATGTTATTTTTGGCTCTTTGGGCATACCGAACCATAGTGAAGAACGCAACCAGGTTCACTCCTTTCCAGTTGGTTTATGGTCTGGAGGCTACTCTTTTGATTGAATGTGAAATACCTTCGCTCAAGTCGGCTGTTGAATTACTGCCAAATATTCTCCAGAAGAAGAGTGTCTCCTTTATTTAGAAAGGCTGGATGAAACCCACCGCTTTGCTACTCTCGTTATCGAAGCACAAAAAAATTGGATCAAAGCTCATTTTGATCAATCTGTTTCCCCTCGTTCTTTCGTTGAAGGAGATCTCGTCCTCCTGTATTACCGAGATCGTGATAAGTTGGAGGCAGGAAAATTCCAACCTATGTGGCATGGGCCCTACATCATTAAACATGTGTTGCAGAATGGGGCCTATGAGCTAATTGACTACGAAGGTCATCCTCTTGAACAACCCAGAAATGGGTTGTATCTCAAAAAATATTATGCATGATTCATTCATGCGTAATAGGTGTACATAGGTGTTGTTTTCATTTCTGTACATGTTTTCTGGTTTGGTTTGCTTTGTAAGCTTTTTCCTCCTTATTGGGTCTTGCTTACTGTGCAGATGTCTATTACCCCTTATGTCGGTTTCGCGGATGGTGCTTCCCGCAGTACCAGGAATTTGTCTTAGGTAGCCTGGGTAATTTATGATCCTGCTGGTGAGTTGATAGATCTGCAAGGTATTTGTCTAGGATGAACTACAAACAATGTCGCTGAATATAGCACTGTAATTGAGCTATTAACCAAGGCAATCAACCTCGGTATACGTGAATTGCTTGTAAATCTAGATTCACAGCTTGTTGTTCTGCAACTCAATAATCATTATTCAGTTAGAAATCTCTACATTCTAAGATGGTATATATGTATTCGTTTGTTGGAAAGACATTTTGATTTTATTACCTATCAACATATTCCTAGACAAATGAACACATTAACTGATACAGTGGCTAACATTGTATTAGATATACATTTGCATCATTTGTAAAAGCATCATCATATGTAAAAGATCCATGTAGGGAAATAAGATGTATATATATATATATATATATATATATATATCGCATGTTTTCAACTGTGTGCATCATAACTTCAAAAAATATATGTGTGTTTCTGTTACATCCTGAAACATCATGTCTCTCAAATATGCAGATAAAATAAAACCTAGGTGTCTAATCAGCATGGTGCTCGTGATAACATGTCACGGTCCATACTAGCTGCCTCAGCAAGCGGTGAATTCAGTCGGGCACCCCTACGGTATGTCTCTGGTAGGCGCGAGGAACATCATCAAAACGTGCATAATTTGGGACTCCTCGTGTGATCCCCTCTAGGTTGTGCACTATCTCATCTTCCTCGCCGCCCTGGCCTTGAGGATTGCAGGTCTCTCTGGGCCAACATCTGCAATTACATGAATTTAATGTCAGAACATGCATAAATAAAAAAAATCATAATACTCATAAAACTTAAAAATTGAGTCTCACCCAAATCTTCATCCCAATCTTCTCCCTCCTAGAGTGGGAGGTCTGGATCATTAGTGAAGTTTGTACCAAAGTAGGGCCAGTCCTCCACAACAATCATTTGTCAACGGAGCCAATCAAAGAATTCCGGTCTCCAGGACATCTGTTGGCTGCCCACTGCCCTTGGCATCAAAGCTGCCCATTGAGCCATCCATGGTTCTCTCGCTGGTGGTATCGGGACTATAACCTCCTGTCGCTAAAAAATGGGTAGTCGTTCCAAGAAGAACGATACCAGAATATATCCATAACCAAATTGTTTTAGTTTGGTGTTCTTGCATTTGGTTAATTGGTGCTTCATGTTGATGGTCACGGCCTCTGCCCAGTTGTAGATGGTTGGTGCCATTCAGTCTACAGCAAGAAGCAACTGTGTCTTTGTTGCTTCATGTGGTGCTTGTGATCACGCAGCCCGTGTAATGGTATGCAGTACCACGCGTAGTGTCAAATCTGGGATAGTTTATATATCAACTTTCCCACTACTTGATCCCTTCCGTGCTCCTTGACATACCCTGTCTATCACCATGGTCATGTTTTCCATGCAGGGCCGGGTTTCGGTTAGGATTGGTGCTGCACCCCTCCGCGATAATCCTGTGATGAAGTACAAATCAGAGACATCAATCTCAAATTCTTGATCCCGAAAGATGAACTTCTCTTGATTTTCGTCCCATATACTGATCAGAAACTGTAGCAATTCTGGTTGGGCTTGGAGACATGGTGTTAGGAAGAATTTTTTCAAACCACAGTTTCTGAGGGCTTCCATGACTCCCTCATTTTCCATGGCTAACTCATCTTCTTCACTATGTTCCCGTTCTTTCCATTCAATGACCATTTTGCTTCTTTTTACCTACAAACACACATACATGAGTGATATTAGTCGATTTTGAACCATAAATCTATAAACAATTGGGGCATTTGATGCATATTTTTTCCTAAAAATGGTTTGGCTATTGGCGTGACTGATTCCAAAACATTCGCACCAATGGCCGCGCCCTAGTGTTAAAAATGAGGCAGTTGGCGCGACTCCGTGCTCGAAACCCGCGCCAACCATGAAGCCCTAATTTTTACATTTCTCCCCCAAAATTTGAAATTGACAATTGCAGGAAACAATAAATACTTAAAATGAAAAGAGGGATCTCAGCTCTTACTTGGAGTTGACAGATTTGTGATTGATCTGTTGGATTGGCCGTTATCGTCGCCGCAAGATTGCACAGTAAAATGAGTAACTATTGCTCCACAAGAGGTAAGAAGTGAAAAGTAATTATTTTTACCGTTTTTGGTATTTTATAACTTTTTCACAACCCTAATTAGGTTTTAAGGCATGTTTTTCGATTATTTTATTCTATTATTTTCGAAAAATGGGTCTTACACATATCTCTTGTGCAACAACAAGTTTTTTATGCGACAATGATGAAGTAACGAGTTATATTTTATACTTTTTCGGACTCGGTAAAATCACGAAAAAATTACTATTGGAGTCATCTTTCAGCTCTTTTCTGACTCTCTAAAAATGAAAAGATGGTCGAGATTCTTGTCGTTTTGAATTCGTTAAATGGCTACAAAACAATATCAACCCAATATTCGTTTACCCCTTTTTCGGGTTGGGACGGATTATTTACGAAAAAGGAATACCTTAGCCTATCGCGACTAAGAGGTTCTCTCAGACACAGTTTTCTACCTTTTCGGATCTGTGAGACTACCTAAAAAAATGGATTGCTAGAGTTTTCTTTTCTTCCTTCTTTTCAAACTCTCTAAACATGAAAAATATGTCGAGTTCTTCCTTTGTCAGAGTTGTTAAACCCTGATGACATCGGACTTCGTCACCATGACGTTATTTCGAGTTCCCCCTTCCTAGGGCTCGTAAAATGTACTAGGTTGGATTTTTCCGAAGGAAAAACTTATAGTACAAGCATATGCTATCTCCTTCAAGCTTGTTTTAAAAAATAATTGGGATACTTGCCAGAAATGGTGGGGGAAAATGGAACCAAGTTTTAGTTATGTTGGCAATATGTCACTCTTGAACATGGCACTTGTCTGCATTTGTGTCGGGTTGGGGACATCTCATTTCGTCATTTTTGCCTTCATGGGTTTGGGTAATCTCTTTTGACCTCTCATCTGCTCTTTGCCACATCATCATGACCTCAGATCCTTTGATGTAAAATACTGCCAAATCCAGTATCGTGTTGTTGATATGTTCAAGAGAATTTTGCCTCTGCAATTGTCAATCATCCTCTGATTTCCTGTTTGTCCTGATCCACTTTCATCATGTTCCTCTGTCTTATGTCGATGATGTGGGGAACCTTATGGCCCTCCTTCAACCAGGTCACTTCCTGTCGACTTCAGCTCATTATCCAGGAATTTGATCTAGAGACTCCCTTCTGGTACCTTGGAGCCTGCATGCCTCAATGGTAGGTTTTTCGCATTTCGATGCAAGGTTCACATCATTGGCCTTCAATCGAGTGATTCTGCGGATGTTCAACATCAGATCATTTTTCACATTCCGTAGATTGTACCTTTTGTACCTTGAGGTCCATCGTCATTATTGGTGGTTTCTCTCACGTCTGTTAATAGCTTTCATCATTGGCTAGTTTTCAAACGATTTTCCTGCATGTTTGACTTTAGCTCATACATTCGCATGCTCGAAATTGTACTTGTTCGGGTCGAGATGGAGCGCAAGACCCTGGGTTTTGTCTGATAAACTCTAGGCTGTGGATTTTTGTGGTTCATTATGACTTATTGCATGACTCTCTTGATTGGATGGCTACGACCATACCGAAGTCTATTTATTGATCCTTCCTGTTGGATGGCTGTGTCTATACCACGGATCTCAGTTTTTATATACTCTATTATGGATGGTTGCACCCATGCCACGTGATTTATGTATCACAGATATTAGTTGTATTTGTAATTTCATATCTTCCGACAGTGGTGTTTGGTTCGAACGCATTCTCATAAAGGATTTCACCCCTCCCTCTCTCTTGGACTTTATGCTTTAGGGGGCATCTGTTACACAGCATTTTTTCACTGTCCTTGCAATCCCCAGCTCGCACATTGGAGGGTTTTTTTTGTGACCAATACGCAGCGTCATGCTTTGCAAATACCATCCTTGCATCCCTTTTGATGAAAACAACATTCTTCTTGTTGACATTTCCCTAAGCAGAGCTGTGAAAATCCCTATTTTTGCCTTAGCGCGAGTAGCCTGTTACACCCTCACGCCGACCAGGAAATTTAACACTGAGCCCACGCTAGGTGGCACTCTATGCCAGTTAGACACCCGTGCCAAGCTGTTTATGGAATGTTTTTTTTTAAAAAGAGGCGGAGGTTCCATTCCAACCACCTCGGGGATGAGTCATTGGGAGTGGTTGAACTGAAACAACCACGGACTCCTTCCTTTAGTTAATAGTTTCCACCTCCCTTGGAACTCTCCTAAAGGATAGGACTCCCTCCCATATTTGTAGGGATCCCAACCTCCTCTCTTTCCTCTATATAAGAAACTATCTCTTTTAGTAGAAGCTAGCTGAACGGCTGAATAGCTGAACTAGGAGAATTATACTATAGCTAAACTTCTAGAGGAGATAGAGTAAGAAATATTGTGTTGAGAGAGCTAGATTCGATGACTTTTGAGAGAGCTTGAGTTCGAATTCCCTGACCAACAGTTGAGACGTGCTTCGTCTGAACCCCGCTGTAGGAGACTGTGACGTCAAAGCATCGGTTGTACTCTTCCTTCTACTCATTAATATACATGACGATTTTTTGGTTCCACTATTGTGTTATGATGTTTATTTGATACGATATGTTCAGCCCTCTTTGACTGGTTAATAGTTGTGAATGAAACTATTATGTTATATGTTGTTCTTGTTCTTTGTCTTATGTGCAGGTATCTGGACATGACAACGAACGGATTGTGATTTTCCAAGGCGGGAGCGAGAGGCCACTACTGTTTCTGCAACATCGACAACATTGGATTCAAGTTAGGTCAATCTACCATGTCTTTTGTTCATTCATTAACTAGGAAGCAACACTTTAGCGTGTCCTTTTGTTACTAGACCCACCCTAGGGCTAGAGGGATCGTCTCTCTCCGCAGAGAGGATTTACCTTCATTACACCATATCATGGTGTTTCTCTCCTTTTCTACTTCATCAACTTGTCCTTCTATGAATTTCAAAGTTTCCAACACCTTCTCGTCTCCTTGCTCTTGTTTCCTTTCTTCTTCTAGTTGAGATCTAAGAGAGGAGACCTCTTCCTTGTATTGACTAATCTCTGCTTCAAGATTGTTCAAGCTCTTAAGTCTTTGTTCAAGGTGTCTTGAGAAAGTTTCTTCCCTTTTCTTTACCTTCTCCAATTGATTTGTCATAGTTATGACTTTTTCATGATGCTTTATTTTTTTTTGATGAAATTCCTCCTTAAGTTTGGTGAGCTCCTCATCTCTTCCTTGTACTTGAAGCTTGAAAAGGTCAACTTCCTTCATTGTCTTGTCATGGTCACCAACTTGCACTTTCTTCTTTAATTCCTAATTTTCATTTTTCAAATTATTAATTTCTTCCATGGCAGCTATAAGTTTTGTTAGGAGATCTTCCTCAAAATCTTTTTTATTCTCTTCAACTTCTATATCTTCTTTACCCTTGATGTCATCGTCACTCTTATCTTCAATTTCCTTGATGAGCTCTGGATTTCGTTCTTGCTTTCCATCATATTATTGACTAGAGATTATTGTCAATGCTCCTTTTGAGTGAAAATCATAAATTTTATCCCATATGACTTTTGTTGGCGAACATTTTTCCAAATTGGCCTTCATAGAATGAGGTAGCCCATTCAAGATTGCTTTCATTGCTCTTGTATTATACTCCTTGGATTCTCCTTCCATCATGCTATCAGTAATCATTGATTTCCAAACTTCAATGCCTTTAGTCTTTAAGAAATTTCTCATTCTTGCCTCCCATATATCAAAGCTTCCATTGAACAATGGAGGCTTCGCAAATTGATTGACTTCAATTTCGATGGTTGAATGAGGAAGACATGTCTTTAGGAGGATTGGATACTTTCTTCCTTGGTTTTTCCACTTGTGTTCTAAGGATCAACCTTCAAGTTTTTAGGATTTGAGTGAAGGTACTAGCTCTGATACCAATCGTTGTAAATACTGAGGGGGGGGTGAATCAATATTTATTTTCAATTGTTTTTTTTACCAGTTAGATCACTTATATTTACAACACAAAATGAACAATAAGAATAAATGATTTTATTAATTTCTTCTTTGCAATAAATAAATTACAATATATGTAGGGCTCCAACCCTAGATGGAGACACCAATATTCAATCTTCCAAGCTCCAATCTGTATTTTCCAAGCACCGACTTGGAAAACCAAGGCTCCAACCTTGTCAATTCTGAGACACCAACCTCAAGAGCTCCAACCTTGTTTCTAGTTCAGGCTCCGACCTAGTTTCTTGAGGACTCCGACCCTCTGGGGCTCCAACCCTATTCTCCAAGGCACCAACCTTGTCTTTTTGAGGCTCCAACCTCTTGGACTCCAACACTTTACTTTGTCAAGATATATTTGGTTATACTAAACGGATCCAAATGTATTCTTCAACGAGCCCTGTCAATATTCAGCGATCCCCTCACTTAGTCTCCATGTTACGTCATCAATGACAACCTTGATCATTTCACATGAAGGTGTCTCTATTGTCCTTCATGATACCTAATCAAAATCTCCAAGGTCACCTCATGATGGCTTCAACACATCATGGTCTCCACTAATGTCTCCAAGGCAGCTTCTACAAGTACTCCAAATATCTTCAATTATCCTTCAAGGTGTCTTCAATAGCTTCAAGATATTCTTCAATATTCAAATATATTTAACAACTATTCAAAGTATGCTTCAAGAAGGTCTTCAGTAAGTTGCCCCAAGAACTTTCCAAGTTGCTACAAAAGGTCTTCAAAATTATCTTCAAACAATTCTTCGACACTTCAAGATTTCTTCAATATTTGTTCAATAAGAGTGCTTCAACAAGGTTCTTCAAAATCTAACACTCTTTGGTCTCCAATAGTGATTTTCAAAGCTGCACAAACACTTCAGAAAACACAAGCTTGTACATTGTCAACGTCGAGCAGTTCTAACTTGATGGATGGAAATTCTTATGCTTCAGATTCCCAATATGTTCATTGTCAAGATCTTCTTCACTTGTACATGCTTCCAAGTTCATTGTTCAATACTTCAGAATACTCCAAGGTTGTCCTTCATCCAGAATTGATTCACTCCCTTTGCAAGGGTAATGACTACTTCAAGATGTTTACACAATGCTGCTTTAAGGATTCTTCAAAAAAAATTCTTTAATAGACTTGCTCACCAAACTCCAAGAGATCTTCAACTGTGCTTTGAGATGATTCAATGAGGCCTTCAATCAATATTTCAAAGGTATATACAAAATGTTTATAATGTCTTCAATAAGGACTTCACAAGGTTTGTTCTTAGATAACTCTTCTTCAATGTTTCTTCATACTTTCTCCCAAACAATCATGCAACACAAGTTTGAGCTCCTTACAAGGATCACTGCCTACCATCCTTAATGCTACAGTAGGTCCGAGCCTTAGATGAATAACAATATGAGCTCCAAAATTCTAGTTGTTCGAGCCTTTGTAATTGGTTTGTGGTAAGGTCTGAATTCTAGGCACCCAATAGGTCCGAAAACTGGGTTTTGTTTGCCACAGAGTGCTCCCACAACAATTTTGTCCACAGATCCGAGTCACAGCAATCACCTTGCCCAAACAAAAATATAAGTAGCTTGAATGATAGAAAACAACCCAAATATATTCTTCTCAAATTCCTTGATGTTTTGTCTTCTTCTGTGTCTTCTCTCTAAAATCTTCACCGAAAATCATGGTCAAAATGAGGAGTTTGAACTCCTATTTATACATGTTTTGAACTCAAAAGAATAGACACGTCTATTGGAAGATGAGGGTCGGCATGTGTAGGCAAGTGATCAGGAGTTCATAAGTTTTTCTCAAAATTCAAAGTTATAGGATTGGGTTGAAACCAAGATGGTTGTGTAGATTTCGTCTTCCTGATTCTGGTGCCGCGAATGGTTTCGAAAAACCGATGTCTGATGAGGAAGATATTGCATTCTAATCGAAATGGAAAACAGGTAAAATTATGATAGTTTGACTAGGTTTGACTGGGATGCACAGTCAGCAAAAAAAATAGAATATTCCTCAAAATATTCCTTACACCGAATCAACCAAATGTTGACAACTTTCTTAGTGTTATTGGTTTAAGGTTTTGTTCGAGCCAATGAGAGGGTGCCACGTGGTAAACCGTGAGGCCGCCACATGGCCT
Source organism: Pinus albicaulis (assembly GCA_034641835.2). Taxonomy (NCBI): domain Eukaryota; kingdom Viridiplantae; phylum Streptophyta; class Pinopsida; order Pinales; family Pinaceae; genus Pinus; species Pinus albicaulis. The sequence goes on from CM076570.1 coordinate 829,937,464, forward strand.
TGAAACTTCATTATAAAATTTTGTTGAGGGCGCAGGGCTCGACCCCCTGAACTCCCTCCGGGCGCGCGCACAGGTCTACCAATTACTCTACGTGTTGTTCCTTAACCTTATGGTTCGCAAGTTTAATTTATGGTTGACTACATTCAAATTTGGGGATTGGGAACCGCTGGCGGTCCCAACCCGCCAGTAGTTCCCGTAAGAATTCACATGGCGCAGAGAACTCCAAGCCAACCACCATGGTTAGCTCAACCCGACAGCAACCCAAACGTCTTCTAACTACAGTTCAAGCAGGGTTCCGCTAAACAATCAAGTTTATTAACAGTTGGGGGGTGTGCATGTGGCCACCACCCTAACCGTTACATTTAATCTGCAGTTTAATCGACTGAGGAGTTAGGGGGGCACAAAATTTGGCGGTCAGCCCAATTTAGTGGAGTTTTCCTAGGAGATATTGGGAAAAAGTGTAGGAGGCTCACTTTTCGACCAATTGGAGTGAATGAAGAGTCATTTTTAACTAATTGGAGCATTCTGAAACCATTGGTGCAGAGAAAAAATACATTAGAGCACTGTAATTACATGTAATAGAAAAATTTTAAGCATAATGAAAGATGGACAAGCCATTGGGAGCAGGACCAGCAGATGTAGCCCAAGAGGGGTGAACTGCTTCATCATGCCTATTGTGTAAGCTTCATGTGGTGACTTATTTATCTGTTTTACACTGATGGTCAGTGCTATTTATTATTATTTTATGCCTCTAAATCACAAAAATTAATCTATAAATCATACAAAAACTCCTTAATCATCATGCAAACTAATGAACCAACTATGCACATGTTTACTACAATGGAAAGACCCTTAGCACAGCAAAACTAATATAGTCATTTCTGATCAAATGGTATCAGAGCTTAAGTTTTTCTCTGTTGTTGTTTAGTGCAAATAATTGTTTAATTGTTTGCAAGTTTTACATACTTACAAGGCTTAAGCTCAAAAAGGAAGAAGGAAAACTGGTGGAAGCAGGAGGGTTTCAAAAGGAGCCAAAGCAAAGGAGAGAAAGATTGCCAGAATCTCCACCACCTAGTTCACCTCCTACAGAAGCAGAAGCTTCATTAAGCATGCCTCATGAGAAAGGAGAAATTCATGAATAAGTTGACCCTAAGGAAGACTAAAGAGTGTTTAGGAAATCATTTCTTGACATGACTGAGATGGTTAGAGTCCTTTATCAAGAAAGGAATGAGAGACTGGAAGGAGAAGGATCTAAACTCCAAAAGGAAGGACAAGGATCTTCAGGAGGTAAACATGATGAAGACAAGTCAAAGAAGGGAAATGGAGGAAATGGAGGCAATGGAAGGCCACCATATTTACCCTCATCATCATCATCATAATCTACCTCTTCTTCAGTACATCAGCCACACAATTCCAAGAGAACTGGTAAATCTCCTTTATTAAAACTTGATGTTAAGTTCGAATTTCCAATTTTTAATGGTGAAGTAAATGTAGACAAGCTAGATAATTGGATTCGACAATTGGAGGTCTATTTAAGAATACATAACCTTCAAGATGATGATACAAAAATTCAATTAGCTTCTTTGAGAATGGAAGGTGAAACACTTGTTTGGTGGGAAGCCAAGACATAGGAGGAAATCAAGAACCATGGTAAGATTATTCTATCATGGTCAGATTTTATTGTTGCTATTAAACCACAGTTTTATCCATTAGCTCATATGAAAAAATCCATCATGAACTGGAAGAACTTTAAGCAGTTAAAGGGACAAAATGTGCAAGAATACACCCAGGAATTTAGGAGAAGAGTTCTTTTATTAGGGGTGGATTTGCATATCCAAGACACCTTGCTAAAGTACATAAGAGGCTTACATAGCTACCTAAAACATACTATTCTCATGTTTAACACCACCAGTCTAGATGAATTTTGTGTTCAGGCCACACATCTAGAAGATAGAGGGAAGAACATTTCTGAAGAGGGTGGGAAGAAACCTTTTAAGGGTAAAGCTAAGGAAAAGACCCCAAAAGGTAAAAACAAAAAAATGCATCTGTTAAGAAAGAGAGAGAAAAAGTGACTTGTAAACATTGTTCAAAAGAAGGCCATGATGAAACTCATTTTTGAAAATTACATCCAAAATTAAGGCCAAAGAAACTCAATAACAAAGGGAAATAGAAAATTGTTGCTACAGCTCAACATGACTTAAGTTCTGATTCAAGTCATAAGACTAAAGTTACAGCCATGGGATTGAAGAACATGAAAGGAAAATAAATTGAAACTAAACCCAGTACCACTACATCAAACTGTCACATAAACACTCCAAATGGAGAAGAAAGAATAGAACTGTTTCATGTGAGGATCATATCCAAGCATACCAAGATTGACACATTGTTTCACAATGGGTCACAAGCAAACATAACCTCTGAATATTTGGTCCAAAAACTTAACCTTGATACCATACCACATCCAAAACCATATCCATTGTGTTGGATTTGTAAGGATGCAAATCTACAGGTTACAAGGAAATATATATTAAGGTTTGCAATAACTGCAAGCTTTGTTGACATAGTTGAATTAGATGTGGTTTCGCATGATATAACTGGTATTGTATTAGGGAGTCCTTACTTGTATGACAAGAAAGCGATCTTCCATCTCCATGAGAACAAATATAATTTATTCAAATATGGCAAGGAGTTCATTGTTAGAGCACACCTCAAGAAGACAAACATTGCTTTGCTAAATAGTGGACAGGTAAAGAGATTGGTAAATTCAAGAATTTTTTTCTTCTTATAATTAAGCCCAAAGCTGAAGTTAATCATGAATCTTTTGAGGGATGTGATCCTAAGTTCAAATTAGATTTATATGATGTGGTTAATGGGCATCATGAGATGTTTCAGGAGCCAATAGGATTGCCTCCAAAAAATGAAATTCAAAATGAGATTCTATTGCAGTAGGATTGTCCTCTTTCAAACATCAATATGTATCGCATGTCGATAATGGAGAATTCTGAAATAAAGAGGGAAATCAAAGAGATGTTGGATAAAGGTATCATAAGGCCAAGCACCTCGCCATGCGGTTCACCCATAGTCTTGATACCAACGAAAGATGGAACTTGCCGCATGCATGTAGATTTCCGATCTTTGAGCAAAATTACATCAAAAATTCATTACCCACTCCCAAGAATAGATGATTTGCTTGATTAGCTGAAAGAAAAAAAGTTTTTCACTAAGTTAGATTTACGAAGTGGATATCATCAAGTAAGAATTGCAAAATGTGATATATGGAAAACTGCATTCAAAACCAAACAAGGACTCTTTGAGTGGCTAGTTATGCCTTTTGGTTTATGTAATGCGTCGGAAACTTTTATGCGAGTTATGGATAATGTTTTGCGACCATTCCTTGATGACTTTTTTATTGTCTACTTAGATGACATTTTGATTTTCAGCAAAACAAGAGAATATCATGTCTTGCATGTAAATAGAGTGCTTGATTTTTTGAAGAAAGAGAAATTGTTTCTTAAGATGTCAAAATGTGAGTTTGGAAAGACTTCTTTGGTCTATTTGGGACATATTATAGGAGGAGGAGAATTGAGGATTGATCCTTCTAAAGTGAAGACCATTGTGAATTGACCCACACCCAAAACAGTTACCGAGGTAAGAAGTTTCTTAGGTGCAGCTCAATATTGGAGGAAATTCATTACTAACTTTTCTTCCATCGCAACTCCTATGCATGCAGTGACAAGTGTGAAGAAAGGCTTCCAATAGGGAGGCAAACAACAGCAAGCTTTCGAAGCTTTAAAATACAAGATCAGTTCACCTCCAGTCCTTGCACTACCAAATTTGAGACATCCATTCGAGATACAAACCGATGCTAGTGACTATGCCATGGGCGTAGTTCTTTTGTAGCATGGTAAGCCTATCGTCTTTCATTCAAAAACCTTTAAGGGTGTTGTGATTAATTATCCTACATATGACAATGAACTATATGTGTTGGTGCAAAGTGTCAATAAGTGGAAACACTACTTTATGGGTAAAGAGACTATTGTACACACCGATCACCAACCATTACATTACTTACAGTCACAAACAAAATTGCAACAATCAAGACATTTCAAGTGGATGGGATTTCTTCAACAAGTTCACTTGGTTATAAGGTACAAAAAAGGTATATTCAATAAATTTTCAAACATTCTTTCGAGACCGATCATTAGTGCTTCTACTTTACTCAAAAAGTATTCTGTTGTACATCAGAGTTACATAGAACAATATGCACATGATGTTGATTTCAAAGATGTGTATGCTAGTTTGAGTGAAGGCTATCAATTTTAAGAAAGAGATTATCACATGCATAACAATTTGTTGTTTCATTTAGGAAATCTATGTATTCCACAAGGAGATAGGCTAAGTGTCATGAGAGAAGCTAATTCTTCTCTTATTGTTGGAAACTTTGGTGTAAGCAAAACAGTGGTGCATCTACAGAGGTATTGTTATTAGCTTCGCATGATAGATAGGGTGTCATGTTTTATAAGAGGTTATTCTATGTGTGCAACAAGCAAGCCTAGCAATAGGAAGATTGGAATGTACACGCCACTACCGGTACCATCAAGGCCATGGGAGAGCGTCTACATGGACTTTGTTGGAGGTCTACCTATGTCAAGAAAGCAACATGATTATCTTTTTGTAGTTGTGGATAGATTCAGTAAAATGTGTATACTTATGCCATGTAAGAAGACCATTACTGTTGAATATACCACTGAACTTTATTTTTAGAATGTTTGGGTTCATTTTGGATTGCCCACTTATATTGTTAGTGACAAGGATTCCAGGTTCATTGGGAATTTTTGGTCAAATCTATGGGGAATGATGGACACAAAATTGAAAAAGAGTATCGCTTTTCATCCACAAACATATGGACAAACCGAAGTGATGAACAAAACAGTTGTGCATCTATTGAGAGGATATTGCAGCAAACATCCTAAGTTGTAGGATGAACAACTGCATTACATTCAGCATGCTTATAACCGGGCAAACCACTCTTCAACACAAACCTCACCTTTTGAAGCATGCTTTAGGTATTTTCCAAAATCACCATTAGACTTCATCTTTGGGAAGGATGTTGCAAATGATGGCCATAGTGATATTGATAAGGCTTAAAAGTTTACTAAGCAAATTCAGATGATACATCCACAAGTTCAAGAACAGCTTGAGAAAAGTCAAAGCAAATACAAAGAGAGGCATGACAAACACCGGGTTGACCACAAGTTTCAAGAAGGAGATGAGGTATGGTTGCACATTATCAAAGAAAGGATGCAAGGGGAAGGTAAAAAACTCAAACCTATTTGCTATGGTCCTTTTATGATCATAAATAAAGTTGGTAATAATGCATTCCAACTTGATTTGCCTTCTTACATGCAAATGTATTCAGTTGCTAATGTTGAAAACTTGTGCTTGTATGAGCCTCCTTTGATCAATGATCAAGGAAGTGATGTTTAGCTACCTTATATTAAAGATTTCCGCCAGAATTTCTGGATGAGCTCAAAGAGGATAAAATTCTTAACAGGAGGCCAAGAGCATCAAAGAGGGGAAGTGTTGACTACCTTTGAGTTGGGCTCAAAGGCACTAAACCAAGCAAGGAAAAATGGATTGAGATTGGAGAGGGGAGGGAGTTGTACCCTCATCTATTGAACAGGTAATCAAGTCTTTTGGGGTCCAAAAGCTTCCTAATGGGGAGGAATGATTAGGAGTTCTTAAGTTTTGCTCAAAATTCAAAGTTACAAGATTGGGTTGAAACCAAGATAGTTTCGTAGATCTCGTCTTCTTGATTCTAGCGCCGTGAACAGTTCGAAAAATCAATGTCGTATGAGGAAGATATTGCATTCTGATCGAAATGGAAAACACGTAAAATTATGGAAGTTTGACCAAGTTTGACTGGGATGCACAGTCAGCAAAAAAAAAAAATATTCCTCGAAATATTCCTTACACTGAATCAACCAAATGTTTACAAGTGTCATAGTTTTATTGGTCTAAGGTTTTGCTCGAGCCAATGAGAGGGTGCCACGTGGCAAGCACTGAGTCCGCCACGTGGCCCTGAAACTTCATTATAAAATTTTGTGGAGGGCGCAGGGCTTGGCCCCTTGACCTCCCTCCGAGAACACACACAAGGCTACTAATTACTCTACGTGTTGTTCCTTAACCTTATGGTTGGAAATTTTAATTTATGGTTGATTGCATTCAAATTTTGGGGTTGGGAACTGCCGGCGATCCCAACCCTCCAGTGGTCCCGTAAGCATTTACATGGCGCGGCGAACTCCAAGTCAACCACCATGGTTAGCTCAATCCGATAGCAACCCAATCGTCTTCTAACTACAGTTCAAGCGGGGTTTCGCTAAACAATCAGGTTCATTAACTGTTTGGGGGTGCGCATGTGGCCACCACCCTAACCATTACATTTAATGTGTGGTTTAATCGGCGAAGGAGTTAGTGGCACGCCAAATTTGGCGGTCAGCCCAAAATTAACTCCAATTGACTGGAGTTCTCCACATTTAGTGGAGTTTTCCTAGGAGATATTGGGCAAAAAGTGTAGGAGGCTCAATTTTCGACCAATTGGAGTGAATGAAGAGTCATTTTTTATGAATTGGAGCATTTTGAAGCCATTGGTGCAGAGAAAACAACCATTAGAGCACTATAACTACATGTAATAGTAAAATTTTGAGCATAATGAAAGATGAACAAGCCATCGGGAGTTGGACTAGCAGATGTAGCCCAGGAGGGGTGAACTGCTTCATCATGCCTGCTGTGTAAACTTCATGTGGTGACTTATTTCTCTGTTTTACACTATTGTTTAGTGTTATTTATGCTTATTTTATGCTTATAAATCACAAAAATTCATCTATAACTCATAGAAAAACACCTTAATCATCATACAAACTAATGAACCAACTATGCACATGTTTATTAAAATGGAAAGACCCTTAGCACAGCAAAACAAATACAGTCATTTTAGATCAAATGGTATCAGAGCTTGAGTTTTCTCTGGTGTTGTTTAGTGCAAATAATTGTTTAACTGTTTGCAAGTTTTAAATGCCTACAAGGCTTAAGCTCAAAAAGGAAGAAGGCAAACTGGTGGAAGCAGGAGGGTCTCAAAAGGAGCCAAAGCAAAGGAGAGCAAGATTGCCAGAATCTCCACCACCTAGTTCACCTCCTAAAGAAGCAGAAGTTTCATTAAGCATGTCTCATGAGGAAGGAGAAATTCATGAATAAGTTGACCCTAAGGAAGAAGAAATAGTGTTTAGGAAAGTATTTCTTGACATGACTAAGATGGTTAGAGTCCTTTATCTAAAAAGGAATGAGAAACTGGAAGGAGAAGGATCTAAACTCCGAAAGGAAGGACAAGGATCTTCAAGAGGTCAGCATGATGAAAACAAGTCAAAGAATGAAAATGGAGGCAATGGAGGCAATGGAGGGCCACCATCTTCACCCTCATCATCATCATCATCTTCTACCTCTTCTTCATTACATTGGCCACACAAGTCCAAGAGCACTAGTAAATCTCCTTTATTAAAACTTGATGTTAAGTTCGAATTGTCAATGTTTAATGGTGAAGTAAATGCAGACAAGCTAGATAATTGGATTTGAAAATTGGAGGTCTATTTAAGAATACAGAACCTGCAAGATGATGATACAAAAATTCAATTAGCTTCTTTGAGAATGGAAGATGGAGCACTTGTTTGGTCGGAAGCCAAGACACAAGAGGAAATCAAGAAGCATGGTAAGATTATTCTATCATGGTCATATTTTATTGCTTCTATTAAACAACAATTTTATCCATTAGCTCATATGCAAAAAGCCATCGTGAACTGACAGAACTTTAGGCAGTTAAAGGGACAAAATGTGCAAGAATACACCCAGGAATTTAGGAAAAGAGCTCTTTTATTAGGGGTGGATTTGCATATCCAAGACACCTTGCTAAAGTACATAGAAGGCTTACATAGCTACCTAAAACATACTATTCTCATGTTTAACACCACCAGTCTAGATGAATTTTGTGTTCAGGCCACACATCTAGAAGCTAGAGGGAAGAACATTTCTGAAGAGGGTGGGAAGAAACCTTTTAAGGGTAAAGCTAAGGAAAAGACCCCAAAAGGTAAAAACAAAAAAATGCATCTGTTAAGAAAGAGAGAGAAAAAGTGACTTGTAAACATTGTTCAAAAGAAGGCCATGATGAAACTCATTTTTGAAAATTACATCCAGAATTAAGGCCAAAGAAACCCAATAACAAAGGGAAACAGAAAATTGTTGCTACAGCTCAACATGATTTAGGTTCTGATTCAAGTCATAAGACTAAAGTTATAGCCATGGGATTGAAGAACATGAAAGGAAAAGAAATTGAAACTAAACTCAGTACCACTACATCAAACTGTCACATAAACACTCCAAATGAAGAAGAATGAAGAAGAAAGAATAGAGTTGTTTCATGTGAGGGTCATATCCAAGCATACCAAGATTGACACACTGTTTGACAGTAGGTCACAAGCAAACTTAATCTCTGAAGATTTGGTCAAAAAACTTAACCTTGTGACCATACCACATCCAAAACCATATCCATTGGGTTGGATTTGTAAGGATGCAAATCTATAGGTTACAAGGAAATGTATATTAAGGTTTGCAATCACTGCAAGCTTTGTTGACACAGTTGAATTAGATGTGGTTCCGCTTGATATAACTGGTATTGTATTAGGGAGTCCTTACTTATATGATAAGAAAGAGATTTTCCATCGCCATGAAAACAAGTATCATTTATTCAAAGATGGCAATGAGTTCATTGTTAGAGCACACCTCAAGAAGACAAACATTGCTTTGGTAAATAGTGGACAGGTAAAAAGGCTAGTAAATTCAAGTAAGAATTATGTTCTTCTCATAATTAAGCCCAAAGCTTAAGTTAATAATGAATCTTTTGAGGGATGTGATCCTAAGTTAAAATCATATTTATATGATGTGGTTAATGGGCATCATGAGATGTTTTAGGAGCCAACAGGATTGGCTCCAAAAGGAGAAATTCAACATGAGATTCAGTTGCAGCAGGATTGTCCTCTTCCAAACATCGGTATGTATCGCATGTCGATAATGGAGAATGCTAAAATAAAGAGGAAAATCAAATAGATGTTGGATAAAGGTATCATAAGGCCAAGCACCTTGCCATGCAGTTCATCCATAATCTTGATACCAAAGAAAGATGGAATTTGGCGCATGTGTGTAGATTTTCGAGCTTTGAACAAAATTACGGTAAAAAGTCATTCCCCACTCCCAAGAATAGATGATTTTCTTGATCAGCTGAAAGAAGCAAATTTTTTCACTAAGTTAGATTTACGAAGTGGATATCATCAAGTAAGAATTGCAGAAAGTGATATATGGAAAAAATGCATTCAAAACCAAACAATGACTCTTTGAGTGGCTAGTTATGCCTTTTGTTTTATGTAATGCACCGACAAATTTTATGCGAGTTATGGATAATGTTTTGCGACCATTCCTTGATGACTTTGTTATTATGTACTTAGATGACATTTTGATTTTCAGCAAAACAAGAGAAGATCATGTCTTGTATGTAAATAGAGTGCTTGATATTCTGAAGAAAGAGAAATTGTTTCTTAAGATGTCAAAATGTGAGTTTGGAAAGACTTATTTGGTCTATTTGGGACATATTGTAGGAGGAGGAGAATTGAAGATTGATCCTTCTAAAGTGGAGGCCATTGTGAATTGGTCCACACCCAAAACAGTTACCGAGGTAAGAAGTTTCTTAGGTGCAGCTCAATATTGGAAGAAATCCATTACTACTTTTCTTCCATTGCAACTCCTATGCATGCAATGAAAAGTGTGAAGAAAGGTTTCCAATGGGGAGGCAAACAGCAGCAAGCTTTCGAAGCTTTAAAAGACAAGATCAATTCAGCTCCAGTCCTTGCACTACCAAATTTGAGACAGTCATTCGAGATACAAGTTGATGCTAGTTACTATGCCATGGGCGCAGTTATTTTGCAGCATGGTAAGCCTATCGCCTTTCATTTAGAAACATTTAATGGTGATGTGATTAATTATCCTAAATATGACACAGAACTATATGCGTTGGTACAAAGCGTTAAGAAGTGGAAACACTACTTGATGGGTAAAGAGACTATTGTACACACCGATCACCAACCATTACAGTACTTGCAGTCGCAAACAAAATTTCAACAATCAAGAAATTTCAGGTGGATGGGATTTCTTCAACAATTTCACTTGGTTATAAGATACAAAAAAGGTATATTCAATAAAGTTGCAGATATGCTTTCGAGACCGATCATTAATGCTTCTAATTTACTCAAAAATGATTCTGTTGTACATGAGAGTTACATAGAACAATATGCACATGATGTTGATTTCAAAGATGTGTATTCTATTTTGAGTGAAGGGAATCAAGTTGAAGAAAGAGATTATTACATGCATAACAATTTGTTGTTTCATTTGGGAAAGCTATGTATTCCACAAGGAGAGAGGCTAAGTGTCATGAGAGAAGTTGATTCTTCTCTTATTGCTAGACACTTTGGTGTAAGAAAAATAGTGGTGCATTTACAGAGGTATTGTTATTGGCCTCGCATGATAGATAGTGTGTCACGTTTTATAAAAGGTTGTTCTATGTGTGCAACAAGCAAGCTTAGCAATAGGAAGTTTGGATTGTACACGCCACTACCAGTACCATCAAAGCCATGGGAGAGCGTCTCCATGGAATTTGTTGGAGGTCCCAACCCACCAACAGTTCCCGTAAGCATTCATATGGCGCGGCAAACTCCAAGCCAACCACCACGATTAGCTCAACCCGACAGCAACCGAACCGTCTTCTAACTGCAATTCAAGCGGGAATCACTAAACCATCAGTTTTATTAACGTTTGGGGGGCGCGCATGTGGCCACCACCCTAACCATTACATTTAATGTGCGGTTTAATCGGCGGAGGAGTTAGGGGCATGCCAAATTTGGCGGTCAACCCAAAATTAACTCCAATTAACTGGAGTTCTCCACATTTGGTGGAGTTTTTCTAGGAGATATTGGGTAAAAGTGTAGGAGGCTCAATTTTGGACCAATTGGAGTGAAAGAAGGGTCATTTTTGATTAATTGGAGCATTCTGAAGCCATTGGTGCAGAGAAAACAGCCATTAGAGCACTATAACTACATGTAATAGAAAAATTTTGATCATAATGAAAGATGGACAAGCCATTGGGAGTTGGACCAGCAGATGTAGCCCAGGAGGGGTGAACAGCTTCATCATGCCTATTGTGTAAACTTCATGTGGTGACTTATTTCTCTATTTTACATTGTTGTTCAGTGTTATTTATGCTTACTTTATGCTTCTAAATCTCAAAAATTCATCTATAACTCATAGAAAAACTCCTTAATCATCATGCAAACTAATGAACCAACTATGCACATGTTTATTAAAACTGAAAGACCCTTAGCACAGCAAAACTAATACAGTCATTTCATATCAACTAGCACAGGTCAGCTCAAGGACAAATTTTTTTTCTTAACTCAAAAATTTCATATCTCCCAAACCACTTGGAGTTTCGGGCCAAGCAATAGCTTATTGAAAAGGAAAAATTATGCTCTAAAAGATGGCATAGGTATAAAATTGAGAAGTTGCCTCTAAGATAGTAAAAAAACATGTTTTTAATTTGAGTGGTCATTAATTAGTGCAAAATTTGAGGTAGGGCAGATAGGCTTCTCTTGTTAGGCTTCTTCATGGTTTTGGCTTCTTCATTGTTTAACACCTTTGTCATAGGATCATCGTTGGACATCAACGATGAGTGTATTACAGAGTGGCGTTGTGATATGTTATAGGCAGTATCATTAGGAAGGTCTCTTTCAATCATCAATCATGTCATCACTTAGTCTTACAATCTTCATCAAACACCATCATTAACTGTGGTCATATAAGAGTATAACATAATCACAAGTATGGCTTCATTAAGTATAGTTCTTCACATCATGGGCTTGTACTTAGGGACTAGATCACCAATTAGACACTTGGCAAACATTATCATCTGGAACCAGGAATCTCAAGAATATTGACATGTCAGTCAATGCCATATTGACATCAATGACAACCTTGATTAACAATCTCCCCCTTTTTCATTGATGGCAATATTCTTTCCCTTCCAACATTCTCTCCCTCTTTGACATCAATAGAAAACAGGGTGCCCAAGTATTCCCCCTATCAAGCTGCTTATTTTCTTCATGAATAGTAGTCCTTCAGAGGTATGTTACCCCCCCTATCATGGTGCTCTTTCTTCTAGAAATATGGTCCATGATAGATGTGTTTGTATTTCTTCATGTGATGAACCAACTCCCCCTGTCAACATAAACTCCTCTAGCTTGAAGAAATATTGTTACATTGTGATCAGGTGGAAGATCTGCATCTTCAATGGAGGTTCTCTAGAGAGATGATCTATCAAAGGATGAATTTTCTTGGGTGACTCATCAAAGTTTTCATAGGGCCCATTCACAGATAACTTTTGCAAGAAAGCTCAAAAATCACAGACTCCCCCTAACTGTATGCATGGTCTCATTTTGGCAGAGTTTCATTATCAATCACTCGGAATATCAAGGATGACTTCATCAAGTCATCAACATGTGTTGTTGGCTGGAGTGTTCAAAATATTTCCAGCGGCAATTTGCTTCCTTATCCAAACTTGTGTAACTTTCTTCTCTAGCATGGTTCTAGCTTATGTAGGGGACCAAGTCAAGTTACAACTGTGCCATATGTCCAATGTTATTGCAATGGAACCACTCTATCTTGTTCATGAATATGGAATCATGACTTCTTCTTGCAAAATTTCTTCTAGGAGATTGACGGGAACATTATATTGGTCTTTATGATATGCCCTACAATCTTTTTCCATGTGACCAAAGTTTGTACAAGAATAGAAATAACCAAGAAATATACTTTGGTACCTAGGAGAGGAAGAGTTCCTTCAAGTACTTCTGAAGTCTTTTTTCCTTGGAATTATTTGATGATATTCATTGCCTTTTTCATTCTTGACATCCTCTGTAAGCCTCCTTGGACTAGGGTTTCTTCTAATGTCATCTTGACTCTTGCCTTTGCTGGAACTGGGAGTATAATTTCTTCCTCGCTTCCTCACATCCTTGTTGTTTGAGGCATTATCATCCTTGCTTGAGGGTTCACCTGCATAGCCAAGACTTGATTTATCAATAGGAGATCTTTGATGACTTAGGATGTCATCTAGGGTTTGAGAGATTTTAAAGTTCTTATTCAGCGGGACAACTTCCTTTTTAAGAGTGACAATTTCTCTTTTCAATTTTTCACAATCTTCATCTTTCATGACTAGTTGCTTCTTCATTTCTTCCATCATCCTTGTTGCTTCATGTGCTTCGATTTTATGCGAGATGATATTTGATCTCATTATGAAGATTTACTTCATTCTTCTTTGCTAGACTACTCTCCATTTCTTCTTTTATTCTTGTAGCTTCACATGTTTCGGCCATGAGAAGATCGATGTCCGATTTTAGTTTGAAGATTTCTTCATCCTTTTCTTCTAGTTGGCATATCATGGTGTTTCTCTCATTTTCTGCATCATCAACTTGTCCTTCTACGAATGCCAAAGTTTCCATCACCTTCTCGGCTCCTTGCTCTTGTTTCCTTGCTTCTTATGAGGAGACCCCTTCCTTGTATTAACCAATCTTTGCTTCAAGATTGTTCAAGCTCTTAAGTCTTTGTTCAAGGTGGCTTGACAAAGTTTCTTCCCTTTTCTTTGCCTTATCCAATTGATTTGTCATATATGTGACTTCTTCATGATGCTTTCTTTTGTTTTGATGAAATTCCTCCTCAAGTTTGGTGAGCTTGAGCTCCTCGTCTCTTCCTTGTACTTGAAGCTTGAAAAGGTCAACTTCCTTCCTTGTCTTGTCCTGGTCACCAACTTGCGCTTTCTTCTTAAGTTCCTTATTTTCCTTTTTCAAATTGTTAATTTCTTCCATGGTAGCTATAATTTTTGTCAGGAGATCTTCCAAAGTCTTCTTTATTCTCTTCATCTTCTAGATCTTATTTAGCCTTGATGTCATCATCACTCTTATCTTCAACTCCATTGATGAGCTATGGATTTGCTTCTTGTTTTCCATCATATTCTTGACTAGAGATTATTTTCAACGCTCCTTTTGAATGAAGATCATGAAGTTTATCCCATATGCCTTTTGTCGACGAACATTTTTCCAAATTGGCCTTCATAGAATCAGGTAGCCCATTCAAGATTGCTTTCATTGCTCTTGTATTATACTCCTTGGATTCTCCTTCCATCGTACTATCAGTAATCACTGATTTCCAAACTTCAACGCCTTGAGTCTTTAAGAAATTCCTCATTCTTACCTCCCATATATCAAAGTTCCCATTGAACAATGGAGGCTTCGGAAATTGATTGAGTTCAATTTGTTGAACCTCTAATTAAACTGAGAGGGGGGGGGGTGGGGGGGGGGGGTGAATCAGTTTAATACATTCCTGATCTCTTAAACTTTTCATTAAACTTATTTACACCTTCATTTCAAACTCTATTTGATGTGAGAGTAATTTTAGAATGTAATCAGAAAGTATTAGTTTAATAGAGCAGTAGACTTAATATGAGAGCAGCAGGTATTAAGAAAATAATACATATCAAATCAATACATAAATATCATGCACAGAGACACCAGATATAAGTGGAAACCCATAAAGGGAGAAAACCACATCTTATTATTGTTGTGATGCAAAGGCAAGCTCCAACTCCCTCTCACCATTGTTTTCTGCAGGCACCAACCTACAGGAGGCTCCTACCTCAATTCTGCAAGCTACAACTTGCGAGGAAGCACCAAATCCCTTTAGTTTTCTGCAGGCACCAACCTACAGGAGGCTCCAACCTCAGTCAGCTACAACTGACAGCTATTAGGCTGCAACTTGATAGGGAAGCTCCAACTTCCTCATTTTCTAAAATTGAATGTTTGCTGATTTACCTCAGATATCAGCTCTGTTCTGTAGCTTCTCTTAATCTTCTCTGCCTTCTATATTCTGCATTCTCTCTATATATGCTCTCTCCCTTGCTCTCAAAAAAAAACTCTCTCTGCATATCAAGATGATATTATTTATAGATTTCCTCACATGACTGTTTGTATTCTGCTTGGAATTCGAAATGGAAAGTCATGTCTCTTTGCCTTCTGCCTTCTCACTCCTTTTATCGGCTTACTCAGAAATTATAACTGTAGGTGTCAATTTTAACATTACAGTGGGAGTTTGTTTTCTCTCGGAGACTTGCCAATGCATCACAAACAATAAAAATTTAAATAAAACATTTACATTCAAATTTAAATGAGAACTCCAGCTCACTCGTTTTGTCTCTTGGCTTGTTGCGCATCTGTCTTTTCTCTGACTGTGTATTTGTCCTTTATGTCCTCTGTTGTGGTGTACCTGTTGCATGCGTGTAACTGTTCCTTTTATATCTGCTAACTGTAAATCTGGAGGAACTCCAATCCCTTTTATGCTATTAGTGTCTTGTTGATGTGGAACATTCCGCAAGCGGAACGGACATATATCACAGTCGTATATTAATAATCGCCCTCCCCTTAAGCTGAGGCCCATGGGTCTACAGACCACACGGCACTTTTCAATACAATCGCAACATTCGTTTTATATTACCAATCGCCCTCCACCTTAAGCCGAGGCCCGTGGGTCTACAGACCACGCGGCATATTTTAATACAATCACCCTTTATATATATAACAGTGTCTTTTGATACAACTTAAATCAACTCTCGACATCCTTATATAAGGTTTTAACAAACAACTGCTGCTTCTACTGAATAAACTTGATAATACTTAACAAATGCCCTTTCGGGCCCACCTGACATGTTTTCCGATGAATTGGTTCTCCTCTGATTGCGATTGATCGCTCCTGCTCCGATTGCGATTGATCACTGTTCACTGCGTTTTGCCGATGCGATTAGACCTGGAACTCAAGTTGTATATGAGTCATAGTTTATATACCAATCGGGTCCGGATTTCCAATCAAATGCAATCGGGGCGCATAATAGAAAAGTTCCAATTGCGATCAGAACACGGATGCGATTTTCATATATTAACTCCCGCTTATAACAGGATCGGGTCCGCCACTTCAATCGCAGCGTTTTACAAAAGACATGCGATCAATTGGAAGGTTCCGATTGCGATTGGGAACTCGGATGCGATTAGCAATAAACTGTGGTATATAACTCGATCGGGTCCGGCTTTTGATCGGAGCACATAACAAAACTCCGCTGATTGAACCTTTTCTCCGATTGCGATTGGGGAGGGGTCCCACCTTATAAAACTTTGTTTTATGCACTCCGCTTATATAACATCATATGTATGCCTTGGACCTCTGCAACATACGTAATGTGCGGCATTTATATGTATCCTCCATCGGGGTAGACGATTCCCGGAATAATATTTGTGTTGTATAACGCGGGTTGGAGTGTGCGATTCCCGGAATATGGTTCTGTATTATATGCATTGCATTGCCGCTGGAGTTAAGCGATTCCCGGAATAAGTTTTGTATATGTTTATATATATATTCTTTGCCGCTGGAGTGAAGCGATTCTCGGAATTTTGTAACTGCTCTCTGCCTCTGCCTCTGCCTCTGCTCCGCCGGTTGGAGAGTACGATTCCCGGAATTTTGTAACTGCTCTCTGCCTCTATCTCTGCTTCTGTTACTCTGCCTCTATCTCTATCTTCCGATAACGGTTCTTCACTGTGCTTCTATGACTGTTACATTTTGACATTCTTCTTGCTGCCTCTATTGCTTTCACTGTGCTTCTTTTGCCTTCCTTTGCTTCAGCGCTGCTCCCTTTGCCTGAGTGCTGCCTCCTTTGCCATCAATGACAATATTTCCAACACAATTTAGATGGTTGAATGAGGAAGACACTTCTTTAGGAGGATTGGAGACTTTTTTCCTTGGCTTTTTCATTTGTGTTC
The DNA here is from genome assembly GCA_034641835.2 of Pinus albicaulis. NCBI lineage: Eukaryota > Viridiplantae > Streptophyta > Pinopsida > Pinales > Pinaceae > Pinus > Pinus albicaulis. Next base: position 829,954,470 of record CM076570.1, read on the forward strand.
TAAGGATCAACCTTCAAGCTCTTGGGCTTTGAGTGAAGGTACTGGCTCTCTTACCATTTGTTGGAAATACTGAGAGGGGGGGTGAATCAGTATTTCTTTTCAATTGTTATTTTTACCAGTTAGATCACTCATATTTAGAACACAAAATGAACAATAATAATAAATGCTTTTATTATTTTTTTCTTTGCAATAAATCAATTACAATACATGTAGGGCTCCAACCCTAGATGAAGACACCGATCTTCAATCTCCCAAGCTCGAATCTGTATTTTCCAAGCACCGACTTGGACAACGAAGGCTCCAACATTGTCAATTCAAAGGAACCAACCTCAAAGGCTCCAACCCTGTTTCTGGTTCAGGCTCCAACCTGGTTTCTTGAGGACTCTGATCCTTTGGGGCAACAACCCTATTCTCCAAGGCAGCAACCTTGCCTTTTTGAGGCTCAAACCTCTTGGGCTCCAACCCTTTACTTTGTCAAGATATATTTGGTTATACTTCACGGCTTCCAATGTCTTCTTCAACATGCCCTGTCAATCTTCAGCAGTGAAGTTGTGATCAGTTTTGTATTTTCTCATTTGGGCCATTATCTCTAGTACGAGAGCCCAAGTAAGCTTTGTGATTAATTTATTAATGAAGAATTGTTGATTGGGCGAAAATGTATTTGTGTATGTGATTCAGATCAAGTAATTTTTCCTTCCGCTATATTTTTGTGTTAGGAATATGTTCATGTTTTATCGGGTGTTGGGTTCGGGTAAATTCTAACACGGCATCACAACGCCAACTCTCAATCTATCTCAGAATTATAGGTGTTAGATTCGTATCAGAACACCAAAGTCAGGTTGGATGGGATCATACAAACCAGAATAATTTTTTCTAAAGGCCAAGAGGAATTTTCTTTTTTTAGCAATGTTTGAGTCGAAAAAAAGAGGGGTGGTTCAAAAAGAAACGAAAAAAAAAAAGGCTCATTTTAAAAAATTAATAAAAATAGGTGAAAATTACTATTGGTTATTGGGATTTGAGATGACTTCAAGGTTATGTTATGAGGACATGTTGGAAGGGGCAAGAAATTTCAGCCCATAGAAGCAGGTTGATTTATTATTTGAGGAGTAGGAGTTATAGAACATTGTGGAGAAGGTTGTCACAATTCCTGTAAATCCTAATCAATTGGCTGAGTTTAATAATATGAGCGTGAAGGTCAAGAGAATAATCCCAGACTCCATTAGAGACCATGTTATACCTCATGTGACAAGCAAGAAGTATGTCTTCAATATGTGAGCATCCTTAACTAAGTTGTATCAGAGTACAAACCAAAACAAAAAGATTGTGTTGAAGGAGAAACTAAGAAACACCAACATGTCAAACTAATACAGTTACATCATACCTAACCAAGATCACTCGAATTAGAGATGACTTGGCAATAACAAGGGAAGTTATCGATAGAAAAGAGTTGGTCATATCAATCTTGAGTGGTTTTCCTCTGAAATGGGATGTCTTTGTTGATGGGATTGTCACATGAGAGAATATGCCTAGTTTGGATAGATTATGGGATGATTTCATACAGGAAGAAATAAGGAAATGTTCTAAAACTGCAGGCCAACATGATGGTAAGGATGATGAAGAGAATTTTTATCTTGTTGTAAAAGGGAAAAAGTAAAGGGAAGTGGGGGATCTACTTCCGTGAAGGACATAAGCAAATTAAAGTGCTTTGTGTGTCACAACACTAGTCACTATACGGGCCAGTGTCCATACAAGGAGGAGGAGGATCAGGTGGCTACATCAACATCAACAAAGATTGATGACTATACAAAGAAATTTGAGAAGGAATTTTCTCTAGTTCCATGTGTTTCTGACAATAGTACTATTGTGTATGAGAACAATGGGTTATGAGTGGATTATGACTAGTAGACAATAAAGTGTCCAGTCACGTGACAAGTAAGAGGTTAATGTTCCACAGTATTTCACAGACAGGCTCAAATTGCAGTGTGTTTAGTGGGACTAGTACCAAGCATTCAGTGATTGGATGTGTCAAATTCCAACTAGAGCCAAGAGGATTTCTAAAGGTGATAGAGATGTCGTTTATTCCAGGATTGATGGTACACTTGCTCTTTGTATCAGCCTTAGAGGATGTTGGGTATAGAGTTTTGTTCCAGGATGGACAAGTGCTTCTATATTTAGAGGGAGCAACCTTGGATGTGATCGTAGTGCATGGCATCAAACAAGGGAAATCATACAGGCTGAGGGGCTCTTGGAAACAATAACAATGTTAGTTATTGAGAGGGAGCAGGTGGCAAGGAAGAATGATTCTTTAGGTACTACAAGGAGCCTCAACTAGTATGATATGACATTGTTAGATGCTCAAGATCGAGATCCTATGAGCATGATTGGAAGGAATAGGTCTTCAGATTAAATTCCGCAGCACGTAGCAAAGAAGTCTTCTAGTTCAGGGGGAACAGTTATAGTAGTGGATAATGTGGTTGTGTTTGAGACAGATCTAGGTGGAGGTTTTTCCAAAATAACTCCCTCGCTAAGAGGGAGTGTTGAGTGTTGAGTGATGTAGCTCAGAAGGCACTTCTAGTCTTGTGTCTTGACTAGGACCTTGATTTGCCTCTTTAGGAGCTTGCATGCCACATGCAAAGTGTGCAAGTGAGTTGCAACACACATGAATGTGTTACTTGTGACATGCATGAGATGTGCATGTAAAGCAAGCGAAATTTATGACTTGTACTTGAGTTTAAAGTAGAGAAAGCTAAAGAAAGGATAGTTACTAAAGTAAAGACACTTATCTTCAATTAACTTACCGAGCTAATTTTGGTTGTTAATCTTAGCTTAGGAAAATTATAGATTGAGCCTAAATTGAGGAGCTAATACACAACATCAACACAAAATTGAGAGCGGCTTCTCATTGAGTGTGTTGAGTCCGAGAGGGTACAGTGAAGCTAGTGATCAATTCTGTATTTTCTCGGTTGGGCCATTATCGCTAGTATGGGAGCCCAAGTAAGCTTTGTTATTAGTTTATTAATGAAGAACTATTGATTGGGCAGAAATATGTTTATGTGTATGCAATTCAAATCAAGTAACTTTTGCTTCCACAATATTTTTGCGTTAAGAATCTAGCCATGCATTCGTTCAGTTAATAATTGTTGGGAATCGAATATCGGGGGTAGGGCTCAAGTAAATTCTAACAAGCCCTACCTAAAGAAGCCATTCAATCCTTCATGTATTCAGTGGCTTGTGGATCTTTCGGATCCTTGACATTTTCTCTTCCCTTCATAGATTTGAATTGCCAAGAACCCATATGACAACTTGTCTTAAGACAGCCCCTCGGATATGCCTATTGCCAAGATTTGTGTTCTCACATGATACACGTTTGAGGATGTGCACTTGAAATCTGTCAGCCTTCATGACCATGAATCTTGTGAATTCAAACCAAAATATGGATCATTGCAAGTAAAAATCCATATTTCATGCTGTTACGTTACTGGTCTCTCAAAAATAAAATTAGATTGTTATCATTGGTATAGCTTAGGGCCAAGGGCTTGTAAACACAAGCCCACGTTCCATACCATCTTATCCAAGGATAAGACCACAATATGGAATTCTTAATGTCCTATTGAAACGAAAGACTGAAACAGCAGAAGACCATACTATAAATAAAGGCAACAACAAATAATCTTCTGGGTTTCAACTACAAAAAGTTTAAGCATCCCACTTCCAAAAAAGAAGCTTGCCAACCAAAAACCACTCTTAGGAACAAAAGTTTACTTGAAAATGATGGAATAAAAAGAATTTGAGTTTAACATGAACAAGTCATTGAAGGGGTAAATAAACAACCCAATGGAAGGGGGGAAAATACAACCACAAACTTTGGCCAAACAATAGATCAAAAAGAAAACATTAAAAATGAACTCACTGAAGAAAAGGATAATACCAGGAAAATAGAACTAAAAAACCTCATGACTCATCGTTTCACAAATGATTACTTGATATAAATCTTAATATATTACATGATATGCTTCAGGTATTGCCATCCCTAACTGGAGACATCCAAAACATTCTGCTGGAGAGGATCTACTGGCAAGTCTATCTTGTACCATCGATAAACCAGAAAAGCGATGCTCTAAACAGGACAGCCTAAAACCTATGGAGTAGTCTCACAACCAAACTCAACGAATATATGACCAAAATAGATCAAAAAGTAGAACAGTTATAGAGAATTCCAAAACTTATAGCTCTTTCTGCCTCTCAAATGTGTTGGTTGCAAGCAGCCAAAAATAGGACTTGCTGATATAGAGGTTTCATCCTTGCTGTACACAGCTCAGATATCGACTAATTGCTTGCCTGGAACCATTTTTCTAATATAAACTCCAAGTATTGAATAAGAAAATTTAAATAATCATCTGAATATGATGATTCTCCATATATATCCTGCTGACTAGTATATCAAGCATGCAATTCTCAGACTGCATCACACAATCCAATTGGATCCATTTCTCCTGTCACGCTGAAGACAACTATATTGGTCTGACAGCAATACATCTTTGCAAAGTGGAAAAGCAGTATAATTTGAGAGGTAATAATTTACATCTTTCCATAAGTATACATTCAAGAAATCACCCTTTACACACCTTTCTCATTCAACCTCCTGAAAAGAATAATTAAAACATCTGATCACAAGGTCACAGTTCACATGACATTCTGCTGTGATTTCCCTTTGCTCACCTCTCCTAATTCTCTCACTTTACCAAAAGGGAAAAACCTCACAGACCACAGAATATCTGAAAATCTACACCACAGAAACCTCCAATCTATCAAATTAAAATTTGTTAACCAAATACCATTTTATTAAAGTTCTTGCTCCAACCTGAGTTCAACAAGCAGAATCAGTAATCAAACACCAAAGATTTAGTCATTAGATGTTGAGATTGTCCAAATTGTTGTTGCATCAGTTGACCAATCACAGACCAGAGCAGAAAAACGAATAAATCTTATGAACCCAGTTCACTAAGCAGTTACCACCTGCTTGAATCAAGTTCACACATTAGAACATTAGAAGTTTGAACTACTCTGAGAGGCCTAATAATGGAATATTAGTATTTTGAGATTTTAGTACTGAAAAAAGAATTTACACACTAGCAAATTTGAACCTCACAGATGGACGAGCCTTTCAGTAGAAAGTTCTTAAAGAACTGAACATGTTTAAAAACATTGCAACATACACAAGAATATAAGGTAAGGATCACCTAACTATCAAAAGCTAAGGAATGCTCCATATTAATCGAATTTCACCCCAAAATATTTTGTTGTGGATAAAATTGGGCATTTAATTCTCATTTTCTCCTTTGCTGCTTTGTAGCTTTACTGGCAATACTTGAAAACACAAATGTAGACTTTGAGGTCTCGATGATGACCATAACTGGATATTGTTAATAATTTCGGGAACATATTGCTCAGATGGATGTAAATTTTCTTTCGTAGTTTTCTGGTCCAATGTTATGCTCGCTTTATGGACATGGTATAGCTATGAGAGCTGTAATCACAATACTGAAGGACAGTCACATAAATCTAAAAGATTCATTTGATCAGAAAAAAAGGCACAGCCACATGCTTCCACAAGCAAAACACAATCTAAATTACAATATAACATCATTAACCCTGTAGGAACAATCTCCATTCACCTGAGGAGCAGGGCAAGCACGAGGTCATGAAAATATTAACAGAACTTCTATTGCATATCACAGCTATTGTCTTGTCACAGACCATGCTTGTCAGTGATCGACAAAGAATGAACCAAAAATTGCTAAAAATGCCCTTGGAGCATACTTGAATAACAAACTATAGAAAAATATGGAAACACCTCAAACAATGGATCTACAATACATTGATGCTTGCAACAGTTTGTTTTTAATTTGTACTTGTGTTAGTTCCGGTGACAGGTCTCAACATGTGAGCAACAGTGGAATTTGCAGCACTGGACCCCATCATCACAGAGCCAGGGGCTCCACCTGAAAACGACTGCATTGTAGACAAGGGCATAGAGGATCCAGCACCACCTGGTCCAAATGAAAACATAGTTGGTCTAGCCAAGAAAGGCATAGCTGGGTGAGCTGAGGGACCATAACCAGAATGGGGAGCTGATGGCACAGAAGATGAGATTACGGGCCTATTATTCATTGCCGATACTGCTATAGGCCCTGCAGCCAATGTAGATGAACCACCAGATCCAAAATGACTTGACATAAGACGAACACGCTCAGTTGTCAATCTCTGCCTTGACCTTTCAACCTGCTCGCATTCCTTTGACAAGACAGACTCAATCTCTCCAAACTGCTTCAATTTGATCTCAGTTCTCTTTAACTGCATTCATAAGCCATGACAAAAGTCAGATTCCATAAAATATAGGCTAATACAGGGGACAATTGCCAATTTGAAAATTCTCATTGCAATGCATCATCTATTATACTGTTACCCAACATAAATATCTGTAATCACGGTAGATATATTATTTGAATTTTGAACATGCTTCAGAGCCAAAGTAAAAGAAAATCAGGAGGCTGTATCATTTTTAAACATTAACATAACTACAAAAATAAGGATAATTTCTTGCTAACCCCCCATAATGTCATGCAGGCATCTGGGGATGATATAGGAGCGAATGGTATGCATGTTAGGGACAATCTGCATTCTGAGGAGACTTCAACACGGTCAGGCGGGATCAGGACAATGTTCGTGGGCAGAAAACAATCGTTCGATTAGTTTAAAACATGAAAAGTGGGGTAGGAATGATTGTAAAAGAATGCTTGGTGGCTCTGACATTGGGTAGGGTACTAGGGTCAGAATAACTATGGACAACCAGGGTAGTACACCTGCTCAAATAGACAAGCAGAAAGGAGAAGCAGGCTAGGCTTGATAAGTTTTTGCAAACTTGCATGCTGCCATGTTGTCCTCCACTGGTTAGCACCATATTCAGGTGAATTTGTCTCCAATCATTTCCTTATCTCCACTTTAATGTTTGTTGATCTTGAGAGCCCTATAAGGCTCAATCTCCCTTCAATTTAAATGTCTCTCTTCTGGAGTCTGAAGAACGTCGGCATGCAACTGCAACAGTCTAGCACCTAGTGCCCTTTCCAGTATGGGATACTAAATTCGATTATACAGTGGGAGACAGCAATTCCATGCACTCTCAAGTTTCATATACAATGGGGCAGAATGATTGTTAGATCAATGGAAGGCGAAGCAAATCAAATTCCAAGTCAACATCAGTATACCAACTAAGGATAGAAGTGTACCCTTTTAATCAGTTGAAACAACTAGTTAGCACGTTAGAATCACAGCTCCAAATATTTCAAGGTTATAAAACAAGAGGGGCGAGGACTAAGTCACCGGATTGGTCCTCCCCGCCCCCCCACGTGTCACAATTCTCAAGGGACACGTGTCCGATTCGAACCTATAGCATGTCACAGAATTGAGATTCGTGCCCTACAGGAATCCAATTCACGCCCATGAATAATCACAATTTTCAGACACATGTCCGCCAAAAAACGACCTGCGGGCTTGATAAAAGCCGGAATTGGGCCACTTTTGCTCATTTGCAATCATTGTTTGGGAGCTGTGGGACTGTGGGAGCGACCAGCAAAGGAGATAGGCATATTTTGGAGGTGATTCAAGCTATAGGTATGTGGATTTCCCTTCCTTTCTAAGTTTTCTACCGCAGTCTGTCTGTCCATTTTGTTTACATTTTTATTTATTTTTATAGCAGCCATGGCTCAATCAAGGGCAACAGGGAAGGGGCAAAAAAAGAGGAGGAATATCCTGATCTGGTAATGCCCCCCCCCCCCCCTCTTTCAATTTCATCATGGTCTGCAAGTGTTCCATCTGTTGGAAGTCGGGCTGCAACAACAGCTTCAAATGTTGAGAGAAACATCAATTTAGCAAGACAAGAAGCTCAAGAAAGTAAATATCCCTTGTGGAAAAGTATGTTACAAGAGAGCAACGACCAGGCAGCAAGTTAAAGGGAGGAGGCAATGTTCTTTGGAAATGCAACTTTTGCAACACTCAATTTAAGAGCACCTATTTCCATGTGAAAGCACATTGGTTGGGCATACCATCTTGTGGAATTGGAGCATGTTTAGGAGTGACTTCATATAAAAGGAAATAATTAGAAAGAGAGGCCCATGTTGGTTTGGCAATGATGGCTGCATCATCTAAGAAAAACAAGGATGAGGATACCCTTCCATTCTTGAGGAAAAGCAGTGCCAGTTATCCATTTGGGAGTTCCAGTGGGGGCGCAGGTCAAGCACCAAAAAGTAGGGCACTTGGTCCAATGGACAAGATATTTCAGCAAGTGAGTCGAGAAGAGATTGATATCACCATTTTCTTTTTTTTCTATCTCAACTTCATATCATTTGATGTTGCACGATCACATTTATTTATTAAGATGTGTCAAGCTCTAACTCAAGGGGCCTCCATCAGGGTATGTGCCTCCTGGGTCAAAGAGGCTTGGAACTACATTGTTGAGTAAGGCAAAGAAGGAGGTGGATAAAATGCTTGACCCTATTAAATCAGCATGGCCAACATCTGGAGTTAGTATTGTTTTTGATGGATGGTCAGATGCAGCACACCATCCACTCATCAACTTCATGGTGTCTTCCTTGAATGGACCAGTTTCATTGAAAGCAATGGATGCTCCTAGAAAATATAAGGATGCACAATATATGGATGAGTTGTTCATATAAGTTATTGAAGATGTAAGTGTTGATTCTTGTGTGCAAATCATTACAAACAATGCCCCTATTTGCAAGGTTGTCAGCATGATTGTGGAAGCTAAATATCCACAAGTATTTTGGAGACCTTGCATTGTCCATTCCTCGAATTTAGCACTTAAATCTATTGTTTTTGATGTGCCTTGGATTGGAACTCTTATTGAGGATGCACGACATAAACGCAACTTTGTGCAAAATCATACACCTCAAAACCTACAAAGAGTACACACATCTAACATTGTTGAAGATTGCAAATACATGGTTTGCCTCTGCATTCATCATGCTGAAGAGGTTGAGGGAGGTCAAGGCTGCTCTTGGGGCCATGGTTATTTCAAAGTTTTGGTCTTTTTGGAGAAAGACAAATCAAGCAGCCTAAAAAAGTGTCAAGGACACAGTATTAGATGATGCTTGGTGGGAGAGGGTAGATCTTACTATTAGATCGTGGACCCTATCATTGCTTTGTTATGATTTTCGGATATAGACCAACCCATCCTAGGAGAGGTTTATGAGCGATGGGATTCCATGATCGAGTCCATGAGGACCATTATTTTTCAGAGTGAGTGCCCCAAGTATGAGACTTCAGCAGAGGCCTTCTTCACCTCTATACAAGATATTCTGTCAGTGGGTGGGACAAGAATTGCACATTTTTGCATTTCTTGGCTCACTCATTGAATCCGAAATACTACAGTCGTGAGTGGTTGAATGGTGTAACTTCACACAAATTCCCTCCTCACATGGATGGTGAGATTTCACTAGGGATGAAGGATGCAAGGAGACGTATATTTCAAGATAGAGCATCCCTTGATGAGGTGGAGGATGCCTTTGTAGAGTTTTCCACTGGCACTAAGCGATTTGCAGGGTATAATGTTATTAGAGACAGGGGGGCTAATAAGCCCTATTCTTAGTGGGAAACTCATGCGGAAACATGCTCTCCTCTACAGCAATTAGTCATGAGGCTCCTCTCTCAAGTTACTTCATCCTCTTATTGTGAGAGGAATTGGAGCACATATGGGAATCTGTATAGTTTGAAGAAGAGCAGACTTGAGCAGTCCAAGGCAGAGACAATGGTGTATGTGCACACCAACCTTCGTCTTATTTCCAAGCAGAGGGAGGAGTGATTGAAGGGAAAGGCAAAGATGTGAGATGTGTTTCCTGATGATATGGGTTTGTGTTAATTTTAGTTAACAATGGTATGTTCTATGCTTTAGGCAATTACTTCAATGTTCCTTTAGCAACCCAATGACAATTTCCAATTTACTTTTCCAATAGCAATCACATTAACCATAAATCACATTTACAGTAAGTGTAGATAGAACATGAATAACAAAATACAGAAGACAAGCCAAGACAAGAGAACACTAGATTTGGTAAATGCCAGGGAAAAACCCTTTATCAATTCTTCTTATTATTATATCAAATGTTCAGCAAAGAGAGAGAGTACAATAAATTCAAAATTGACTTGCCAAATGATAGTCAAAGCAGCCCTGTCAAATTTGTAATTTTTCTACAACAGTCAACATCCCTAACCAGAAAGTCAGCGCTAGTCAAAGCATCAGCAAATCATCTAAAATGCAGCTCAATCATAATCAGTCAAACTCAGCCTCCTTAGGTGGTCAAAGTCAACCCAAAACAATCATGAAATTAGTGGTCAAACATGGTCAAATCCTATGGTCAACTCTGCAGTCAACCCTGGTCAAAGTTCTCAAAATACCTCGGTTTCTGTGCCAATAGATGTAGCTCTCCAAAAACAAAATTTTTACCCAAAAATCGCTGTCAAACTTGATAAAATTCGCCTTGGTCAAACCCTACAATAGTCCTACAATTCAGCCCTGTAATTCGTCCTCTTTTCCAGCCACACGTGTGAGAAGAATTCGGTTGCCCAATAGTTGTATGAACCAATCAGATGAGGAGAGAGAAGAGTGTGTGAGATGAGATGATGCCAAATGAGGTTTGAGGTCTCTCATATTAATACAAGTCGTTGAGGGTCAAGTGACACGTCCATTGGGCTTCCTAAGCCTACATGATAATGTGGCCGATCTTGACAATTTGCACATGTGAGGGCATAAATTCAAAAACACATTTATGCTTATCCAAATTTGATGATCTTTAGGTCGATTTTGGTCCTCTTGAAAAGAAGAATTCAATGCAATGATCATCTCCATCAAATGAGTTGTCCAAGGTGGAATTTGGCCCTAGTTGCCAATTTTAACACTCCCTCTCTACTAGGGAGAATTCCACCTGCCAATCCATCATGCCATCATGTCATCATGTAACATCTTTGCATCTCGTCTCTACTCTGTTGAACATTGATGTAATAATGAAGAAGAATCAGTCGCGAGTGAGTCACAAGACCTTGCCACTCTGCACTGACCGACGTTAGTCCAAGGGTAGAACCCCAATCAGACTTCATCCTAGATCAAGTTGTTGAACACCATGCATCCTAGAGATAGGGAGTACGGCTGTACACGATGGGTCCATCTAAGTTGTCTCCCTCTTAATGCCAGCCTCTCTTCAAAAGTCATTGAATTCATTTTATTCGTATTCGTGTCAATTTTCGATCCTCAATATCATGATCTTCTTCCTTATTTGATTTTCCACCAATGCTTCAAAAGAATGGAACCATTTGAAAAAATCATCCTTCTTTTTCAAGAAATAGATCCATGTTTTGCGAGAGTAGTCATCCACAAAGAATGCATAATATAAGTATCCTCCAGACAATGTTACGGGTAACAAACCAGATAGGTCAGAATGGACCAATTGAAGAATATCATTTGTGTTGCTCTCACTAGAAGGGAATGGTCCATTTGCATGTTTTCCAGTTGCACAACCCTGACAAACACCTCCATGGTTCATGTTAAACTCGGGCATACATGAGACCATCTTCCTTACCCTAGGTAAGGCTTTGTAATGTAGGTGGGCAAATCTTTGGTGCCATAATTCACATTGTAGAGAATTGTCACTCACCAAAGCTCCCAAAGGACTTCCTCCAACTTGATAGAGACCATCAACCCTAAATCCAAGAGTAAATGCATCTCTAGGGTGTCTTTGTCACATGCATACCTTTCCATCAATGAACGCTACCTTGAAGCCTTTGTCTTCCATCGCAGAAATAAGCACCAGGTTCTTCTTCAAATCGAGTACATGCAATACTTCTTGAAGATGAATTGTTTGGCCTTGATTCAAGTAAAGAGTGACAGTACCTATCCCTTTCACAGGGTAGGTGGCATTATCTCCAAGTATGATCTTCAAATTAGTCTTCTTTTCAACCAAATTTGAGAGGACCTCCTTATACCCAGTGAAGTGCCTTGAGGCTCCACAATCAATCAACCAATGATCCAAAGTATCCAGAGGAGAGGCAGTAGATAGAGCAGAAATAAGATACCTCACATTTTTCATCCTTTTGGGAGGTCGACCATTTCCATTCGAGCAGTGGGAGTATTCCTCTTTCCTTTGTTGTTGAACCTGTTGTTCCTTTGATTGCTATTGCGTTTGAAATTGTTGCGGTTGTTGTTGTCATCGTCCCTTGGAGTATTCTTCTTGTGAGGACACTCTCTAGCATAGTGGTTGAACCTGTTGCAATTCTAGCACCTTCCTTTTCTTCCTTCCTTGAATTCCTTCTTGAATCCTTGACCCTGTCTCCTTGGACCAACATTATTCTTCCTTTTTGCATGAGCGGAGAAGGTAGTAGGTTCATTTCTATTGGAGGGCTCATCTCTCTCCATCATCCTAGTCTCCTCTTGAGTGCTTCTAGCCAATAACTCATCGAAACCAGGTATCCTGTCATTGTTGAGAATGGTGGTGAAAAATACATCCCATGGTCTTGGAAGACCTCCAAGAGCAATGAGAGTGAGCTCCCCGTCAGAAATAACTTCTCCAATAGATAGCAAGTAATTTTTTATTTGAATTATTCTCATGAAGTAGGATTGGATAGACTCCCCTTTATTCCTTTCAATATCCTTCAACTTGGTTTTGAGAAAGAGGATTTGATTTGCATTTTTCACTTTGAACATCCCAACCAGCTTATCATAAATCTCCTTACATGTTCCCAAATCAGATATATAGGCAACCAAATGCTTTTGAATGGATTCTATGATAATTTTCTTAGCTTTGACCTCATCTTTCTTATACTTCATCTTCACAACAACAGGTGCATTTGAAGGAGGCTCCACCACTTTTCCCTACACACAGCGCATTGCATCATGCTCTTCCAATGTCAAGTCCAAAGTCATCTTCCATGCATGATAGTCGGATTTGTAGAAGTAATATGTAGAAGCCATTGAGGCTTGTCCTTGTCCAACAGATCTCTCTTTGTGGTTGTTTTTTTTTTCTCTTGCTTGGGCTTTGTCTTCACTTGTGCTCTAATACCATGTTAATTTTAGTTAACAATGGTATATTCTATGTTTTACACAATTACTTCAATGTTCCTTTAGCAGCCCAATGACAATTTCCAATTTACTTCTCCAATAGCAATCACATTAACCATAAATCATATTTACAGTAAGTGTAGATAGAACATGAATAACAAAACGTAGAAGACAAGCCAAGACAAGAAAACACTAGATTTGGCAAATGCCAGGGAAAAAACCCAAGATGGGGAAAACCATTTCTGAATAACATTTCTGAAGGACCTTCATCTTAGTACACTTAATCTTCTACGGAACACTCTTATGGAGCTTGTTAAACAAGTTATTCCTCAAAAGGTTGAGTCTCTTGGAAGCACTTTAATCTTCCGCGAAATACTCTTATGGAGCTTGTTAAACAAGTTATTCCTCAAAAAGTTGAGTCTCTTGGAAGAGTTTAACTTTCTAGGAAGCTAGAATTGGACAAAATGAAACATCTACAAGAGAGCTCAAGGATGAGAAATGTCCTAACCCTCATAGAGTTCAGTGGAGGTCTACAAGCAAATGTGGCATGTGGTTGGCCTCACATTCTTGAAAATTTGTCAAGATGCTATTAGAGGGGGTGTTCTTGAGTTGGTCAATGCAAAGGGGTTTGGTGGGAGGATGGCATCCAATCATACTCAATTTCTCTTAGAAAATAGCTACGGCTTTGTCCAGGAGGATTAGTTTATTGGTTAACCTGGAACCACAGTCTCAAAGAAGCAAACGAGGTTTAATAAGGGCATATTTATTCTTGATAATTTAATATCTATATGGGAGGGGACTAAGTGGACCGAGGAGTCTAGCCAAAAGGTGCTTTTTTAATATAGATTTTGACAAAGAATATGAAAGGATTGATTAGAACTTGATCCTTAACATCATGAACTAGTTGAGATTTGACTCTTTCTACCCTCATTTAGTGGATAATCTTTTTTCGCAGGCCTCAACAAGTGCTAGTGTGAACGTTGTACATTGTATCCCTATTCCTCCTTAGTGATCTATTAGGCAAGGTGTTAATCTTAGATAACAATGGTATGTTCTACGCTTAGAGCAATTTACTTCAATCTTTTCTTATTAGTCCAATTAAATTTCTAGATTAGCAATCACATTAACAATGACAGTAAATGTTGATAGAACATAAACAAATAACCAGAAGACATGCCAAGACAAGAGGACACAATATTTGGCGGATGCCAGCGAAAAACCCCATTATGGGGAAAACCCTTTGATCAAATCTTCTTATTATTCTTCAAAGTTCAGCACAGAGAGAGTACAATATAAAAAATTTCTTCAGTCAAACAGTAGATAACGGGATGCCCTAACCAGAAATTCAACGCTGGTCAAATCAGCGATTTGACTTCTCCAAAATAAGCCTGATCAACTTCAGTCAATGCGGCCTTCAAACATAGTCAAAGTTAGCCCAAAACAGTCCTGAAAAACTTGGTCAAACATGGTCAACGCATTGGTCAACTCTGCGGTCAAAGTTGCGGTCAACCCAAAAGTCAAACTACCCAGAATTGTCGAAAATTGTGCCTCCAACTGCAGCCTAGCAAGATCGAAATTATGCACAAGAAATCGAAGTCAAAATGTCAAATTTGACCCAAAGTCAACACTGGTCAACGCTTTGTTTTCTGCCCTAAAACCAGTTCAAAAATAATAGCTGCTATCCACACATGCGATAAGAGAGATGCTCCTTGAGGTTGTACGAACCAATGAAAGGGAGAGAGAATGTGTGACGAGATGATTTCCAAATGAGGTTTGACTCTCCTTTTTATATCCATCAATGAGGGCTGGAGACACATCTTTTGGGGCTTGTAAGCCTACATTACAATTCTGGCCGACCTTAACACATGTACATGAGTGAGAGAATAAATTCAAAATCCAACTTCTGCTCATCCAAACAAAATGATCTTTAGATCAATCTTGCACCTCTGGGAAAAAGGAATCCAACACAAATATCATCTCCATCATATGAGCAGTCCAAAGTGTAATTTGGCCCTAGTCGCCAATTTTAACACTCCCTCTCAACTAGGGAGAACTCCACACATCAATCCATCTATTAACCTGTGCAATTATGTCATCCTGTACCATCATGTACCATCATGTCATCCTATGTCATCATGTTGTCCATGTACTCTGCTCTGTTGAACCATGAAGAAATAATGAAGAAGATTTAATCAAGGGTGAGTCACAATACCTTTCCCGAAGTTAGTTTAGAGGCAACCTCAATCAGACTTGATCCCAGATCAAGTTGTTGGACACAACCCATCCTAGACATGGAGAGTATGGCCATACACAATGCGTACATCGGTAATTCTATTGTCTCTATCCTCATTTCCCAACTCATTGGCCAGATGAGAGGTACTTCCCATGAGTCCCAGACTACACGGGTAGAATGTATGTGGGGCATAGATCAAGAGAGGGTGAACCATCTCAATATAATAACAGTGGGGAAATACCACACCAACAAGGAAAGGCGAACCTTGCCCTATGGTTTCTTATAGCTCCAAGAAGTTATCCCCAAGCCCCTTGGAGCTCCCAGAGCTCAAAGTCCAATTCAAGCAGGACCCTCATAAGAGGGTCTGTCCAGGATTCCAAGCTTCTCACAGAAGGTTAAGAATTTGACCTTCCTTAGGGGCTACATGAGAATATCTGCGACCTTCTCATCAGTCCCAATGTGATGGAGCCTTACGGCACCTTGTTGTACCATATCCCAGATAAAGTGGTACCTGATATCAATATGCTTGGAGCAGTCGTGGACCATGGGATTCTCTGAAAGTTGAATCCCACTTTGGTTGTCACAATGGATCATGGTGGTATCCAGCGCATGCCCAAACAGCTCACTGAAGAGCTTCCTCAACCAAACAACTTCACAACAGGTCATACTTGTTACAATATATTCGGCCTCGACGGTGCTCAAAGCAACCAATTTCTCCTTCCTGCTCATCTAGGAGATCGAAGCAGAACCTAGAGTGAAGCAACATCCAGATGTGCTCTTACGATCCACCACACTGCCTGCCCAGTCAACATCAGTATATCCATGGAGCCTCACATTCCCGGCAATGTATCTCAGTGCATGATTGATTGCGCCCTAGAGATATCTCAAGAGATTCTTAGCAACAATCTAATGAATGTGATGAGGATTCATCAAATAGCTATCGATCCTCTCATACTAAGCCTTGGGGGCTTGCTTCAACCCATAGAGGGCTTTCTTCAACTTGCATACATGTGTATCTCGATCTCGAACTTCGAACCCCAAATGTTGTTCCACATAGACCTCTTCCTTGATTGAGCCATGTAAGAAGGCAGTCTTGACATCCATCTGATGTAGACTACATCCTTGCGATGCAATAAGGTCAATAATCGAACAGATGGTGGTGTAGCGAGCAACAGGTGCAAACATTTCATCATAGTCTATACCTTCCTTCTACGAGAAGCCTCGGGCAACAAATCTTGCCTTGAACTTTTCAGCACTTCCATCGGCTCCATGGTTGATCTTGTAGAGCCATTTCGAGGTGACAACAAACTTGTCCTTTGGTCTAGGGACCACATCCTAGACATCATTCTTCATGATCGACTCATATTCTTTGTTCATTGCATCCTTCCAAACTTTGTACTTCATGGCTTCTTCAAACATTCCAGGCTCAGTTTGGACAATGGTGCTCATGGCTACTAAGTACCCTTGGTACCTTTTCAGCTTCTTACTTTCACGGAATGTTCCCCTTGGTACAATATGTCTCTCGGCATCTTCGAGAGTATCTCTAAGTCATGAGGTTCTTCTCTTTGAAGAAGTGGACTCTCTAGGAGGTGGATCAATAGGATCCATCAGACCTTCAACGTCGGGCATATGTTCATCCTTCAGTTCTTCCTGCTTTCCTGCCTCTTCTTTGTCTTCCTTTCAGATAGGAAGATCTCTAACCTTCCTAAGGGCAGCATCTTCGTTGAAGGTGACATCATGACATATCTCCACTTCTCTTTGACCAAGCACATAGATTCTATATGCCTTCAAGGTTTCACTGTAGCCCACAAATGTTCCCTTCTTTCCAGAAGCATCCAACTTGCTCCTCTTTTCTTTCAGCACATGAAAATATACAGCTTCCAAAAATTATAAAATGAAAAACATCATGTTTCTTACCAGTGAAGACTTCTTCGGGAGTTTTGGAGTCCAATGCTTGATGTGGGCATCTATTTTGAACATACAAAGCGGTGTTGGCAGCTTCTCCCCATAGGAACTTCAGAAGACCTTGGTCCTATAGCATGGCACAAGTAGCTTCCATGATGGTTATATTCTTTCTTTTAGCAACTCCATTTTGTTCAGGAGTATACGCAGTAGTGGTCTCCCTCTTGATGCCAGCTTCCCTACAATAGTCATTGAACTCATTTGACTCATATTCGGTTCCATTATCGGTCCTCAAAATTTTTATCTTCTTCCCTGTTTGATTTTCAACCAAGGCCTTGAAGGTGCGGAACCCTAATCTGAAGATTTAAGGCTAAATACTTGGCAGTTTTGTTGGATTAAGGTCTCAAAATTCATATCTAGCAAGCAGCAAAGTGATATCAGAGTTTCAACGATTTTCAACGATGGGATCTTCAAGGCCTTGGGCCTAGGGTTTGATCTCCAAACCCTTATTTTGCTTCAGTTTCATTACAGCCATAAAATCATTAATTTCTAGGCT
The DNA here is from genome assembly GCA_034641835.2 of Pinus albicaulis. Lineage (NCBI taxonomy): Eukaryota > Viridiplantae > Streptophyta > Pinopsida > Pinales > Pinaceae > Pinus > Pinus albicaulis. Next base: position 829,972,284 of record CM076570.1, read on the forward strand.
CTAAAATCATATTCTAATTGGTCAAAATCGATTTAAATTGCAAAATCTAAGTTTTCACAAGTTTGCCCACTCAAACATCTTTAATTTGACCTAGATCTAACATTTTAGCTTGCTGGAATTACTGCATAACTATGAAATTCAAGTCTGAAATATTTTTGAAACATATTCTTAATTAGGACTAAAATTTTGCTTTTGGCTTGCTAAGTAAAAGTTGCTTGACTTGGGAGACTAGAGGCGAAATGGTTAGAGTTCACGCAAACGATATTCTCCCCACAGCTGCCGCCACCGCCTTGCTCCTACTCGGCCCTGCGGCTCAAGGAGGCCAAACTCCAGGCACGCTGCAGTCTCCTCTTCCGCCAGGATGTAGAACAGGCACTAAAGGCAGCCATGAAGTGGAAATGCAAAAGACAGCAAGTGTTGGTCCCAACAAGAGCACCTCTCACATAGGCATGGACAAAGTTGTTGCCTCCCTCAATGCGCAGGTCGCTATGCTCATCGTCGGTGGGCTTGGACTTGCTGTGTTGTTCGACCTCAATACCTTTAGACAGACCTCGAGCCAGCGTCCTGAACCCTTCCGCGATGTAAAAAGTGTGCCCCTTCCAGACAAGGCCTTCGCTTGCAGTTGCACAGCACACCCCCTAACGGAACGCAGCCACGACCGCAACAGCCATGCAGATAGCTCTAGCACCCCTCCTTGTTTCAACGCTCCTTCGCAAAGAAGCGCATCCCCAGGGTCCAAAGGCCAAGGCGGTCCACTCTCCTCGGTTGCCATCAAGAGTGATCCCACGCTCTTGTGCGTACCCCCAGGTTCCGAGGGCCAAAACTGTTCTCACAACTTCCAGATCCAGATTTCCAGACTCTGTGGTAAAACTCTGCTCTGCTGGGTTCGATCTACAGATCTAGTGCAGAGCCTTGCACAAGACCTCGAACATAAGTTGGGGATCCCTACAGCCCTACAAAGATTACTGTACAGGGGTAAGCAGCTTGAAAACTCTCTTCCTCTCTCTTTTTACAATATAGGGAAAAATACTTCTCTGGTTTTAATCCTTCAACTGAGCGAAGGTGCATCTGGGCAGGCTTCCTCTTCACGAGCATTCTCCTATAAGGACGCAGTCAATGCTCAGCACCCCAAGAAAGTTGCGTAGCCCCCTGAGGCTCCCAAGCCCTGCTTAGTGGACAAATCGGAGGACATTCTAGCTATTGAAATCTCCCATCCTTCTCTAGATAACCAGACTCAATTAATGGCAAAAAATGCCATCATTTGTCGATTCAATGGATTATGGCCTCGCACAGAAGACCTCTGTAAATGCATCCACTCTACCTGAACCAACAACACCAAGGTCTTCTTCTGCTCAAAGGGATTCTTCATAGTTCTATTCGCTTTCAGCGAGGATTATAAAAAAGTTCTAATAGAGGGACCTTTGTTTTGGGGAAAAGCAGGGCTATTCCTCACACCATGGTTCCCAAATTTCAATCCCTCCACGGTCGTCATCACCATGCTCCCTATCTGGGTCAAGCTCCCTAACTTACCTGCTCATCTTTGGCACTTCTCAGTTTTTCAAGGAATCGGAGACACCCTTGGTCGCTTCCTAGCAACAGACACCTTAAGGGGGGAATCAGGCATTTATACCTATGGCAGAATCTGTGCTGAAATAGATATCAGCAAAGGCCTGCCTGATCAAATCATTCTCAAAGTGGGAGACTTCCAATGGACTCATACCCTGGATTATGAGAACACAGCTTTCCGATGCCATCATTGTCATCAAACAGGGCATCTTCAGAACTCTTGCCCCTCCTTCCCGGTCCAAAAGAAGAAGAGCAACCAGAAATCAAAATCCAAAAGCTGGAAACCATGTGCACCGCCACCCATGGATGACATTGACTCCTTCAGCTCGGATGAGGATGAGGAAGAGATCGAAGCAGATAAGGAAGAGGCAAAACAGGAGTCAGACATGACCCCAGCAGACCCTGGTGAGCCCAACAATCCTATAAGTGCTCAGAAGCGGCCTCATGACACTTCCTCTTCAGAATCAGATAAGGAGCCATCTCCTTTAGTCACCAACAACCTTCAAGTGGTTCTAGCTCATCCGCCCCAGGATGGCTAGGTAAGAGCATCAAAAAAGAAAGGAAAAAAATGTCGTACTGAGAACTCCACCCATTCTGGGTAGACTTCTGTTTGTATCTTTCAGCTCCCATGTTCATCTTTCGGGCTCTCTTTGCTTCACTATTGGCTAATCATGGGACCGAGGTTGATTGTTCATCATTTTCGGTTACCTGCATCTCTAGCCTCTCTTGCTTATAATCCTTTATGTACCATACGCCTTTTAATAGAATTAGTCTAATTTACCACCAACAAAAAAAAAAAAAAAAAAACTTAGGACTAAAATTTTGAGTTTTCAGTTCCCTGGCAAAAACTTACTATTTTTAGGCATTAGGGGCAGCATATTCAGTATTTTTAGCTCGCTGATCTGTAACTAACTTACTGTTGTAATTAGATCATCAGTTCTGAATTTTCTGATTCATATTCTCTAAAAACTCAAAAAAAAAAATCAATTTTGGTGAAAAGTTACTATTTTTAGAAGTATTGGGCAGCGATTTTTGACTGGGTAAATTCATTGATATGTGGTTAATTCACTGCTGTAATAATCATATCAGATCTGAAAATTGCTAAGGTAAACTCACCTAGAGCCCTAAATTTGAAATTGTCAAGTTCTAGTGCATCTTGCTATTTTTGGGCATATTGGATATCTAGTTTGGGCAGTTTTTATCTTGCTTATCTGTCTTTACTTACTGCTCTAATCTTAAAATCAGATCTGAAAATGATGTTGAATACTCCATCGTAAAGTGTGCTAAAGAAGCTAATTTACATTATTGGTTGAATTGTAAATTTTATGCTTCAATGAGTTGAGTAATTTTCATTATTTTAAGTAGTTTATGCACTGCTGTCATACATTGGTAAATCTAAATTTTCTGAAGTAGCAGTGCTGGTATAAATTGTCATAAATCAGTAATCAACATCTTGATTGGCTACTGTTAGCATTTGGTATCTTGGTATCTTGTTGAAATATGCACATCATATATGTTAGTCAATCATTCAAGCAACGAGTGTCCATCCGATCATTTGGTTTCAATTCATAAGAAGCAAGAATTTGTGACTCCATTAAGGCACTGGACTCATAATAGAAAATTTAATATAATCAGAATCTTGCTTGATTTCAACCAAGTGGCTACACCACTCATCCATGTCTCCCAAGTAAGTTGATTCTCAACTTGCTTTCCTTCACTTCATCTCATAGGGACTACCCCCCATAGTTTGTTGTTGGGAAACAGCTAGAACGGAGTGGGCGGGGATCAAAGTGACGGCCCCTGTCTTGAGTGTTTTTGCGGTGCCTGTACAATCCGGGTGACAACAATCCCAACCCACCGGTGTTGTCTTTCAAGCTCTGGAACCCTAACTTAATTCAAAATGACAAGTAACTATCCGCAGAAAAGAGCTTGGCGTTTGGTTATAATATAGTTTGTCTGCTTCATGGCCGATGCTCCTCATTGCCCAGAACAAAAAAACCTTTCGTTGTTTCCCAAATAGCGTATTTGTGCCCAAACAGAGTTTTAGTCTCCAATAATCTGTCTGGAACAGAGATTAACCATCATAAAACCCTGCTGCCAATAGAAGACAATTATCACAGAATTTTGCTCCCCACAGATAACAGTGATCAATCCTCAAAGAATTTGTGGTTTCTATATTGTTTTTCATGCGCAAAATCAATATCCCAGAATTTGTTGCCCAACCAAAAATCCTTGTGTCCAAAGTAGAGAGAAGAGAGACGAGAGGTGTCAACTAGGGTGGAATTTTTCACCACCGAAATTGACAAGAGAGAATGGGATCTTAACACCCTCAGACCCTCAGGCTCGAGAAAAAAGAGATAATTTGATACAATCAATGATGATTCAAATCAATCCAATCCTCTTGAATTTATAGATTTCTTTGAGGGGCTCTCCTTCCTTAATTGATTGAGTAAACTTTACTCCAAGCCCCAATTTTGGGTTTCTTTGCCCAACTGCCCCAAAACATGTCCAACAGTGGGAATTTGGGGGTTTTCCCTTATATCAAGGACTATAACCTAAGAGAATTGATAGGCTATTTCGTCCCATAGGAAATTAATTTCCCGGGAACATTACAAAACCCTCCTAAAATCTGCGTGAAACTTGGCACAAATTTTGTGCCTCTTCAAATGTTCAAAAACCCACATGTTTGTGATTGTAAAATAAATTTTGGCAGAAGTATGCCCAATCATAATAGTCCTATAGTTATTCAAATCCAAGATGTTCTTTATTTGAAGATGGGGTGGATGATGCTTTTGAACTGAGTACAACAAAATCTACCACCCACAAAAGTGTAAAGTCCCAATCAGCACAGTGAGATTTTTCTTCATCTTACGAAGGCTACCCATTGTCACCTCAATAACTCTTCCCCTCTCTTTTGGTTAGTTCTTCACCAACTCAGGTAGGGCCGCTCTAAGGATAGGATTAACAATGTTATGGAGTGAGGGCTCAAGATGAAAAATGAAGAGTAAGCCTTGATAAAACAAAGCGGTTGTAGTAATGGTATGTGATAGTGGAAATGGAAAGGGAATATGGAAACAAAATGAAAGGGAAATGAGGGGAACAAGGAAATGGGATGAAGTACGACTAATGCCCATCAATCTTCAAGCTAGTTGAGTCATGAAACAATGGATGAATGAAGGAACTAGCGTGTTATAATCAACTACATTGCGGTGGCCTATATGGTTCAAAGGGCTAGTTTTCCACATTCAACCCCTTAGATGGTGTTACTTTTTGTAACTTGGGCCGAATTCGAAAATTATTTTATGTGGCTTGAAATATATATATATATATATATAAGGGGAGCAAATGAAGTTGGCAATTGAGAGGGTCGTGAAGGTCCCAACCGTTGTGGTGGCCGACAGCATCATGTTGTTAAACCCAAGCGCCACAAACTCAGGCCATGGAGAGAGATTTGCGAGCCGGTCAAGCCAAGATGCAATGATCTTTATAGGCAAGCGATAGGTAGCGTAGAACACACAGCCGACAGCAGCAACAAGGTGTGAAAATTCCTAACTCCCGGAATCCTATTGTAGAAAATTGATATTACTTCTCCTACTTGATAAAGTATGCAAGTTGTGTTGTGTTCTACAAGTAAATATTGAAGCAAATACACTGCAACCTTCACTAAATAAACTGCAGAAACAAGATTTGAGCAAGAAAATTAGACACACATTACATCGTTATTTTTGGACTAATGTCCCCGGAAAAACCCAATGCAGGAAAACCGGTGCAGCAGCTAAGGGTTTATATTATTAAGCAAAAATTTCTGAATACAACTGGATGCCAAAATCTAGCTATTCACAGAGAATCTGACTAACAAAGAATTAGCAAGGATTACCTCACACTAACACTGGAAATCCAACAATGACCCAACACTGAACTGGACAGCCCCACGCTGCCTCTGCACAGATCTGCGTCACTCTAGCTAGGGATTGCATCACCTCTTTCTGTTGGTCGTTCTGTTGGCTGGATGTTGATCTTCTACCCCTTCGGTCTCACACCTCGACACTCCGACAACTGATCTAATTGATCCTCAGCGAAACTTTGAATCTCCTCAAGGCTTCAACATTGCCTCTACGTGGCACTGCGCTGCCTAGCGTAGCCCCTACACTGTCTTTTCTGTGTCCTCTTCTCTACCTTCTCTGCAATGTATTCCCAGCTCAGGAAAAGATCTTCCAACCGGAACTATCATTGCCCCTCACTGCAATTGAATCAACTCGATCAAATCCTTCGGCTGCTCTTCGTTGCTCACTTGAGAAATTCGATCTCTAGACTCACTCGGTGTGTTTTCCAAATGCCCATCGAAGGCCTCATTATAATCTTCTCATTGGATAACCAACGGCCCAGATTAAAACATAATCAACGACTTAGATCATATTGACTCGATCTCCATCTTTTTCTATAAGTTTCACTCCCAATTCTATTAATATACTTTAATTATTTTAATTCCCTAAGTTTAGACTTAGGCTCTCATTAAAAATAATTAATTATTTTAATAAAACTCCATTCGGGTGGAATTTCCCAACGCGCTTTCTGGGTATTTTGGAATACGTGTGTCTAAGCCTCCCTGCAAAATTTGAGACTTAGATCACATCTGTTGCTACTAGAAATCAGCACTCCCTCTTAGGGAGGAATATGCTCTAGTAATGCATCCTGTCGAAGCACTACACTGACTCTATAACAACTTCCTCTGCATTGTTGATGCCTGACATTGTTGCCCATCAACTATTGCGTTGTTGCATCCATGCTACTGTTGATCTTGCATATTGTTGCCAACTACATCTGCGCTACAACTTTGTTGTTGCTGCTACAGCAGAAAAACATCCAAAATTACTGAGCTAAGTGCTCAGCAAGATGCATCTGACACTGAAGATATCACTGTTGTCCTCTGTGTTGACCCTCTGAAGTTGTTGTGTTGTTGTTGACTCTGCACTACTACCAACTCTACTCTGCGCTGCTTAGACTTCGACGTTCTCTATCCATTGCGTCACTCCGCACTCCTCTGCACCAACTGACACTGGTCCATCCTGCTACTGCTGATTTGGGCTCCCGTAGCAAGGTATTGATCCAAGAGGTGGACTCCTCAAGGATCCTGGCCAACTGCAATTCTTTCGAACTACATCTCTAGATCACCCCAATTCACCCCTTGCGATATGTGAGCAATCATGGCGAACTCCTCCTCCTCGATCCTCGCAGTTGCAGCCGACGGATCATGTTTCTCATCCTTGTCCTTTTTCTTGAGAAGACATTTAGTAGCGTAGTGACCCATCTCACCACACCGAAATCACTTGATCTTTGAGACGTCCTTTTTCCGCCTCTATTGCTCCGACTGCATTCTCTTCCTCCTCCTTGGGCTTCGACCCACTACTGCTGCTACGATCAAGTTTGCACTTGATCATATCTCGCCTCATCTCTTCATGTTGAAGAGCGGCCCACATCTATTCCCAATCAGGCAATCTTTCTCTGCCCAGGATGCTCTGGACAAAGACTTGCCATTCGTCTAAAATTGAGTTCAAGGCTAGTCTAACCATCTCGATTCCTTGAGGCGTAGATCCGACAGTTGTTAACTGATATCGAGATTCCTGAAGTTTTGCAAGGAATGGATCAATGTGTTCTCCCTTCTACATCCTTGTAGATCGCATCTTCTCTTGCAAGTACATCTTTCGCTGCTCGGAAAATCCTTGATACAACGTCTCCAAGGCATCCCACATTTCCTTGGCAGTCCCTTTGCCAGTGATGTGACATACAACATGATCCCTCACTCCATCGAGGATCAAACGCTTGGCCTTCGCCATATCCTTCTTGTAGGCTTTTAATGGATCTGCATCCACGGGGATAGCTACTACACCATCAATAAAATCTTTGAGATCACGCTCATCTAACAAACATTTGATCCTTGCCTGCCAAATCACATAGTTGGAGGCACCCTCCAACCGATCTTGATCTCTCAGCCCATTAGCTGCCATCTCTGTCAACTGAATAATGTCGAATTGCTCCCTCTCTCTCCTCTGCGTAGCTTCTAGGTTGACTTATGCACTCCCTGCTGGAGCGTGCAGATCTGCTCCTCGCTACTGCTACTCAGCAAGAAGTGTCTCCTTCTTCCTTGTGGCGCTTTTTTGCCTAGCAAAATGCTGCAGAAAAATTGCGTCCCACATAAAATTGCTCTGCGTTGTTGCTTCTGCCACTAACAAATCACGAACTGGAAAGTCTTACCTCTCTGTCAACTCACTCAGAGAGAGACTTCCTCGAGAATCTTGCCCTCATGGCCTAGACTGCGCAATCCCTTGTGGATTCGATCTAGTACCTACGCAGCTATTCGATCTCCCTTTTTCTATTCAACGTTGAGTTCTTCCGATCTGCTCTCTTGCTTCACCTGCATTGCTTTGATACCATGTGAAAATTCCTAACTCCCAAAATCCTATTGCAACAAACTGATATTACTTCTACTTGATAAATTAGGCAAGTTATTCAATGTGTTCTACAAGTAAATACTGAAGCAAATACACTGCAACCTTCACTAAATAAACTGCGGAAACAAGATCTGAGCAAGAAAATTAGAAACACATTTCACTGTTATTTTTGGACTAATGTCCCCGGAAAAACTCAATGCGGGAAAACCAGTGCAACAGCTGAGGGTTTATATTACTAAGCAGAAGTTTCCAAATACAACTGGATGCCCAAATCTGGCTATCCACAGAGAATCTGACTAACAAAGAATTTGTGAGGATTACCTCACACTAACACTGGAAATCTGTCACTGACCCAACACTGAATTGGAAAGCCCCACGCTACCTCTGTGCAACCTCTGCGCACATCTGCGTCACTCTAGCTGGGGACTGCGTCACCTCCTTCTACTGGTCGTTCTGCTGGCCGGATGTTGATCTTCTGCCCCTCCGGTCTCACACCCCAGCACTCCGACAATGGATCCGCAAAACTTCGGATCTCCTCAAGGCTTTAGCGCTGCCTCTGCGTGGCACTGCGCTGCCCAACGTAGCCCCTACAGTGCCTCTTTTGTGTCCTCTTCTCTGCCTTCTCTGCAATGTATTCCCGGCTCAGGAAAATATCTTCCAACCGGAACTATCACTGCCCTTCACTGCAATCGAATCAACTCGATCAAATCCTCTAGCTACTCCACGTTGCTCACTTGAGAAATTCAATCTCTAGACTCACTCGGTGTCTTTTTCAAATGCCCATCGAAGTCCTTATAATCTTCTCGTTGGATAACCAACGGCCTAGATTAAAACATAATCAACGGCTTACATCATATTGACTCGATCTCTGTCTTTTCCTAGAAGTTTCGCACCCAGTTCTATTAATATACTTTAATTATTTTAATTCCCTAAGTTTAGACTTAGGCTCCCATTAATAATAATTATTCGTTTTAATAAAACCCCATCCGGGTGAAATTTCCCAAAACGCTTTCTGGGTATTTTGGAATACATGTGTCTAAGCCTCACAACAAAATTTGAGACTTAGAGCACATCCGATGCTACCAGAAATCAACACAAGGGTGTTAGCAAAACAGAGCAGGCAATGGATGCAGGTCAAAGCAAATGAGTCGATGTGGAGTTGCAAGGGAGACTGAAACCGACAATTTAGCTTGGCGGCAGAGGGGTCTGAAGGTGCAGTCATGGCAAAGGTGGTCGATAGGGTGTCAGGTTGAAGCAGTCGGTTGGAAAAGGAAATAACAGCGACCAGTTTCAGCCACCAAACAGTGACAAGCACGAGAGTGAAAGGGATTAGAATAGTGTTATTCCAGCTAGAATTAGGAAGATCTCTACAGGTAGCAGAGGTGTTAAATGTCCCAAAGCTGAAGACAAACTTTCTCTCAATATCAACTTTAGAGGACGAAGGGTATGATGTTGTGTTCTAGAAGGACAAGTATTCATATGTTCAAAGGGAGCTACCCAAGACACAACAATAAGGCTTCGTGACAGGAAGGGATTGTTAATTTTCCATGAACCTAGCACCAAGCACTTTATTAACTTAACATATTATATATCTACTAAATAAATGTAATGTCCCTTCTCAATAAATTTTGCTAAGGGAAGGACTACAATTTTGCAATTTTGGAGCTAGCACAAATTTTGGATGCCAACTTAGGAAAAGAGGGCCAAACATTAGAGTTGCTGGAATGTGGGGACCCTTGGAGGAAAAATCGGTTTTGTAAAGGGAGGTCAAAATATTTGGTGGAGGGCCCCACAAGGAAAGGGAGGTATCAAATATAAATAGAGGGATGAGAGCAGTGATTGGAACTTTTTACTACACCATTGTTGCTCAAGTTGTTTAGCAGGGTCACAACCTTGGAAATCTCACCCCTTCTTTGGTGGACCACAAGTGCCACCCTAGGGAGGTATTGCCATAATTTTCGTGGAGGCTTGGGAAGCATTTTACAAGTGGTACGAGTTTCCTTTGCCTCAGACTGGACGCGAGAAAAGGGAGCCACTCAGTCTTGTGGAGAGAATTCTGATGATGAGAGCATTGGGCCTTTGCAGGTCTTCTCCTTGGTCAATTTGCAATGGATTTTTGATGGACTTGCGAGCTCGAAGAGTGCTTTTCCCAGGTTGAAATTCCCCTGCAGAGGTCTGCGTAGTAGTTGTCCTGGGTTGCGTAGTTCACAGTGGAGAATTTTGTGGGGAAGGCTTGGGAGAGGATTTTGGGGTAGGATTGAGTTGGGGGTGAAAGAAGGTTGATTGGGGAAGATTTCTCAATATTTTGGAGGGGTTGCAGAGGCAGAATTCCTACAAGTCATATTTTCCTGGCAGTGGAGGAGCCCATAGAATTTAGTTATGATTTTGGAGTGTCAAAACTAGATAAAACCCCTTCAAGATTTTTTTGGGTTTTTGGTGGAGAGCCCAAGAATAATTTGGTATAATTTTTTGGGCACTTTTGGAGGCTCAAACAGGGGGTTCCTTTTAGCAGCAGTGCAGAAACTCTAGGGCCAGCACAGTACACTATAGAGGAGTTGTCTCCTTGAATTCAGGCAACATTTTCTCACCTAGGATTGTCTTGCTTGCCTTGGAAATCCCAGGTGCACTCTTTTCATGTGTTGTACTCCTCTCTATGTTTAATAAACTGGCTGAATTTTGGCGCAGTTCTGGTGTAAATTGTGGGTGTTCAATTGATGTCTGAAAATTTTTGTTTGCATGTGTATTTTTTCTTAATATCACTGTTAATTTTCCTATAATGAATATTATAGTGGTATCAGAGCCTGTTCTTGGCCAGTGTGGGGAACAACAGTAGGTGATGCCACCCAGATACCAAGCAGTGGTTTTCCAGAGGGGTCATGGAAGAGGAAAAGGCAAGGTCGAAGGAAGAGAGGGAGCACCGAACCCATTTTCTGACACAGGTGGAAAACATAAGAGGGCACATGGGGAACCCATAAGACAATGAACAGACCAGATAGGGGGATCAGAATTGGGTCCTAGAGGAGTTGCTAAGGACCAACCAGCAAACGTTGAGGCAAGCTCAACTGATTATGGTTATGATGCAGCAGGTGATGGGCCTGCAGCTGAATGGGAGGCTAGAGCAGGGGGTTCCAAAGCAGGGAGAGGGAAGTCGTACATTCCAGCCCCCACACTCCCTTTTGTGTGGCCAGGCAGGGCGTCCTACAATGCCTCATTTTGTGGACAAGCCAGGGCATGAGAGGGAGCCAAACCAGATTGAAAATTTAGTCAAATCAGTTGCATCAAGTATTGATGAGTACGAGGGACTAGACCCCAGGATCAAGGGAGTGATGTCCTTTGGGGAGTATATTCATACAAACGGAGGCATACCACTGGGGCTGGGATTCACTATAGAGGGGGGCAGTTTAGTCAGGAGGTGCAAAAGATAGCGGGGAAAGTTACACTCCCCAACTATGATAGGTCAACTATGGTTCAGAAGCTAGACACCTACTTTCAACTAAAGCCCATGCAAGAGACGACGCAATCCGGTTTGCTATGCTACATCTAGAGGGGGATGCACAGGAGTGGTGCCACCACAGGCTGATTACATTGGGGCACATTCACATCACCTCTTACCCTGAATTCACCAGGAGACTGATTGAGAGGTTTGAAAGGAAGGACCCTGAGCTACATTTCAGGGAGTTGGCTCACTTGAGAGTCGAGACAAACAGACAGCACAGAGGTCTATATTTGAAAGTTCCAAAGGTTTGTTGAGATGGTGTCAAATATCTCAAAGGCCCAATGGATTATGTTGTTTGTGGAGGGGCTTGTTGAGCCATTGCGTAGTTAGGTGAGGGCCTACAAGCTCGTGTCCTTATTGGACGCTATTTCCAGGACCCTGGATATGATTGACGCAGTGCCCAAGACTGGGGCCTTAGTTCCCACCAGACCCACTGCCCCACAGGGGAACCGAGCATTTGGCCACCTTAGAGGGATAGTGGACCTGACCATTTGGAGGAGGAGCACAGGAGAGATCTCAGGAGGAGGAAGCTATGCTTCGCGTGCCAGGGGTTGTGGGCACCCGAGCACAAGTGCACCAAGGGCAAGGCCCATTATAATGAGGTATATTCAAACAGTGAGTTGGATGAGGAGGAGGTTGAGTTAAGCGGATGTGAAGGAGATGAGGGGGCACAGTCATCAAGAGGAGCACCACCACCACCCCATGGAGGAGGGTCATTCGCTCCATCTGGGGAGTTCTTGCTTCACTTCGAGGAGTTCTGAAGTACTTGACACTCGGGATCAGAGAGATTGTATAGGAGCAGCAAGTGTCAGTTCTAGTAGATAGTGGGGCCACCCAAACTTTATCGATGCCCAGATGGTGGAGCAGAGGGGCATTCACACAAAGACATTTGAGGGGTTCTCGGTGTTGGTGCCAAGAGAACAGACGATGCAATGCACGAAGTATGTTCCTAGCTTGACTCTGACGATGGGGAACTACTCTGTCACTGGTCATTTATTTTTTATTAATGATCCAGACACCAACGTGGTGTTGGGTGTCCAGTGGTTGTACTCGTTGGGGAGGGTCACCACTGAATGGTAGAAGTTGGTGATAGAGTTCACGAGCCCAGATGGGAAGTCGGTAGTGTTGAGGGGAATGCACTCCTACCCACCCCAGACAATCTTCGCTTACCGAATGAAGGTAGATTTACAGCATGGGGACAGAGAGTGGATAGTGGAGGTCAGGATTTCGGAGACATGGACTCAGACACAACCTGTGCATCCAGACATATTGGCCTTGTTGGAGAGGCATCAGGGGTTTTTAGGGAGATTCCTCCAGGCAGACCATCGGACAGAGGATTCGAGCACACCATTGAGCTATAGGAGGGGCTGCACACAGTGATTACTACTTTGTATAGGCACCCCAAAGCCTATCGGGACGAGATTGAGAGGGTTATACAAGAGTTGTTGAGATTAGGAAACATCAGGCCTAGTTCGAGTCCCTTTGCTTCTTTTGTGGTGTTGGTGAAGAAGAAGGACGAGACACTTTGCATTTGTATAGACTACAGTGCCCTCAACAAAAAGACACAGAAGAATAGATATCCCATCCCGCTCATTGATGAGCTAATTGACGAGCTAAGAGGAGCAAGATACTTCTGTAAGATAGACTTGTGCTCGGGGTATCACCAAATCTGGGTAAGGGAGTAGGACATCCCCAAGACTGCCTTTCGCTGTCACTATAGGCACTTAAAGTTTTTGGTGATGCCTTTTGGGCTAACCAATGCACCAGACACATTTCAGTCCTGTATGAATCACGTGTTCTGTGGGAAGTTACAGAGTTATGCCCTTGTCTTCTTTGACGACATTCTTATCTATAATCTGACTTGGGAGGAGCACCTCCAACACCTGGAGGAAGTACTGTGCATATTGGAGGAGAAGCAATTGTATGCGAAGATGTCCAAATGTGAGTTTGGATTGACTAATATGTTGTACCTTGGGCACATGATAGGGGAGGACGAAGTGAAGGTACACCAAGAAAAAATCAGGGCCATCCTGGATTGGCCTACGCCCAAGAATGTGACTGAGCTGAGGGGATTCTTGGACATTTTCACATAATACAGGAGGTTTGGGAGGGGATTCTCACAGCTTGCAGCACTCCTCACAGATTTTGACGAAGAAGGGGGCCTTTGAGTGGACACAAGTGGCACAGGAGGCATTATTATTATTATCCAATTTTAAGGTCATGGCCAAGCCAGACACCAAATTGGTGTATGAGACCCCCTTGTTTGTGGGACAAGGGACCCACCTCCACGCAATAATTTGACTGCTAAGTCTACGAAGAAATACATACTCTACCCCCCTCTCGTTTTGAACATGTGACCTCTTAGGAGAAAACACATGCTCTTAACCATTAAGCGAATGCCTCAAGAAGGTAATGGGCAGTTGTCTCGTTTTGGCCTTGCCAGATTTCATACGCTCGTTTTTGCTGGAGTGTGATGCCTCAAGTGAAGGGATTGGGGCCGTGTTGACGCATGTAGGCCACCAGATAGCATTTGCGAGCAGGAAATTTTTGCCCATGAACGGTTGTACTCCATTTATGACAAAGAGATAATGCATGCACTAGCCAAGTTCAGGAATTATTTAGTGGGCAATCGGCTCAAGGTGAAGACTCACCATAACAGTCTTCAGTGCTTCCTAGAGCAGCAAACATTACAGGAGAGGTAGCAGAAATGGGTGAGTAAAATCCAGGCATACGACTTTGAGATTGAGTATGTCTCCTTTCCGAGCTCTTTATGGATATGAGAATTTTGCTACAACACCACCTACCATATGTCAATTGGTGTGTCTCCTTTCCGAGTTGTTTATGGATATGATGCACTCTCTTTCTCTGACATGATTTTTGGAGACAGCAGGGCCCCAGGGGCAAAGGATGAGAGCCAAGACATCCTCGGGGCTCTCGAGGACACTTTAGAGATGGCACAGAACCAGCAGAAAATGTACGCTGACAGGCGCAGGGTGGAGAGGCAGTTTGACATGGGGGGCATGGTTTACTTGCGTCTCCAACCTTACCAGCAATCATCACTGAAGCAAAAGGGGGTCAAGAAGCTCAAGCCCCTTTTCTATGGGCCTTACAAGGTGATCAGAAGAGTTGGGGAGGTAGCATATGAGATGTAGCTACCCCAAGGGAGTCAGATCCACAATGTGTTCCACGTCTCATGCCTGAAAAAGGCTTTGGGACAACAGACTGCAACAGCCACTGAACTGCCTCCTTTGGATGACGAGGGGTACTTGGTACTGACAACGAAGGCCATCTTGGAGACACGGGAAAGGAAATTGAGAAGCGGGGTCATCAGAGAGTACTTGGTTAGATGGAAGGACTTGTCGGTTGCCTCCTTTGGATGACGAGGGGCACTTGATACTAACAACGAAGGCCATCTTGGAGACACAGGAAAGGAAGTTGAGAAGCACGGTCATCAAAGAGTACTTGGTCAAATGGAAGGACTTGTGGGAGAGTGAGCAGCTCTTGCAGCAACCAAGCATTATGGTTGATTGAGGACAAGCAACATTTGGGAGGGGAAGACTGTGGGAGGGAAAATTGTTGTAATATTCCCAATTAGCCTTGCTAATTGGAATATTTCATTTTTTGTTTAATTTTTACGCTTTAGTTAGAAATAATAAATAAAGTGAGAAATAAAATGCCTCACTTTAGTCACCTCACTTTACAATAAGTGTTCTTTTCCTAGTAGATTGACATTGTAACTTAGAGAGGGGGCCTTGGGGGTCCACATGAGTATGATGGGGGAGGCATCGGGCTGACCGCAGTGGCTATGTTGGTCAAAGGAGAGTTAAGTTTTGGAGGGAGTTTGGCATTCTCAAAGGAGATTCTCACCTCATTTGGATCATTCATGATTTGATATTATTATTGATAGGCTGGACCTGTCTGTGACACGCTTCGGTTGTTTAGTCGGTACGCGGCCTTTACATTTGAAACAGAGTGTCTCGGTCGGAGATCTCACCCTTAGCCTCGGGGGACTTCGAGTGCACCTCCTGGTAAGATTCTAGTTTCACCCTTAGCTTCGGGGGACTTCGAGTGCCGCCCTAGTGAGTTGTTACGAGTACATCTTTCGGTTTCGGTAAGCGAGTAGCGACGGATTACGGTGCAAATGCGGAGGGAGAAGCCCTCTTGTGGGTACGCGCGATTCGGAGGAGAAGGAAGGACGGCTTTGTCTCATCGGGGAGAAAGGACGATCGGTCGGGAGGTGAGGACGCTGTCCCAGGGAGGACGCAGTCCAGATCTAGGAAGAGAAAACGCTGTCCAGGAGGAGGAAGAACGCTGACTAGCCTGGGAGTGAGGACGCTGTCTATTTCTGAAGGAAAGGGTTGCAGATCTGAAGGGCCATTGATAGATCCAACCTTGAAAGGGGTAGATCTGAGCAGATACTTGCAGATCTAGTCTTGTATGTTGCAGATCTGGAGGTTTAGCACTAGATCCAGCTTGGGGAGTTGCCGATCTGAGGAGATATTGTCAGATCTAGTCCAGATTTGAAGGGGTAACATCAGATCCAGCCCTAGAGGCTGTAGATCTGAAGAGATATTGTCAGATCCAGCATAGATCTGAAGGTTTGGTAGCAGATCTGGTATTGGAGGACGCAGAACAGGAAGGGAAGGACGCAGATCTGATTGGAGGCTTCAGATCCATCAGGTGGGACGCAGATCTGTGGAGCAGGAGGGCTCAACAACGTTTTCCCCACATTCAGTAGCTGATCTATCTGTCAGGTGGCTTGGTGATTGGTGCCTCACCTATTTCTGCGCTGTCACTAGCAGAGACAGCGTTTTCCTTTGGGGAGGATTTGCAGCTTGAGATCAGCCATTTTGCCAGTCTTCAGTCTTCAGAGCAGCTAGGACGCTGTCCTTGTTGCAGCCATTATTCTGTCTGAGAGGGTCATCTCTTGCCTAGGGCAAGGATAGGTGCACTTACTCTGATTTACTTGTACTCCTCTCTATGTACTTTCTGATTAATAAAATGGCTCAGTTTCTGGTATTCTATGTGTCATGATTCAGTGATCTGGTTCAGCGTTATATTTTCTATATCTGTCTGGCATATTTCTGTTTATTACTGGTTATTTCCCTTTGGGGATATTACAGTGGTATCAGAGCATAATTCTGGCTCAGCTTGTGGTCTATGACATCAGAAAAGAAATCATACAGAGCAATAGCAGTTGCAATTCCAGAAACGCAGTTGGAAAAAGGGCCAAAATAAAAAGGGTCAAATTTTGAAGTTTGGAATTAGGAAAAACGTTTTCTGGGTTTTTCTGGGTTTTGGGCGAGGATCACTTTCCCAAATTCCTAGAATTTTCCGAGTAGTTTTCAGTGGGTAAATCGAAGGTCGAAGTTAAGCGGCAGTATGGCAGGAGATGTGAGTCCAGCTCGATATGCAGCCGTTTTTGCAGATTGGCAGAGCATGGGTCAGGAATTCATGGATGCTTTTCCTTTTAATCAATATATCCAGTTCCGATGTGGCGGCAAATCTTATGATCGAAACAAGGGGCGTGGCTCCCACCGTGATAGTCACCGTGCAGCAAGCAAATTTCATTTGCCGATGTTTGATGGTTCACAGAAGACTACGGCCAAGTCTTGGATGGAGAAACTGGACATCTATTTTCAGCTTAACCAGATGTCAGAGAAGAAGGCCATTAAGGTGGCAACATTGCATCTGGATGGTGAGGCCCGGGATTGGTGGTTCCATGGGATGGTGACACTCGGGCATTCTACAGTGACGACATATGCCGAGTTTACACGGAGGGTGGTAGAGCGTTTTGACCAGGGGGATCCGGATCAGTATTTTTTTGTTGAGCTGACCAAGCTCAAACAGACTGGGAGTATAGAGACGTACATTTCAGACTTCTTGAGGATTTCGGGGTTGGTACCTGACTTATCTGCAGCTTGGATGGGTTACATGTTTGTGGAGGGGCTGTCCGAGCCACTTCGTGGCCTAGTCCGGTCGAACAGACCGGCTACCCTTCAGGATGCCATCAGCAGGACTCGGGACTTACAGGATGTCTTATCCAGGACTCGGACACCTTATCCCCAGAGACAGGCCTTCCAGCCTAAGGGTAAGGACACGAGGGCTCCGCCTCCCAAGGCGAATCCTGGACGAGGGCAGTTTGATGATGAGGCCAGGAGAGAGCTGAGGAGGGAGCGGGTGTGCTTCACTTGCCGGGAACCATGGGCACGAGGACACAGGTGTGCGGCAGGGAAGGCACACTTCATTGAGGTCTTCTCCGAGAGCAGTGGAGAAGAGGATGAGGACACACAGGATTGCAGGGAGTCCGAGGATACACCTAGTGTGACACAGGACTCACCATCCTTAGAGACCTCCTTGACCGTGCCGGTTGATATCGTAGTGGAGGAGGTAGAGCCTACCCCGGTAGAACCATCCACTGAGGTGGTGACTGGAGCCATGTCCGAGTCTTCGGGTGGTAGCAGCACACGACAGATGGGTGAGGTATCAGGAGATATATCCACTATCGATGAGGCACTAGGAGATACAGAGGTATTGGATGATGGTCGCAGACAGCAGTATCATCGGCTTCGGACGGACCTTTGAGTTTTGAGGGAGAAGGCCATGTCAGTACGGGAGACCATTTTGTTGCAGGACCAGGAGCTGGAGGGTATGAGAGTGACTTGTGCCAAGTCGGCGGCCAAGTTGGTCCGCATTGGGGAACAGCTGGATTCCCTGATGGTACAACCTGAGGGCACATTGCAGCATCAGATCATTCCCCTTCAGGTATGCAGGGATGGGACTAGTAGTGTTGTTGGAGCATCTCCTTCCGTTGGAGAGAGAGAGGCAGAGCCACCTAGTCAGGTCTCATATGTTGACTTGGATAGTGGTATGAGACGATCAGAGTTGTACAGGGTACAGCAGCCACGTGTGGAGATTGGATGGCGAGAGGTTTTGAGTTGGTACTCGGTGGAGCAGACTATGGATGAAGGGGAGGTCTCAAGGAGAGATCTCACTAGAGATGCACTTCGACACACCATGGGGTGCAATGACTTTCTTTCCTTCTCGCAAGAGCAGATAGAAGATGGGGGACATCTTCGGATGGATAACATCTCTCATGCTTGTGTTGGACATCCCTTGAGCCATACACATCATGATGGGAGGGTTTTGCCTACCACCTATTTGATTCTTGATGGGGTCTCATTGATCCTTGAGAAGTTTATATTTCAAAATCCCATGAAGTGCAAAATCAGCAGTCTGATTTGGGAGGATGGTAACCCTCATTGGAGGAGTACCAGGATGTGGCATCCACAAGAGATTGAGTGGATGGGGTTGATGAGCGAGGAGCTAGGAGGCTACTTGCAGATCTATGATACCGGGCAGCAGGAGGCTTGGTTGCGCTGGTTACTCTTGAAAGAGTTTGGCCATCACTTGGCAAACACTCTTCCTAAGAGTAGGAGGTTGGGGAAGAGATGGATGGATACTTGCATCATTGAGCAGCATAGAGTATGGATGCATGGTGTTGATGTGTTACTCATATCATTCCTTGTGTCTTCATCACATGAGTTGTTTGATGGAGGTATGGAGAGGCAACACAATTTCTTGTTGCTTTGCTTGGGAGAGCAAGGGCAGATTTGCTCCCACACTTTGCATGATGTTGCAGGAGGAGGAGATGGCACTATCTCCATGGTCTTTGATTGGGAAGCACTTCCATCTCGGGAGGTATTCCATATTTATTGCAGCATTATTAGAGGAGTCTTTGACAAGGAGCATGTCAAAGAACAGAGTCTTGTATTGACAGGAACTCATTTGCATGAGCTCACAGCGTTGTCACCTTGGAGCAGAACATTATGGATGAAGTGTGCGCAGCAGAGATATGGTGGATCTATAACCCATAGATCCCAGGATCACTTCATATTTGTTGCACAAAGAGGAGGTAATGGTGATAGAGACATCTATGGCATATTCTTCTTGACTTGGGTTTCCAAGCATGAGGAGGATTATCTTCTTGTAGCACATGGTTCATTCTTCTTCATAGCATGCCAAGGCACTATGGAGGACTCATTTATGGATCCATGTACCATCATGTCTTCATTTGCTGATATAGATCAGATCTGTACGGGAGGCTTGATTATGAGGGAGACACATGAGCTGGATGTGTCCGTGAGTGGGAAAAATTCTCACAATTTCTGCACTACATGTTCTAATGGGAGCATGGGAAGAGGCATGGCCACCACTACTTTATATGCGTTCTCTTTTGATGTGGGCCATGAGATCGATATTCATCCATTGTACAGCCATGGGCAAGT
Source organism: Pinus albicaulis (assembly GCA_034641835.2). Classification (NCBI taxonomy): domain Eukaryota; kingdom Viridiplantae; phylum Streptophyta; class Pinopsida; order Pinales; family Pinaceae; genus Pinus; species Pinus albicaulis. Next base: position 829,992,083 of record CM076570.1, read on the forward strand.
GTTTGGACCTATGTTGTTGTCATATTCAGCCGTTTGCTATCCATTAGTAGATGTGTTGGATCTTGTACATTGCTTGCCATGTGATTTTCTGAGGTTGCAGTGGATGAGACTGCACTATGGTTTGTTTTGGGCCAACTTGTTCTTCATTGATGGAGGAACCTTCTATGGAGGATTGTTTTTCACTTTGCCATTGGAGGGCAATGATTTTGCAGCCCAAGATCAGACTTTCAGCCCGCCTTCATTACCGGAGCTTGAGGTGGAAGGTGATTTTCAGGAGTTGCCTTGTCGGGAGGTGGCTCATTTGGTTTGGATGATTGCTTGGGGATGGAGGATCCACATGAGAGAGATGTTCCCCACTTCATGCCTTGAGTGGAGAGAGATGATGAGCTGGTACACAGTCTACGGGACAACTTACACATTCATAGATGCAGAACAGCAGCAGTCATGGTCTTTAGTCATAGCCAGAGGCAGTGAGCAGTCTGAGTCATGGGACTTGGGCTATTATTGGCCACAGTGGCGATGGGATCCGGGAGGACTATTGATTGGCTGGTACCATGAGAGGCCAGTTTGGGATCCTGGCATTGAGATATCCCTTCATATCAGGGTGATGCAGGAGACAGAGAGGTTTCAGTGGGACCCAGGCACATTTTGCAGTATCGACGGGGAGCATCAGCTAGAGAGTAGGCTTGTTCAAGCATTGCTTGAGAACAAGCAATTTTTGCCGGATGAGGATGCCACTTGGGAGAGCGAGCAGACTTTACAGCATCCATCACTTCAGTTGCGTGAGGACAAGCAACGTTTTGCCGGGGGAGACTGTAATATTCCCAATTAGCCTTGCTAATTGGAATATTTCATTTTTGTTTAATTTTGCCGCTTTAGTTGGAAATAATAAATAAAGTGAGAAATAAGAGGGGTCACCTCACTTTAGTCACCTCACTTTATAAAATAAAGTGATTTCCTAGTTGATCAACGTTATAACTTAAAGAGGGGGCCTTGGGGGTCCACATGAGTATGATAGGGGAGGCATCAGGCTGACCCAAGGTAAACTGCGCAGGTCAAAGGAGAGTTAAGTTTTGGAGGGAGTTTGGCATTATAAAAGGAGAGGGTCTCACCTCATTTGGAGCATTCATGATTTGATATTATTATTGATAGCTGGACTTCTGTCTGCTTCAGCACGCCGGTTGTTTAGTCGGTCTGCAGCACTGTTTAGTGCACGAGTGTCTCCGGTCGGAGATCTCACCCTTAGCCTCGGGGGACTTCGAGTGCCTGCCCTGGTAAGGTTCTAGTTTCACCCTTAGCCTCGGGGGACTTCGAGTGCCTGCCCTGGTAAGGTTTGTTCTGAGTACATCTTTCAGTTTCAGTAGCAGAGTAGCAGCAGATTCTGGTGCAAATCTGGAGAGGGAGAAGCCCTCTTGTGGGCGCGCGATTCGAGGAGAAGGAAGAACCGCTGTCTCATCAGGAGAGAGGACGCTGATCTATTCAGGAGGGTGAGGACGCTGTCCCAGGGAGGACGCAGTCCAGATCTAGGAAGAGAAAACGCTGTCCAGGAGGAGGAAGAACGCTGACTAGCCTGGGAGTGAGGACGCTGTCTATTTCTGAAGGAAAGGGTTGCAGATCTGAAGGGCCATTGATAGATCCAACCTTGAAAGGGGTAGATCTGAGCAGATACTTGCAGATCTAGTCTTGTATGTTGCAGATCTGGAGGTTTAGCACTAGATCCAGCTTGGGGAGTTGCCGATCTGAGGAGATATTGTCAGATCTAGTCCAGATCTGAAGGGGTAACATCAGATCCAGCCCTAGAGGCTGTAGATCTGAAGAGATATTGTCAGATCCAGCATAGATCTGAGGTTTGGTAGCAGATCTGGTATTGGAGGACGCAGAACAGGAAGGGAAGGACGCAGATCTGATTGGAGGCTTCAGATCCATCAGGTGGGACGCAGATCTGTGGAGCAGGAGGGCTCAACAGCGTTTTCCCCACATTCAGTAGCTGATCTATCTGTCAGGTGGCTTGGTGATTGGTGCCTCACCTATTTCTGCGCTGTCACTAGCAGAGACAACGTTTTCCTTTGGGGAGGATTTGCAGCTTGAGATCAGCCATTTTGCCAGTCTTCAGTCTTCAGAGCAGCTAGGACGCTGTCCTTGTTGCAGCCATTATTCTGTCTGAGAGGGTCATCTCTTGCCTAGGGCAAGGATAGGTGCACTTACTCTGATTTACTTGTACTCCTCTCTATGTACTTTCTGATTAATAAAATGGCTCAGTTTCTGGTATTCTATGTGTCATGATTCGGTGATCTGGTTCAGCGTTATATTTTCTATATCTGTTTGGCATATTTATTCTTATTCTGGTTATTCCCTTTGGGGATATTACAATCCCTTCTCAATAAATTTTGCTAAAGGAAGGACTACAATTTTGCAATTTTGGAGCTAGCACTAATTTTGGATGCCAACTTAGGAAAAGAGGGTCAAATATTAGAGTTGGTGGAATGTGAGGGCCACCCCTCAAGAAATACGCACCCCTTGGAGGAAAATTTTGTTTTGTAAAGGGAGGTCGAAATATTTGGTGGAGGCACCCACAAGGAAAGGGAGGGTAGCAAATATAAATAGAGGAATGAGGGCAATTATTGGGACTTTTTGCAAATTTGACAAACTACACCATCGTTTCTCAAGTTGTTTAGTTGGGTCACAAAGTGTTGTTCAGCACTAGAGATTTCCAAGGGGAAATCTCACCCTTTCTTCGATGGACCACGAGTGCCACCCTAGGGAGGTATTGCCATAATTTTCATGGAGGCTTGGGAATCAGTTTACAGGTGGTATGAGTTGCCTTTGCCTCAAACTGGACGCAGGAAAGGGAGACACACAGTGTTGTAGCAGAGTATTCTAGTATTGAGAGCACTGAGCCTTTCCAAGTCTTCTCCTTGGTCAATTTGCAGTGGATTTCTGATGGATTTGCAGGCTTGGAGAGTGCTTTTCCCAGGTAGAAATTCCCTTGCAGAGGTCTACGTGGTAGTTGTCCTAGGTTGCGTAGTTCATGGTGGATATTTTTGTGGGGAAGGCTTGGGAGAGGATTTTGGGGCAGGATTGAGCTAGGGGTGCAAGAAGGTTGATTGAGGAAGATTTCTCAATGTTTTGGAGGACTTGCAGAGCCTGCAGGTCGTATTTTTCTGGCAATGAAGGAGTCCATAGAATTTGAGGGTGATTTTGGAGCGTCTGAACTAGATCAAACCTAATGTTGCAGGAAACACAGGTCTGGGGGTCATTTTTGGGAAGAAATGATAAGGAAACATGAAAACGCCCTGGAAACGCGTTTCACATGGGGGAAACGTGGCCCCAGTTCGCCTAAAAATGATTTTCCAGGCTGTACGGCCGCGTTTCCACCTTTTAATTGTTTTTTATTTTCATTTTTTTATAATTTTTTTGTTTCTATTATTTTATTTGGTGAATAAAATATACTTTGGATGCTTCTAGATGGCTCTCGCAAGTTATAAAAAGACTCTTGCCTTATTCCCTCATCACACAAATTGAGAAGCGCCATGAATCCAATTAGGTGGTGGATTTGTCATGGAGCAAATGGTGTACATCTGCAAAACCTTGCCATTCGTATCCTTTCAAAAGTGGCAAGTTCTTCATCCGCAAAAAGGAATTGGAGCACCTATGGTTTTATTCATTCTATGAAGCGCAACAGGTTGGGCTCACAGAAGGCAAAGGATCTTGTTTATGTGCACTCCAATGTTCACATCACATCTCAAAGGGGTCCAGAATATAGCAGTGGTCCTTCTAAAGAATGGGATGTGCATTCAGAAAGTCCTGATTTGGAGTTCTCTCTTGATGCCATGAATATTGAGAACCAACAGCCTAGAAGTGGAATTGGCCAATCATCTTCTTCAGCTCCACCATCCACTGTTGAGCATGCTTTTGCTTCTATTTTTTATGAGCATTATTATGATGAGTATTAGTCTTTGTCTTTTGTCTTTATAGTACTTGTTGCCTCATAGTCTTTATGGTACTTGCAGCCTCATATATATAATAAAGGCCGATTTTGAGATATGGATATATAATAAAGATTGATTTGGATATTCTAATATTGCTATTTTCATTATGTGTCTGTGATCATTCATGAGTAAATGTGATGTAAATTTAGAGATTTATAGTTTATGCATTGACATTGGACAATTTAATCATAATGTTTAAACTTTAAACTTTAAATGTAATAAATTATAATGTATCATGTATGCTTTATGATTGCATATAACATTTCTTAAATGTCCTAATATATATATATATATATATATATCGAGTTTCCCTGTTTCCAAAATTTGCGGGGGGTCATGTTTCATACCCGTGCCTGTTTCAAAAACTCGTACCCGTTTCCCCGTATTATGCAACTTAGGATCAAACCCTTTCTAGGTTTTTGGTGGGGAGCCCAAGATTAATTTGGTATAATTTTCTGGGCACTTTTGGAGGCTCAAATAGGGGGTTCCTTTCAGAAACAGTGCAAAAATTCTAGGCCAGTGCAGTACACTGAAGAGGATTTGTCTCCTTGCATCAGGGCAACATTTTCTCACTTGGGATTGTCTAGCTTTGCCTTGGCAACCCCAACTACACTCTTTTCATGCGTTGTACTCATCTCTATGTTTAATAAAATGGATTAATTTTGGTGCAGTTCTGTTGTAAATTGTGGGTGTTCAATTGATGTCTGAAAATTTCTGTTTGCGTGTGTATTTTTGCTTAATATCACTCTTAATTTTCTATTAGGAATATTACAATAAATGCACAATTGGGTTCTTAACAAAATTAGAGGAAGCAAAATTACACCAATCTCAATCACATGTGACACATATAGATTATGCCCAATAAAATCAGTGCTTCGTTAACAACTCAATCAGAACCTACTTGGGCTCCCACCCTAGAATAATGGCCCAACTGAGAAACCTACAGTTACAACATACCCTAGATATGATAAAGTTGATTAAGCCCTAGATCTATCCTAGATCTCCTTGGCTAATCTGGATCTCCTATGTTGCATTTCTGCACTTTCCTCAGACCCAGCACTCTAGAATGGAAGTCCCCCTCCACTCACCACTAAGATGCCTCTCTCAATTTATTGTGTTGTATGGTGTGTATTTCTCCTCTCCTTAGCCTTGCTTTCATAACTTTAGATTGAGCTAAATCCTTAACCCTAATCTCCAAAATGTAAATTTATGTAGATGTTCTAAGCTTGATGCAACTTTACTTTCTTATCAATGTTAGATAGCAATAACATAAACCATAAAGTAAAATGATGATAGAACATACCAGTAGATCAATAGAAGACAAGCCAGAAACAGATAAGAGTGGTGTTGCGTTATGGTGGTGAACAAGATGCTTCAACCAGCAAAGTCTCAAAACGGTCGGCTAACGAGCAATGTCACACAACCCTCAGATCAGCCAAACGGTCAACACAAAGTCAACCCCAAAAAAGTCAACATTGCCCAAAAAAGTCAATGCAAAACAGTCGCAAGTAAAACTCAACGCAGCATGGTCTACAGTCAACTTTTGACCTCGGTTCTTGTGCCAAAATGTACGGACTTCAAAAATCGAAGTCTATGCCAAAAATCAACTCCTTTGGACCATGCATTGACCAAAGTCAATGCTCGTCAAACTTGCGGTGGAAACCCTAGTTGCAGCAGAAATATCTTCATCCTTCTTTCCCACATGTGAACAAAAAACTGCCTCCAAGGAGCTCGAACCAATCAGAAGAGGAGAGAGAATGTGTGAGGATGAGTTGAGTGAAAAAATCCTCCAACGTTGACTCTATTTATACCAATCACTGAGGGTGTGTGACAAATTTGTTGGGGTACAAAACCTTAAAGTCAACCTGCACATATTTGAATATATTAGAAAATAAATTCAAAATAAATGTTCTGCTCATCGAATCAAGATGATCTTTAAATCGATCTTGCACCTCTCTGAAAGAGGAACCCAATAAAAATATTAGTATCTTCATCTGAGCATCACAACATGCAGTTTGGACCTATTTGTCCAATTTTAACAATCCCTCTCAACTAGGGAGAACTCCATCCACCTGTGCAATTCAACATCGTGCGTCATCCCGCCGTAACTTGCTTTGTTGGCTCTTTATTTCCGAACAGAAGTGGGTCAATCACAAGGACATCATTCCCGGCTGTCAGATTCAGCCCAGAGGTCCGAAACCTCTATAGGACTCACAAAGAGTCTCATACCAACCCGAAGTTGGTTTATCTGACTCGAAGTCAGTAGGAGGTCCGAAACCTCACTTGGACTCAAGAGAGTCATATATACTAACCCGAAGTTAGTCTCACTGACTCGAAGTCAGTTGGAGGTCCGAAACCTCACTTGGACTCAAGAGAGTCATATATACTAACCCGAAGTTAGTCTCACTGACCCGAAATCAGTTGGAGGTCCAAAACCTCACTTGACTTGATCCCATAACAAGTGGTTGGACACGTGCCATCCTAGATAGAGAGTACGGCAATCTCTAATGCGTCCATCAGTCTTTGCTACTAGTCTCTAGCTTTTCCCACCTCATTAGCCAAATGAGAGGTAGTCCGAAACTCAAATGGGTAGGATGCATATAGGGCACAGATAATGACAGGTAAGCCAACTCAATCACCACAACGATGTGGCAAAAGCACACCAACAAGGTTCGGCAAGCCTAGCCATGTGGTTGCTTATAGCTCCGAGAAGTTATCCCCAAAGCCAACCAGAGCTCCAAGAGCTCATCGTCCAACAGGACCCTCAGAATAGGGTTGTTCCACGATTCCAAGATTCTCACAGAAGGTTAGGAACATGACCTTCCCCAAGGGCATTGTGAGAATATTTGCGACCTGCTCATCAGTTCCCATATGATCGAGCCTTACAGCGCCTCGCTATACCATATCCCGGATAAAGTGGTACCAGCCATCAACATGCTTGGATCGATCGTGGAACCCAGGATTCTATGACAAACGAATCCCCCTCTGGTTATCACAAAGGATCACGATGGCATCTAGCACATGCTCAAACAGCTCACTGAAGACATTTCGCAACCAACTGACTTCACAACGGGCCATACATGCTGCGATGTATTCAGCCTTAGCGGTGCTCAAGGCTACCGACTTTCGTTTCCTGCCCGAAGCAGATCTACGTGTGAAGCAGCATCCAGATGTGCTCTTGTGATCCACCACACTGTCAGCCCAATCGGCATCAATATATCAAGGAGTGTCATGCTCCCGACAGTGTATCTCAGCCCATGGTCTATCATGCCACAGAGATATCTCAAGAGTTTCTTGGCACCAACCCAATGAATGTTATGATCAACCATGTGTTGACTCAAAGTGTTCACTGCACAACATACGTCCAGAAAGGTGTTCACTAAGAACATTAGGGCCCCTACGAGTTGACGATACTCAGTAGGATTTGCTAACACGGGCCCAACAGCGCTGCCACTCAACTTCTTGAAGTTGAGTTCCATTGGTGTCGACACAAACTTGCAATCCACCATACTAAATCTTTCCAGAAGCTTCACAATGTACTTTCCTTGAGAAAGGAAAATCTCGCCAGGTCTCTGCCAGACCTCCAGGCCTAGGAAGTAGTGCATCAGTCCTAGGTCCTTCATCTCGAACTCAGTAGCGAGCTCCCTCTTGCACTGATGAATGAGAGGGTCAGCACCTGTCAGGAAGAGGTCGTCCACATACAGCACCAGAATGAGAGGCTTCTCTCTATCAACCTTTAAGTAAAGGTTCGGATCAGCATTACTACGAGTGAAGCCCAACTTCATCAGGTAGTTATCTATCGGATATCCTCTCGTACCAAGCTCTGGGTGCTTGCTTCAGCCCATAGAGGGCTTCCTTCAACCTACAGACATGGGTGTCCCGATCCTGGACTTCGAACCCCAGAGGTTGCTCTACATACACCTCTTCCTTTATCGCACCATGCAGAAATGCGGTCCTTACATCCATCTAATGAAGACTCCATCCTTGCGTAGCAGCAAGGGCTATGATAGATCAAATGGTGGTATATCGTGCCACAGGTGCAAATATGTCATCATAGTCTATGCCTTCCTTTTGAGAGAAGCTACGGGCAACGAATCTTGCCTTGAACTTTTCAGCACTTCCATCAGATCCATGCTTGATCTTGTAGAGCCATTTCGAGGTGACAACTGCTTTGTCCTCCGATCTTGGAACCACATCCCAAACATCATTCTTCATTATGGACTCATACTCTTCGTGCATAGCATCCTTCCAGACTTGATGTTTTACAACTTCCTCGTAGGATCTAGGCTCAAATTGTACAATAGTACTCATGGCTACTAGATACCCTTGGTATCTACTTAGCTTCTTGCTTTCACGAATGTCCCCCTTTGGGGCCATATGTCCCTTGGCATCCTCGAGAGTGTCCCTGAGCCATGATGGTCTCTTCCCTATTGAAGGAGGTGGATCAATCGGGTCCATTGGTCCTTCAACATCGGGCATCGTATCATCCTCCGGTTCTTCTTGATTTCTAGGCCTTGCTTCATGATCTTCCTCAGATCTTTTAGGCTTTGGTATCACCTCTACCATACCATGTAAATTTATGTAGATGTTCTATGCTTGATGCAACTTTACTTTCTCTTCAATGTTAGACAGCAATCACATAAACCATAAAGTAAAATGATGATAGAACATACTAGTAGATCAATAGAAGACAAGCCAAAAACAGATAAGAGTGGTGTTGCGTTACGGCAGTCAACAGGATGCTTCAACCAGCAAAGTCTCAAAATGGTCGGCTAACCAGCAATGTCACACAACCCTTAGAGCGGCCAAACAATCAACACAAAGTCAACCCCAAAAAAGTCAATGTTGCCCAGAAAAGTCAACGCAGAACAGCTGCAAGTAAAAGTCAACGCAGCATGGTCTACAGTCAACCTTTGACCTTGGTTCTTGTGCCAAAATGTACGGACTTCAGAAATCGAAGTCTATGCCAAAAATCAGCTCCTTTAGACCATGCATTGACCAAAGTCAACGCTGGTCAAACCTGCAGTGGAAACCCTAGCTACAGCAGAAATATCTTCATCCTTCTTTCCCACATGTGAACAGAAAACTGCCTCCAAGGAGCTTGAACCAATCAGAAGAGGAGAGAGAATGTGTGAGGATGAGTTGAGTTGACTCTATTTATATCAATCACTGAGGGTGTGTGACACATTTGTTGGGGTACAAAACCTTAAAGCCGACCTGCACATATTTGAATATATTAGAAAATAAATTCAAAATAAATGTTCTGCTCATCGAATCAAGATGATCTTTAGATCGATCTTGCACCTATCTGAAAGAGGAACCCAATAAAAATATTGGTATCTTCATCTGAGCATCACAACATGGAGTTTGGACCTAGTTGACCAATTTTAACAAAAGTGATTGATAACTAAGCACTAGCCTAGATCTATCTTAACTGATCTACCAAGCATCGAGAGGGATCAAATCTCTACAGTGCAAACTCTTTTTTTTCGAATGCAAAACTTGAGGAAAGGTTTGCACCTTGAAATATTTGATCCCTCTTGGGGCATGATAGATTCGGAGTTAAGATGGATCTAGGCTCATTTTTTAAACATTTAGAAATATATTCTTGAAATCACTTTGTTTCAGATCCGGGAAAGGTTTCAGGCAAGACAAACATTAAATCATTCTAATTTGGTGGTCTTTCACCCAAAACAGAAATTAAATCACCCTAATCAAAGGAAGGTGTTTCGCCTCAACGCAGAATTAAATCATTCTAATTTGGTGGTCTTTCACCCAAAACAGAAATTAAATCATTCTACTTTGGTGGTAATAGTGATTCATTACACATGATCGCATCCATGGAGTCGAAGGTAAAAACAAAAAGGTAGAAAAAATAAAATGCAGGAGCACTATCGCAGTTCATACTATGTAATCCTTTCCCACAAATATTATTTTCCACTCCGCACAGCTACCATAATCCTTTCTCACAAATATTATTTCACTCTTCGCCCTGTCACAGAGATGCTTCCTCACAAATACAATTATAGACTTTATTTGTGTTAAATTTATATATTTAGAGAGAGAATTGATTTTTCATTAGGGTGGACATTAGATTAATTGGATTAAATTTTAAATGTTAAACATTACTTTAGTTTAGGTGTTTTCAGGCAAACGCAGAAATTAAATCATTCTAATTTGGTGGTGTTTCGCGCAACGCAGAAACAAAATGATTCTAATTTGGTGGTGTTTCGCGCAACGCGGAAATTAAATCATTCTAAGTTGGTCATAAGAGTGATTCATTACACATGATCGCATCCATGGAGTCGAAGTAGATGAAAAAGTAAAAACAAAAAGGTAGAAAAAAAATAAAATGCAGGAGCAAACGAAATCAAGCCTAAAAATCTATCGCAATTCATACTATGAAATCCTTTCCCACAAATATTATTTTCCACTTCGCACAGCTCCCGAAATCCTAACTCACAAATATTATTTCACTCTTCGCACTGTCACAAAGATGCTTCCTCACAAATACAATTCGACACTTTATTTGTGTTAAATTTATATATTTAGGGAGAGAATTGATTTTTCATTAGGGCCGACATTAGATTAATTAGATTAAATTTTAAATGTTAAATGTTAAGCATTACTTTTACATTTACATTTACGTTTACGTGTTTACGTGAGATAGTCAATGCATGTAGTGTACTCAAATACAAGCCTCTGGTATCCAAATTTATTAAATTTAATAATATTAATATTATAATATATTAATATGAATATTATAATTAATAATAACATTAGTATTAATGTTTTAATATTAGGGTATTTGGCCCTTAGGCTTCACCTAAATAAATATAAAGAGGTTTTATTTTTTACCATACCACTCGTTTATTTATATTTATATTTATTTACCATACCTCTTTTATAAATACTGTATTTGGCCCATAGTATTTAGCCTATGGTATTAATAATAATTTGTCCCATGGTATTTGGCCCATAGGCTTCACCTAAATAAAACCTCATTTTTTAGTTTTCGTAAATATAAAGATGTTTATGGAGTAAATATAAAAAGAGGTTTTATTTATTTACCATACCTCTAGTCTATTTATATTTTTATTTATTTACCATACCTGCAATTCATTTATATTTTTATTTGGTTTTATTTATTTACCATACCCCCAATTTATTTATATTTTTATTTATTTACCATACCTCTCGAGTAAGTATAAAAAGAGGTTTTATTTTTATTTACCATACCTCCGGTTTATTTATATTTTTATTTATTTACCATACCTCTATTTTGAGTGTTCGTAAATATACTCTGACATTTCAATGTTTACTTACATTACATCTACACATGTACCCTATAATGGGTTGTAGAGCACCTCTCGGCGCAATTAGATCTTGCCTCACTTGAGCTCAATGGTTGGGATTAGTTTTCCTATGTTTCTTTAGCTCAATAGCCAACATAATTAATTATCTGTTTTTCCTAAGTTAGACTTAGGCTAAATTATAATAGCAACTTACTCACAATTGAGAAAGTGCCCTAAGGAGAATTTGGACGACTTTTGCACGCCTAGACACTTAGGCCTGTGCAGAGGTACTTGCCATGGACTACAATTGTTCTTCAGGGCAAGCAACCGATTTTGTAATCTCTCTATAACATTCCTACGCTACATACTATATATATATATATATATATTTCCCAATCTTGAATTTAAAAAATAATAATAATCACTTACACAAGATAATGCTCACGCTAAAGCACCATTATCGTCCAACATATTGTAGTGTAAACAAAAGTGCCACTCAAAAACAAACAAAAATATTTTTCTTGTTTTCTTCATGTATAAAATGCTCCCATTTTCATGCATAAGTGTGCACATGCAACTGCTCATGCAATATTTTCACAATGTTATTTCACAATAGAGAGACATTTTTATTTTACTTTATAAAAACAACTTTAATGACCCTATTAATTTCCTAACCCCAGCACCTAGTTAACTCTTCCTAGCAAATTAAATCTACTGCATAATAACATAGTTGAGATTTTAACACAAATAAAATAAGGAGCAGAAGCAAAATTGAAGTAATAATCTCACAATCACATGCACACATAGTTATACCCTTCAAATCGATTCTTCATTCATTAAATTCAAAACTTACAAGGCTCCCTTCCCAGGATATTGGCCCTTTGAGGAAAGATGCATACAACAGTAACCTAGAATTGAATCAGCTGATCAAGCCCTAGATCTATCCTTCAATTTGTTTGGTTGATCTAAATATCCCTTGCTGCTCCTTGCACCTTCCTCGAACCCTATAAACTTGAACGGGATTCCTTTTCCACTCAACCACGGAGATGCCTTTCTCTCATTGTCTTGTGCTCACTTAATGTCTTGCGTATCTTCTTCCTTAGACTAGCCTTCATTTTATAAGTTTGAATTATTGACTGAATCCACAACCCTAATCTCGAAAGTGATTGACAATTGAGATTAGATCTGAACATCAATTGAGATCAACTGTTGAGATTCATCTAATTCACTAATGTAAAAACCTTTGCATTTCATCAGCTAACACACTTTATCTTATAAAAAGAAATTACTTTAATCACTAACACAATTGCTAAGGTTAAAGATATATTAGTTGATTTTTGCACACCTAGACACTTAGGTATGTACAAAAGTGCCTACCCAAGATACAAACATCAACACTTCCTCTTAGCGAAGAAGTTACTTCCTAAAGAAGCATTTGGTACTAGCTATCCCTCCAGTCCTGTCACATGTCCCATGCATCATTCTCTATCATGGGTTTACTCCAAACCTCCTAGTATGCTTCCTCTTCAAGGACTCTACTCGTCAATGCCATATTGTTTGAAAACTTCTTTGGAAGCCTGCTCTCCCTGAATGTGCTCCTAGGAGCCTGCACATGCCCCTGAACAACCCTCAATGGTCTGAACATGTTTGCACGTTAACCTATATCAGTTGCTCTCTCTAACCCCGACGGCCATTGTTGTGTCTGGACTAGACTCCTCTAAATGAACAAGCATTTTCCCATCCCTAAACATGACTACATATCCTTTATCCTCCATTACTGATATTGAGAGCAAGTTCTTCTTCAGCCGTGGTATGAATAGCACATCCTTGGCTTCCAACGTCCCTTCTGACTCTAGCTAGAACTTAATGGTTCCAACTCCCTTCACTGCATACTTGGCATCATTACCAAGCTCAACAAATAAATCTGAGTCACTCTCTGTCAGACTACTAAACAGCTCACGTGCCTCTGTCATATGGCATGATGCAACACTATCCAAGGACCAAGCACTCATTGTGATGGTATTGGTAGATAAACAGGAGACAAATGAAAAGTCCTCAAACTTCGGTGCAAACTCATGAAGCTGAATGTCTGTTGATATCATTGTCTGCTATGACTTAGTGCCCACTCTTGTGGAAAATGAAGCACTTGAGCTTGCTCACGTCCTTCTTCTTCCCTAGCTGAGAGGTTTCCCCCTCACTGTTACCAATCTAGCTATCTCCATAACGCACTGTATCAGCTAGCAAATTAAATTTGCAAACCAATCTTAGATATGTCCATAAATCACGCACTCTATCATCTAGCAATGATATTGCACACAAGCCATCTGATTCTGAACCAAATAACGGACATCAATAGTGGAACAAATAAACATCCTCCAAGTGAAGATTCGGAAAGCTAACATCAACAAGAACAACAGCATGTTGTACAATGTAAACAGGAAAATCAATTTTCAAATATGTTTATGGTGGCATTAACGGCTTTGTAATAACACAGTTGCTCAAAACAGATGGGACTTTGGATAAACTTCCACGACAAAAACTTCCCATGATTGTTTGATGTGGGCAATGAAAGGTTTCCCAGATCAGTCAAGCAAGAAACAAACACAAGTAAAATGTATATGCAATTGTGCATTAAAGGTGTTAATGTTTGTTGTCAACTCATGGAACAACTAAAACAGTAAGGTCAAAATCGGGTCAGGAACAAAAATGCGCAATCATCACTCACAGAGAATAGGTGCAAGGTTGTCTCACTAAATAGTAAAAACCTATTATGGGAAAATTGTCACAATGACGGAAATCAACATTTACAAGGAAGAAGATACAATAAAACATGAAAATCCAGCGCGTATCAATATGGTGTAAGATTATAATCCAGAAAACATCAGAAACTGACAAGTGCCACAACCCGAGATAAATGCAGTTAAAGTAGGAAAATACAATAAATATCTGCATTCATAAGAGAAAACCACTGGTTGAATTTGTCAAAACCTTAAGTGCAGTAGCATTTGCACTAACCTGTCATGAAGGAAGGTGAAAACTCCCTATTGCATACACAAGTGTGACATAGATCATTGCTCAGAATTACAAAATTGCATTTGCTTACGCTAGTGAAAACAATCCAAAGATCTGACTGTGTAAGCATAAAACAAGAGCAAAGCAACGCATGGATCAAATGAAAGTCAAAACCAGCTGTAGTAAACCAAATAGGTTTATTACAACATATTTGTAATGAGGAAAAACGAAAAAGCTAGTGAAAGACAAAAAGAAAGCAATGCTAAAATAGAAATAAAAATTTAAAAGCCAAAAAAAACAAATGATGGACAGAAATATCTAACAACAAGCAACGTTATCAGAAGTAGAATGGGGAAACAGGTACAGATTCTAAAAACAAGGTAGATTTTAGTGAAGGCGCTTTTAAAATTTTAAGAAAGGAAAAATTATGCGCACACAAACGCCTCACATAATGTATGTACATTTCTGTATATTATTTTGTATAATCATTTAAAAAACAAAGAATTCCATTAATTATGTATTATTAGTATCCTGTATATCTTTTGTACTAAGAATGTATCAACGATACTGTATATATATTACCAGTATTATTCTATTAAAAATCAAAAATATAGCATTCACGTATCATTAATTTTACATCAATAATGCATCATTAGTTTGTTAATGATGTTAACTGATAACTTATAATATTAACAATACATCAACTGATAAATTATAAAGTTGCTATTCAAACCTCAATATATTATTTTTTATAATTTGGGTACAGCACTGTACAGCTTTTCCATCATAATCTTATTCTTTGCCTCTAAATATTTCTCCCTACTCTATAGAATTTTTTATAACTTGAAAAAAAAAATTGATAATCATGGATTTTTTTGGTCATTGCATTTATTTTGATGCCATAACAATGGTAAAAGGAGGGAGAATAATAGAACATATTTCCTAAAATGTCAATGAGGCTAACTAGCCTATCGGATGCAACAGCTTCCATCCCATGCAACATTTCTCCTACAAATGGAAAAAGGAAAAAAAAAATGCTCAGACAGACAATATCCAATATTGACATATCAAGAAGTGTTGCACTAGTGCTACTCATCTGGGATTTGACCACCAAAGGAGGATAGCCTACTCTGCTCAGGTTTGCTCTCATCAACTTGTCGTTAATCCACATCATCCTTTTCACTCTATATGTCATGTCCTTTACATGGCTCTCCCGAAAAGCTACTTCGTAGGTTGCTCTTTTCTAGTTTTGTCCACTTCCTGATGTGACTGTTTGCCTCACAATGGAGAAGGAAATGTTGCTCGGTCTCCACCTCTCCTTTTCCAAATACCGGACATGTCCTGCTCTCCCATCTCCCTCTGGGTTTTTTCCATACTCGTGTCTCACATCTTAATCTATGTGAGTTCTTATCTGGGCTGATACCTGCTTTTCTCTGGGATATTTATTTACACGGAATCCTGATTCTTAAATTCTGACTTCTGCCTCCAAGATATACTTGTCCATGTGATACCACTATTTCCTCTCGGTATTTCTTTTCCATTTGCTTTCTCTGTGGCATTCTTGTACGTGGAATTTCAACTCCTTCCTGTCTATCAGGTAGCTTTCTTCCACTATATTCCAGCTGTCAACCCCTTGCGTTGCAATTCTAGTGTGTGTTTTCCTGCCTGTACAGAAATCAATTCCCTAATGCTTCCATAATGGAAACACCTACCAAATGTTTCCCCATTGTATCCCAAATGTTTCTCTAGCATTTGCATACCAAAAATTGTTTCATGTACAGAAGCAGGGAGAAAGAATACCATTTTGCTGCCTGTATAGAAACCACTTCCCAAATGTTTTCATTCACAAAACACCTACCAAATGTTTCCCCAATTTTCCCCAAGTGTACATCCCACGTTTTTGTACCAGAAATGTTTCACGCACAGAACATGGAGAAAGAATGCCATTTTGGAGACACTGTTGACAGGAAATCTCCAATCAAACTTTCTGACATGATAACCAATGGAAACTCAACACAGGAAATTCCAGCACTTAACTTTATTACAATTATTATCGAAACCAAGATAATGATACTATCATTACTAACTTCCAAAATAATTACACATGTCAACCATGACTCCTATATAAATATTGGGTCATAGAACTACTGAAAGAGGTGTTTTGAAGGATCACAACATTTCAATTTTCCACAGAGAAGTCCAAGGACAGTTCGGAAAATCTCTTGGCATAAACAATATGTTTTTCCTTGATATTCACACGAGGCATTAGGTGATATTATCCAGTAGAAGCAGTGGTCTACGAAGAAAAATTCTTAGCATACTTGCTTGCTTTATCCTTTTCGTCCAGATTTTGCGTGTGTTTTGTGCCTCATACAAGTGAATATAAAATCTTTTTGTTAAGTATAAAAAGAGAATTTAAATGAACTAAAGTCACACCATAAAAAATAGCATAACTACTCTTCAAAAGAAACAGAAGCACCAAATGGACTTTAAATATAACCTGACTAGACACTATACTTGCTGCAAGACGTTGGATCTCACGTTCCTCCTGATCAGCAAAGAGCTTTGCCTTCAATGCTGCTGCAGACAGGCCTGCCATGGCAGCCAATTTGACTTTTTCAGTAGCCAAAGATGATGTAGAAACGGATATATTGTTCCTGGCATGTACAACCTGGGATTCCTCTGTTTCATGGTCTGCAAAACCCATGTGCTATCATCAATTAAACTATACATTTCAAACACAAAGAAATCTTCAGAATAAATTATAAGCCTACCATAAATAAATCGACAGGTATGCAAACCTCGTTGTTGAATCGAACTTGAAACAGCTACCTGTTTCCCATCTTCTCTCTGCAAATTCTCTGAAATCAACCTTCGTTCAGAACAACAAGGGGGCATCCTTTTAGTTTGGATAGTCAAAATCATCTCATAAACTACACTCTAAACTTCAATATAAGTTAGATGAATAAAATTACATTAACACAATAAAAATAACAAATTCCAACAAGGCAGTGTAGCAAGAAGAAAACTTTTCAAGAGGAATCTAAGAAATGACCAAGAAGAAGAGGGATCGGGGTACTGAATCTGGACCCTTTGGGGCCCATCTTAACGGAGTCATGGGAAAAGGAAAGGATATAAAAAGGATTGGAAGTTTGAATGCTTTGAACCGTTAGGCATGTTGCCTAAGTCGTCCCTGGTCCAATACGGCTCCAGGTTTGGAGATGCATTTCACAGCAGCTATCTGTTAGTTGCTAGATAGGATTCCCTGGAATATCGTTAGAGGTGTGGAAGAAACATAGTCTCTGGATATTATTTTGCTGGTTGACATCATCTTCAGATCTCTCCTGTGAGGTTGGGTGACGGACATGGGGCATAACAGTATGTGTTCCTCATGATTCAGATCTTTCTGCCATATATGAATGCTTGCAGATACCATATATGGCTAGAATTTAAGATAAGGATCTTGGTCTTTAGAGGCAGCTTGACAACCATTCCGAGATTCAACAGATCATGGCCATTCTCCAACTATAATGAGTAAAACTGATATTTCATCTCTGTACATCATTTCGTTTTTTCACGGTTGCAAGAATTGACACGTCTTTGTTAAATGGGATATTTAGTTGGTGAATGAAGGAAGAGCTGCCAGCAAAATGGAAAAAGCTTGAATCCAGTTACTGGGGTTTTCTTCTGAGACACTGTCATCAAGTTTTTTACCTAGAGCATACAAAATTCAAATGGCATGCCATTGAGGAATACTCATTTACCCATCGTCCCCTCAATTGCAGCATTTCGATTGTTGAGAAATCAATAGGGCAGCAATTAGGGTGATTCCTCTTACTTGATAATTGCTTGTGAAGATATGTTGGCTCCTTATTACTCTTATTATGTTCTTTTCATCAAACAATTACCAAAATCATAAACCATGAAGATCACAAAGAGACAAAGAACATAAGATATAGGCTCCAAGCCAGGGCAAAACCCCACAACTGGGAAAACCCAGTCAAATCTTTTTTTCTTATAGAATCAGATCAAAGTGAGAAATCCAAGACCAAGACCTCCCACGAAACCCAAGTCAGCCCTCCTTTCAACTTCTTGCAACAAGTCAAAGTCAACAATAGTCAAAGCCTTCAAATTTGATCAAACTTCTGATTTTCAGCCCCTGCAGTTTGGTCTGCAATTTTCAGCCCCTGTGATTCCTGAAATTTTCGCACGTGTGTCAGATTCTATGGCAGATTCTTCACACGTGTCAGAATTCTTCCTTCTTTGACCTTCGCTCTCTCTCTTGACTTTTTCGCTGGTATTTCTCTTTCTTCTTGGCACAGAAATCAAACTTGCTTGATGGTCTTCAAAAGAGGTTGAACTGCACTGTTTCTATACACATCTTGGAGGTCGAATGGGTCCCTTCCAAGGTTGACTTGATCTTGTGGGGACAAAATTGACAATTTTGACTCAAATAAAATTATTTTTCTTGTTTCCTTCAAAGCCCAAATGGGACTTGACTCCAGTACAATAGACTGACTTATGACAAATATTCTCTTGACTCAATAAACCCTAGAAGCATGGGGAACATGTTTGACCTAAATAACAATTTGACTTGAGCATGAAACCCATGCTTGAAAAATAAAAATTCTTTTTTCTTTTGCTTTTTACATGAAATATATAATCACACAAGTACAATGATAATTATGAAGACCAAACCTAGTTACATTTTCCAACATCGATGACCCTAGGAACTCCTTGGTAACATTCCAAGACCAGTGGGAACATCATCAAGGGCAAGGGGTGTCGAAGAATGTAACTAGGTTCGGTCTTCATAAAAATTTATTTGAGTCACTATGTAATATAGTTGTCAAAATATAAAGAAAAGAGTTTTTATTATTATTACAATGACTTATTAAAGCATGGGTGTTATGCTTGGGTCATTATATTTTAGGTCAAAGTCACCACTGTGGACTTCGAGGATTTATTCTAAGTTTATAGAGTCATTGTATATTTAAAGAGACCCTTCTTTGGCTTTTGAATCATGTAAAAATGTTTATTATTGAGTCAAATATGATTTATAGTACCTCCACATCAAGTCAGCCTTAAGGAGATCAAGTTGGCCTAAAAGGAACCAATTTGACCTCAACTGGAGCCTATAAATAGAAGGAGATCGAATTCATTTGGAGCATCACTTCTCAAGCCAGTTCAATATCGACTAGTGCATAGGAAAAAGTGTGAAGTTGGTCAAGGAAGCTTAAGGAGTGCGAGTTGGGTCAAACTGATAGAGAAAGAGAAAATCGAAATTTTGGTGGTGATCTCTCTCCATTTTGTGCCCTATTTTGGGAGATTGAAGTCCCCATGTGTTGTTGTTGTTGCCTGTTGTTGGAACTGCTGCATAGTCGAATTTGTTGGAGGACAAGTTGATGTTGTTGTTCGATCGAAGATCTGGAAAGGCTGACTTGGTTTGGAGGGAAGGTTTGGTCTATGTCTAGGGTGAAGAGTCTCAAAGAAAACTATTGAAGGAAGAGAAATTTGACTAACCTTTCCCCTAGAGAGGGTCTTGCCCTGGCATAGTGCCTACATCTTGTCTCTTATGTTCTTGTGATCTTTGTACACACATAATTTGGTAATTGCTTCATGAAAGATAATCTAATAAAGAAGTAAAAGAAGCCAACATAATTCACAAGTAATTATCAAGAAAGAGAAATCAAACCCTAATCTACTTGCATTGATTTCTCAACATGGTATCAGAGCTAAGGTCAGGAAAAGTTGAAGATCACCTTGTTGGCTCAAAAGGATTGGATATAGATTCTCCCTCTTTGATAAGCTATATAGAAATGTGTATCAACACTGCTGGAAGATGGATCAAGAAGGTCATCCACTACTTATTCAACAAGGTCAAAAGTCAAGGATTTTTGGATGCTCTTACAGGTTCTCTTAATAATGACAATGCATGGATCATTAATAGTGGAGCATCAAGACACGTGATAAGGGAAAGTAAACAACTTCATACACTATCAAAGGAGTTATCTTCTCATGCAGTGGAAGTGGGTGACAACAAAAGTTATGTTGTTAAAGACCTGGGATCAACATCGTTGAAGTTGGAAAGTGGATCAAAGTTGCATCTCAACAACATACTATATGTTCTAGGTTTGAAAAAGAATTTGATATCTATGTCTTGTTTGGAAGATAAAGGAGATAGAATTGTTTTTGTGGATGGAAAAGTATTGGTCTGAGGAAAATATTCTAGCATTAATAAAGCTACAATTATTGGAGTTCGTGAAGGAAGTTTGTATAGGGTCACAACTCCACCTCCTCAAGCTTTGCTTCATATGGAAATTAGTCCTATTGAGCTATGGCATAGGAGGTGTGGCTATCTACACTACAAGGTTATCCCCACTCTCAATCAATTGGTCAATGGCGTCCCCAATATGAAGGAAGATCCTGAAGGTGTGTGCAAAGGATGCTCTTTGGGGAAACATACAAGAAAGACATTTCCAAATAGAGAGACTAGGTCTAAAAAAATATTAGACCTCATTCACTCTGATGTGTGTGGACCCATGTCTGACAAATCACTTGGAGCTCATCTCTACTATGTAACATTTATAGATGATCATTCTAGAAAGACATGGATCTACCTTCTCAAGACAAAGGACAAAGTATTTGAGAAATTTGAGTTGTGAACTGAAGTGGAAAACCTAACCTAAAGAAAGATAAAGACTCTAAGATCTGACAATGGTGGGGAATACACTTCCACGGAATTGATTGCATATTTTAAGGAAGCAAGAATTTAGAGGGAGCTCATTATTCCCCACTATCTCGAACAAAATGGAGTTGTTGAAAGGAAGAATAGGCCTAAACAATGGTCCTTGATCAAGACCTACCAAAATTCCTATGGGGAGAAGCAGCCATGACAGTTGTATATATTCAAAATAGAAGTCCCCATAGAAGTCTCAAGAATATAACTCTCGAAGAAGTATTCACAGGAAAGAAGCCGAGTGTGGATCACCTCTGAATCTTTGGAAGCCCTGCCTACATTCATGTTCCAAAAGACAAGCGATAGAAGTTGGATTCTACAAGCATCAAAGGAATATCCGTTTGATATAGTCTCTCCTCAAAAGCATATAGAATCTACATCAAGGAAGGAAGGCACATCGAAGTAAGCAAGGATGTCATATTTGATGAAAATCAAGCCTACAAGAAATCTAAAGACATCCCCATTGATTATGATGATGAAGAATCTCCAATATTCAAAGAAGAAGTACACCACGAAAACCCTACTACAAATCAAGAAGAAGAAGCAAGATCAAGTGAGCCTATTCAACCTATGATCATCCTGACCACAAAGATGAGGCCAAATTGGTTGAAAGATACTTTGGAAGATGCCAAAGCACATAAAGCTCCAAAAGGAACCTTTAGAGAAAGTAAAATCCTGAAGAGATATTCTAGGTACGCTGCATATATGACGAAACTAATTGAAGTTGAACCATCTACATTCGAAGAAGCTTCTCGTCAAGAAGTTTGGAAGAAGGCGATGCAAGAAGAATACCAATCCATTATGAAGCATGGGGTTTTGGAAATCGTTCCTAGACCCAGTGACAAATCGGTTGTCACATCTAAATGGATCTACAAGATCAAGCACGTTGTTGATGGAAGCATAGACAAGTACAAAGCAAGAATAGGGCTTCTCTCAAAACAAAGGAATAGATTATGAAGAAACCTTTGCACCTACAACAAGGTATACTACCATTAGATCTTTGCTTTTATTGGTTGCTACAATGGGTTGGAATAACCATCAAATAGATGTGAAGACCACATTTCTAAATGGGAACATTGCTGAGGAAGTCTACATCGAACAACCGAAAGGTTTTGAAGTGAATAACAGGGACTTTCATGTTTGTAGACTCAAGAAAGACCTATATGGCTTGAAGCAAGCTCCTAGGGCATGGTACGCAAGAATGGATGCATCTCCTAAGAAATGGGTTCATGAAGGGTATTGTTGATCAAAATATCTACATCGAGATTGTGAATAATGAGTCTGTCACTATTCTACTATATGTGGATGATCTATTCATCACTAGTGTGGAGCATAGAATTCAAGAGTGCAAGAAGACGTTGGCAGTTGAATTTAAGATGAAGGATCTAGGACTCATGCACTACTACCTGGGTCTCTAAGTATGGAAGAAACCTGGGGAGATATATTTGGGGCAAGGAAAATACATCATCAAAATGTTGCAGAAATTCGGGATGATGGACTCCAGGCCCATGACTACTCCTATGATCACCAATCTCAAGAAGTTGCGCTGACTCAAGTCTCGTGGATCCTGCCTCCTATCGACAATTGGTGGGCTCCCTAATGTATCTAGTAAACACTAGGCCAGATATATGCTTTGCACTAGACATTCTAAGTCAGTTTGAGTTGGAGCCTCGTCATGATCACTGGATAGCTGCCAAACACATATTGAGGTATCTTCATGGCACTATACATCACTGTCTAAAGTACGAAAGTAAGGAAGTCAACTTGATTGGCTTCACAGACTATTATTAGGGTGGCAGTGAGATCGATGGAAGGAGTACTACCGGTGGATGTTTTAGTCTAGGGTTTGCTATGATTTCATGGATGAGCAGGAAGAAAGATCTCGTTGCTTTAAGTAGTGCTGAGACAGAATATGTGGTTGCATGTGAAGTAGGAAAGGAGGTTGTTTGGTTAAGGAAGCTTCTGACAAATTTGTTCGAGAATTCTCTTAGTCCTACTATAATCAACTATGATAATCAAAGTTTTATCAAGATGTCTGGAGATCCCGTGTTTCATGTTAGGACGAAGCATATCAAAAATAAGGTCCACTTTATTAGGAACTTGGTGCAGGATGGGATCGTGAAGTTAATGTATGCCTCGACAGATGAACAAGTAGCAAACATACTGACGAAGTCTCTTCCTAATAAGAAGTTTGAATATCTAAGGCAAGCTTGGTCTGGTAATAATCATTGGTTGTACTAATGTTAAGAGGTTCGAAGAGATATGTCAAGGCTTTGCGAGTGAAGCATGGCCTAGAGGACATCAGATCGACACTTTGTATTCATGTCAAGTAGGGAGGATGGCATCGGGTGGATGCGCACCTGGATCCCTGGTTTGGTGGTTAGTAAGTAAGCTTGATGGTACCTAGAGAGGTTGAAAGCTTTAGTCCACCTTACTCCAACTTCAATAGATTGCCTTGGTCAGGAATCTAGTCCATGGCATTGCAGTGCCTAGCTTGTTGAGAGACGAATGGATAGATAGCCTTGGTCAGGAATCTAGTCCATGGCATTGTGGTGCCTAAACTCTTCATAGTTCATATAGTTTGAGATCTTCCATTATACTTGTATATTATGAATACCTCCCTAGTTAAGAGGGAGTGTTGACAAATGTAACTAGGTTTGGTCTTCATAAAAGTGTGTTTGAGTCAATATGGAATGTACTTGTCAAAAGAATAAAGAAAAAAAAGTATTATTATTACAATGACTTATTAAAGCATGGGTTTCATGCTTGGGTCATTATATTTTAGACCAAACTCCCCATTGTGGACTTCTAGGATTTATTCTGAGTTTATAGAGTCATTGTATATTTAAAGAGACCCTTCTTGGGCTTTCGAATCATGTAAAAATCAGTGTTGCGAACATCTCGATTTTATCTTGAAATCACGATTTTTTGGCTTAGCCGATGTTTTCCGATTTTTAAAGAATTTTTTATGGTATCTTCATTTTGCCGATGTTTACCGATATTTTCCCGTTTTTTACGATTTTTTGGTTTTCTGGACCCTTGTCGATTTTATCCCGATGCCTATGTTCGCAACATTGGTAAAAATGTTTATTATTGAGTCAAATATGATTTATAGTACCTCCACATCAAGTTAGCCTTGAGGAAATCAAGTCGACCTACAAGGAACCAATTCAACCTCACCTGGAGCCTATAAATAGAAGTAGATCGAATTCATTTGGAGCACCACTTCTCATGCCAATTCGATATCTACTGTTGCATAGGAAAAAGTGCAAAGTTAATCAAGGAAGTTGAAAGGAGTGCGAGTTGGGTCAAAGTGATAGAGAAAGATGAAATCGAAATTTTGTTGATCTCTCTCGATTTCGTGCCCTATTTTGGGAGATCGAAGTCTCCTTGTGTTGTTGTTACTGCCTGCTACTGGAACTATTGCATAGTCGAAGTTGGAGGAAAAGTTGCTGCTACTATTGAGTCAAAAATCTGGAAAGGCTAACTTGGTGTGGAGGGAAGGTTTGGTCTATGTCTAGGGTGAAGAGTCTCAAAGAAAACTATTGAAGGAAGAGAATTTTGACATGGTTTCCCCTTGAGAGGGGTTTTTCCCTAGCATAGTGCCAACACCTTGTCTCGTGTTCTTTTGATCTTTGAACACACATAATTTGCTAATTGCTTGATGAAAGATAATCTAATAAAGAAGTAAAAGAAGCCAACATAATTCACAAGTAATTATCGAGAAAGAGAAATCAAACCCTAATCTACTTGCATTGATTTCTCAACAAGGGGACTTTGATGGCATTCCTAATCCGTCCCTCACACATTTCAAAATGGCTAGGGTATTTCTAGTCATCCCTCAAGCCCACCCTCAGCTTAGGTTAGAGAAAACAATAAAAAAAATTATGAGCCACATTTCCCTCCTCTTCACGCTCAAGCTTCATCCACAGTCCCCCTATAGTTTGATCTCATGTTGCATCCACAATATAGTCGTGGGTCTGGTCCATTCCTACACTCTAGTCATGTGCTACATCTAAACTCCGCTCGTGGGTTCAAGTTCATACACAATCTAGTTGTAGGCATCATCATGGGCCAAGTCGAAGTCTTAATTGCGAGCCAAGTCAGAGGCATTTTAAAGCCAACTCTCTACTAACTAAGCCCACGCCACCAAGAATTGTCAACTCACCACCCATCTCTTCTCTCTATTCGGTCGCGCCTAAGCGTTTGTCAACATTGGCATAAAGGAGTCTTGCAACTACAAGCAGTTGCATGTTTACAAAGTTATGTTATTGTTCCTAAAGTAGCTTTCATTTTAGTAGGAAAACCATTGATTTCTTTCCTAAGTTCACAAAACCCTCAACGAATATTTTACTCCATTATGCCATATCAAGATGAGGATGGAAACAAACTTGTTTGCTAAGAAAGGCGACTTGAGTTTCTACATCCATTTATAACCTATCATTTCAAACTTTTGTTGCATGGCTAAAATTTCACATGTTTTACCTCCTTTGCCAATGAGCCCCAATACATGTCTATTGCAAATGTAACAATCACTTTAGTGTGACATTCACTTTAGAAGGGATTTATGCAAGTTGAAATAGCCTCTTGCAAATTCTACTAAAGTTATGGCTAGGCATGTCATCCTTGCCCCAATTCCATGGCACTAGAAATCAAGAGTTAATATTTCGTATAGGAGGAACACATGGTTGTCCTTGAAACCGCTCAAATTATATGTTAGAATTATAAAAGCTCTAGCACACACCATACAATCCATGTGGAACCTTGATAGGTCACCCGCTATCACCTCAACAACCTACCTTTGCAACTCTAGGTCAGCTCTCCTCCAACTTGAAGTGGTCTTCCTTAAAGAATCAGTAGTGCTAAACAATAAGGAGTAAGGTGATATCACAAGTAATCCAACAATCGAGTTGAGTTTAAAACAAAAGAAGAGACTAGACATGGAGGGATGTAAAGATCAATGTCAATATTCAAGGGTGATGGAGTCAAGGTAAGATCAATTACAAGAGGATATCAAGAAGAATGACCTCTTTTTCTCAATTACCCAAAATAATGGATCGGGGGAAAGACTAGCATCTAAGAATGGGTAATTTCTTAGCCAATTAAAGCAAATTGTGAAGTCAAAAACCCACTAGAGAAGATTCCTCAATAGGATTTTCGTCGGCCCGAGGATCGACTATGGCATGAGATAAACCAAGTGTTTACTAAGTGAACCCCCATGCGAGTTTAGATAGCAAAGAGGCTCAACAATTACTTCACACCAACAATGGGGACATGAAGACCTATGTCTTTGAAATCCCCATCCACGTGACAACACTACTCAATGGATTAATCTCATTAGGCCTTGTAGTGGTTTTCAATCACTTACACATTAAAACCCATAAAAATAATGTAAAAGAAACCAAGAAAGAAAAGCCTTCTTTGTTGAAACCAATGTTATCAGAACCGAACCGGTCATTGAACAGGAAAACCTTGTGGACCGGGAATAGGTCGAAATCGGACCCGAACCGGAAAAAATCCGATTTACCAAAACACACAAATATTCATATTTTAAAGAAAAAACAGATATATTAATGTGCATCCGTATGAATGCATGCCATTTATACACAAATATGAAAAAGTTATCATTTATATAGCAAGTAATAGTGCATACAACCAAAATAGCACTTAGTGCAAAACATCGTTGAACCAAAAATGTTACAAACATCAAGAAGCAGACTCTAAAAGGCCTTTATAGCCCAAAATAACATCATAGATCATAGTATTATACTACAACCTACAATACTAAAAACTACAACTAAAACAAATCAATGATCAAATCATCAATCATCAATCATCAGCGGAATCATCATCATGATCATCCTCCTTATCCTCCTCTGAAGAATGAGTAGCATCCAAGTCTGCAATGGGATTATGGCTTGATTCCCATGGCCCTTGATTTACCCTCTAAAATTTTGGAGAAAATCAGCTCCAAAATCCTTTGAAATCAACTATGTAGCAGCCCCAACAAAATAAAAATAAAAATCTTCCACCAATTGAAAAACCACTGAAGAAAACCCAAAAAACTGTGGGAAAAAAAAAATCTTTGAAGTAGCTCGAAAATCTGCCAACCCAACAACTCTCCAAGACTCCAATCAGCTCTTCAAATCTGCAAAAAGTCTCCCTCAAAACAACCCTACAAAAAACTCTCTAAATTCTCCTCACCCAACTCAGCTCAAGAATTGCAAGAGACTCTAATGAATAGTGTGCGTGAAATAGAGCGGGTGGGGGTGTTTAAGTAGCTTTCGGGGGGGCTAGAGTAGCGTTAGTAACTAGGAAAAACAATAATTAAATAAAAAAAATTAAATAAATAAATAAAAATTTAAAAAATTTTTAATGCCCAGGCTTTTGAACCAGTGGAACCGGTCTAAATCGGACCAGTGCCGAAACCGACCGGTTCAATGCCAATTCGGTACCGAACCGGTCATTTCCGGTTCAGAGGGCCGGTTCGCACAGGTTTTGCCTCCAAACCAGTCGGAACGGTCGGTTTTCCGGAACCAACTTGGTTCCGATAACAGTGGTTGAAACATACATCACATGATAAACAATAAACATCAATAGATACCAAGAAATATTTTCATTAAATCACAGGGAGAGGAATATGCCCACTATCCAACCAAGCCTTACAAATGAAGTCATCCTTCCTTTATATAGCGGAGGAAAGGAACTTCTTATACATTAAAATAATAATTTCCATGGGGTTCCTTAGATCTAGCATTGAAAAAGTTAGATCTCTTCTAACTTCTAGAACTAAATAACTATTAATGGAAATAAAATAAAAGTGGCTTTGCCACATGTACAATTAAAAATAATAACAAACCCCACAAAAGTCGATCGATCCCCCCAAGAGGAATTCCATGCTAGAATAATATTTTTTTTAAATATTGGACCCCTTTGAATCATATACCCAACGTCCCTTTGAAGCAGTACCACACCTCAAACTAACAATAAAATAATGCAACAACTGGTTGAAAAGGCCAATATGTACATCTGTGCCACTATCTAAATAATTATTGGAAAAAATGCAACTAGGTGGATAAATTTATTAAATATATTACAATCACTTTGCATGAGAAACAACCCAAAACAAAACAAAATGCTGCTACCATTTTCCAAGTGGACTTATTCATCTCCTACACTACTCTAGCATACTATAGATGCCACTACTAGATGAAGCCAAAAATCCAGTGTAGCCATTTCAACATTGCATCAGTCCACTACCTTCTTCCCCCATGCTTGATCATCATCTAAAACAGAGACAAACTGAAAACTTATTGCTTGTGTGCTAAGAACTTTGTGAACACCAAGCTGAAAATGCACATGGGAACCCACATAACTTATAACAGCGATGTCTTCTAGTGAACCTGCAAATAGAAAGGAGCTGCAACAGGATTTGTCAATATATCCTTGAAGCAGGCTGATATAGTTGTTGTCTTGCTCCAAAAATTCCATCAATTCAACATGATGTTGCATATCTGATATAAATGTCTTTGTAACACCAATCTACTCCTCTTTACTTGTTGCTCCATGGTCTTCAGATGAATGGTTTGAAAGATCCCCTTGGACTGTTGTCCATTCACTTTCCAGATGGTTAAAAATGTTGATTTCTTTTTCACATAAGAGACCATGAATTGCAGACTCACATCTGAAATCTTCACTTTCAACCACTTTCCCCGTAAGTTATGCAATAGTTGGGCTTAATGGAAGGCTGAAAATATCAACATTACTGCCACCATTTGTTGCCCAAATCTAATTTTCTTGTTGAAGCATGGAACTACAAACTTCTTTATGAAATTCCAGGCTGGAAATATCATCCGTAGAGCTTAAAACCATTCCCTCATCAAAATCAGGGGCATCATCAAAAAAATCATTGTAAGAGCCTCCCGGATTGTTTTGCAACTGAATGTTCTCATCAATATCTTTTGTTTTGCAACTGAGTGTTCTCATCAATATCTTGTTATAATTTTTGATACGAGACAACCTCTTCAATAGGGACATCTTTTTCAGCAAAAGGTATGTCTATGATTAAGCTGAACAAGTCCCTTTATTCATAAATAAGGGCTGAAGTTGGACCCCTTTTCATCTGCTCTTCAATAGCTACTTCATTGATGAGCCTCATTACCTCATAGAACTGCTTCAGTCAGTGAAAAACAGACAACCATTGCAAACTATCATACCGGCCCCCATAGTCTATAGAAAGCCTCCAAAAATCATGGAAAAGATGTGATATGCTTTCTACCCAGGCCTTTGAGACAAATCTCTGATCATCTTCGAACCTAAATGGAAAATTCTCCATCATGTGATCCTCACAAACAATATCAGGCTTTGACAAAAACAAAGGAATTGTTTGAAGTAGAATAATGCAGAATCTCTACTCCCATAAAACTTTGGGATCTCATTAATATCTACATCTAGCCTTTTATGCCGAGGAGCCCATACTTTTTAAAAATCAAGAGCACCAAAATATTCTACAAACGATGTGAGATCTTGCATTTTCCCTATTTCTATAAGGCTGAAAATATAAATCCACAATAAAAGTACTCATATCCTACACAAATGCCATTGTGGAGTGACCATGCAAGCTTGCTTCTCAAACCTTCACAATCACTGGATGTGCTCACAATCCACATCCAACAAAGTCTTCAAGGGCAGTAAGGAACAAGGGTTTTGTTCCTTCCCGAAGTCAACATGCAAGAGTGTCGAGAAACACACTCACAATTATCTTTAAAATATTGGGTTGATTGAGCTTTATCCTCGACAACAATGCCAATATGTTACCGCTCAAATTGTACATTAGAATGGTAAAAGCTTTAACCCACACTGTACAATCGACATGGAACCTTGATAGGTCACCCACGGTCAACTCAATGACCTACCTCGGCCACTTTAGACCAGCTCCGCTCTGACCAAAGGGGAAATTCCCTAAAGAATCACTAGGGATAAACAAAAAGGAGGGAGGTGATATCTCAAGTAATCCAACGATCAAAATGAATTTATGAGAAAAGAAAGGACTAGCAATGGAGGGATGTAAAGATCAGTGCCAATATTCAAGGGCAATGGATTCAAGGGAAGACCAATGACGAAAGGATATCAAGAAGAATGACCTAAGACTAGCAATGGAGGGATGTAAAGATCAGTGCCAATATTCAAGGGCAATGGAGTCAAAGGGAAGACCAATAACGAGAGGATACCAAGAAAAATGACCACCTTTTGCCAGTGACTCAAAATAATGGATCAAGAGAGAGACTAGCATCTACGTTTGAGTATTCTCTCAACCATTCAAGGTAAACTATAAAGTCAAAAACCCACTAGAGAGGATTCCTCAATAAGATTACCCTCAGCCCAAGAATCAACTATCGCATGAAACAAACCAATCATTTACTAAGGAAACCCCCACATGAAACTACCTAGCAAAGAGGCTCAACAATTACTTCACACCAACAAAGGGAACATCAAGACATCCCCATCCACATGACAACAATGTCTCTCAGTGGATTGATCTCATTAAGCCTCGTAGTGATTTTGAATCACTTACACGTTAAATACCTTAAAAGTACTACAGATGAAGCCAATAAAGAACAACCTTCTTTGTCAAAACATACATCACATAATAAACACTAAACCCCAATAGAAACAAGAAATATTTCCATTAAGCCCCAGGGAGAGGAATACTCCCACTATTCGATCATGTCTTACAAATGATGAAGTCCTTCCTTTATATAGAGGTAAGGAACTTCCTTTACATTAAAATAATAAATTCCATGGAGTTCATTAGATCTAGCATTGAAAAAGCTACATCTAATCTAACTTCTAGAACTAAATAACTATTACATGAAAATAAAATAAAAGTGCCTTTGCCACATGTATAATAAATATTAAATATAAGAAAAATAAGCCTCACAAAAGTGGATCAATCCACCGAGAAGAATTCCATGCTTGAATAACCTTTTAAAAAATATTTGATCCCTTTGAATCATAAACCCAACATCCCTTTGAATCAGTCCCACTCCTCAAACTAACAATAAAATAATGCAACAACTAGTTGAAAAGGTTAATCTATCCACTTGTGCCATTATATATATTTCAAGGGCTAAAATGAAATGAAGAACATGTCTTACATAATTCAAGGGCTAAAATATTAATTATGAAGACCGACCATAGCTACAAAATTCAACACTCCCTCTTAGCTAGGGAGGTATTCATAATAACTATCTAGATGTTCTCTTGTTGACAAATTTCTCTACGAAAAGGTTATAAAAATTCATCATTATCATCAATAGCATCAACTAGTAACCATAATTTAGGTCGACGCCACTAACCCATGGTATATAGACTAGTCTTGGTTCACCATCACCTAGGTCAACATCTTTGACCCATCGTGAAACACCAAAGGCCTCACTCTAGGCCCGATGTTAAATGTGCTCACTCAAACCTATCTAGAGAGTCTAAAACTGGCGCTGAAAGGCACCTACTCAACTGAGTAATTATGGGCCTCTAGGACCATTCTTCTTATCAACATCTTGACCCAAGAAGAACAATTGTCCTTTGTCAGGCCATTGTCCCTACTACGGGCCAACATACTTGACCTAGGGAGAATGTCCCTGATGTTATCATATTACAGGTTCTCTTAATGATGACAATGCATGGATCATTGGTAGTGGAGAATCAAGACACGTGACAAGGGAAAGTAAACAACTTCATACACTATCAAAGGAGCCATCTTCTCATGCAGTGGAATTGGGTGACAACAAAAGTTATGTTGTTAGAGACCTGGGATCAACATCATTGAAGTTGGAAAGTGGATCAAATTTGCATCTCAACAACATACTATATGTTCCAGGTTTGAAAAATAATTTGCTTTCTATTTCTTGTTTACAAGATAAAGGAGATAGAATTGCTTTTGTTGATGGAAAAGTATTGGTTTGGGGAAAAGATTCTAGCATTAAAAAAGCTACAATTATTGGAGTTCATGAAGGACGTTCGTATAGGGTCATAACTCCACCTCCTCAAGCTTTGGTTCATATGAAAATTAATCCTATTGAGTTATGGCATAGGAGGTATGGTCATCTACACTACAAGGTTATTCCCACTCTCAAATCAAATGGTCAATGGCATCCCCAATATGAAGGAAGATCATGAACGTGTGTGCAAGGGATGCTCTTTGGGGAAACATTCAAGAAAGCCATTTCCAAATAGTGAGACTAGGTCTAAAGAAATACTAGACCTCATTCACTCTGATGTGTGTGGGCCCATGTCTAACAAATCACTTGGAGGTCATCTCTACTATGTAACATTTATAGATGATCATTCTAGAAAGACATGGATCTACCTTCTCAAGACAAAGGACGAAGTATTTGATTTGAGAAATTCAAGGAGTTTCGAATTGAAATGGAAAACCTAACCGACAGAAAGATAAAGACTATAAGATCTGACAATGGTGGGGAATACACTTCCAAGGAATTGATTGCATATTGTAAGGAAGCAGGAATTAAGAGGGAGCTCATCATTCCCTACTATCCCTAACAAAATGGAGTTGTTGAAAGGAAGAATGGATCTATTGAAGAAGGCATTAAAACAATGGTCCTTGATAAAGACCTACCAAAATTCCTATGGGGAGAAGCAGCCATGACAGTTGTATATATTCAAAATAGAAGTCCCCATAGAAGTCTCAAGAATATAACTCCCGAAGAAGTATTTACAGGAAAGAAGTCGAGTGTGGATCACCTCTGAATCTTTCAAAGCCCTGCCTACATCCATGTTCCAAAAGACAAGCAATAGAAGTTGGATTCTACAAGCATCAGAGGAATATTCGTTGTAAATAGTCTCTCCTCAAAAGCATATATAATCTACATCAAGGAAGGAAGGCATATCGAAGTAAGCAAGGATGTCATATTTGATGAAAATCAAGCCTACAAGAAATCTAAAGACATCCCCATTGATTATGATGATGAATAATCTCCAATATTCGAAGAAGAAGTACACCACGAAAACCCTACTACAAATCAAAAAGAAGAAGCAGGTTCAAGTGAGCCTATTCAACATGTGATCATCCCGACCACAAGGAAGAGGCCAAATTGGTTGAAAGCTACTTTGGAAGATGCCAGAGGACATGAAGCTCCGAAAGGAACCTTAAGAGAAAGTAAAACACCGAAGAGATATTTTGGGTATGCTGCATATATGACGAAACTAGTTGAAGTTGAACCATCCACATTCAAAGAAGCTGCTCATCAAGAAGTTTGGAAGAA
Organism: Pinus albicaulis; assembly: GCA_034641835.2. Lineage (NCBI taxonomy): Eukaryota > Viridiplantae > Streptophyta > Pinopsida > Pinales > Pinaceae > Pinus > Pinus albicaulis. The sequence goes on from CM076570.1 coordinate 830,025,402, forward strand.
GGCGACGCAAGAAGAATACCAATCCATTATGAAGAATGGGGTTTGGAAGATCCTTCCTAGACCCAGTGACAAATCATCATGCCTAGTCATCCCTCAAGCCCACTCTCAGCTTATGTTAGAGAAAACAATTAAAAATCGTGAGCCACATTGCCCTCCTCTTCATGCTCAAGCTTCATCCACAGTCCCCCTATAGTCTGATATCATGTTGCATCCACAATATAGTCGTGGGTTTGATCCATTCCTACACTCTAGTCATGTGCTACATCCAAACTTCGATCTTGGGTTTCAAATTCATACACAATCTAGTTGTGGGCATCACTCTCTACTCACTAACCCCACGCCACCAAGAATTGTCAACTCACCGCCCATCTCTTCACTCTCTATTTGGTCAAGCCTGAGCATTTTTCAACATTGGCGTAAAGGAGTCTTGCAACTACAAGCAGTTGCATGTTTACAAATTTATGTTATTGTTCCTAAAGTAGCTTTCATTTTAGTAGGAAAACCATTGATTTCTTTCATAAGTTCACAAAACCCTCAACGCACATTTTACTCCATTATGCCATATCAAGATGAGGATGCAAACAAACTTGTTTGCTAGGAAAGGTGACTTTAGTTTCTGCATCCATTTATAACCTATCATTTTGAACTTTTGTTGCACAGTTAAAATTTCACATGTTTTACCTCCTTTGCCAATGAGCCCCAATACATGTCTATTGCAAATGTAACAATCACTTTAGTGTGACATTCACTTTAGAAGGGATTTATGCAAGTTGAAATAGCCTCTTGCAAATTCTACTAAAGTTATGGCTAGGCATGTCATCCTTGCCCCCCCAATTCCATGGCACTATAAATCAAGAGTTAATATTATGTATAGGAGGAACACATGGTTGTCCTTGTAACCGCTCAAATTATATGTTAAAAATATAAAAGCTCTAACACACACCATACAATCCATCTAGAACCTTGATAGGTCACCACTATCACCTCAACAACCTACCTCTGCCACTCTAGGTCATCTCTCCTCCAACTTGAAGGGGTCGTCCTTAAAGAATCACTAGGGCTAAACAATATGGAGTAAGGTGATATCACAATTAATCCAAGTCTGTTTTGGTGGGCCGAGTCCCTTGGACAAGAGACCGAGCATTTTAGGAGGAATTTTGGGCCTATTTCTCTTTCTGTTGTAGGTCCGAAGCTGACCGCAGGCATCATGAATGTTTGGGTGTAAGAATGTTTGGGTCTTGTAAATAGATAAAGGGTTGACTACTTGGAAAACAACCGCAGCAAAAGGAAGCATAATGGGCCAGATTTGAGGACTATGATGTGTGCCCTAACCAGTCTGAAATCAACAGCAGAGGAGCCAACCAAACAGCGAGCAATCAAGGTATGTCCTCTATGCTACTTTTTTGCATGAAAATTTTCTGTAACGAGTTGCAGAAAGAAGGCTGCTACAGCAGCAGTATGGGATATCAGTTTGAAGACGTAAGGCCTTGAAGAAACCTCTCTCTCTACGATGAATATCTGTTTGGGTATACCATAAAGTCTAAAAGGATGCTCAAGTTTGGCCACAATTAATTAACGCTCTTCAACCTAGACAGGAGTATAATGCAGGTTCTCTGTTTTGGGCCTGGCATCTCTGAAGTAGGCCGGAGATAGTTCATGAAAAGAACAGTCACATAAAGGGTTTGCTATCTAGGGTTGAAGGGACCATACCGCAGGAGTAAGAAATTTCCAAGTGTGCAAAAGAGAGACTAAACTAGTCTCTGCCTTGATCTCAGATATTTTCAGAAAGAGACCAAAAATAAATAGTGTGAAGGAAGGTTTCCGCAGTAAGAAAGAAACCTTGAAATAGTGCTTCAAGTGTGTACAAATAAGGGCCGAGAAGGGATCTCTAGGAGGCAGAGGTCAATTCAAGAAAAAGCTGCAAGGCAGATCACTAGGAACCAAGCTTTCCTAGTCCTAATGCAATTCATTGATTTTTAGAAGATGACACACTGTGGCATTTAAGACCACATGTTTAGGAGTTGTGCATTGAAATCAGAGGGGCCAAGAGGGCATATATGTACAGGTCACCTTGAAGAGGAGAAATCAAAATAAGGTATGTTCATAGGTGATGAACAACAATGATTGATATGCACTTATGACTGTGCTAGATCTGCGAACAGAAAGGTACCACATAAGGTATGGACTGACATGTAGAAAGGTCAATTCAGTGTTTGCAACATCTGTATGATTGGTTCCTAGATCTGTGCAAATTTGGCATTGGAAGGATTTTTACAAGGTTCACTGTAGAAGCCTTTGGTGCAAGATTATGAAACGGTCAGACTGTTGTCAAGATGGGCCAATCTGTAAGCCCTAAGGAGAGTGACAAGAGAAGTAGATTTGTCATTGAGTTAGGCAAAAAAAAATTGGTAGCCTTACGAGCAGTCTTCTAAAATGACCAAAAGAATAACAAAGGGACAGATCTGGAAATAAGAAGCAGTGCAGGATCATGAGAGGAGGAATCATGATATATTCTCCCTGTTTGACAGTGACATACGACAGAATATGTATGACCATGAAATTTGAAATCTTCAATACTATATGGCAGTATGACCATGATGAAGAAGATAGTGATGGGTATGATAAAATTATGGCAACATCGTAATGACGGTGATAACAATTCTGTAACCGCAATCTTGAGGAGTTAAATCTATCATTCTATGTCACTGTCATCATGATAGTGACATAGACAGTCACCCATGTTTACGAAATTCATAATAGCAGTAAGCTTGTGACAGTATCAGTCTTACATTACATCGTAATGATAAACTTGAAGTGTGAACTGAGAAGTCTTTGCAGCCTTCAGTCACGTCGTTGGAGTCTTGAACCATGATCAGCAAACCCTGTTTGGATGGCTTTGACTGTGGGAGAATAAGACCCCTTTTCCAAGTTGGTGTCTGGGATGCCCTCATTTAAAATAGATGTCTTCTCTCGAGAGAGAGGCTGGCATTAAGAGGGAGAATACATCTGTATATGCTCCTGAGCTAATATCATTGTTGAACGAAAGAAGATCCTCATGGCTCAAAGACATATGGCTTCAGAGGGGGTAATTCCGGAAGAAAACCAAGAAGCCATATAAATACCAGGGGTATCTAGCTGCCATGAGTACAATATGAGCCTGGATCATTTGAAGAAGTTGTAAAGCATCAAATCTGCAAGGATGCGAGGGTGATGTCTGGGATATGGTTCCTAGACCATAGAACATAGTTGTTGTCACCTCGATATAAGATCAAGTATGGATCTGATGGGAAAATGTGTTGCCTGAGACTTCTCTAGGAAGGCACTGATTATTATAGCACCTATAATCTATTATTTCCCTTGCTGATACGCAGGACAGAAGCTTCATCAGATGGATGGAAAGACCACTTTTTGACATCGTGCGGTAAAGGAAGAGGTGTATGTAGAGCAACCTCTGGGGATCAAAGTCCAAGATTGGGACACCCATGTCTACAGGTTGAAGAAAGCCCTCTATGGGCTGAAGCAAGCACCCAGAGATTGGTACGAAAGGATAGATAGCTACCTGATGAAGTTGGACTTCACTCGTAGTAATGTTGATCCGAACCTTTACTTCAAGGTTGATAGAGAGAAGCCTCTCATTTTGGTGTTGTATGTGGACGACCTCTTCCTGATAGGTGCTGACCCTCTCATTCATCAGTGTAAGAGGGAGCTCGCTGGTGAGTTCAAGATGAAAGACCTAGGACTGATGCATAGGCCCAGAGGTCTGGCAGAGACCTGGCGAGATTTTCCTTTCTCAAGGAAAATACACTATGAAGCTTCTGGTATGGTGGACTGCAAGTCCGTGTCGACACCGATGGAACTCAACTTTAAGAAGTTGAGTGGCAGCATTGTTGGGTCCATGTTAGCAAATCCTACTGAGTATCGTCAACTCATAGGGGCTCTGGTGTTCTTAGTGAACACCCGTCCGAACGTATGATGTGTCGTGAACACTTTGAGCCAACACATGGTTGATCATAACATTCACTGGGTTGGTGCCAAGAAACTCTTGAGATATCTTTGTGGCACGATAGACCATGGGCTGAGTTACACTGCCGAGAGCATGACACTCCTTGGATATATTGATGTTGATTGGGCTGGTAGTGTGGTGGATCGTAAGAGCACATCTGGATGCTACTTCACAAGTAGATCTTCTTCGAGCAGGAAACGAAAGTTGGTAGCCTTGAGCACCGCTGAGGTCGAATACATTGCAGCATGTATGACCTGTTGTGAAGTCACTTGGTTGTGAAAGCTCTTTAGTGAGTTGTTCGAGCATGTGCTAGATGCCACCGTTATCCTTTGTGATAACCAGAGGGGGATTCATTTGTCATAGAATCTTGGGTTCCACGATTGATCCAAGCATGTTGATGGTTGGTACCACTTTATCCGGGATATGGTACAACGAGGCGTCGTAAGGCTCGATCATATAGGAACTAATGAGCAAGTCGCGGATATTCTCACAATGCCCTTGAGGAAGGTCATGTTCCTAACCTTCCGTGAGAATCTTGGAATCATGGAACGACCCTATTCTGAGGGTCCTATTGGACGATGAGCTCTGGGAGCTCCAAGGGGGCTTTGGGGATAGCTTTGGTGCTATAAGCAACCAAAGGGCTAGGATTGCCGAACCTAGTTGGTGTGCTCCTACCCCATCAAGATGATATTGAGATGGTTTACCTCTCTCTGATCTGTGCCCCGTATGCATCCTACCCATGGAGTTTCAGACTCATGGGAAGTACCTCTCATTTGGCCAATGAGGTGGGAAATGTGAATAGAGACCATAGCAAGACCGATGGACGCATCGGAGACTGTCGTACTCTCTATGTCTAGGATGGCACGTATCCAACCACTTGATCTGGGATCAAGTTTAGCAAGGTTTCAGACCTCCAACTGACTTCAGGTCAAGTAAACCAACTTCGGGTTGGTATGAGACTCTTTGTGAGTCCTATAGAGGTTTCAGACCTCTGGGCTGAATCTGTCAACCAGGTATGATGTCTTTGTGACTGACCCACTTCTGTTCTGAAATAAAGAGGCCAGCAAAGCAAGTTACGATGGGATGACACACGATGTTTGGATTCCACTAGTGGACGGAGTTCTCCCTAGTTGAGAGGGAGTGTTAAAATTGGACAACTAGGTCCAAACTCCGAGTTGTGCTGCTCAGATGACGATCCCAATATTTTTATTGGATTCCTCTCTCGGAGAGGTGTAAGATTGATCTAAAGATCATCTCGATCGGATGAGCAGAACATATACTTTGACTTTATTCCACTTATGTGCTAGGTCGGCCTAGAATATACTATAGACTTAAATGTCCTAAAGGACGTATCACACCCCCCAAAATATGCCTATATATTGGAGAGACTTGGAATTCATTTGACACACAATGTGTGGAAGATTTTTCTTCTCTCTTGATGGCGTTAGAGCTGTGTTCTTGGTGCTGCCTATTTGTAGTATTCTCTGTTTGGGTTGTACTGGGGTTATGTGTGACACGCTTGGCTGAATGACCTATTGGAGACTTTGCTGGTAGAAGCATCCCGCTGATCGCCGTAACGCCACCATTCATCATCTCTGTTTTGGCTTGTCTTCTATTGATCTATTAGTATGTTCTATCTGCTTCATTATTGTGCCCCAATCTGAAATGGCATAGAACATGTTTAGAAACTAACAAGTTGAGTTTAAGAGAAAAGAAAAGACTAGAGATAGAGGGATGTAAAGATCAATGTCAATATTCAAAGGCGATGGAGTAAAGGTAAGATCAATTACAAGAGGATATCAAGAAGAATGGCCTCTTTTTTTCAATTACCCAAAATAATGGATCAGGGGAGAGACTAGCATCTAAGAATGGGTAATTTCTTAGCTAATTAAGGCAAATTGTGAAGTCAAAAACCCACTAGAGAAGATTGCTCAATAGGATTTCCCTCGGCCCGAGGATCGACTATGGAATGAGATCAACCAAGTGTTTACTAAGTGAAACCCCATGAGGGTCTACCTGGCAAAGAGGCTAAACAATTACTTCACACCAACAATGGGGACATGAAGAACTATGTCTTTGAAATCCCCATCCAAGTGACAACACTACTCAATGGATTGATCTCATTAAGCCTTGTAGTGGTTTTCAATCACTTATACATTAAAACCCTTAAAAATAATGGAAATGAAACTCGGAAAGAAAAGCCTTCTTTGTTGAAACATACATCACATGATAAAAAATAAACATCAATAGATACCAAGAAAGATTTTCATTAAATCACAGGGAGAGGAATACGCCCACTATCCAACCAAGCCTTATAAATGAGGTCATCCTTACTGTATATAGAGGAGGAAAGGAACTTCTTATAGATTAAAATAATAATTTACATGGGGTTCCTTCAATCTAGCATTGAAAAAGTTATCTCTTCTAGCTTCTAGAAATAAATAACTATTAATGGAAATAAAATAAAAGTGGCGTTGCCACATGTAAAATTAAAAATAATAACAAACCCCACAAAAGTCGATCAATCCCCCCAAGAGGAATTCCATGCTCGAATAATATTTTTGAAAAATATTGGACCCCTTTGAATCATATACCCAACGTCCCTTTGAAGCAGTACCACACTTCAACCTAACAATAAAATAATGCAACAACTGGTTGAAAAGGCCAATCTGTACATTTGTACCATTATTTAAATAATTTAATCGGAAAAATGCAACTAGATGAATTTATTAAATATATTTGAATCACTTTGCATGAGCAAAACAAAATGCTGCTACCATTTTGCAAGTGGACTTATTCATCTCCTACCCTACTCTAGCATACTATAGATGCCACTACTAGATGAAGCCAAAAATCCAGTGTAGCCATTTCAACATTGCATCAGTCCACTACCTTCTTCCTCCATGCTTGATCATCATCTAAAACAGAGACAAACTGAAAACTTATTTCTTTTGTGCTAAGAATTTTGTGAACACCAAGCTGAAAATGCACATGGGAACCCACATAACTTATAACAGTGATGTCTTCTAGTGAACCTGCAAATAGAAAGGAGCTGCAACAGGATTTGTCAATATATTCTTGAAGCAGGCAGATATAGTTGTTGTCTTGCTCCAAACATTTCATCAATTCAACATGATGTTGCATATCTGATATAAATGTCTTTGTAACACCAATGTACTCTTCTTTACTTGTTGCTCCATGGTCTTCGGATGAATGGTTTGAACGATCCCTTTGGACAGTTGTCCCTTCACTTTCCAGATGGTTAAAAATGTTGATTTCTTTTTCACATAAGGGACTGTGAATTGCAAACTCACATCTGAAATCTTTACTTTCAACCACTTTCCCCATAAGATATGCAATAGTTGGGCTTAATGAAAGGCTGAAAATATCAACATTACTGCCACCATTTGTTGCCCAAATCTAATTTTCTTGTGATGCATGGAAATACAAACTTCTTTATGAAATTCCGGGCTGCAAATATTATCCGTAGAGCTTAAAACCATTCCCTCATCAAAAGCAGGGGCATCATCAAAAAAATCATTGTAAGAGTCCCCCAGATTGATTTTCAACTGAATGTTCTCATCAATATCCTGTTATTCTTTTTGATCCGAGACAACCTCTTCAATAGGGACATCTTTTTCAGCAAAAGGTATGTCTATCATAAAGCTGAACAAACCCCTTTCTTCGTAAACAAGGGCTGAAGTTGGACCCCTTTTCATTTGCTCTTCAATAGTTACTTCATTGATGAGGCTCATTACCTCATAGAACAGCTTCAGTCAGTGAATAACAGACACCCATTGCAAACTATCATACCAGCCCCATAGTCTATAGAAAGCCTCCAAAAATCCTCGAAAAGATGTGATATGCTTTCTACCCAGGCCTTTGAGACAAATCTCTGATCATCTTTGAACCTAAATGGAAAGTTCTCCATCATGTGATCCTGACAAACAATATCAAGCTTTGACAAAAACAAAGGAATCGTGAGAAGTAGAATAATGCAGAATCTCTACTCCCATAAAACTTTGGGATCTCATAATATCTAAATCTAGCCTTTTATGTGGAGGAGCCCATACTTTTTAAAATCAAGAACACCAAGACATTCTACAAACGAAGGGAGATCTTGCATTTTCTCTATCTCTATAAGGCTGAAAATATAAATCCACAATAGAAGTACTCATATCCTACAGAAATGCCATTGTGGAGTGACCATGCAAGGTTGCTTCTCAAGCCTTCACAATCACTAGATGTGCTTACCCTCCACATCCAGCGAAGTCTTCAAGGACTGTAAGGAACAAGGGCTTTGTTCCTTCCCGAAATCACCATGCAAGAGTGTTGAGAAACACACTCATAGTTATCTTTAAAATATTGGGTTGATTGAGCTTTATCCTCGATAACAATGCCAAAATGTTACCACTCAAATTGTACATTAGAATGGTAAAATCTCTAACCCACACCGTACAATCGACATGGAACCTTGATACGTCACCCACTGCCAACTCAATGACCTAACTCAGCCACTTTAGACCAGCTCCGCTCTGACTCAAGTGGCAATTCCCTAAAGAATCGATAGGGATAAACAAAAAGGAGGAAGGTTATATCACAAGTAATGATCAAATTGAACTTAAAAAAAAAGAAAAGACTAGCGGTGGAGGGATGTAAAGATCAGTGCCAATATTCAAGGGCAATGGAGTCAGGGGAAGACCAATGACGAGATGATATCAAGAAGAAAGACCTAAGACTAGCGATGGAGGGATGTAAAGATCAGTGTTGATATTCAAGGGAAATGGAGTCAAAGGGAAGACCAATGACGAGAGGATTCCAAGAAAAATGACCTCCTTTTGCCAGTGACTCAATATAATGGATCAAGAGAAAGACTAGCATCTACGTTTGAGTATTCTCTCAACCAGTCAAGGTAAACTATAAAGTCAGAAACCCACTAGAGAGGATTCCTCAGTAAGGTTACCCTCAGCCCAAGAATCAACCATGGCATGAAACAAACCAAGCATTTACTAAGGAAACCCCCACATGAAACTACATAGCAAAGAGGCTCAACAATTACTTCACACCAACAAAGTGAACATGAAGACCAACTTCTTAGACATCCCCATCCAGATGACAACACTGTCTCTTAGTGGATTGATCTCATTAAGCCTTGTAGTGATTTTGAATCACTTACACATTAAATACCTTAAAAGTACTACAGATGAAGCCAATAAAGAACAACCTTCTTTGTCAAAACATACATCACATAATAAACACTGAACCCCAATAGACACAAGAAATATTTCCATTAAGCCCCAGGGAGAGGAATACTACCACTATTTGACCATGCCTTACAAATGATGAAGTCCTTCCTTTATATAGAGGTAAGGAACTTCCTTTACATTAAAATAATAATTTCCATGGAGTTCGTTAGATCTAGCATTGAAAAGCTACATCTAATCTAACTTCTAGAACTAAATAACTATTACATGAAAATAAAATAAAAGTGCCTTTGCCACATGTATAATAAATATTAAATATAATAAAAATAAACCTCACAAAATTGGATCAATCTCCCGAGAAGAATTCCATGCTTGAATAACCTTTTAAAAAATATTTGATCTCTTTGAATCAAAAACCAAACAGCCCTTTGAATCAATCCCACTCCTCAAACTAACAATAAAATAATGCAACAACTAGTTGAAAAGGTTAATCTATCCACTTGTGCCATTATATATATTTCAAGGGCTAAAATGACATGAAGAACATGTCTTACATAATTCAAGGGCTAAAATATTAATTATGAAGACCGACCATAGCTACAAAATGCAACACTCCCTCTTAGCTGGGGAGGTATTCATAATGGCTATCTAGATGTTCTCTTCTTCACAAATTTCTCTAAGAAAAGGTTATAACAATTCATTGTTAGCATCAATAGCATCAACTAGTCACCATAATTTAGGTCGACGCCACTAACCCATGGTATATAGACTAGTCTTGGTTCACCATCACCTGGGTCAACATCTTTAATCCATGGTGAAACACGAAAGGCCTCACTCTAGGCCCAATGTTAAATGTGCTCACTCAACCTATCTGGACAATCTGAAACTGGCATTGAAAGGCACCTACTCAACTGAGTAATTATGGGCCTCTGGGACCATTCTTCTTATCAACATCTTGACCCAAGAAGAAAAATCGTCCTTTGTCGAACCATTCTCCGTAATCCTGGCCTACATACTTGACCTAGATAGAATGTCCTTGATGCTATTACATTACACTTTGGATCATTATCCCTAATCCTGGTCAACGTGTCCTAGGGAGAATGATTGTCCTTGATGCTACAATTTCATCACTCCCTCTTGCTGAGAGAGACATGCTTAATCACTCCAAGATTTTCCTCTAAGTATACAAACTTCATCCGAGAACAGGGGCTTTGTCAGCAATCTGCATGACTATAGAATAGTACTGGAGCCATATTTCTTCTTTTTGTACCATGTCTCGGTACTAGATCTCACTATGCTTTGACCTGTCATCATGGTCGTTACTTGCACTTGATCAGACAATCCTACAACAGTACTGAGTGCAAAAAATGTTTGCTTCCTGCTCATCCAAGAAATCATAACGGTGCCCAAACTGAAGCAATATCTTGATGAACTATTTTACCTTCTGCACTCTTTGCCCAATCTGAATCTGCATATCCCAACAGTTGTAATCCACTTGTTTGAGACAAACCTCAAACCATAAATAGTTGTGACATAACCAATTTTACCATGTTGGTACTTCAACACATGTTGAGCCACATACCTTGGCTCAACCATAGATCGGCTACTTTCTAGTTACCTTAACTGGGTGATCTTTCTGAAACAAATCCTGGTTGCTCCCTCTGCCACTATAGCTTTCTAGTTACTGTAGTGCATCATTTATCTAGCCTAACAATCTCAATGATCGTCCATCATCTCAAAACTCTGAGGGATCTCAATGGTATGCTTCTTTTGATCGCGGAGGTGATGCATCAAATCTAGGTCTTTCCTCTCGAACTCAGAGGTCAACTCCCTCTGAAGCTAAAACAAGGCTCCCTGTCTACTCCCTCTATTACAGAAGTTAACCATCATGCCACAGCAGCTCCCACTAACGCATGAGTCCTTCTGCTTCCATTAAAAACAAATCATATAGGATCAACCTTGATCCATCAATCCAACTCTGAGGTATAATCTTCTATCTTCAAAGTACACTTCTTTCTCAATTTTGTCAACTGGAGCAAATGTCTTTTCATGATCCTCTCCCTCTTTCTTGGAGAACCCCCTAGTCTCAAATCTCACTCTATGCTACCATATGTTGCACACTAGATCTTGTAGATCTATTTGGAAGTAACCAATGACTTCCACTTGGCACAATCAAGGTATACTTCGAACTTGTTGATTTGTCTGCCCTCTCTGACCTCAAATCTCTTCTAGTACAATATCTCTCAACACAAATCATTGATTTTGGGAGAGCCCTCTTGTCACAAGCTTTGCTTCGTTCTTCCACTACTTCCAACTGTTGCCATAGCCCTTGTAGCCTTTACTATGTACCCACATTCCTCAGTATCTTTTGAGGGTTGAGGGGAATTTGTTAGCTCCTTCTTGATCCTTTCCATCTTCCAGAAATCATCCATCTGCAAAAGTCTTCATCCTTTTCATCATCAGAATGTTGTTTCCTTTCCTTCCTTTACTAGGGTTTCTTCATGCAACAGAATCATCGAAGAGGTCCAACTCTAGGGTTTTATCCACAAACCTTAGTGATTTCACATCCAAGACTTTGTCTTCTAGGATTTTATAAACCCTAATTTTACAATTCTCCTCTTACAAGTCCAACAGACTTTGTAATACACAAATTTTCTTTTCCATATCCAAATGTCCAAAAATGAAGTCCATCATGTCATCAAACAATCAAGGATGTTTCATCTTGATATCAGCAAAAGTGAAGAAACAACATCCTTCAACAATCGTAAGTAGAATCATAGAGACAAATCTAAGGAGGTATTCAAATTAGCATCTTACAAGAGAACTAGCTTCATTAGGAACATACTTCAAAAGGCGTGAGCAAGATCCAGACTTCCTTCAAAGTATTAGCAAATACTATCCATAGAATTTGTTCACAGAGATGACTGCTCTCAGCCCTTTTCAAACTAAGTATCTTGGTCTCTTCAAAACAATTATAGTAATGACAATTTTCAATTCTAGAAATGACTCAGACTTTTAAGTAGTTTGGCTTCTTCAAAACCATTGTAATAGTAGTAACAATTTGTCTTCGTTCTTTAAGAGAAATACAATCTTCAAGACTGATGAGGTACTCGACCTCTTTTGCATTTTGAATGCCCCTTTTCAAAACTGCATTTAAGACACTTAAGCCAAGTGCATTCAACATTTAATATTTCTCAACAAGTGTCCTCAAAAGGATCTTCTTCAGAGTTTATAGCCAAGCTTCTCAAAGGTTGAATAACTTCTTCAAAAGATTATCATGGCAATTTGTCTTATTGGCTCAGGCAGCCCTATGTTCATTCCAATGTCCTTTCTTAACTCCCTCTGACTTAGAGATTAAATCAAAATTACCATCTTTCTAAAGTTTTGTACCACATCTCAGTCATAATCATAATTGTGCAATGCAAGATATATTATTGTAGTACAGACTACGTGGCATTAGAGACTTCCAACTTCAAAGAAGCACTAAACTCAAAGGAGATTTCCTACACAGGTTATTGATTTCAACCTATATCATATTTTAGTGAACCAAACACACTTAGTTCATGGTCCAAATTCAAGCTTTAAGTTGATGTCATTGCTTTTTCAAATACAGATAAGCAGTCCACAATTTTTCATGACACATTTTGTACAAATGAATCTTCATCCTTCAAGACATAGAGATGAACACTTAATAGAAATCAATATAGACTTTTCAACCAGGCCTATACTTGGTCTTCACTGACAAAGTTCCTTTTGTTGAGAAACCAAGTGTTATGTAGTTAAATGCTTGATTCCTCTTTCATTATAATTAGTTGTGAATATTAGTTATCTTCTTATTACTATTATGTTCACTTCATCAAGCAATTATACAAATGTTCAAAGCATAAAGATCACGAAGAGACAAAGAACACCGGAAATTAGGCTCCAAGCCAGGGCAAAACCCCACAAGGGGGGAAACCCAACAATCCCTCTCTTATAGAATCAGATCAAAATGAGATATCTAGCAGTCTTATCGAAACCGGACTGGAACCGGTAGAACCGAACGATACGGCCGTTTTGGGCCAAATTCTGGTCCAAACAGCGCCACAGAACCAGAATAGGTTGGTTTCTTACCAAATTGGGCCTCTGAACCGGAATAAGACGGTTCGGTACCCAATTGGCCTATTCCGATTCGGAGGCTGGTTTCACCAGTCCAAAGTTCAAACTTGATGTTGAAATCACATGTAATACTATAGGGTATATTACATGTTTGTATTAGTTTGTTATCATAAGTTAAGTAGAGCTCGAAACTCAAGTTATGCTAAATTCCAAATTTTAATTGTTTGACAAATTATAGACATCAAATTTGTAATGGTAGGGATTTCTTATTGATTTTCTTCCCTTTTAGAGAATAGTTGGAAATGAATTTGACAAATTATAGACATCAAATTTATGATGTAATGGTAGGGATTTCTTATTGATTTTCTTCCCTTTTAGAGAATAGTTGGAAATGAATTATCTTTATTCCTAGTTGAAACTTCTAGATCAAAAACATATCTTGAAAGTAGTCTAATCCTAAGCAATAGTACTTTGAAGAATTTCCAACCTAGACTTATGAATGGCTCACCGTTTGAGCTCATCATTAGACAAATTAGAGGGAATAGGTAATAGTTGTGTTACATTTGGCCCTATAAGGTTAATAATGTTACATAATCTTAAGAATACTAGTTCCATAAATAGTGCTCTTTAGTGCTTAGTGCATATCGCAAAATTTGTGAAATACCTTTTCAAAGATAATAGTAAGGAAATCAATTGGAAAAACCCTTTTGGCATGGATGTAACTATTTGTTAGGAACATCAATGGAATTGATATGCATTTATATGTTGTTTACTTGGTTTTGTTTTCAATGTTTCATGGTTGTTGCATAATCATCCTTGGAACTGTTTTGAGTCAATATTTTCTAATAATTTTTTTTGCCTATTTCTCATGTTGCATAGGAAGATATTGCATTAGCATTTGGGGATATATAAAGGAAACTATAGGCTTAAGGAGGAACATTAATAACACCTTGTACATTTAAAGCAAAACTTTCTTGTTTTTCACCTTACTTTCTTGTTTTTCTCCCTACTTTAGCGGCTAAAATCAATGTGACTTACAAATTAGTAATCTTTGCCCAAGTTAGTAATCCGTTGGTCAAGTTCAAGATGATGATTCTGATGATGATTGATGCCATTCACAATTAGCACTTGTAGGTTGTAGTTGTAGTATTGTAGACTGTAATATCATACTATCATGTTATTTTGGCCTATAAGGCCTTTTAGAGCCTATTTCTTGATGTTTTTAACTTTTTTGGTTCAACGATGTTTTGCACTAAGTGTTATTTTGGTTATATGAACTATTACTTGCTATATAAATGAGAACTTTTGCATATTTGTGTATAAATGGTTTCGATTCATATGGATGCACATGAATATATATTTATTTTCTTTAAAACATGAATATTTTATGTGTTTTTGGTAAAAACCAGTTTTTTTTCGGTTCCCGGTCCACAAGGTTTTTCAGTTCAATCACCAGTTCGGTTCTGATAACATTCGTATCTAGGACCCAAGACCAAGACCAAAACAGCCACAAAGATTCCAAGTCAAACCCTCCTCCAAGTCCCCTCCAATAGTCAAAGCCAACGTTGGTCAACCTTCTCCAAATCTGTTCAAACTTCAAATTTCGGCCCTACAATAAAGGTCGAATTTCGACCCTGCAATACCACAAAAGTAGCCTCAGAAAATTCACATGTGAGCAAAACTAGGGCAGATAATTTCGATCTTCCACTCTCTTTTAAATTGCTTCTCTCTCTTTTGACTTCGTCTCCTTTTCTTCTTGACTAATTGCATAAATAAATAGATGATGATGTGATGAGTGAATGGTTCTCCAAGAGGTCGATTTGACTCTTATAGATCGTTGTCTAGGAGGGTCGAATAGGTGCCACATAGGTCCACTTGTCCAAGGAGGGTTGACTTGGTCTTTGTGTTGACTTTTTACTTAAAATCAAATTCAAATTCTTTTCTTTTTTACATTTTCTTGACTCAAATACATTTTCTTTTTTACTCATAATAAAAAAAAATTGACTCTTGACTCTATAAGCATGAAGGACATGATTTGACCAAAAATAAAATAATAATAATAATGAATAACATAAAAATATTAATGATAAAATTACATTATGAAGGCCAACACTAGTTACAATTTCAACACTCCCTCTTAACTTGGGAGGTATTCATAATGACTCAACAGGATATTCTTAAGTTGAAATATTCATATAAGAACGGATCTAAATTGATAAGCATCAATGATAATTTACATCATCATAACCAAAATTGTCAAAATACCAAGGCCTTGACAAGTACGCTCTATCTCTCCACTAGATCAGAGCACAATGTTGGGAGGCATAAATTTGGACACCACCACCTTTCAAGGCACATACCCCACTCGAGTGTTCCCAAGGTATGACCTCACAGGACCATTTCCCAATCCAAGGAAAAGTACGTCCTTCAGACCATTCTTTACCAAGTCCATGTATCTAATTTAGGATGTTAATCCTAGTCAACCACAATACATGACTCAAGAATGTACGTCCTTGATGCTTATCTAATCGACCATTCTCCCTACTAGTGTTCATGAACTAGGCTTACGACTATTAGTCTTGGCCATATTACGTGACACATGGAGAACATGGTGTCCATCATCACTCCCTCTCAACCAGTGAGGAGATATCCACAAGCCCAAGCTTGTCTCAAAAATACTCATGCTTCCTGTTAGGAATGGATTTAGTCAACACATCTGCTACTTGTTCGTCAATGGAGATATATTGTAGCTTCATGGCTCCATCCTACACCATGCTTCCAATGTAGTGATACTTGATATTAATGTGCTTGTTGAAGCGAACAAAGTTCCTTCTCAAGTTAAATACTCCAGAAGACTTGGAATATGAAAATATCCATGAGGATACAAATATTATATTAGATAGTATGATGAATGAGATGATTGAATGTTACAAATGAGGCCTGCTTATATACCTAGACAGGTGCCTCTTCACGAAAGGTCATGTCTTATCAGACATGCCCTTTAAGCCTAATTACTAATTAATCATTATTTACATTATTTTATTCATTACATTGCCTTCCTCCTCAAAAAGCTTTGTCCTCAAAGCTTGTTGATGAAAGGCCTTGATTTCTTTTTCTGCTACGCTTGTCTTCTCGTCTCGAAGCAGTCATCCTTGTCGATACAAGTTGATATGATCCTCTAAGTGACAAACAAAATTGTCACACCGAGAATGGATAGGACCATCCTAGATCAATCTTTTGTGAAATCTTGTGGCGACTTGAAACTTGTGATGAATTATCACTTGAGCGAATTGCACTTACATTAGTATTCTTTGAAACATCAACTTGTTGTTTCTGTTCTGAATACATAGTTTGGTCGAGTTGTCTGCTCCTGTGATTTGGATGTCAATAGGGAGCCTTTTTTATTTGACTTTCCCTTATTAGGTGTGTGGTAACTTTTTGATTTTCTTCTGGCGAGGATGTTGTTGAGTTGGTTACAGAACCTTCACTTAGAACGTTCCTCGTCTGAGCTGCAACATCTAAGTTTGTATCTTCTGCAACTTGCTTGTCTTCTTGGGTTGCGACATTTACTGGATCAATGTTCGTTTTTTCTTCAACTTGAACTTCTACATTTGAAAATTTCGATGATTCGTTTTCGACAAGTTGTTGAACCTTGTTTTCTAATGATTGTGTTAAAATTGGACAACTAGGTCCAAACTCCATGTTGTGATGCTCAGATGAAGACACCAATATTTTTATTGGGTTCCTCTTTCGAAGAGGTGCAAGATCGATCTAAAGATCATCTGATCCGATGAGCAGAACATTTATTTTGAATTTATTTTTAATACTTTCAAAATATGTGCAGGTCGGCCTTAAGGTTTTACACCCCCAACAAATGTGTCACACACCTCGGTGATTGATATAAATAGAGTCAACATTGGAGGACATTTCATATCATCCTCACACATCATCTCTCCTCTTCTGATTGGTTCAAGCTCCTTGGAGACAATTTTCGGTTCACACGTGGGAAAGAAGGACGAAGAGAAATTTGTTGCAGTTAGGGTTTCCACGCAAGTTTGACCAGCGTTGACTTTGGTCAACGCATGGTCCAAAGGAGCTGAATTTTGGTGGAGACTGAGATTTTGGAAGGCCGTACATTTTGGCACAAGAACCAAGGTCAAAGGTTGACCGTAGACCGTGTTGCGTTGATTTTTACTTGTTGCTACTGCTGGTGCTGCTGTTGTTGCTGCTAGCGCTGCTGTTGTTGTTGTTCTGTTGTTCTGCGTTGACTTTTTTGGGCAGCGTTGACTTTTCAGGGGTTGACTTTGAGTTAACCGTGTCGCTGTTTTGAAGGTTGTTGTGACACATGCTGGGTTGGCTGACCAAGGAGACTTTGCTGGTTGAAGCATCCTGTTGACCACCGTAACGCACCACCACATTTTTTTTGTTTCTGGTTTGTCTTCTGTAGATCCACTGGTATGTTCTATCAGCATTTTACTTGATTGTTATGTGATTGTTGTAGTGAAAAGTAAAGTTGCATCAAGCATAGAACATCTACAAAAATTTGCATGGTATCATAGTTGAGGTGAAGACAAGCCCTAATTTGTAGCAATCACCGAAGAAGAAAATGGGTTCCACAAACTATGGCTTCAAGGAGGATGACAAGTTGACTGGGAAGGATGACTTCCATGCTTGGAAGATGATATTGGATCTTAAATTGGAAGACCAAGATGTCATGGACTACGTGCAAGGTAAAATCGAGGAACCTCCATCCACTGCTACTGCTGCTGCCAAAACAAAGTATAAGAAGGGAGAGACCAAAGCAAAGCTGATGATCAGGGAATCTATTCATAAGAGTCTGGTGGCCTACATCTCTAACCTAGGCACATCCAAAAAGATGTATGATAAACTGATCCAAATGTTCAAGGCCAACAATGCAAATCAAGTGCTATTCTTCAAGAATCAATTGAAGAATCTGAAGAAAGGCAGGGATGAGTCTGTCGAATCATACTTTCTGAAGCTGACCGAGATCAGAAACAATCTGCTGGCTATTGGGGAGACAATAGTTGATCAAGAGATGGTACTCACCGCACTTGGAGGGCTCCCATCCGAATGGCATGTGTTCAACACTACCATTCTCAATAATAATGTGATACCTGACTTTGACGAGGTACTGTCGATATGCGTTCAAGAAGAGACAAGAATGAAGGAGTATGAAAATGAAGGGAATGTTGCCTACACTGCTCATTCTAGAAAGAACTTTGGTGGTCCAAAGAACAAAGGAAGAGCAGGGGCACAAGGAAAGAAGGGCATGTGTTACACTTGTCATAAGCTAGGTCACTATGCTAGAGAATGCCCTTTCAAGAAGGATTCTCCTGATGATGATGACAACAACAACAACCGGAGGGATGGCAATCAAAGGAACAACAGGTTCCAAGGAAAGAGGAAGGCTCCCTCCGACGTAAATGATCAACCTTTCAAAAGGTCAAGAAATTTCAGGTATGAGGAATCAAATGTTGTTGATAAAAGAAATGAATTCATTCTTGTATCTGCCCTCTCTATTGCATCTCCACCTGACACTATGGATGTCTGGTTGATAGATAGTGGTGCCTCAAGGCACATCACTGGGTTCAAGGAAGCACTCTCTGATATGGTTAATAAGGATACTAATCTAGAAATTATCCTTGGAGATAATGCCACATATCCCGCGAAAGGGACAGGGACTGTGACCCTCCACTTGTCTCAAGGTCAAGTCCTCCGCTTGCAGGATGTACTCTATGTACCTAATTTGAAGAAGAACCTTGTGTCTATATCGGCCATGGAAGACAAAGGTTTCAATCTGGCATTCACTGTTGGAAAGGTGCGCATGTGGAAGAAGAGCTTCAAGGAAGCCATCACGTTTGGGTCTAGAATTGATACACTCTACCAGGTTGGAGGAAGTCCACTGGGAGCAATGACATGAGATGCTATCCAACAGACCGATAATGGCACTGAATATGAGACGAACGAGTTCAAGAACTTTTGTAGAGGAGCTAGCATCAAGAGGGAGACCACAATGTTTGTGGGCTACAGCGAAACTTTGAAGGCCTATAGATTCTATGTGTCTGGTCAAAAGGAAGTGGAGATATGCCACGATGTCACCTTTGATGAAGATGCTTCCTTGAAGAAAGTAGTCAATCTTCTGAGATTTGAAGAAGATCATGAAGCAAGGCTTGGAAATCAAGAGGAACCGAAAGATGAGACGATGCCTGATGTTGAAGGACAAATGGACTTGATTGATCCACCTCCTTCACTGGGAAAGAGACCATCATGGCTCAGGGACACTCTCGAGGATGTTGAGGGACATATGGCCCCAAGGGGGACATTCCGTGAAAGCAAGAAGCCGAGTAGATACCAAGGGTATCTAGCAGCCATGAGAACTATTGTACAATCCAAGCTTGGATCTTTTTGAGGAAGCCGTAAAGCATCAAGTCTAAAAGGATGCTATGCACGAAGAGTATGAGTCCATAATGAGGAATGATGTCTGGGATGTGGTTCCTAGACCCGAGGACAAAGCAGTTGTCACCTCAAAATGGCTCTACAAGATCAAGCATGGATCTGATGAAAGTGCTGAAAAGTTCAAGGCAAGATTCGTTGCCCATGGCTTCTCTCAAAAAGAAGGCATAGACTATGATGACATATTTGCACCTGTGACCACCATCCGATCTATCATAGCCCTTGCTGCTACGCAAGGATGGAGTCTTCATCAGATGGATGTGAAGACCACATTTCTGCATGGTGCGATAAAGGAAGAGGTGTATGTGGAGCAACCTCTGGGTTCGAAGTCCAAGATCAAGACACCCATATCTGTAGGTTGAAGAAAGCCCTCTATGGGTTGAAAGAAGCACCCAGAGCTTGGTACGAGAGGATAGGTAGCTACCTGATGAAGTTGGGCTTCACTCGTAGTAATGTTGATCCGAACCTTTACTTCAAGGTTGATAGAGAGAAGCCTCCCATTCTGGTGTTGTATGTTGACGACCTCTTCCTAACAAGTGTTGACCCTCTCATTCATCAGTGCAAGAAGGAGCTCGTTGTTGAGTTTGAGATGAAAGACCTAGGATTGATGCACTGCTTCCTAGGCCTGGAGGTCTGGCAGAGACCTGGCGAGATTTTCCTTTCTCAAGGAAAATACATTGTGAAGCTTCTGGAAAGATTTAGTATGGTGGGCTGTAAGTTCGAGTCGACACCGATGGAGCTCAACATTAAGAAGTTGAGTGGCAGCGTTGCTGGGCCCGTGTTAGCAAATCCTACTGAGTATCGTCAACTCGTAGAGGCCCTGATGTTCTTAGTGAACACCCGTCCGAACGTATGTTGTGCAGTGAACACTTTGAGTCAAGTTTCAACACATGGTTGATCATAACATTCACTGGGTTGGTGCCAAGAAACTCTTGAGATATCTCTGAGGCATGATAGACCATGGGCTGAGATACACTATCGGGAATATGACACTCCTTGGATATACTGATGCCGATTGGGCTGGCAGTGTGGTGGATCGCAAGAGCACATCTGGATGCTACTTCACACGTAGATTTGCTTCGGGCAGGAAACTGAAGTCGGTAGCCTTGAGCACCGCTGAGGCCGAATACATTGTAACATGTACGGCCTGTTGTGAAGTCACTTGGTTGTGAAAGCTCTTCAGTGAGCTGTTCGAGCATGTGCTAGATGCCACCGTTATCCTTTGTGATAACTAGAGGGGGATTTGTTTGTCATAGAATCCTGTTTTCCACGAACGATCCAAGCATGTCGATGGCTGGTACCACTTTATCCGAGATATGGTACAGCGAGGCGCCATAAGGCTCAATCATATAGGAACTGATGAGAAGGTCGCGGATATTCTCACAATGCCCTTGGGGAAGGTCATGTTCCTAACCTTCCGTGAGAATCTTGGTATCGTGAAATGACCCTATTCTAAGGGTCTTGTTGGACGATGAGCTCTGGGGGCTTTGGGGATAGCTTCTCGGAGCTATAAGCAACCACAGGGCTAGGTTTGCCGAACCTTGTTGGTGTGCTTGGGCCCCATCGTTATGATGAATGAGTTGGTTCGCCTCTCATGATCTGTGCCTCATATGCATCCTACCCATTTGAGTTCCGGACTCATGGGAAGTACCTCTCATTTGGCCAATGAGGTGGGAAAAGCTAGAGACTAGTAGCAAAGACTGATGGACGTATCAGAGATTGTCGTACTCTCTATCTAGGATGACACGTGTCCAACCACTTGATCTCGGATCAAGTCTAGTGAGGTTTCGCACCTCCTACTGACTTCGGGTCAGATAAACCAACTTCGGGTTGGTATGTGAATCTTTGAGTCCATGTGAGGTTTCGGACCTCCAACTGACTTCAGGTCAGTGAGAGTAACTTCGGGTTAGTATATATGACTCTCTTGAGTCCATGAGAGGTTTCAGACCTCCAACTGACTTCAGGTCAGTGAGACTAACTTCGGGTTAGTATATATGACTCTCTTGAATCCAAGTGAGGTTTCGGACCTCCTACTGACTTTGGGTCAAATAAACCAATTCCGAGTTGGTATGAGACTCTTTGCGAGTCCTACAGAGGTTTCAGACCTTTGGGCTAAATCTGTCAGCCGGAAATGATGTCTTTGTGACTGACCCACTTCTGTTCTGAAATAAAGAGGCCAGCAAAGCAAGTTAGGGCGAGATGACGCACGATGTTTGATTGCACATGTGAATGGAATTCTCCCTAGTTGAGAGGGAGTGTTGAAATTGGACAACTAGGTCCAAACTCCATGTTGTGATGCTCAGATGAAGACACCAATATTTTTATCGGGTTCCTCTTTCGAGGAGGTGCAAGATCGATCTAAAGATCATCTTGATCCGATGAGCAAAACATTTATTTTGAATTTATTTTTAATACTTTCAAAATATGTGCAGGTCGGCCTTAAGGTTTTACACCCCCAGCAAATGTGTCACACACCTCAGTGATTGATATAAATAGGGTCAACGTTGGACGACATTTCATATCATCCTCACACATCATCTCTCCTCTTCTGATTGGTTCGAGCTCCTTCGAGGCAGTTTTCAGTTCACATGTGGGAAAGAAGGACGAAGAGAAATTTGTTGCAGCTAGGGTTTCCACGCAAGTTTGACCAACGTTGACTTTGGTCAACGCATGGTCCAAAGGAGTTGAATTTTGGTGGAGACTTTGGTTTTGGAAGGTCGTACATTTTGGCACAAGAACCAAGGTCAAAAGTTGACCGTAGACCGTGCTACGTTGACTTTTACTTGTTGCTGCTGCTGCTGCTGTTGCTGCTAGTGCTGCTGCTGTTGTTCTACGTTGACTTTTCTGGGTAGCATTGACTTTTTGGGGGTTGACTTTGAGTTAACCGTGTGGCCGTTTTGAGGGTTGTTGTGACACATGCTGGGTTAGCTGACCAAGAAGACTTTGCTAGTTGAAGCATCCTGTTGACCACCGTTATGCACCACCACATTTTTTCTGTTTCTGGTTTGCCTTCTGTAGATCCACTGGTATGTTCTATCAACGTTTTACTCGATTGTTATGTAATTGTTGTAGTGAGAAGTAAAGTTGCATCAAGCATAGAACATCTACAAAAATTTACCCACTGCTTGTCCTTCTTCAACTTCTTAATTTGCATTAGTAACTTTTCGTTGTGGTCCTTGAGGCGAGCAACTTCTTCAATTTTGTTAGTGGTGATTTTGTCAACGTCTCTTTGCAAATTTTGTATTGCTTTTTTACTTTCTTGAAGAACTACTCTTGAGATATCTAATATGTCTTCTGGTGTTACTGAATTTGGCTTCACCGTGACATCTTGTAACGTTATTTTGTTCTTTTTGTAAGAAAATGTCAAAAACTTATTTTTCGTATTAAGAATGAATGACCCTAGTGATTCCATCCAGAGGGAACCCAGAACTATATCACTATCGTTGCAAAATAAGGCTTTAACAGTGAATTGCGAGACAAAGGAATACTCCCCAATACCGAAGTGTAAATTCCCTATGTCGTATTTTTTGTCATTTGCATTAAATGAATTTGTTTCAGTACTAACATAATATTCTTTTGAGTAAGATCGATAGATATGAGAACCTCCTTTCCCACAAGTGACCCTTTGATTTCAATTAGCACATAGACACACATACTATAATTTTTTGGAAATCTTCCCTCCTTTAGTTCTGTTTTGGATGTCATTTTGCTTACGCCAAGATGAACTTGGGATTTTTTTTAAAGATAACCGCTTCTTAATATTAACGACTCTTTCACTTCTTCACACTTTTCATAAATTAATCAATATTTACTTTTTCCCTTTTTCCTTTTGTACTTTTAAAAAGAATATTTAAATATTGTGTCAATTGCCTCCTTTTAAATATCTTATTTTCCTTTGTATGAATATATAGAATTGTATAAATTCCATATAATATATATAATCTTTATATAATATTCCTCATATAATCTTTATATAAATTCCATATAATATATATAATCTTTATAAATAATATGCTTTGAATCCTTATCAGATTATATACGCTTGATAATACTTCAATGAACTTATTTTAATCAACTTGAATTATATATATATATAATTTCCTTCTTCTTTTTTAACTTTTAAAAACCTTCCATTTTCCATTTTATAATTGTATGATTTTAATATATTTTAATAACCATTTACCCACATTCAAAACCACTTAAATATATACCCCTTCAAATTGTGATGAGAAGACGTGACTGTACAGATGGTCACTTTTCAATTTGGGGTACTGGTTTTTTAGAGAATAACTCTATCTTCGTTGGGTTTAGAGTATATGAATCACAATTCGTATGGAATGATTGCAATGTACAGGTAGTTTTGTTCACTCCCACAAGGATAGGTTCAATAGATCTTCAACAGATTCGAGATTTCAACAAGTCCAAGTGTTAAGTTTGTAATTCCGCTTTTCACACAGGTCTATCCACAATATTGCCACGTCTAAGTTCTTCACCAAATCACCAAGGTCAATGGGGTTTTCACTGGTTAATACACCACTAATCCACAAAAGCTGGTTCGATTTGGAAAGACGTTGCTCCAGAATTTCGGACTGTCACTTTTGATCCGATCCTTGAATTTTTTGAGAACTGGATCTTCAATTATTTTTCTTGGAGAGAACGGCGATGAGGAGAATTTCAACGGCAGCCAAAAACGAAGTAACTTTGTTTTATTGTATATATTTTTTGTTTCTTATTTTTTTTTCGATTTGTGCTAGGGAAGCTACCCCTAGGTGGTGCGGACCGAACAAGAACCCGAGCAGTGTAGGCGTACGGATGGGTGAACCTGGGATGGACGTCGGGTCGGTGCGGTCAATGACCGATTGGTAGAACAGCTGACGGGGGTTGAATAGAATAGCAGAGATGGTCAACGGTGTTTTTTTTTTAATTTGTTTTTTTTATTAATATTTTCTTTTCTATTTTCTTTTATAATTTTTTTTTCCAAATTTATTTAACTGTATTTTTTTTCCTCTAATTTTTTTTTAATGTATTGAATCTTTCTTTTTCTTTTTTTTTAACCCCTTTTTTTTCTATTTTTTTTATTTTTTTTTTCAAATTTTTTTAACTATATTTTTTTCAGGTAATATATATATATATATATATATATATATATATATATATATATATATATATATATATTAAATGGCCAAGAGTCTAAATGGCAAGCTGGAGAAACTTCAAGACTGATAGCAAAACGCTTCGACAGCAACAACGTTGATGAATTTTAACGGTCAAGGACCTGGACTGGAGAGCGTGGCTCTGTGCAGCGTGAGCGGCCAGAAGATCGAATTGCACTGATACCAAATGAAGCGAACAAAGTTCCTTCTCAAGTTAAATACTCCAAAAGACTTGGAATATGAAAATATCCATGAGGATACAAATATTATATTAGATAGTATGATGAATGAGATGATTGAATGTTACAAATGAGGCCTGCTTATATACCTAGACAGGTGCCTCTTCACAAAACGTCATATCTTATCAAACATGCCCTTTCAGCCTAATTACTAATTAATTAATTAATCATTATTTACATTATTTTATTCATTACATTCGTCCTTGCATGATAAACTGGGTTCTCTAACAGCTTTATGCAGCTTTGATTGTCACAACATATTATGGTAGAATCCAAAGGTCCTTCAAAAAAATCAACAAGAAACTTACAGAGCCAAACTACTCCACGACTAACTTAACTAGCTGCCATATATTTACCTTCAGCAGTACTTAATGCAACTGAGTCTCGTTTTCTCCTTATCCATGAAACCATACCGGATCCCAAACAAAAACAGTGACCAGTAGTACTTTTCCCAACTTCAACACTGCCTACCCAATCTGAATCAATGTAACCCAATCACTGAATCTCATTTCCTGCAACGTATTTAAAACAATAACAATACCAAAATGTATAGTGCCTTCACCCATCTACTTTGTGCAAACGAACTTCAGTAGGCTTTAAGCACAAGAGACACCTTGTTGGCTTTTCCACATAGGTATTTCAGTCTTCTTCTAGGGTTTGGCCTTACCACAGAATTCCAATGAACCATCTAAGGCCTTTCGGCCTTCCATAGTAGGTCGAATTTGAGGCTTCTTAGGCCTCTTTCCAGTGGTTTCTCCTCCTTCCTTTGCACATAACAGAACTCGCAATTTTAGATAGAATTTCAGTGGTTCCTCCTTATTTCGGCCTAGAAAAAGCCCTTTTTGGGGCGCAGATCATCCATAGAAATTCGGCCTAGCTTCTAATCAGACCCGACCCTCTTCTCATCACAAATCAAACCATAAACTTTGCCTTCCTTCTAGCTGCGACTTGACTTTGAGGTTTTTTGGCTCCTTCTTTATGCTTCTAATTATGGGATTAGGTCATAGAGAGAGGATTTGGACCTCCTTTAGGGTACAAACAAAATATTTCAACGAATAGTCTTCAAAACCATCTTTCTCTTTTGGTTTCTCTTACAACATAGCTCCGATACCATGTTAATTTTTCATAGGATCTCCTAATCTACTAATTACTTCTTATGATTTCTCATATTAATCTTTCTTGAATTCACATTTATCATAAAGCAATTACACAGAAGATCCCAACAATAGAAACAGAATGCCAGTACGATCATAAAGAGACAGCCAAGCAAGAGACACAAGAATTTTACCCTACGAAAACCCACATGGGGGAAAATCTAGCAATCTTTTTGTTAGAGAAATTATTCAATTCAAAAAAGATACATCTAATTCTTCTAGTCGAGAATAAAGTCAAATTGGCCAACAACATAGCCTTGGTCAAACCTGCTCAAACAGCCCTTATGTCAAGTCATCAATCTGCCCATCAAACTCGGACTGATTTGATCTGTCTACGCCAAAATTCAGCCTCCTTCTGTGCCCAAAAATTCGGTCTTGTTGTTGCCCAGAAATTTGGACCTCGCCCAAAAATTGTTATCCAAAAGAATCTCAGAAATTCACTCATGTGAGGTCAAACAAGAGAGAGAGAATGCTTGAGATATCTTCATCCTTCTTCATTCTTTTGTCTTCTTCTTCTTCGTTTGGATGCCCAGAAAATGTCATTTATCTTGTGTGACCTGAATTTTCCAATAGGAGGAAGTCGAACGGCGTATATATAGTGATTCAGGTTGGCCGAATGGGTGTCTCTCTGCCTAGGACCGACTTGACTTTGCTTGGAGCCAAAAATTCAAAAAATCTTTTTGAAAATGACATGAAGAACATGTGTTACATTTTTCATTATATATATATATATATTTCAAGGGTTAAAATGACATGAAGAACATGTCTTACATAATTCAAGGGCTAAAGTATTAATTACGAAGAATTAAATCTCAACAAGAAATCCCCACTCCACAAGTTAGTCCTTGTGGGAGATTCAAACAACATTATAAGGCACTTAAACCTTGGCACCACCCCCTCAGATCTAAAACTACAATCCATTTACAAAAGAATTGTGTCAAGTCTATCCTTTGTCCCAGAATATCAATATGTACATATACTCTGGGATCTCAATTTGTCGATGGACTCATCATCCAACCAAGCAATCACTCATCCACCTAAAGCGTTGTGGCTTAACAGTTCCACTCAATTTCATCTCGTCCCTTAACGCTCATCTCATGACTCGTGGAGACCTTTTTGCGAAAAGGACTAAGGGGTGATCACATCAAGGACTTAGCCAAGACATAGCTTGGCACTACAACATTATGAACTCATTATGGGCATTGCAAGGGATATCCCCTCCACATTGGGAACACCATGGGGAAGAACAAAGGGGGTATATACATAAGATGGGATTCAATTCAGGCATGGGAGATCTAGGATCAAACAAATCGCATGCAAGCAAAACCTCAACTCCTCGTCATGAAATTAGTTGGGTCAACCCTTTTCACCTCTGTTAGCACCTTGGAAAATCTCGTTGGTACGCAGGGTTCCATGTGAGAAATTAAGAGTAACAAGAGAGGAAGGACCTCCTCTATCTCTAATGGTCATGTGATTGATTCAGGATCAACTTCTAGCTTTGACTTTGCATATGGAACAACTAGCCACCCAAATAACAACAACAATGGAAATTTCAATAGAACATCGGCACCTAATTCAGAGGCAAAATGATGATATAGTCTCATAAATCAATTAGAAAGGTTATAGCGTGTGGAAGTCCACCTAGCTTTGCCCTCAGCATCTTTAGTCAATTCGGTTTGTTCTCCTCATGCAGCGCTTCCTTGATCTGAATTTGGTTGCTTCACTTGACAACATAGCCTCTCTAGATGTTTTCAATGATATGCAATCAAAAAGGTTTAAGTTCATGGATGTTTTCCACAGGGATTTTATCTATAGACCTCCCCGTTATTTTGTATTATGGTCCTAGGTTAGAAAATCTATCAAGCACAATACCTTCTCAGAGCAATTCTAGGAAATGACCATAACACGGGCTCTCATATGTAATCATGATGTGTTCTTAGTCTTACACAGACTTTGCTAATATAATTTAGTTTTTGTTAACAAAATTATATATATATATATATGGACCTCCCCGTTATTTTGTATTATGGTCCTAGGTTAGAAAATCTATCAAGCACAATACCTTCTCAGAGCAATTCTAGGAAATAACCATAACATGGGCTCTCATATGTAATCATGATGTGTTCTTAGTCTTACACAGATATATATATATATAGACAATGAACAATGTATTCTTTTGTTCTCTTTAATTATCTCCATTGCATTAGATAACCAACCATTCGTAGATCACAATTGAATGCATCGCCAAATGTTGTTCCTAAAAACCTTGAGAAGAACTTGGCTTACCCAGAGACAACTTACACTAGTAACTGAAGTTCATTGTCTAAGAGATGCTTTTTTTTGTCTAGAAGCTCCATCTGAGACCAATCAACATCCAAGGGAAGTACCATTGATTGAGAACTGCACATCAACTATGGAGAGGCAAGTTATAGCACCACCATGTTGTCTAAATATATGAGAGCATTGATTATTGTACATATCTATTCAACACATTATCTGTTAGAGTTATGGTGAAGGAATATGAATTGTCACTAGGAGTCCAGGGGACCTCGAAAGAAAAATCCAAAGTTCACAAAACATGAATTTATACGTTTATCTTGTTAATGAAATGCAACTCACACATATAGTTATCTTTCATCTCTACTCAGCAACCCAACATTGGTATCAAAGCAAGTCTTGCTCAAAATCCCATCAAATTTGTGCCTACCAAATCTACTTATGAGTAGTTTTTCTCCTACTATTTCTATACTTGGTGCCAATTTCCTCAACACCCATTTTTCTCCTGTCATGAAACCCTCTGCTCTTCTTTCAGACCTATTCGCATTATGTATTTGTCTAAGTAGTCAAAAACCCTCATGCCCAACACCCTCACTATTTTTGTGCCCTAGCTACACACCCCTTCCACTCTTCCCAGGACTCGATACTCTCCTCTTCTTCATTCCAGAAACCAAAAGTTGTGATCTTCGTATCCTCCAAGCAAAAATTAGTTGGTTGCATACAACAACTCAATGGAATTGATATTCACTCTTTTAAATTGATTGATGAATGGTCATTGTTGCTTGCCATTGAGCGGGCGAAGTTTTCCTTTTACGTAAATGTATAGGCACAAATGATGCCTCCAAGATTGTGTGGATCTCTTCACCTCCATGCCTATATCGAGTCATTATACTTTTGTTGTGAGTTCAATCCAAGATACCCTACCTACGATATAAATGAGGGTTCCAATCTCTATTTAAGTGGAATCTTCTACCCTTTTGAAGCCTTTACTTCTTAAGTTAAGCAAATCCCTCATTTTTTGCAATCACTAGATTCGTAGCCAAAAGGTGGCTTTGGGAAAGATTTCAATGGTGGATGTTAAGGGGAGTCTTCTTACAAATGCACTTCCAGATCCTGACAATCAACATTTTGTGCTACTCTCAAAATATTGTATCCCTATGCATAGTTTTGAATGTGTATAGTTATTTGATAGGTTATAATGTCAGTTTTGTCAAATTCTTTGATGGTCTAGGTCCCACGGAAGAGGTAGATATACAAAACCATTTTTGTCTAAGATACACATAAAGGAATGGAAAGGGTTTTCAGTGTTTCACAATGAAAGGACAAGCATTTGGCTCTCTTACAACAATCTGTTGTATTCACATATTGACCACCAAAGTGGTTCTAGCTTTATTTTGATATTAATGTCCTGATAAGTTGGAGCATCGTATATGGATTATTATCGTTTTACACCTTATTCTAAGAATGTTGGAAACTTGCAACTAGTATTTTTGTAAGTTAATTTGCATTGTAAACAGTTGCATTTTTGGTAGAAGTTGACACCCTCAATGAGTTAGCCTCATGAAGGATCTTAGCTTTTTACCTTCATCCATGTAAGCAATGACGAAAGATATTCATCTTCTCACCTTGTATCTAATAGGCGAGGATTGATATAGGTGATTGACGGTGAGGCTTCTAGTTTCAAAGCCCTATCAATCAAGCATGTACAAGAGAGCCC
The DNA here is from genome assembly GCA_034641835.2 of Pinus albicaulis. Lineage (NCBI taxonomy): Eukaryota > Viridiplantae > Streptophyta > Pinopsida > Pinales > Pinaceae > Pinus > Pinus albicaulis. Next base: position 830,055,721 of record CM076570.1, read on the forward strand.
TAACCACATCTAGAACTAGGGCCTCAAGCTTGAGCCAAAATCATAGTCGTAGCTAGAATCAAAGCCATGAGTGTGATTCAACTTGCGTTCATCTTCAAATCACAATTTGTAAGCACTTCAATTCGCAAAAGACATCAACTTCTAGCCCAATTTGGAAATGCTCTAGAAATTGTTGAGCATTAGAGCCAAGTTCCAAAGTTGGTGGTCAGCCTTAAGCCACCATTTAGTAGAAAAAGTTGGCTTCTACTAGTCACGGGGTTTGTGGTCATCCCAAAACCACCAGATTCAAAGAGCACATTCAGCCATTAGCAATTTTCCTCAACTCCCTACTTGGACTCAGAAACGCCCCTTCGGATTAAGGGGGAAATGTTAGACACCTAATTCGTTAATGTTAAGGTGAAGGAATATGAATTGTCATTGGGAGTCCAAGGGATATTGGAAGAATAATCCAAAGGTCACAAAACATGTATTTATACGTTTATGTTATTAATGGAATGCAACTCACACTTATATTTCATCTTTGGTTTGCAACCTAACAATGTCAAATATATGAATTTTTCCATATCCGCATCCAATTGTTGCTTGTAGGTCTGCATAACATAAACAGTGTGTGTGTCAAATAGGTCCACCACGGCGACGAAGCATGTGACTATTTCCATGACATTTCCAAATGCAAATGTCTCCACCAACAAGCCCTACAATTTGGCTCTTGTCAAAGTCCAAGTCAACCTAATGAACCTTATTTGGAGTTGAATATTCCTCCAAACAATAAAATCTCTTGGAGGACCAAATCTATGTTGTCTAATCCAATCCCCCTCATTATTGTGGAGAGAAATAATTATTTCAGAGTTATGGCCCTCTCAGCAATTTTATTGCTTAGAGATGAAGTTCCTTTAAAGCTGGAGAAAAGCAAATGAGCCAACCTTATCTAAAGTGCAAACTCTTCACATGCAGTTTTGTCAAATTGGGGAAAGGAAATTTTGTTATCTAGGTTAGTACTCAAAGCTCAAAATTAGACTATAGGTACCCTTGCTGGAAGGACAGATAACAATACCCTTGATTATCTATTTTAATGAAAGATGAAGGTACTTGTAGGAAAAAAGAAAATCAAAGTTGAGTCTGTTCCAATTAGAAAACGATATAATCATAGCATCATGCAATGAATCATCAACATATCTAGAATAAATAGTAACTTTAGCATCCATGTCATAAATGGAAACTATCAAAAACAACTCGGCCTTTAGAAATGTCATCCCACACTTGTTGAGAAGTTTTGGAGGTGGCATTGTTGAGATTTTCTGTATTTGGGGTAGCATCAGTTGTACTCTAGCTCCCAAATTTTGAGGAAGGACTAGAGTACACTTTATCTACAAGACCCAGAAATGGATTTGGGAAATTTCATCTGGTTTAGGAGATATTAAATTAATTAATTATTTTAATGTATTTCCTAAGTTAAAACTTAGGGAACTTAAATAATTAAAGTGAATTTAATTAAACATGTGATGAAATTGTCTTATGTCACACGGATCAAGCTTTCTTTTAATCTTAGTCATTGATTCAAGATCTGATCATGGTCATTGGTTTCCCAACGAGAAAAATATAAAGGAAAGGCTTGGGGTCATTTGTAAACACATAGAGGCAGAGCACTGAAGCTAAGCTGAGATTCTAGGGCGGGTTTGCTAAGAATTCTCAAAAGTGTTTTAGCTGCAGAGAGGGGAATTTAAGCCAAGGGGATGATCTGATCCCGAGGTCTAGAATCAACAAGAGGCAGAGATCAGCTCAGAGAGACAGCGTAGGGAAGCAAGAGAGCAACAGCAGCAAGGACAGTGTGATTTCCAGCTGGAAGCCCTCAGGGGTTACGCAGAGACCCTAATGGGCAGTGTAAGGCCTGCGTCACCCAGTCTGGGGTAACGCAGCCCTTTCTTGAGCAGCGCTGAGGGACACAGAGGCTTCAGAGGCTGACGCAAAGGCTTCAGGGGCAGCGCTGGAGTTTCTAGGCCCTAATTTTGGCTGAGTCTTGTAAATCCCGTTTGAGGGTGTGGATCATCATTATTTTGGCCTTATAACAACCAGTGAGTTGTAGATCTATTATTTCTCTGTCGGGTTTTCCAGATCTCGAACCCAGATTTGTTGTATTCAGAAAATTCTCAATAATAAAACCCTCCAGCAGCCAGAAGACCGGTTTTCCCGCATTGGGTTTTTCTAGGGACTAATTGTCCAGAAAATATTTGTGTCACTTTATCTATGTGTGCATGAACCATAGTTTTAAAAACCGGAACCGGTGACCGGATCGGTGGACCTAATGAACCGGGTTTCTAACCGGAACCGGGCGGTCAGATCTCAGTGAACCGGTTTAAAAAAAAATACATTAAATAATTATTTTTTTAATAAAAAAAACTATTTTTAAGATTTGCAACCATGATTCCAAGCCAATAGAGACAAAATATGCAAAGTTTGCTCATTTATATACCATGCAAAGGTGTATATATCAAAATGGCACCGAGTGCAATACATATCATCGAAAAATACATAAGAAATGAGGCTCCAAATGGCCCATAAAGTCCAAAAACAATGCTACAAGCTACGAGGCCATTGGCCTAATACAAGACTACATATTAGTGATCAACAACATAAACACTCCTCATCATGATCAAAATTATCACCACTACTAGACAAGGGATCATCAACATGAGCTACATAAATAATATGGCTCAAAGTTTGAGGACTCCTAAAACTCCTCTACAACTTTAGTAGTAGTAGTAGTAGCAAAAATGGACATCAAAACTACAAATCACTGAGCAACATGGTCTCTCATGAAACTCATCATTGATTCATCGCTACTAGAAATGGGATCATCAACAAGAGATACATAAACATCATCTAGCTCAAAGTCTTCAGACTTGGATTGCTCAACCTTATAACATGATATAAATTGAAAAAGTTTAACATGCCTAACCAATTATTTTGGTTTGAGTGAAGAGTTCATCTCCTCAACCTTAAAATGCGGTAGAAAAAGATTAGCATGCCTAACCAGTTGTTTTCCTTTGATTGAAGGGTACATCAAGGTTCTTAAAGGACTTCATGCTCTTGATCAAATGCCAATATCATTCCCTTACACATGATAGAAACAAATGGAAACATTGCAAATTCCCAAACCATGAAACCCTGAAAACCATTAAGTCTGCTGAATTTTGAGTGAAACCTAAAATTCTAGTTTCTCCATATGAAATATAATGAGGTTGAAACCACTCTTAAACATCCTGAGTCATTTCATGGTAATGTTAAAAATTTAAGTAAAAGGATGAAAATGAAAAATAAAGGAAATGTCAACTTTAAGAATTTAATATTACCATGAAATGTCAATGCTTCCCTTACCTCCACATCAGCCCTAAAACCTATTTCTGGCCGTGCGTGGGTCCGCATAGGGAAAGAGTAGCTAAATGAATCCCCCCCTTATAAATAAATCAGCCCTAAAGCTTAACTGCGGCCGTGTGTGGGTCCGCGTAGGAGGTTAGCACCCAACCGGCCGGTTAGGAACGAAACCGGCCGGTTTATGCATAAACCGGCCAGTTCCGTTCCTAACCGGCCGGTTAGGTCCGGTTTTTTGCAAAAACTGGCGAAAGGGCCTCTTCAACCGGGTTGCTTGGCCGGTTTCGACCGCTGGGCCATCTGACCGGCCGATTTGGCCGGTTACCGGTTCAAACCGGCTGGTTTTTAAAACTATGGCATGAACTTGTTCTAGATCTGAATTGGTGAAGATCTGTTATGTGTTTTGCTTCGATTTTAACTTGAATTTATTCAGTTAATAACTTATCTAAGTAGGAGGAGCATAACCAGATTAACAGGAAAGATTTCTGCATAAGTATAAGATTCATAAATTTTCACATGGTATCGGAGCAATTGCAAATCTAGGAGAGTGACTAGAAAGAGACTGAAGGTTCTAGCTGCAGAAAGCAGCTGGAAAAGCAGTAGAAACGCAGATCTGAAGGGATAGCGCAGTTTTCAGAGGCAGATTCACGCAGAGGGAAGGGTGACACAGTGTAACGTTGTCTCCTAGAAAGCCCACACAATTACTGCGCAAAGGCAGCTCAAAAACAACGTTGGATTGGTCTAAAGCCAACCAATGTGATGCAGTTCTGAATCTGTCAGATCCAGAAAAGACTGAGAAGTAGCTGTAGAAAATCAGAAGTTGCTAGTGGGATTAAATTTCTGAAGTTTTCAGATTTTTAACCTAAGCACAAGTGACAAAGAGTGGGAGGAGATCAGCTTCTTAGAGGGTTTCTAGCCAAAAAAATTGCAGTTTGATCAGAGGATCAAAGAGAGCTGAATCATTGTTGATTTGGCAGATTTCCAAGGAGGTAAATCAGTTGTCAGAAGGAGCAGAAGGTGCCTGTTTCACCAAGGGCCTTAGATCCAGTTCTCTAGCAAAGAGAAGGGGAAGTTTCGACACATTTCTGAGCAGATGGCTCCTCATGGACTGCGTGATCAAGACAGATTGGATGGCCTCTCCAACTTTTCAGTTTGGAAGGCAAGGATCCTGATAGTCCTTGAGGCATATAATCTTAGAGACCATGCAGAGCAAACTCTGGCCACACCGACCGATCTGGATCTCCTTCGGAAGCATAAGGAAGCTATTGGGAATGCCAAGCGACTGATCATGGACCATATTGTCATTCATGATGACCAAGGGAGAAGAAATGGAGCATTTCCTCTTTAGATTGCAATCGATCAGAGATCAGTTGACTGTAACGGGTGCTAAGGTGGAAGACGATGTGATAGTCAAGACTGCTCTCAATGCAGTCACAGATGAGTGGGAAACCTTTGTCCAAAGTATCTTCGGCAAAGCAAACCTCCCAAATTGGGACAGCTTATGAGAAATTCTGCGTCAAGAAGAACTCCGCAGATTCACCAAGAAGTAGCACAGCTCTAGATTGAGCAAAGTGAAGAAGGAAGATGAAGAAGATGCAGCCTTGGCATCAAAGAGGCAGCAGGGAAAGAAGAAGAAGGATCTATCAAAGATCAAGTGCTTCTAGTGTAGTGAAATGGGACATTGTGCCAGCAATTGTTCTCAGAAGAAAAAGGACAAGGAAGCTTCTTCTTCCTGCTGTGGTAGATGATGGGTCGGAAGATGACACAGCCATGCACGCTCATGAACCACAAAGGTGGGCCGACATAGATATGTAGAGGAGCTACATAGTCATAGGCGAGATCCTTGAGCAACTCATCTCTTGGATCGCATGCAAGCTACGGTAACCTTAAGACAGTAGCGGGACAAGTGGAGCAATGGGTGCATAGATCACAGATGAAGCAGAGGCAGATCTGAAGACTGGAAGGAGCAGCGTAGAGCAGAGCAGCAGCAGCATAGAGGTTGATGTGACTTCAGTAGCACAGTGCAGAGCTGCAGCAGCGTAGAAGGCTTCAAAGGGACAGCACAATGCAGCAGCAGCGTGAGAGATTTCAAGCACAAGGGGCTGATGTGACTTCAACAGTGCAGAGGGAGTCTGCTTACGTAGTGCAGAGTTGTTGTTGTGCATCATCCTTCAGATGCCAACACAGATCAGTAGCCTATGGAGCTTCAGTGATGAGGATGCAGCCCAACTGACTTGTCTGTCAAAGATTGGGTAGGAGATTCAGTTGTATCTCTCAAAAACTGAAGTTGTAGTGCAACAGATCAGTAGTGGCAGTGCTATTGAGAGGGAGCTGCAGTACAGAGGTTGCATTGGCAGTGACAGAGTCATGGGCAACAGTACAGAATGGCAGCAGCAGTGCAGAGTTGAGTGGCAGCAGGCCAAGCATCAGCAGCACTGAACCAGTACCCAAAGTCTTGTAATGCATAGTGTAACGTATTGCTAGAGCACACCCTTGATGCTAAGAGGGAGTGTTGAGATTTTGTGTATTTGGGGTAGCATCAGTTATGCTCTAGCTCCCAAATTTTTAGGAAGGACTAGAGTACACTTGATCTACAAGACCTAGAAATGGATTTAGGAAATTTCATCTGGTTTAGGAGATATTAAATTAATTAATTATTTTAATGTATTTCCTAAGTTAAAACTTAGGGAACTTAAATAATTAAAGTGAATTTAATTAAGCATGTGATGAAATTGTCTAAAGTCACACGGATCAAGCTTTCTTTTAATCTTAGTCATTGATTCAAGATCTGATCATGGTCGTTGGTTTCCCAACGAGAAAAGTATAAAGGAAAGGCTTGGGGTCATTTGTAAACACACAGAGGCAGAGCACTGAAGCTAAGTTGAGATTCTAGGGCAGGTTTGCTAAGAATTCTCAAAAGTGTTTCAGCTGTAGAGAGGGGAATTTAGGCCAAGGGGATGATCTGATCCCGGGCTCTAGATTCAACAAGAGGCAGAGATTAGCTCAGAGAGACAGCGCAGAGAAGCAGGAGAGCAGCAGCAGCAAGGACAGCGTGATTTCCAGCAGGAAGCCCTCAGGGTTACGTAGAGACCCCAAGGGGCAGCGTAAGGTCTGCGTCACCCAGTCTGGGGTAACGCAGCCCTTTCCAGAGCAGCGGTGAGGGACGCAGAGGCTTCAAAGGCTGACGCAGAGGCTTCAGGGGCAGCGCTGGGGTTTTTAGGCCCTAATTTTGGCTGAGTCTTGTAAATCATGTTTGAGGGTGTGGATCAGTCATTATTTTGGCTTTCGAACAGCCAGTGAGTTGTACATCTATTATTTCTGTGTCAGGTTTTCCAGATCTTGAATCCAGATTAGTTGTATTCAGAAAATTCTTAATAATAAAACCCTCCAGCAGCCAGAAGACTGGTTTTCCCGCATTGGGTTTTTCCGGGGACTAATTGTCCAGAAAATATCTGTGTCACTTTGTCTATGTGTGCATGAACTTGTTCTAGATCTGAATCGGTGAAGATCTGTTATGTGTTTTGCTTCGATTTTAACTTGAATTTATTCAGTTAGTAACTTATCTAAGTAGGAGGAGCATAACCAGATTAACAGTAAAGATTTATGCATAAGCATAAGATTCAGAAATTTTCACAGGCATATTATTTCCAACTCAAGGTACATAAGCAATAAGCAAAAAGAAAGATGAAATCCATCTGACTCACTCATCATCCAACTTGGAGTCAAGTCTCCTAATTTCAATGGTTTGGAATCCATACTCATTCATAAAGAATTAAATAAAAATAAACTATATATATATATATATATATATATATATCATCAACATATCCCGAATAAATAGTAACTTTAGCATCCTTGTCAGAAATGGAAAATATCAAAAACAACTCAGCTTATTTATATAAATATTAACATACACTAGTAGCGACAAATGGCCAATGAAACATTAAAAGTGCAGCAATGAGTTAGCTAAAGGAGTGCTAAGGTATCTCTGTAAGAACTGAAAATAAATAGAAGAGTACAAGGAGAATCTTAACATACGTAACATCAAATCCTGCTAAGCCCACAAGAACATAATATGATATGTGGAATTGAACAGGGAATTTATAGGTCAGTTACAGCAGTACCATGAATTCAAGTCATCCAAGGAGTATCAATCTTTTTCTAGCATATGAAGGAGTAATCCGCAAAGAGGGAATAGGCATCTCCAACATCTCTTCAGTTCAATTATTTTCTAAATTCCAATGGTTGTCACAGCTACCAATTTGATGCCTATTTTGTTTTACTAAATCTAAAATGTCACAGAATGGATGCAACTTGTGCATATTCTAATCTAACTAAAAAAGCAGATGAGGTTTCCTGAATAAAATTTTAAACATAAAAAAACTACAAGTTCTTATGGAATGTTATTTATGCTCATTACATGTGTATTTGGTTGGTTGTATGACAAATAACATAAACGTTTCCAAAATTCTTCAATCTAATTCAAGAGTTTGCACTATATAGTACAATAACAAATTACAGAAAAAGGACAGAATTGTCACTAAAGTGAAAAGGGAACAATAGTGTCCACCTGTCACCATGAGCATGACCATCTTTATGTAAGGAGCTATCACCAATAGTTCCTGCAGTGCAGTCATCTTTTGATAATGCAACTAAAGCTGCATGTGCGCAAGCTGCAGCAACACGTGGTCCTATTGCAGAAGCTAAGAAGGCAACCTAGAGAAAGTTTGTTATTAGAATACGAATTTTTTTCTCCAATAAAGCAAACTTAATAAGGCATTTCCTCCATTCAGTTTGCAATGAGAGGCAACCAAACAGCATCAAGTCTACTAATAGATGGACAATACGAGTTCTCAAACAATTTTTAAACCTTAAAAGTGTTGGGAAGCTTTTCCACTATCACATCATACAATTGCTAGATTTATTTCTAAAATTACATAATAAATGAGAGGCATATAATTTCCTATTCATGCAAATATATGACTTGATTAAGCTGTGACCACTGAAAGGGTTAGAGAAGTCATAGTTACTATGACTTAGTACCATCCAAAAGTTATTGTACATGTAACATACCAGGGACATGACGGGATTACTAGAATTTGCAAAAGCAATTCTGTTTTCTGATTCGAGTTCTGCAGCACAGGAGCCTGAAAAGGGTTGAAAGACAACAGCTTACATCCACTAATGCATCTAAAACATGCTTGCCATCCTATTCTAAATTCAAACTCGATTTCATATCATGAATGCAACCAAAAGAAATTCAAGATACCTGTAGAATTTCCATTGGATTTCACATCTAAAGAAGATGCTTTTCCAGTTTCAATAGCTTCATATGAAGCATGAGACTTTAAGCCAGTGTCAGGGATATCAATGTTGTCAAGCAAACCATCCTCCATTGGTAGGCGAATAAAATGTAGAATGCATTGGGCTTTTGACTTAGTTCCTACGTGCTCTGCGATTTCATTCCAATTATCCTTATACATTTCCAATGCTTCAAGAAGTAGCAGCGTCTCCTGATCGGTCCAGTTATTGCCATCAAGATCCCCTGAATCTTTTGTACCATCCATCTGAACAAAATCAACTGTTGCCATTCCAATCACAGGTTTCCCATCACTGAAACAATCTGAACATAATATTACATCTGTCTGCCAAAACAGAAATATTCAAAACAGATACTGTCAAGGCTTATCCATAGAAAATTGTTGACCCAAAAATTCCAGTGTTCAAAGATTAGCTGTAATTGTAAGCTTTTGTACACAGAAGTATGATAAAAGACACAGGCACACTTGAAAAGTTTGCAATCTCTAGAACTTTATGCCTATGAAAAACTATGGTCTGCAGTGACAGAGGAATATTCAACAATGGTATTCACAGGTATGATAAGAATAAATTGCTTTATATCGAACCTCTTTCTGAGACTGATAAAAAATTTCAGAACAGTATTTTAAGCAGGAAGTACATCGATGTTCTAAAAGACGCTCCTGAATTCGACGATCCAAATCAGCAATAACCCCACTAGGGCATCCAGATGAGACAGAGACATCAGCTGGCCTGAACTTAGAACGAGGCGCCTCAAAACGAATCAAACTCTGGATACTCCTCAATGAGCCAGGTGAAATTTGTACCTCTCCATTTGTGTTCTCCTGTAAAATCTCTTTAGCTTCTGCACATGAAGTTCCATTATTCCTTGTATCATTTGTTGCACTGTAGTTTATGATGCCCCAGTGATCCAGAAACTCAAAAATCCTAGACAAATATTTTGTGTCTAAATTAGCCAGTCCCTGAATATCAGTTAATGACAGAGCCCTTTCTGGATTTTCCAAATACTTCCTAACAATAGTATTTCTGAGTTCCATGTATACTTTTGGCGTCCGCTCACTAGACTTCCCAGTAAAATACTCTGGAACTAGTTGTCGCTCCATTCTATGCACGGTGTTAAGTGAAAACCAGTCTGCAACACAGACAAGTAATCTTGAACAATATGAAAGCACAATGAGTTTTGTATTGTAATTTAAAAGACACATTATAAGGCTAGATTTCCACAATCCAAATCCAGTTTGTTAAACTAGTAACCAACTGGTTTATACTATATAACATGCCTCTATGAACCTACTACATACTTTTTGTTCAAACCCACCAATTCAACTTTTAAACAACATTGCAAGAACAATAGAAGCAAAAGGCCTGCTAAAACAATAAAAGCAGAAGGTAGCAAGATTGAAGGGGATTAAAAACAGTGAAAATGTCCATTAGGCAGTGTCTTAAAGGTTGAAACAGGGTGTATCCATGCTAAAAACCCTAGTTGGTATAAAGCCCTGGAAATTAAGTAATGAACAAAGTTTGACAGTGATATGCAGCATTCATAATAGTTTCCAGGGTCATTCGCAATGGTCGGCAAATACTATAAACTCTTAAACAGTAATGCATGGTTCATCTTACCTACATCAAATTTGAAAACAATGGGCTTCTGGCTTCCTCTGCTGATTGGCAGCTAGATGCCTCAAACTAGAAATTTATGCTTATAATATACTCATCTATTGTATTATTGCCGCCATATGGCATATACAGACTTTTTATTGGCATTCCATACTGGCAGAGTCAATTTTCTGCAAATGACCCTACATGTCACATTACGCTTGACCTTGGGGCTCAGGAGTATGGGATGAAAGGCAGTGAAGATACCTCGAGCTAAAGCATCACAATCAATTTATTGCATGTGTTGTAAGCTGTAACCACTTTGTCCAGCCATAATTGCTTCCAGAGAAGTAAAGTGTGTTTTATGGGCAAGTGGGGGTGTGGGTGATCCATCAACTCTACATGTGTTTGTGAATGAACCCATGTGTGTAGCGCTGCATCGAAAGAAGACAGTGCATTGAATGCAATAAACATGGGTAATAGGACAAACCTAACGAAGCCCAAGTCTGATATGCAGCGTGATATTCTGAAGCTCAGGGAACTTGGGAAGCAATAGCATATCTCTAGTTCACACAAATGGCCAATAAATCAACCATTTGAACTTGAGATTATCAAGCTTGAGCATTGCAACCTTCAGGTGCATATCCAAGCCCCAGTATATCAAAAAAAGACTGTATAGTATGGGAACCAGCCAGTCCAAACTGGTTCACCCCTTCCAAACCCTAAATTTGTGTTATCTAGTGACACCCCCAATCTATTTGCATATTTCGTGCCTAATGGTGTGTGTGTGTGTAATGGCGCGTATATCTCTCTGTCTGTGTGTAAAGCAGTTCCTCAGTCATTTCTGGTCCAGTCCCAATCTAACCCTCAGCCCACTGTGGTCCCTGTTCTGGTCCTTAATACTTTGTATTAGACACAAGTTTAGATGCGTCTGCTAGTTTTTATTAGTATTCTTCATTTTGCAAGGAAGCAAATGGCACTGCTAAATAAGCATCATTCTAAGATTTTGCAAAAGAAACGATGAAGAAATTATAAAATAGCTCTGTTGTTGTGATGGGTTTTCATATATTTCTGTTTTACAATTATCTGTCCTTTCATAAACCAAATTAATTTTTCACTATCCACTTTTTGCAATTTTTGCACAGCCCAGTTGGGATGGATCATGGGAGGAGGGTCATGTAATGTCATCTTCAAATTAATTGCCCAAGGGAGGACATAGTAGCCTATTAAACCCTGTAGGCTATAGTCTTTTAAGAAGGGGGAAATTATTATTTAATGTTACTTAGGTAACATTAGATAATAAAAGTTAAATTTGGGGAAAATGGAGGGAAACATGCAATACAAGTTGATTTTGAGGCACATGGAGGGAAACTTGCAAGTCACTCAAATTTGAATTTAGGAGGGAAAACCCCATAGATAATCTATAAAAAGAAGGCAGGAGAGTCATTATGATCATCATGGACTGGTATTCTTTCTGATTTTGAGCTGAGGCTCTTGGAGAGTTTTAAGACCCATTTTTTCTCCGATTGGTTTCGGTGGTGAAATATTCCACCCTAGCCAATTCTCCTATCTTTCTGGCTACAGGACCGAATTTTTACTGAACACAATTTTCTGAGACAGCAAAAAGGGCTGGGACTTATCTATCTGTGGCAGCGAATTACTTTTCTGATCAGTGAAGTCTTCCTGAAGGTGCGGACTGATTTTCTAGGGAAACGAAGGTCCTCCTAGAGACAGCAGACTGATTTTCTGTGGCAGTGAAGATTTTCTGAGGCAGTGAGTGCTGGGATCAGCCACTCTGAGGCAGTGAGTGCTGGGATCAACCACTAACTCTGAGGAAGCGAATCATCTTGTCTGAGACAGCAAAGCTGGGATAAATCCCTCTGAGGCAGCGAACCTACTTCCTAAGGCAAACAAGGTCTGGAACCTGGTTCTGAGGCAACGAAGACTGAAAGAGGGGCAGCAGCTGGTTGTCTGTGGTGGAAAAGGGTAGCAGACTGCCAGAAGTTGAATGCTATCCTATAGCGAGCTGATTTAAGGTCAGATTCAAGGCAGCAAGAGACCAAAGGTTTCTGCTCAGGAATATGATGCTGCGGCTGGTTGACAGCAAGGGGCTAAGGGAGAAATCAAGGTCAGAATAATAGTATAGGATAGCAGCATGGTCTGCTGGTGTGATAGCAACAGTTGTGAGTCTAGAAACTACATTGTCTTATTGGAAAAATTGTGGATTTGTAAGTCTGCTAAGTACTTGTCAAATTGGCCTTACTTATGATGTTGCTGGTGAAATCAACTGTTTACACTATTTGTGCATTCAATAATCATCATTGTTTTAAAGATTGAAGAAGCATTTAATACTGCTATAAAATACAATTCTGTCATGTCTTCATTGAAACCCTAACCCAGAATTTCACCCCCAAGGGTAATTTTTCCAAGAAGGATATTACAGTGGTATCAGAGTTGTGCATCCTGCCACCCTGTGAGCATATGATTTCTGGATACTTACAGAAGATAGGGTAAACAATACAGTCAGGAAAGAGAAGGGAACCAACAATTCAGTCATCGCAGACAGGGAAGAGCAGCCACCAGATATTAAACACTTTGACATCTTGGAGGAGCAAGCAAAGAGGGCAGCAGCAGATGGCTCGACAGATGGGACAAGGGCAGCAGCAGATGGCCCAATTTCTTACCCAGATTTTGGCTTTTCAGTAATGCGGGTAATAATACTGCTAATGGATCTAATGGAGGCAGCAGAAATCTGACAGAAGGAAGTAACAACCATAATCCTAGTCCTTTTAAGTTTTAACATCTCTGCACAAACTAACATGGGCAACTAGATCTCTACTACCCCATTTTCTAGATGGTCAGAAAGCAGTAAACCAAAGACCTACAGAACAGAATGGAGATTTTTCAAAATATTTCCAGGAGTATGCATCACTCTGAGGGGATGTTTGAGCAGCTATGACCTTTACGAAATTCAGTAACATTTAAGTACAGAAATAGGCCCAGGGATCATAATAGGGCCCTACAGCAGAACTATGATCTACTGCGCAAGGTTGGGAAATTGTCCATCTCCTCCTTCGATGGGTCGCCCAAATACTCAGCAAGGTCTTGGGTACAAAAGTTAGACACTTACTTCCAAATAAACCCAATGTTGGAAGCAAAGGCTATAAAATTCATGAATGGTGGTACCACGGATTGGTCACCTTGGGACATTCCAGCATTACTTCTTACGTGGACTTCACACTGTTATGAATAAAATAATTTAAATAATTTAAACAATAAATAATGATTAATTAGCTAATATTTAATAATGAAGAGGCATGTCTAAATGAGACATGACCTTCCATGAAGAGGCACCTGTCTAGTATATAAGCAGGCCCCTCACTCTCAATTGTATCAATCAATTTTATTCATACTATTTTATATATTTCTTGTATCTCAATGGAGATTTAAATATTCCAAATCTTCTGGAGTATTTGACTTATAGTAACTAACTTTGTTCGTTCCATTTGGTATCAGAGCATTCGTCCAAGTATACGAACTTTGTTCGTTACATTAATATTAGAAAAAGAAATATATATATATATATATATATATAAAGGAGTTAAATAAAAATAATTTAAAAAAAATATACATACATACATACATACATATATATATATATATATTTCAAACAAAAAAAGAGACCAAAAATAAAATAAAGACAAGCAGTTGACCATCACGACACCGCCGTAAGACACTATGATTTTGTACACAGCTGGTTTACACTATCATAACACAAACCCCTTCGTCTAGCCGTTGCCAGCGCAATTTTTTGTTTATGCGGTCAATTTAATCGAAGTACCAGGCCTACGCCCTTTAGTCACCATATTGACCTCACCTGTCTACCCCTCCGTCATGTCAAATCCGTACATCCGTCGTATTCATTCACTACCACACTCGCTGCATTATCATTTGATAATGTTTAGATATTTAAATTGCATTAGGATCTGCACCTATATTAATCAAACCGTTAATAAGAGGTTGTGACCCTTCACATAGGAGACAAAAGCGTGAAAGCTATTTAATTAGTGGATGTGGCATATATCACATATAATATTTAAATCAAAATATTCGTTACATAGTTTTGGAGTTAAATCGAAATAGTAACAACTGACGTTGTTGTTGTCCCAACCCCATCGACCTTCTCCACCCTTGACATCGTGGACCAATGCAATCCCTGTCGCAATCCACAGCAGACCGCCACACGCCGCAATTAAAACCTAGGTGACAGTCACCGGTTTTTCTGTGGCACGGTCCAATAAAACACGACACCACACCGTCGCCAAACTAGCATTTCCTTGCTCTCATACATGCCCCAACCGCTGCTCCATTTCACCGACCTTCATCATACCGCCTCAAATCTACAGTCCCTTATACGTTGTACCCACCGTCGTTTCCAAACTGCCTTGACTCATTCTTCCCTGCTTGATTTCTGCTAGCCATCATACACCACCACAGTCGCTATCGTTGCCTCTAATCAGCCACCGCCAAGCCGAGGTGCCATCTCTGTTCTGCCATTCCATATTTTTGTTTGGTCACCTTTCAAATAGGTGTTGCCACTGTCCAGTTGAAAAACCAGACCAATACACCCTCTGAGCTACCATCGAACCTTTTTCTGTACAATCAAATTCTACTATGTGTATCGGCGTATCGATTCGTATGGTTACATCCTCTATAGACCAACTTACTAAGTGCAGATAAAATTATTATCAAAATAGAAAAAAAAATAACAAGGATCAAGATAATAATAGTCGTACCCGCTCCAAGGTGACTTATCAAAAAATTACATCAAATATATTTACATCCATCTCAAAATTAAATGTGGCTTAAAAAACTATATATATATATAGGTAAAGTATCTTCAAACAAGAGAAATATATAGAAATATATTTATTCAAAGTTTCAAATTAATAAAAATAAAAAATAAAATAATTGAAAAAGAAAAGTATATTTTAATAAAATATTGAAGTTTTTCTTTTTAAAGCAGAAATTTATAAAAAGTATTTGAAGTACTTTAAAAAAATATAAAATAAAAAGCGTCAATCGTTGAAGAAAAAAATGGCATCTAATTCAAAATTGAAGGAAGGGAGATCTTTAGAAACCTTACCCGGCTATGCTAAAGTGCTATTTAAAATTAAAGAAACTCTCACAGGAAAAGATGTCACTATTGCCATCTCACCTGCCGAAGATAAAAATTATATAAACACTAAAATTGCAAACCAATTGGTGATTCCTGAGTTAAATATTATCGAAAAATTAGACTATTTTAACAAAAAACGATACGACATAAATAATCTACAACTAAGTATTGGGGATTATACTTTTATCTCTCAATTTACCGTGAAATCATTACTTTTTTATGATAATGAGATTGTGTTGGGCTCACCCTAGATGGAAACTTTAGGGTCATTTATCCTAAATATCAAAAAGAAGTTTTTGAATTCTCCCACAAAAAGAAAAAAAATAACGCTACAAGACGTTACCTTGAAGCCAAATTCAGAGACGCCTGAGGACATACAAGAAATCTCAAAAGTAATTCTTTAAGAAAGTAAAAAGGCGATACAAAATATGCAAAGAGAAGTTGACAAGCTCACCACTGACAAAAATGAAGAAGTTTCTCGACTTAAAGACCACAGTGAAAAACTACTGACGCAAATAAAGAAGCTTAAGAAGCGCAAAAAGTCATTAGAATACAAGGTACAACAACTTATTGAGAAGGGAGCAGCAAATCTAGAAATTCAAGTTGACGAAAAAATAACAAATATCAATCCAGTCAATATCACAACTCAAGAAGAAGACAAACTAGTTGAAGTAAAGATATACTCAGAAGTTGCAGTTCCAGCAACAAAAGATTCAAGTGAAGATCCAGAAATTAACCATTCAACTTCCATAACTATAGGAAATCAGGTACTTCAATTAAATCAAGAAAACGACACAAACGAGATAAGGGAAAATCAAATCACTAGAATTCTTTATCGACATTTGAATCACGAGAGTAGAAAACTCAATCAAGCTACATATTTAGAACAGAAACAACAAATTGATGCTCCGAGGAATACTAATATCAGTGCAATCCACTCATGTGATAAAAATTCATCACCAGTTTTCAGTCACTGCAAAATTCGACAGAAGATTAATCTAGGATGGTCTGATCCCTTCTCAGTATGACAGTTTTGTTTGTCACTTAGAGGATCATATCAACTTGTATCAACAAAGATGACTGTCCTGAGACGAGAAGACATTCGTAGCAAAAAAAGAGATCAAGCAGAAGACATTCGTAGCAAAAAAAAGAGATCAAGCCCTTTCATCAACAAGCTTTGAGGACAAAGCTTTTTGAGGAGGAAGGCAATGTTATGAATAAAATAATATAAATAATGTAAACAATGAATAATGATTAATTAGCTTATAGTTAATAATGAAGAGGCATGTCCAAATGAGACATGACCTTCCATGAAGAGGCACCTGCCTAATATATAAGCAGGCCCCTCACTCTCAATTGTATCAATCATTCTTATTCATACTATTTTACATATATTCTTGTATCTCAATGGAGATTTACATATATTCCAAGTCCTCTGGAGTATTTGACTTAGAGTAACGAACTTTGTTCGTTCCACACACAAAGACTGATGGACCAATTTGACAAGATGGAATCAGAGGTACACTTAAGGAGCTAGCACAGTTCAAGCATACCAGAACACCAGATGCCTACATTTCAGAATTTCAGTTAGTTGTTATGGCAACTGACAAATCTGAAAAGAGGTTGATCGTGCTCTTCACAAAAGGTTTAGTCGAACCACTGCCTAGTTGGGTCAAGGCCTTCAAACCCACCACCTTACAAGATGCCATCACGAAGACATGGAAGATGGAGTACCTAAAGTTAAATCTCCATCCAAACCACTCATCACTTAGATGAACGGAGATAAGAAGCCATTTAAGAGAGAATGGGCTAGGAAGGACAAGTTGAACGACGAGACTTGAAGCAAGTTGAGAAGGAAGAAACTTTGCTTCAATTGCAAGGAACCATGGGAACCAAGTCACAAATGCTTGGGCAAGGGAAAGGTCCATCATATTGAGGTGATGTCAAACAGCAACGACAAAGGAAATACAATGCCTAGCAATTCAGAAAGGGAGTAGTCCCATTACAAAGCCAAAGGGGATGAGAGACCTTACAGGGGATTAAAATTGGTACTATCGCCACTCTTTTTGGAGTCCCTAGATACTACAACTTTAAGATCAAGGGAGTCATACAGGGACAACAAGTCACAGCTTTGGTCAATGGCGAGGCAACTCACAACTTCATCAATGCAACCTTGGTGGCAGAGAGAAGTGTTCCCACATAAGAGTTTGAGGGCTTTATCATTGTGGTGGTTGATGGGTACAGCATGACATGCATAGAGGATTCCACGCTTGAACGTGACACTGGAAATTACACATTTACCAATGACTTCTATGTAGTAGATATTGTAGACACCAATGTTGTATTGAGGGTACAATGGTTATACTCGTTGGGGAAGTTCTAAATGAACTACTAGGCAACTGAGATGGAATTCAGGGCCTCAATGACAAAAGGGTAGTGTTGAGGGGTATGACCAATGACCATTCCCGAACTGTATTAGCTAAGAGAATGAAGGCTATATTCAAGCATGGAGAGATACTTTGCGTAGAAGAATGTCTAACTACAAGTCAAAAGTCATCAAATAGCAACCAATTGTATCAAGCAAAAATTCAGTTATTGTTGAAGAAGCATGACCAAGTTTTTGGAGAGATTCCCACAGGGAGACCTATTGACAAGGGTTTTGAGCACACCATAGAGCCAGAGGAAGGGGTCAAACCAGTGATCACCACACCTTATAGGCATCCAAATAAATTCAAAGATGGGATAGAAAAGGCCATTGTTCTTCCACCATGGGTTGTTCTTGTGGTACGGCTAAGGCATGGTGTGTGGGATTGTGTTCCCGTCAATGTTGATGAACTTCTTGTTGAACAACTTTCCCTAGTTGAATATTTGGAATTCAAGGAACAATTTGTGAATGGAAGTGTCAAGGATAACTATGTATTGGAGCTAGATCTTGAGCCTCTCAATGCATCCCTTCCTCACCCAACATAGCCATCTTCCATTGTTAGTGGAGCTCAATTTTTGAATTTTCTCCTCAAGACTATTCCATGATAAAGGTAGCATGCAACCTTTTGGATTTCTTTCGAGCATGTTACCACTCAAAATAGCAGGGGTCCTCAAAGGGGATCCTTGGAGGGCTATTACCAAGTCAAGGGCAACAATGGAGCAATATCCCACAGTCATCCCGATTATGGCTCCCTACTCTTTACGGACTTTCGCCGATGGGAGGAGACCCGCTATAATAAGGATCACGAAATGAATGGATCAATGATAGGGTAAAGGGGTGATCCTCGAGAACCTATTCACAAGAGAGGCACAAATGCATAGCTTGCTTGCTTTGGAAGGCAAGGTCGAAGGCTCTCAAGAAAGGGCTCAAGGAATATTTCAAAGTTTAGGTTTATGTATTTTATAATGGAGGTCCTTAAACCTTAAAATTATTGTGAAGGCTCAAATTCCAGGTGATCTTTGAATAATTATCCTTAATAGTGTGTGGGACCACACGGGACCAAGTGGACCCGGGTTAGGTCAAGGGAGGATGATTTAGAAATCAATGATATACTTGACCTAATCAGGGAGGAGAAGGGGATCAAGGAAGGAATTTTCAATGAAAGATAATGCAATGATCCCAATGAGGTTTGTAGCCTAAGGAAACCAAGGGCAAGAATCGGTATTCAAACAAGGGCTTGTGATATCTTAAGATCCCACCGTCGATATCTCATGAAATTTGGAGGGCTTCTTGAGGACACACCAGCACAGTTGTGGACCAAAAATCAAAGTGTTTGGATGGCTAGATTGTTAGATAATTTATGCTCTAGGTGACCTATGTAAGTTAGGCCTATAAAAGAGGGGAAGGTGAAAGAAATAAGCTTTGAGGTGATCACCTTTGGAGGAACAGTGCCTAATCCTTTTTGGGAGATTGGAGTCAAGTAGAATTATGATTGTGGATATCGAATTTTCTATGTCAAGATGGCCTCAAAGACAACTTCGCATAGCATTAGGGCAGCAACTTCAAAAGCTTTATACTTTGTTTTGCAAAATAGATGGATTATCAAGATGAATTCCAGTGAAGAAGCATCTCTAGGAACATTCTTTCATAATACATGGCCCATACATGAAGAATCACTATCTAGAAACCGAATTTCCACAACTTCGCACAAATGGATGCACTAAATTAGCCCTAGTACAGCGAAATTCCAGCAACAATGTATGTGACAAAATAGAAAGACAAAAAAGCAATAAGATGTACTTACATGTATTAAGAGTATATCCAACCATCAAAACTTTTCCAATCAAGAAGCTCCAAGACAAGAGAAAATAATCCAAACATCAAAATTCATTCCACGCTGCAAAAATTCGTCCTCCAAGAAGGATAGCAAAGCTCTCTAAAGAGATACAAGCCCAAACCAAGTGATGATACTAAAATGAATTCACATCACTTGTATCTATACACTCCTAAGGAGTTCAATTTAGCTAATTAGGCCTACATTAGCCCCTACAATAAAATATTGTGCAAAATAACTAACTTTTGGTGAGAAACCCACCAAACTAGCCCAAAAACAAAAGAATAAGCCTCTCAAGAGGTCGAATGATCAATCATACATGTCGTTGGGCCTTCTAAGAGCCTAATGAAGTCCATGAGTGCCATAATGATGAATAGGACTCCCAAAAGTAGGGGGCAAGGAGTTGGCCCCTTGTTCTCCAAATAATAAAACTGTGGTGCTCCCAATGGGTGTGGGATCACACAAGTAACCTCATGGGTCTCCAAGTATATCGAAGATGCTTGTAGACCATCTGTAAGGGCTCAAATGATGGTGTAAGTGATGCCACATCAAAACACAAGTCCTAGGTCATCTATCGAGTGCACGCTGCAACGATGGGGTCGGTTGGGCATGGTGAACCAGGTGCATCTTCCTCGTCCAATAGGTGCATCTCAAGTAATCTTTGAACATCTTTGAGGATCCATGGAATGTTGTCTAGTACTGCTGCTGGCTTGAGGTGTCCTGACTTAGGTTCGGAGTAATCATGCAACCAACAAAACCCTCCAACTACTGGCCCTTTCGGCAGTGATCTTCTTGCGTGGACCAAAGTCTGACTCGAAGTAGTATGGGGAGGTATCAGAACCAGGTTTCCGCACCCTGAGGGAGCTTTTGATGTGTACCCAATCGTTAACAGATCTACTGCCTACTTCCTTAAGCGCAACTTCACAGAACCAGATCTAATTGCAGACAAACAGTAAAGCAGTTGCGCGCGCCTAGATAGTGATAAACAGACTTATCCCTTGCGCATTCGCAGATTATTACAGTATAAACCCTTACTTTCATATAGACTTCCACAGAACAACTTACTACCTTTAGATCTAACAATTAAGCAAAAAAATACTCGCACATAGATGCAATTTACCAACTTGACTTATCAATCATGGAAATACATATGCATTCAACAGAACAGATCCAGATCTATAATAAGCAACATATAATGCGCATAACAAATCTAAGACAGTTAACTACAGGAATCATATAAAGTCTGAGTTCGCCAAAATTGCCTTCTTTATTAAGAGATCTTCAGTTCAATACAATGTTTCCGCCTGCGCACACAGCAGCAGGGTCCTTGCACATAGCTCAAGACTTAGGTCTCCACGCGCACAGCCATCAAGAGCCTTTCTACCCAGACAAAACTCAGATCAACTATTCACGCACACAAAATCATAACTTAGACATGAGATGATATGAGATATCTTTCTTCACTCGACTCTTACATACTTGTATCTTTCCAAATTCGCACATACCATGGTCTCAAAACATGGTTTGAGACTCATGGTTTTCCCTTTTACCTGTTACAAAAATTAAGAGACTTTGACCCGCCACATAGCCCCTTGACATCTCCGCGCAGCACTTACAAACAAAAACTTAACCAAAATTTATCCAAAATTGCTTTACCCAGGGGACCCTGCTCCAACAGGCCCCGAACACAATCTAGCGACTCGTCCCAAGTCACTTTGGTCCGGCTGCATGCATCTTGTCTTTGAGCACCTGTACTGAACTCTTAAATGGCATAATGACTTCTTCGCTTTGTGCTGCAGTGCTCTGCGCTTCTTCGACCAACTTCTACGTTGTTGGACCTTCGGCAACCAGGCTAATGCTTCGCTATGTCTGCTGCAAGTTCTTAAGGGCTGCATCAATGGTCTGCGAGAGTTGCAAGGCCCCATCCGCCCACGGCTTCATTCTGTCCTCCAACAAATTCTCACGTCGACGCAGCGTCTCGATCTCTTTCTGGATGGCACGACTCTCCTGTAATCTGGCTAGTCTTTGGGCAGGCACAACAGTTGACGCCACAACCCGAATGTCATCAAATTGCTGCTCTTTGGACCTTAGTTCTACCTTGAGCTGCCGGATGACAAGGTCGTTTTGGACAGAAGTCCAAAGA
Organism: Pinus albicaulis; assembly: GCA_034641835.2. Classification (NCBI taxonomy): domain Eukaryota; kingdom Viridiplantae; phylum Streptophyta; class Pinopsida; order Pinales; family Pinaceae; genus Pinus; species Pinus albicaulis. The sequence goes on from CM076570.1 coordinate 830,077,586, forward strand.
CCCATGGCTTCTTCAAACAGTTGGCTGCCAGCATCCACAACAGCAATGATGCTAGTGGTCGATTCTTAGACAACTGCAGCACGTTATGCACGTACTTCTGGAGGTGTTTTTGGTTGTAGTTTCATCTGAAGATCGGCGATCTTTTGCTCAAGCTCTGCATGGACTATCGTGATCTCTGAGCCCGATGTCTTTAGCGCGGCTACCAGGCTTTCTAGCTTAATTGTTGGCGCGGTTGTGGAAGGTACTGTGACCTCAGGCATGTCACCGCATAGTCGATTGATCATTGATTCCAGTGCAGCGCGTTGATCTTCGGTCGCTCGATGAGCCTCTTCTGCACTCTGTTGTTCCTTCTGCATCGTTGCCACTTGTTGTTGAGTCTCTGTGGCCACTTTGGAGGCGTGGAACTCTCGGTACTGCAGCTCGTCCACGATCATCGTGTGCATGGCATGAAGTTTTCCTCCAGGCAGCATTGCCAAGTTGATGCCAAACTCTATGCAAGTTTGCACATTAGCGCACAAGTCGGGTTGATCCATTGTAACTGTAGGTCCCGGAACATGAAACACACGGTTGTCTATAGGTAATGGCAGCACAGTGCTGATGGGTTGCACGCTTGCTTGTCTAATGCTTGTTAGCTGCAAGCTCGCTTGCTACAGGCTCACTTGCTTCACGCTCTCTTGAATCGCGCTCGTTTGCACCTTCATCTCCTGAACACCCAGCTGTACACCTGCGAGCACCGATTTGTACTGAGTTTCCACATCATTCCAAAGGTCGTCAATTGCACTCTTGACTGTGTTTTCAATTTCATTCAGGTCGTCTTCTGTGAGGGTCAGGGCCTCTATCCCTATCTGCTTGGATCCTTCCTCTTTTTGCACGAGCCCAGGGAGGTCTGAGAGCTTTGGTCAGTGCCTCTTGTTGAATTTGTCTACATGGAAGGTACCCAAGCACTGTCATCTTCTTTGGCCTCGGTCTCTAGGTCGATGGTTTCACCCGTCGTGGTGGGCTCCGCTTCTTTTTCTGCATCCTTCTCCTACCGATCTATCTACGTCTCCTTACCCATATCCTTTTGTTGATCCTTATCCTTCGTCGTCTGCGACTTTGTCGGAGTTTTGACAGGCACTGAAGAGGATGCACTGCCAGTGTTTCGTGCTTCTAACCATAATGCGGACCAATTTGTCGTCACGCGCACAAGGTCGTCCTCCGTGACCATGTAAGATAGCTCGTACCAAACACCCTCAACATCCTTTTTGCGCGCATGTGAATATTATGGAAAGTGGATTTAAAATCCGCAATATGTTTGTACTGCTCGTACAACATCGGCGATAAGCGCGGCTTGGACTGCACCGCCTGAAATACCTCTAAATCAAACAAAACCCAGAAGAAAAATCTTTGTGATTCAGGATGGAACCTTCGAGTTCCACACTGTTGCATAGCTCGCAACTTCACACAGATCCAGCTCGATATTTGGGAACTGGGCCTCAACTGGCGTCCTCCAACCAATTAGCGCAATCAAAAGTAGCAACCGAACATAGTAGAAATGTTTCCCCTCCTCCTGCGCCTCATGCACATTCTCCAAGAACTTTGTGCATAGGTACTGAGCCCAGTTATACTGTACTCCCATCTCGCACTGCCCAACTAAAGTAATTACGTGGGTTGGGACTTCCATTGGCCAGCACTTCCTCATCATCTTGCAGGCAAGGATTATCGTGCCAAATTGTACTACAGGGTCACTGATTTCACTGACAAAGAATCCCCAAGTGTTGTGCGATACCTTATAGTCTTTCTTGACTTTGTCTACAAATTTCTTTTCGTGGCCTTTTCCTCCAAAGGCCGCCACAGGGTCCGCCCCCTGACTGGGCAGGTTGGTGATATGATGTACCAGATCGGCATCAATTGGAATGCGCTCTCCGAGCCACAAACAGTGATCGTGCACCAGGGTGAGCAGCTGGCGCACACAAATATCATTGACCATACTATGTCCAAAGTGTGGGACGTTCAGTAAATTCACAGCCCTGACTTCTGCAAACCCAATGCCCAGGGCTATGGCTCGACCTTGATCACCCCATCGTCGTAGGTGACCGGTTCTAAGTACATTGTGGGCGCGAGCTCTAGAAACTTCTCTTGGTCGACCAGGCCCTAGTCTTCCATCTTTAGTAGGGGGACCTTCGTAAACATCTCCCCCTCGAATGGCACATCTTCAGGGATCAGCGGGGAATTGATGCATGATTGAACCTTGTCCAGGTACTTCGGGACCTTCACAGATGCTTTGCGCGGTGCCATATACTTGGGCAACCGCAAGATCATATCTACCTCCACGACCTCATCTTCCTCCATAATTGCTTCGGGCAGATCGGCCATAGGTCTCTTTTGGCGCTTGGCGGGGGTCGACTTAGGCTTCTGAGTTCACTTGTGCAACGACTTCCTAGTCCCTGAGGCTTGTCCCTTCTTAGATTGTTGCGGCTGAGGAGCAGGGGCAATGGTTTCATTGACCGACGCAGGGGTCTCTGTGGCCTGCGTCACAAAGGGGGTCGGTTCAGTAACAGTCATACTTGGCGGAATTAAGTACCCCAACCCTCGATTGCATAGCTCCTCGTAAAAAAGCGGGTTGATTCCAGACATACGCTTCAGCAAACTCGCAGATAGCAATGAGCACAAATCACTTGGAAACAAAGGGAACTAATGTGACCCTTCCTGTCATATTTATAGCGTTAGCACATCTTAAACGGTCTCTTGTTCATTAATGTAGCCCCATAAATGCTAAAACGGCTCCAAATCTAGCATAATCTCCTCATTAAATGCAGTTTAGTTGCTCCTCCAAACGGTAATAATGATGTCTTGTCTAGATTAACTGTTCCAACGGCTATATTCTGGCACTTCTGCGACCTGGTCACCCTCCTATAGCAACGTCTACGCGACTATCACACCTGTCTGCACATATGTCGTCCTTGTTGCGCAGACCAGCTTCTCAAGCGCTTGACAGATTGTTTTACAGTCCTGTGCCCTCTCACGACTGTCTGGGATGCTAAGACACTCCTTCGACCATATAGTCATTTGGTGTGCGCAGGGATGGGGATATCCCTGTATGGTCTCAGCCGACTTCCATTTACATACCCGAGAAGGTCGTCACCTCCTAAAGTGGCCAGCCAGACCGCACCTCTCTCTGTGGTCTCCTTAACCACATAGGGTCCGAGCCAATGCATTTTGAACATCCCTGGGTGGCGCACAAACTTGCTTTCATATAACAAGACCAAATCATCTTCCTTAAAGATCTTTTGTCTAATGTGCCTATCATGCCAAGCCTTTTCGCACGGCTTTTGCACGTGCTGATTGAAACCTGCAATGAATCGGTCCTCTTCCAACGCGACCAATTGTGACAATCGTTCTTCCATAATATCCTGCTCAGCCAAGTTAGTGATCGATGCAATGCGCAAACTTGGGACAATATACTCCATTGGCATAATAGCTTCCTGCCCATACACCATTCTGAAAGGTGTCTTCCCTAACAACTTCTTACATGTGGTCTTGTATGCCCACAAAACCGCAAGTACGCACACATCCCAATCATTTCGGTTAGCATTGCAAATCCTAGTGAGAGCGTTCTCCAATATCTTATTAAAAGCTTCCACCTCACCATTAGCCTGAGGGTGATACGGTGTACTCTTTTGATGGTGTATCTTGAATTCTTCAGTCAAAGCTTGAATTGTTTCATTCACAAAGTGGGTTCCTTGGTCACCCATCAAGATCTTAAGACACCCAAACCGTGTCAAGATGTTTTCGAAAATGAAGTGTGCAGTTGTCTCTGCGTTGCAGTCCTTTACAGACGCAGTCTCAGCCCATCGGGTCACATAGTTCGTCGCAATGATTATATAGCACGCACCCGTCTTCTTTCCTGGAGGGTTGATGGGTCCAACGAAGTCAATGGCCCATTTGTGGGTGCAAGGGAATTTCATCTTTGCGCGATGGTCTTCCCGTCCGCTGACATACTTCACAAGGGCGGCAATATGCGTGTGCGTCATTGTGCACGGTAGGCCACCACAAACCAACCCGTAAGATCTTTTGCGTGGTTGTTTTTCCTGCATAATGACCTCCTGCAATCCCTCCATGAGCTTCTTCTAATACATCATGTCTTTCAAATTCCAACACATCTCCTCAATATTTCATTTGCCCCCATTTTGTATAGCTGGCCAGCAATCAAGGTAAAATCAGCTACGCGTGTGAACAGCTCTTTCTTCTATTTCGCCATATACTCCGTGGACGCACTTCCAGTGGTCAAAAAATGAATAATATCAGCTAAGTGATCATCTACTACCTTAATGGAAAATAGCTGCGAGTCAAGTAATCCTTCTTCCAAATTAGTGGGTTCTTCTCCATTTTCAATGCGCGATAGATGGTCTGGCCCAGCGTTGAGTCTCCCTGGTTTCACAATTACTTCAAAGTCATAATCCTGAAATAATAACATCCATCTGCAGATCTTCCCCCCCCAACATAGGCTTGTTGACCAGGTACTTCAAAGCAAAGTGATCAGTAAACATCTTAAAATGACCTCCCAACAGATAGTGGCAGAATTTCTGGAGCGCGTAGACCATAGCTAATCCTTCCCTCTCCGTGGTCGAGTAGTTGCGCTCCGCACTTGACAATTTCCTACTCGCAAATGCAATAGGGTGGTCAATATCCCTAGCTCCAGGCTACGCTAAGACAGATCCTAATGCGATGCAGGATGCATCAACATGTACATGGAATTCCTTTGTCCAGTCTGGAAAAACCAATATGGGCACAATGACCATCTTCTCCTTAAGAAATTCAAAGCTCTACTAACAGTTCGTGTCCCAGCAAAATGAGGCATCCTTCTTCAAGAACTTCTCCATTGGCGCAGTGATCATCGCCTTGAATAAACTTCCTGTAATACCTTGTGTGCCCCAAAATTGAGCGCAATTGTTTAACATTTGCGGGAACTTCCAGGTTAACAATAACAGCAATCTTCGATGGATCCACCATTAATCCTTGCTAACAAACAATATTACCGAGCAAGATCCTGAAAGGGACGCAGAATATACACTTCTTCAGGTTGAGCGAAATCTGATACTTCCAACAAGTATTCAGCATCAGGCGCAGGCTCAACACATGCTTCTTTAATAATCCAAATACAGTCCAGTCATCAAAGTATACTTCTAAGAATTTGTGGATGTATTCCTTGAACGCAGCTACTATTACGCGAGAGAAGATAGTTGGCGCATTCTTCAGACCAAATGGCATGACTGTGTATTTGAAGGATCCCCACTCTTTCGCAAAGGTTATTTTGCTTCTATTTTCCAGTGCGATCCTTATCTGATGGTATCCAAAGAATCTATCAGTGAATGAGTAGGCGTCATGCCCACCCACATTGTCCAATATTTCATCAGAAAATATAGTTGGGAACGGGTCATGCACGCAAGCATTATTCAATTTGCGCAGATCTACACAAATCCTTATTTCTCCCTTGGTCTTCTTGTCTTGAACCACCATACGACTTACCCAATCTAACTCTTCTACTAGTTCAATGATCCCTGCAGCAACCATTTTCTCCAACTCCTCTTTGACCTTCTGCTTGTATTTGGGATTCAACCTATACGAGCGCTGCTTCACAGGTCGCGCATCCGGTTTCAAGGTATCTTCATTACCCAGAGGTCTCCTACAATCCCCTTCAATTCAGAAAATTTTGTGGGAAAAATCTCCTGATATTCAGTTAATATCTCGCCAACCTTTTCCACTATATCATCATCTCAGTAGTCCCCTATCTTTGCTAATTTTGGATGTTCCTCTGAGCCAATATTGACTTGACTAATCTTCAGAGGCTTAGTTACATCAAGTAACTCAACCATAGGCCCCGCAACTGCGCGTTGTCCTTCAGACTCTGAAATAGTAATGTTCCTTGGGTCTTCTTCGTTATCTTCGAATGACAAATTTCGACAGTCAACGATGTCCCTCATCTACGCGTCCCATGCTGGCAAGGCGCGTTCAACCGATGGCTTTGTGGTGTCAAAGATCACTTCCTGAATATCCTGCAGTGCCTCATCAAGGCATTCGAACCCACTTTCAAAACTAAATGTCAAGATAAATATTTCTGTTAGCGCAGTCCATTCGGTAGTTCCTCGTCGCAGCTCAATTTTGAGGTACCAGACCATAGGCACCTTCCCCAAAGTGTGGAAGAATATATGCACCCATTCTGGCTTCGGCTCTTCGCCCCATGCGTTAGTCCATCTAGCCCGATGTTTACGCAAATCGCCTTCTCTAGAATAGGCCTCTCCTATTTTGGTATTCAGATGCTCAAATCGCAGACGCATGATGCGGGTGCATTCTACCCAGTTAGCCAAGTTGCCTTTGTTCGTCTCCCACCAGCGCGCTGGGGTTGAGCACAAAGCTATATCAAGTGCATGGAACCGCTGTGCTTCTAGAACAGTTTTTTCAAGTTCTTCTAAAAACAGATTAACATTAATCATGCCATCATAATAAGGGAAATCTCGTAGCTCTAAGGATATGCACCATAGAGCTTTGGTTACCCAATTACAGTACAGCACAGCACAGATACTTTGTGCAAAAGGTTATGCCAGTTTTCCATGTCCTCATCTGAATCTGAAAAGCATGAACTATCCTTCTCCGAATTAAGCCGACCATCTACCGTTGGGTTGATCCAATATTCATCCCATGCAGTTAACTTATAAATATGGTCAACATCATCGTCTGCGCACACCGGCTTAGTATATCTTTCTCCTTCTGTAGGGTCCAGAGGGACCACAACCCTGGTTCCATTACTTTCAAACACCATACTTCTGCACTTGAGGTTAATGATGTCGTCCATATCAATAGCCCAATCCAGACCCAACAGCACAAGATATGGGTCGGTATCATCAACAATCTGGATAACTTCAAAATCTCCGAGCACCCAAACTCCTTCAATATCCACTACTACCTGCGAGAGTCTTCCTAAAGGGATAATGTTTTGTTGATTCGCCATGCGCAGCTAGATAGTGGACCACTCCAACTTAGGTTCTCCCATTCGCTGCCAAGTCTGCTTTGGTAAGACATTCGCATCAAACCCTAAATCCCAGATAACCTGATCCATTTCGTATGCACTAATTTGAGCAGTCAAGCGCATTTCATGTCCAGTTCTTTTATTCTTATAAATCTTATTGACAGCCTTCTACTCCATCAAGGGTTGTTCTTTCTCTGCGCAGTTGTCTATTAATGCTTGGGGGTTCTCGACTGCCCTCTTATTGCACAACAATTTAATACAAGCATGCAAGAAGGGCTTTAGTTCTGCATCTCCTTCGACCACGCCCATAGGCTTGCTTGATGCCTTAGATGTTGATATGCCCGTCTCTGTGAAATCATTCTTCGCTTCTACAAAGGTCTCATTTTCCCTCTATAAGTTGAATCCTTCCTTCTTTTCAGGTGCCCTTCGGATCCAGAGATCAATATCAGGCTTTTTTCCTTTGTCTTCACCAGTTACTGCACCACTCCTAGTAACAATATTCACACTTGGTTCTTCTTCGCGCAGCTCAGCTCTTACCATCTGAATATTATTAGTGGGAGCCTGCGGTTTCTTTTCCTGCATTCTTACAATTAATACAGGGCAATCTTCAATAACATGATCAAATTGTCTGCAATACCTACAAGACTGCTATGTTGGGTTTGGACAATTGCGCACGTAATGACCAGCGTCTCTGCAGTTATAGCAGATGAGTTGTCCCCTTCGTCGACCAACTCCTCCTCTTCCTCAGCCTCTGCCTTGGAATTCGTCACGTCTAGATGGAGATGCAGGTGACCCTGGTTCTTGTCCTTCTACCTGCATCCTATATAAGCCAGCCCAGTCAATCATCAAATCTACGTTGTGACAGTTCTGCTCATCATGTCCCACCGATCAGAAAAATTTGCCGAAAAGTTGCTTAAGCTCTGGGACATATTTACCAATCCTAGGGCAGAAGTCTGTCGTGTGCAGACCAGTTACTTGACAAATCGTGCACCATAATGTGGGGGTGCCACTCAATCCTGCCACGTTCTTAATCGAACTTGGTCCTCCGGCTGCTATATAGTCATTGTATACAAGACACTGATCTTTATGATGCTCTTCAAATTTACAATGTATACACCATACCCCTGCGCATACGTCCTTCCCTTTCTCTTGGCACAGGCTTTGTATCTCTAAGTGTAGTGCAGCTAGTTGGTTTTTAATTTGTTGAGCCCCAGCCTGCATAGCTGGTACAGGAGAGGCTTCTAACTTCATAACAATCTCCACAACTTCAGCCTGCATTGCAATCTTCTGTTGATTTAAGGACTGGCGCAAATGTGGTAGCAGCATGGCAATGAACCATTCTTTGTGATGTGTGTCATCAATAGTAGGACTGGCACAGATGCAGTAGCAGCATGGCAATGAACCATTCTTTGTGTTGTGTGTAATCAATAGAAAATCTTCCATCTCTGATGGTGCGCTTCAACCGTTGATCTGCCTCCCATACGAATTCATTCACTTCTTGGTGGATTTCCTTTAACTCAGTCATGCATTGGGCATATGATTTTGGCATTTTCAATTGTTCCTTCAATGCGGCCTTCAGATTATCAATTGTTGCATTAGGGTTTGCCGCTTCATACCTTATGTACCAATCCAGCGCGCATTCTTGAAATGCAGTAGCCAGTTGCGTTTTCTTAACATTATCATTATTGATCTGTTGTGTTGTCCACATAGCGTCTGTAACAAACCAAAATTGGTCCACGTCTTCGTTCCCAAAACCACGAAAATTAGGTAACTTCATGGAAGCAGCCATATCATCGTCTGGTGGTGGAGGTGGAGGTGGGGTGGATGAGTGGTTACGAGATGAATGTGGGAGCGAAATGGAAAGGATCTAAACTATAATCAAGTTCTCTTCGTCTGCGCACGTAGATTCACCAAAGCAACTTGTGTCAGATTCTTCGTCGCTATCAGATTTATCTTTGAGAGGACTGTAAATAAAATCTTCTTCTAGGTCTACTCTCTAAGTTTTTTCGCTAAGCATAGAACTATCAGGACCTTTGCGCGTGGTGCTAGATGGAGCTCTTTGGGACATTCACTCAGTGTGGCTACCTAAAGTACCCTTTTCACACAAAAGCATTTTAATCCACAGTTTCAGTGAGCGCAGGAACTTACCTCTAGGGCCCTTGAAAAATCTTCTTTCGGCTTCAGAATACGATACAAACATATCAATAGCAAATTCACTCACAAATCCTCCCAGAACACTATCAATCAAGTGTTCTACCGCGCGGGTAATCTTGTTGCTAGATTTCTCCAATTGATGCACCAACTCTGGGGTCCACTTGGTGATCGTGTCGTCCTTTGCGAAGGTCTAGAATTCAGCACGCCGAGACAACCACTCTTGCAACTCGGTTGCAAAGGAAGCAAAGAAAACTTTGTGGACCTCTGTGTACATATACCTCTATTCCCACTCTCCGGCAGACAATTTAAGACTTTCGTTTTCTTGGATCGCAAATTCACGCACCTTTTTGTCAAGCCAATCTTGCAGCTTGTTCTTTGTCAGGTGTCACAACATCAAATCTCCCTCAAAATGATCCCGGTCCCGGCAACGAAACCATTTGTCGGCTTGAAGGGTCTTGACCCAGGTACGAAGTAATCGCGCAACCAACAAAACCCTCCAACTACTAGCCCTTTCGGCAGTGATCTGCTTGCGCACACCAAAGTCTCACCCAAAGCAGTATGGGGGTTTGGTGGAACTAGGTTTTTGCACCATGAGGGAACTTTTGATGTGGACCCAATCCCTACTTAACAGATCTACTGCCTACTTCCTTGTGTGTAACTTCACAGAACCATATCTAATTGCAGACAAACAGTAAAGCAATTGCGCGCGCCTAGATAGTGATAAACAAACTTATCCCTTGCGCATTCGCAGATTATTTCAGTATAAACCCTTACCTTGATATAGACTTTCACAAAACAACTTACTACCTTTAGATCTAACAGTTAAGCAGAACAATACTCGCGCATAGATGCAATTTACCAACTTGAGTTATCAATCAGGGAAATACATATGCATTCAACATAACAGATCCAGATCTATAATAAGCAACAGATAATAAGCATAACAAATCTAAGACAGTTAACTACAGGAATCATATAAAGTCTGAGTTCGCCAAAATTGCCTTCTTTATTAAGAAATCTTCAATTCAATACAATATTTTCGCCTGCGCACACAGCTCGGGACTTAGGTCTCCACGCACACAGCCAGCAGGAACCTTTCTACTGAGACAAAACTCAGATCAACTATTCATGCATACAAAATCATAGCTTAGACATGAGATGATATGAGATATCTTTCTTAACACAACTCTTACATATTTATATATTTCCAAATGCGCACATACTATGGTCTCAAACCATGGTTTGAGACTCATGGTTTTCCCTTTTACCCGTTACAATAATTAAGGGACTTTGACTCGCCCCAAAGTTCCTTGACCTCTACACGCAGTGCTTACAAACAAAAACTTAACCAAAATTTATTCAAAATTGCTTTAACCAGGGCACCCTGCTCCAACAGTTGTCGAGGCCCATGGCTCTCTACACACACCCTACAAGTGTCAATGTAGCCCTTTGGAGGGTTAGGACTTCGTATAGGTAGACCAAACCCAAGATGGAGACCATTTGCAATCCTACATGAGATCCAATGCATCCCCTAGCCTTCCAGTACAACAAGTCATTTAAAGAAATCAAGTTAAAGAGCTTACAAACCATGGAAAATAGGTGGGTACTTCATAATGGCATGCCCTTCCATGGTGGGCTTTGGCATGTGCTAATGTCTGCAAGCTCCAAAGGAGGTTAAAACAGTTGTTGAGGCCCATGGCTCTCTACACACACCCTACATGTGTCAATGTAGCCCTTTGGAGGGTTAGGACTTCGTATAGGGAGACCAAACCCAAGATGGAGACCATCTGCAATCCTATATAAGATCCAATGCATCCCCTAGCCTTCCAGTACAACAAGTCATTTAAAGAAATAAAGTTAAAGAGCTAACAAACCATGGAAAATAGGTGGGTACTTCATAATGGCATGCCCTTCCATGGTGAGCTTTGGCATGTGCTAATGTCTGCAAGCTCCAAAGGGGGTTAACTAAGCACCCTATTAGGTGGTTTCTACCTCTAGAAGGGATAATATGTCCAAGGTACATCCTTCAAATGGTGGTGGCAGGTGCTAAAGATATGAATGGAATAGGGAATGAAAGGGGCAATCTTGGGCCACATGTCGGGGTATAAGGGTAGCTAGTAAAGGGAAGCCCATACTTGGGTATATAATGTATAGGAGGGAGAAATCTTGGTGCATGAGGTGCCACGGCCTTGATTTTTCCGCCCTTCTTTATATTCCTTTTGTCTTTTATGATTTTTCTTTGATTAACTGCTCAGTGCTCAAGGGATAAGAGCATGATGTGTAAGGTATAGTGTTGGGCCTCCAATTTGTCATAATTTTGTTGATGAAACCATCCATTTTCGCATCATTCCATTCACCCATTGTCATCATTTTTAACCATATTTCTTCATAAACACACCAAATTCCCGCATACATGTTTACATGGTTTATTATTATTATTTCAATTATTTTTAATGAATTAAAGAGAATTATGCAGGGTTTTACTAATGATAGTTTACAGTTCAAGTTTCTACAGTTTCCGCAGTTGTCTCCATGGTTGAGGTAGTAGCACCACTCTAGAATGAAATCTGACACATGGACATTGTTTCTAAAAGCTCCAATATGGATTGTTATTGGTCAAATTCCACCCAGCTCGCACATGTGGACCTCCCAGAAAAGAACAAGGGAAAATCGCAGCAGATTTGACCAATCAACTGCAAACGCATTTTCTAAGCAAATGAAAGTGAATCTCGCAAAACAAAAAAACGGTTTTTGTTCAGCATGGCCCCAATTAAGTTCTCTATGATCATTGTTCCCAAATTTGTTACCATTTGGGAGATATTTCAGGTTCTTTGGAGCCCTATTTTGTAGTTGTGTGAGCAAACATTGTGCCCATGTGTCAATAAACACCCAGTCAAGCAAACAGAGGTTGGAATCGACTGTTCTTCATCAAATTCGTGGCAAATTCGTGTCCATTCAGTTCTGATCTTTAGCCATAGGAATCTCCATGAAGTTACATTGCAACCCCTATATAAACACTCTGTTGAAACAAAGAGAGGAGGTTAATTTTCTGAAGCATATTGTTAAGGTTTAAAACTCTATTTTTTCATTCCTTTTTAATGAAGAAGTACCATGAAGACTTGATGCACAGCTAACTGTTGGAGTAAAGATTTGACCACCTATTTTTGGAGGGCCCCTGCAAACAGTGAAGGTTCTAACTTCTACATTTTATGTTTTTAATGTAGTTGTTTTCATGTTTTCATTTTATCATTTGATGTAGTTATTTTCAAAATTCCAATTTGTCATTTGTTGTAGTTACTTCCAGAATTTTATTTTGTTATTTGATGTAGATGCTTTCATAAGTCTTCTTTTATCATTTGATGTAGATTCATCAATTTTTTCTTTCGAATTGTCAAATTGCAAAGGATTCATATTTTTACTTCTAGAGCAGCAATGATTTATTTTAGAGTAGTTTTACAAGTTCATGAGTGGATTATTTCAAGAGCATTGAGTGATTTATTTTCCAGTTTATGGATAAGTTTATTTCAAAAGCACGAGTGATTTCTTTTCAATAATGGTTGAATGATTTTCTCTTAGTATATGAGTGAGTATTTTTTTAGTTCAAGAGTGATTTCTTTCCAAGAGCAATAGTGATTTACTTATTTTCACTTTCAGGACATTTCATTTCAAAAACATAAAAATGTGTAAGTTCCATTTTCTAGAATTCGATTTTATCATCATGCACGAACACTATTAAAGAATAAGAAATTTTAGAGACTAACAAATAAATCAGTTAAGATTTCTTCATAAGATAGAGAAAGTTTGTTTCAGTTTTTACAGAGGAGAAAGCATGTTGATTTTTAGAACTTAGTTGTAATTTAAATTTATCAATTTCAATAGGAACATAAGAATAAAAACATCCTCAGAAGTAATCTCTACAAATCCAATCATTACACCAATAAACTAAATGAATAAAAGAGCCTTCTAGCATATATTGTGCACTTGCACTTCACAAGTTTACCAACTTCGGTCGATAATTTATGTAATCAATTTAAGACAATTAAATTGACAAACAAGTTGATACCCCCTTTAAGGTAAGGCGATTCATTGCCCACCAAGGGTTGGAACAATCATGGGTTCCTAAATGATAAAGGAGGCTCATCAAGGGCTTATAGGAACCAAGGCGATGGCCATGGGAATGGAGTAGAGCTCATAAATTAGCTTTTTCCCATGTTCTAAATATGTTTGTCCCGACCACCTTTTGCATCTTGTGGTATATTTTCCTGTTGAATGTGGCCAATTATGCTTTTACTTTTTCTTTCAGCTGCATCAACCTCCGAGGCATTGTTCCAAGCCTGACAACAAGTGTGGTCAAGGGGAAGGGGAGTCTAACCTTATGTGGACCCAGTGGAGAAATGCAGACCCAGGTGAGAAAGATGATGGATGGGGTTTTAATAAACAAAAGGGGGGTGATATATGTGGATGGGGAAGCAGGACCACGCAACCAAAATCAGGGTTTCCCATGTAATACCACCCTAAAACCCAATGGTCGGTAAAGGAGATCCCACGGGACTAAGGTGCGAGGGTAACATCCAAAAGAGGTCTAGGGGATAAGGGCACAGACCAATCCCACTCTTTCCGTTGAATCTCCCCAATAGTCTATGCCCAAAAGTTTCCACTACAAGTAAACTACAATACTCAATTACCAACTGACAAGGCATACCTTTAGGAGTTTGATTTAGCTAATTAAGCATACTCACATCACTTGTATTTATACACTCCTAAGGAGTTCGATTTAGCTAATTAGGCCTACATTAGCCCCTATAATAACATAATGTGCAAAATAACTAACTTTTGGTGACAAGGCCACCAAACTAGCTCATAAACAAAAGAATAAGTCTCTCAAGAGGTTGAATGATCAATCATACATGTCGTTGGGCCTTCTAAGAAGCATGATGAAGTCCATAAGTTCCATAGTGATTAATAAGACTCCCAAAAGTAGGGGACAAGGGGTTGGCCCTTTGTTCTCCAAATAATAAAACTGTGGTGCTCCCAATGGGTGTGGGGGCACACAAGTAACCTCATGGGTCTCCAAGTAGATTAAAGATGCTTGTAGACCATCTGTAAGGTCTCAGATGATGGTGCAAGTGATGCCACATCAGCATACAAGTCCTAGGTCATCTGTCAAGTGCATGGTGCAATTGTGGGGTCGATTGGGCATGGTGAACCAGGTGCATCTTCCTCATCCAATAGGTAAATCTCGAGCAATCTCTAAACATCTTTGGGGATCCATGGAATGTTGTCTACTACTATATAGGCTCATGGCTCTCTACACACACCCTACATGTGCCGATGTAGCGCTCTTAAGGGTTAGGACCCCGTGGCCAAACGCAAAATAGAAACCATCTGTAATCCTGCATAAGAACTAATGCATCCCCTAACCTTCCAGTACAACAAGTAATTTAAAGAAATCAAGTTAAAGAGCTTACAAACCATGGACAATAGGTAGGTACTTCATAATGGCATGCCCTTCCATACTGGGCTTTGGCATGTGCTAATGTCTCCAAGCTCCAAAGCAGGTTAACCAAGCACCCTATCAGGTGGTTTCTACCTTTAGAGGGGATAATATGTCCAAGGTACATCCTTCAAATGGTTGTGGCATGTGATAAAAGAGATTAATGGAATAGGGAATGAAAGGGGCAATCCTGGGCCACATGTCGGGGTAGAAGGGTAGCTAGTAAAGGGAAGCCCACACTTGGGTATATAATATATAGGAGGGAGCAATAGTGGTGCATGAGGTGTCGCGGCCTTAATTTTTCCACCCTTCTTTATATGTCTTTTGCCATTTATGATTTTTCTTTGACTAACTGCTCGGGTCTCAAAGGATAAGAGCATGATGTGTAAAGTATAGCAGTGGATACCCCTTTTAAGTTAAGGTGGTTCATTGCCCACCAGGGGTTGGGACAATCGTGGGTTCCTGAATGATAAAGGAGGCTCATCAAGGGCCTATAGGAACCAGGGTGGTGGCCATGGGAATGGGGTAAACCTCATGCATTGGCTTTTTCCCACATTCTAAATACGTTTGTTGCGGCCATCTTTTGCATCTTGTGGTACATTTTCCTGTTGAATGCGGCCAATTATGGTTTTAATTTTTCTTTCAGCTGCATCAACCTCTAGGGAATCGTTCCAAGTCTGACCCAAGGTGTGGTCAAGGGGAAAGGGAGGCTAACCCTATGTGGACCTAGTGGAGAAATGCAGACACAGGTGGGAAAGATGACGGATCAGGTTATAATAAATGGATGGGGAAGCGGAACCACGCAACCAAAATCGGGGTTTCCCGTGTAGTACCACCCTAAAACCCAATGGTCAGTAAAAGAGATCCCACGGGACTAAGGTCCAAGGGTAACATACCAAAGAGTTCTAGGGGACAAGAATACAGACCAAGCCCACTCTTTCTGCTAAATCACCCCATTATTCCATGCCCAGAAGTTTCCATTATAAGTAAGTACAATACTCAATTACCAAACAACAAGGCATACCTTTAGGTTCGAGAGGCCCACCTTCAAACATATCATCATGACATACGGGTGAGGGATCACATGCTCAGCTCAGGTGGTGGAGAAATAGCACAACGAGCTAGTTGGTGGTTGCACGAGGTTGTTGGCTGCCCGCTGAGGACTGTCTTAGAGAAAAAAATTCTCCTAGAGATATCACCCACAAAATGGTGGGTAACAAAGCACAAAGCTAACAAGGCTAGATGTTGACGTTGAATGAGAGGACATAGAGTTTGCCCAACCTACGTTCATCCTTGGTAAGGGCAGAGGAACATCTTAACAAGTTCCCCTTGAATACACCATATAGGGAGTTTGAACATAAACTACAAGAAATGTGATTGTAAAAAGGATGAGGAGACAATGTAGAATATGTGTTGGATATGATTCTTCTGCTATGGGGGATCCTTCAAACACTTGACCAATCAACTTTAGAAACATTTCTGTGAATGATTCCCGTGGTCTTTAATGTTGTGATTCTTTCAGCTCATGGTTATTTTGGGCAAGCAAATGTTTTAGCAAGGCCAGATACAGGTGGACAGGTTGTGTATATACTCGATCAAGTTCGTGCCATGGAAAAGGAAATGCTATTGAGAATCAAACGTCAGAAATTGGACATCACACCTAAGATTATTGTGGTAACTTGACAGATTTTTTAGGCATGTGGCACAACATTCAATCAAGGAATTGGAAGAATTAATGGAACACAACATTCACCATATTATTAAAAACCGGAACCGGTGATCGGACCGGTCCACTTAATAAACCTAGTTTCAAATCGGGACTGGTCGGATCTCAATGGACTGTTTTTTTTTTAAATACATGAAATAATTATTTTTTAATGAAAAAAAAAACTATTTTTAAGATTTAAAACCATGATTCCAAACCAATAGAGACAAAATATGCTAAGTTTACTCATTTATATACCATGTAAAGCTAAATATATCAAAATGGCATCGAGTGCAATACATATCATTGACAAAATACATAAACAATGAGGCTCTAAATGGCCTAGAAAGTCTAATGGGGCCATTGGTCTACTACAAGACTACAAGTCTACTGGTACAAATCAGTGATCAACATGATCATTCCTCATCATGATCAAACTCATCACCACTACTAGATACGGGATCATCAACAGGATCTACATAAACATCATCTGGATCAGAATCTGAGGATGCGTCAGCCTCATCTGCAACCTCAGCAGTAGCACTACCACCAACAACAATAGAAGTGGACCTAATAGAAGCACAAATTGGTTGAGTTGCATGACTAGTGCCTTCCATTTGTTGTTTGCCTTTGTTTGATGCGGCTACTAATTATGGTTCCAATGGCACTAGCAAATCTACTTCATCCCCCCTAATGCCATGCCGATATCAAAATCCAGATCTTCAGTGTCCTCCACCCATTCTGATGTTGGATCAATATCGTCCAACACAATGGGATCTAGATCAGGCCTTTTGTTCATCATTTGGTTGTGCCTTAGTCAACGGTTGTATTGCACGAAGACACGATCATTTGATTGTTTTTGTTCCAAACGGTTTCTCTTCTTCGTGTGTATGCACTCAAAAACAG
This sequence comes from Pinus albicaulis, assembly GCA_034641835.2. NCBI lineage: Eukaryota > Viridiplantae > Streptophyta > Pinopsida > Pinales > Pinaceae > Pinus > Pinus albicaulis. The sequence goes on from CM076570.1 coordinate 830,094,851, forward strand.
ACCAATTGTGTTCACAACCTGAAGCACTACAATTGGGTTGAGGACTCTAACTACAAACTTTTGCAATTGAGGGCACTGGCCGCCAAATGACTCCCACCAATGTGATGCAAAGAAAAAGACAATAATTAGTAACTTAGAACATTTCATTACTTATTGACAAGTATTTACAGACAATTTGAATTGTAACTTTGTAAACAATTGAACTTTAAAAGAAAAACAAATTGGAATTGCTTACCTGGTTGATCCACATCTCTTGCCATCTTTGTCAAGTTTTTGCCAAAGGTACTTGCTGCCATACTGAAAAGAGTAAGTTGTTTATGTATTTGCAACTAGTTTGCATGGTTAGGGACCATGCACTCCAAGCAATCATACAATCCATCTCTGACCTCCCCAACCTGCAGATCTCCTAGCTGAGCTTTATAATGAGACTTTGGGTTCAAAAAACACCCAGCTAGATGTATAGGACGATGGAGTTGATTGTTCCATCTGTTATCAATGATCTCCCACAAACAACCATTTATAGATAACTTATCCTTGTAAGTTGCCCGTATATGCTCCTTTGCTTGATCCATAGCCTCATAAATGTAGCCCATGGTCAATTTTTCCCCATCCACCATACGTAGCACCTTAACAAGGGGCTTAGTAATATTCACAAGCTATGTAGACCTTTTCCAAAAATAATTTTCAAAAACTTTCTTTTTGATGTCTTTTCAATCTTGTCTACAAGCCCACGAAGATGAAGTCTAATTTTCATAAGAAAATATTTTCTACAAGTTTTTTTGTTGAGAATTGAGACATTGCAGCATGAGAAAGTGATTTGCAAATCTCGTAATTGCAATCCTAACAAGCTCTTTTCCCTCAGTGTTTTTCCTCATTAGGCTCAATACCCATGAGTGGTTGTAGATGTATTTTGTAATGCACTTGGCATGCTCTACAGTGTTTTTTACCCACTCCACTTTGCCCATGTACTCAAGCATGAGGTCTATGCAATGTGCAGCACATGGAGTCCAAAATATGCTCTTATATTTGGACTCAAGCATCTTTCCAGCAAGAACATAGTTTGAGGCATTATTTGTGATAACGTGCACAACATTTTGCTCCCCCACTACCTAAACAATCTCATCCAAAAGCTCAAATAGAAGGGTTGCATCCTTCACCTTATCAGATGCATCAACTGATCGCAAAAACATGGTTCCTTGAGAGCAATAAACAAGGAAATTAATGATAGTGTGGTTCTTTCCATCAGCCCATCCATCTCACATTATGGAACAACCTGTTTTGAGCCATGACTCTTTATACTCAACCAAATACTCATCAATAGAAGAAATCTCTTTTTGCAAAAGAGCTCCCCTCAAGTCATGCACAATAGGGCCTTTGAAACCCTTTCTTGTAACTATAACAAAGTCCCACATAGCTTGGTAATAAGGTGAGCGAGCAGCATTAAATGGGATATCTCCATCATACCACCATCTAGCAATGTATTGAAAAGAATATTTTTTGCATTGTTTTTTCCACTGTTCATCAAAAGTGGGTTGACGACTTGATCAGGAGGAAGTGGGATTAGTAGAGGCGGTTGTAGCATAAGATGAGAAATAACTCTGGATGTTCGTCCTCTTTGTTCCTTTAGATTGTTGGCCTTGATGATGGAACCCAAGAGCAGGAGGAACATAGTGAAAGGGTTCATTGGTGGAAGGGATAGATGAGGAGTATTGAATCTCAAAATCATCATACCCACTCTCTTTCATCGCTTGTAAATTTCCTTCTTCCTTGCAATTTCTTCTTGGATAAGCTTCTCCCTAGCCTTATTCTCCTCAAACTTTTCAAACTTGGCAAGGTATTTTGCCCTTACAAGACCTATCACTTCCTTTGGTGCATCACATGGATTTACTTGGCCTCTTATCCCAGCCAAGTGTTGTTTCAACCTAAGAATACCCCCACCTCCAATAGATTTATTGCAAAATTTGCATATCATTTTTTCATCAATCACATCACAATGAGCCCATGCACAATCCTTGGCTTTTGGAGGCATGGTGGCTAGAAATATTTGAAATTTGCAAAGAAATATGCCAATTAAAAAAAAAAATACAGCTAAAAAAAATGGAAAACCTAAGATAAATTTGGGAAAAAAATGGGCATATTTAGCCTACAAAATTTGATAGAATAGAACTAGAGATTTGATAACAATGTAACATAGAACACATAAGAAAATTAAATGCATGGACAATAGTGAAATATGGATTTTTCAAGTGAAAATCCTTACCTATAAATGCAAACTAGCTTCCTCAGCCTCCTCTTAAAGATGCCAACTCTACTAACAGCTCCAAAATAGCTCCAAGTCCAACTCCAAGTCTCGAAGATGCCTACTCCAACAAAAACTCAACACTCTCCAAGCTCGCAATAAACTAACAAAAACTCCAAATGAAATGTGTGAGGCAAATGAGAGGAGAGGCATGCTTTTAATTGCTTGGAGGGGGTGTTTTTGGAGGGAAACAACCCTTACTTTCCCTCCAAACCACCTCAGAAGTCACCAAAAAACCGCCTGCTAGGTCCATGGTCTGCGTGGCAATGAATCGGTCGATTTATGACATAACCGGTCGGTTCTGTCATAAACCGGCCAATTAGGCCCAGTTTTTTTGGAAAATCGGCGAAATGGAGGCTTGAACCCAGTTTTTAGGTCAGTCCGAGTGGTTTAGACACTGAACCGACTGGTTTGACCGGTTTCCGATTCAGGCCAGTCGGTTTTTAATACTATGACCTTCACAGATACTCTGGCTGCCCTTCAAAACAAACAAAGGGCTCGGAGTTTTGTGTGACTGGGTTCTCGATTTGATGTTTGGCCTTACTTGGAAAAAATTTCAGAGGATGTATCAACTGAAATAAGTGAGCTAAAAGGTCAAGTTGATCTATTTATTAGGAATTACAATGATGGAAATTTAGTTGCACCTTTGACTTCATATAAACAAGGAATCATTCAGTGAAACATAGCCCACAACTTTGAAGAAGACCAAATACCCAAATTTAGACTTATATTGGAAGAACTTTGAAGAAAAATACCATCTTTCTTGCCAATTTAATGCAGATATAATGGCAATGAATTATGCAGATTTCATTCCCACTAGCACATATCAAGAGATTGCAAGAAGCAAAGGTACTGTTGGACTGTATGAAAGGGACATTGCTTTCACCCTACATGGACTCTACTGTGTGGTTCATGGAAATGGTGTTTTTTATCCCAAATTCAACATTGTTTCTCCGGGAGTTGATATGCAACTTTACTTCCCTTATACAAAAAAGCAACATTGCTTATTACTTTGCATGGTTCAACTTAGGAACTCTTGTTCAATCTTGAATCGACAAATAAACAATGAACATGTGTGTGTCTTGAATGACCATAAAAAACCCATTAACTTCTCTATGGCAAGACTCGACCAAGTGAAAAATATGACAAGATTGGCCGAATGGTCTGCAAAGAACAAACGCTTGAGGGAGTTGGTTAACCTTGGTGTGGCTGCTACGATTTCAGAATCCCTTATCAGGTGGAAATATTTTCCTAAGGAGGATGTCACGTGAGAAGGGGAACGGATCTTGCGGTACCTGAATCTACAATTGCTTGAGGACAATCAATGTCAGGAAGGGCGGATTGTAGTGTCCTCTTCAAATTAATTGCCCAAAGGAGGGCGTAGTAGCCTATTTAACCCCATAGACTATAGTCTTTTAAAAAGGGGGAAATTATTATTTAAGGTTACTTAGGTAACATTAAATAATAAAAGTTAAATTTTGGGCAAATGGAGGGAAACTTGCAAGTCACTCAAATAAGAATTTAGGAGGGAAAGCCCGAAAGAGAATCTAAAAAAGAAAGGAAGAAGAGTAATTATGATCATCATGGATTGTTGTTCTTCTTTATTTTGAGCTAAGGATCTTGGAGGGTTTTAAGACCCTTTTTTCTCGGATTGGTTTCAGTGGTGAAAGATTCCACCCTAGCCAATCCTCCCATCTTTCTAGCTACAAAACCGAATTCTGACTCGACATAATTTTCCAGGACAGCAAATAGGATTGTGACTTTGTAATGTCCCCAAGAGATTAATTGCCTAAAAGATGAAGTAGCCTATCAATCCCCGTAGTCTATAATCCTTGATGAAGGGGAAAAACCCCAAAATACCCAATGTTTGGGCAGCAGAGGGCAAGTTTTGGGACAGCTGAGACAAAAAAGCTCAAAGTTGGGGTTTGTTGTGAACCCCACTCCATTAATTAAGGAGAAAAATACCCTCAAGGAAATCTATAAATACAAGAGGGTTAGATTCATTTAGAGCATCATTGAATTGGATCATTTAGTCTTTGTTTTTTCTTTGAACCTGAGGCTCTGAGGGTTTTAAGACCCCATTTCTCCTTTGACTAGATTTTGTGGAGGTGATCTTGTTGGAAAATCAGGAGACTTGTAGATTATAAATGATTTTGTTAAATTTAGATAACCATGGTATGTTCTATGCTTAATGCAGTTTTACTTCAATCTTTCTTATAGGTCCAATTCAATTTAGCAATCACATAAACATGAAAGTAAAATGCTGATAGAACATAATAATAGATCAACAAAAAACAAGCCAAATAATATATCAAAATTTGTTATTCTACTTGTGCAGCGAATGAATAGATAAATGTTTGTTACAGCAGTCAACAGGATGCCCCAACTGGCAAAGTCTTGAGTTGGTCAAACCAACTTCTCCAACAGCAAAATCAGCCTTCCTCAAGTGTCACACACACACCTCAAAGACAGCTCCAAAAGTCAATGCAAGTCAACCCAAATTGGTCAACGCAAAAGTCAACATTGTAGTCAAAGGGGATTCAATCAAGGTCAACATCCAGTCTCAAATTTTGTGCCCAGCAATACGGCCTCCAAAAATCGAAATTTCTGCCCAAAACACAGTCAAAGTCCAAGCGTTGACCCAAAGTCAACATTGGTCAACGCTAGCCAAAACCCCTAAAAACAGTCTAACAATTGCAACAACTTCTTCAGGTTCAGATTCACACGTGTGGAGGGAAGCCTCTCCCGGGCTGTACGAACCAAGCAGATCACAAGATGAATGTGTGCGATGAGTTGATGATGAAATGGACATTCGTCAATGAGGGTGTGTGACACATATGTAGGGCTTGTGAGCCTACATTACAAATCTGGCCGACCTTGCACATGTGTGGAAAATAAAATCAAAATATATGTTCTTCTCATCCAAACAAGATGATCTTTAGATCAATCTTGCACCTCTCCGAAAGAGGAATCCAACAAAAATATAATCATCATCTTATGAGCAGTGTAACATGGAGTTTGGACCTAGTTGCCCAAAATTAACACTCCCTCTCAACTAAGGAGAACTCCATTTGTCCACCTATGCCATCCAGTGATCAGTACCATCGTGTACTATTATCATCATCATGTGTTCCTGCGTCATCCTGTTGTAACATGCTTTGCTGGCTCTAAGGGCAAACAAACGAGAGTGAGTCGCAAAGACATCACACTCTGCTGCCCGAAGTCATCCTAGAGGGTAAAACCTCAATAGACTCAAAAAGAGTCACATACTAACCCGAAGTTAGTTTACTGACCCGAAGTCAGTTTAGAGGTAAGAACCTCATCAGACTTGATCCCAGATAAAGGTGTTGGACACAACCCATCCTAGACATAGAGAGTACGGCAATCTCTGATGCATCCATCGGTCTTATTATGGTCTCTATCCACATTTCCCACCTCATTGGCCAAATGAGAGGTACTTCCCATGAGTCTGAAACTCTATGGGTAGGATGCATGCGGGGCATAGATAAAAGAGAGGGTGAACCAGCTCAACATCATAACGATGGGGCATAAGCACAACAAGGTTCGGCAAGCCTAGCCCCGTGTGTGCTTATAACTCCAAGAAGCTATCCCCAAGCCCCTTGGAGCTCCTAGAGCTCATAGTCCAACTCAAGCAGGACCCTCACAATAGGGTCTTTCCACAATTCCAAGCTTCTCACGGAAGGTTAGAAACTTGACCTCCCCGGGGACTTTGTGAGAATATCTGCGACCTGCTAATCAGTTCCTATATGATCGAGCCTTACGACGCCTCGTTGTACCAATATCAATATGCTTGGATCGATCATGGAACATGGGATTCTCAGAAAGACGAATCCCACTCTAGTTATCACAAAGGATAATGGTGGTATCTAGCACATGTCCAAACAACTCACTGAAGAGCTTTCTCAACCATACAACTTCACAACAAGCCATACTCGTTGCAATGTATTCGGCCTCAGCAGTGCTCAAAGCCACCGACTTCTTCTTCCTGCTCATCCAAGATGTCGAAGTAGAACCCAAGGTGAAGCAACATCCTGATGTGCTCTTACGACCCACCACATTGCCAGCCCAATCGACATTAGTATATCCATAGAGTCTCAAACTCCCGGCAGTGTATCTCATCCCATGGCTGATTGTGCCCCGAAGATATCTCAATAGATTCTTGGCACCAATCTAGTGAATGTGATGAGGCTCAACCATATGTTGACTCAAAGTGTTCACTGCAAAACATATGTTCAGATGGTTGTTCACTAAGAACATCAGGGCCCCTATGAGTTGTTGATACTTGGTGGGATTTCCTAGCTCGAGCCCAGCAACGCTTCCACACAGCTTCTTAAAGTTGACTTCCATTGGTGTCGACACAGACTTACAATCCACCATACCAAATCTCTCCAGTAGCTTCACATCATATTTTCCTTGAGAAAAGAAAATCTCACCAAGCCTTTGCCAAACCTCCAAGCCTAAGAAATAGTGCATTAATCGTAGGTCTTTCATCTCAAACTCGGAAGCTAGCTCCCTCTTACATTGATGAATGAGAGGGTCAGCACCTGTCAGGAAGAGATCGTCCACATAGAGAACTAGAATGAGAGGCCTTTCTTTATCAACCTTAAAGTAAAGGTTTGGATCACTTCGAGTGAAGCCCAGCTTCATCAAGTAGCTATCGATCCTCTCATACCAAGCCTTGGGGGCTTGCTTCAACCCATAGAGGGCTTTCTTCAACCTGCATACATATGAGTCTCTGTCTTGGACTTCGAACCCTAGAGGTTGCTCCACATAAACCTCTTCCTTTATTGAACCATGTAGAAAGGTAGTCTTCACATCCATCTGATGGAGACTCCATCCTTGCATTGCAGCAAGGGCGATGATAGATCAGATGGTGGTATAGCAGGCGACAAGTGCAAATATATCATCATAATCTATGCCTTATTTTCGAGAGAAGCCTTGGGCAACGAATCTTGCCTTGTACTTTTCAGCACTTCCATCGGCTCCATGCTTGATCTTGAAGAGCCATTTTGAGGTGACAACAGATTTGTCCTCCGATCTCAGAACCACTTCCCAGACATCATTCATCATAATGGACTCATATTCTTCGTGCATAGCATCCTTCCAAACTTGATGCTTTACAGCTTCTTCAAATGATCCAGGCTCAGATTATACAATTGTACTCATGGCTATTAAGTACCCTTGGTACCTATTCGGCTTCTTGCTTTCATGGAATGTCCCCCTTGGGACAATATGTCTCTCGGCATCTTCGAGAGTGTCCTTGAGACATGAGGGTCTCCTCTTATTTGAAGGAGGTGGATCAATAGGATCCATTGGTCCTTCAACATCGGCTATTGGTCCTTCAACATCGAGCATAAATTCATCCTTCAATTCTTCCTGCCTTCCAACTTCTTCTTCTTCTTCTTTGTCTTCCTTTGAGCTAGTAATATTTCTTACTTTCTTGAGGGCAGCATCTTCATCGAAGGTGACATCGTGGCATATCTCCACTTCTCTTTAACCAAGCACATAGATTCTATTTGCCTTCGAAGTTTCACTGTAGCCCAGAAACATTCCCTTCTTTCCAGAAGCATCTAGCTTGCATCTCTTTTCTTTCGACACATGAAAATAAACAGGACTTCCAAAAACTCTAAAGTGGGAGACATCAGGCTTCTTACCAGAGAAGACTTCTTCGGGAATTTTGGAGTCCAAAGCGGAATGCGGGCATCTATTTTGAACGTACGCATCAGTGTTCACAGCTTCTCCCCATAGAAACTTAGGAAGACCTTCGTCATATAGCATGGCACGGGCAGCTTCCACAATGGTCTTGTTCTTTCTTTCAGCAACACCATATTGCTCAGGAGTATACACAGTTGTGGTCTCCCTATTAATGCCAGCTTTTCTGCAAATTTCATTGAACTCATTTGACTCATACTCGGTCCAATTGTCGGTTCTCAAAATTTTGATTTTGTTACCGATTTGATTTTCCACCAAGGCCTTGAAGGTACAAAACCATTTGAATGCTTCGTCCTTCTTCAAGAAATATATCTAGGTCTTATGGGAGAAGTCATCTATAAAAGTCATGTAATAGGAACATCCTCCCAAGGATGTTACGGGCAGCATACCAGATAAATCAGAATGTATCAATTGCAAGATATCAGATGTCTTTGTGACACTTGAGGGGAATGGTCCCCTTGTATGCTTCCCTTCGGCACAACCCTGACATATACCTTCATGATCATCTTTAAACTCGGGCATCCCTGTCACCACCTTCCTTGCTTCGGGAAGGGCTTTGTAATGAAGGTGTGCAAACCTCTGTTGCCATAGCTCGGTTTGAAGAGTTGTATCACATGACATAGCCCCCAACGAACTTCCTCCAACCTGGTAGAGTGTATCAACTCTAAAACCAATAGTAAGAGCTTCTTTGAAGTTCTTCCAGATGTGTACCTTTCCATCAACTAATGCCACCTTGAATCCTTTGTCTTCCATTGTCGAAATAGACACAAGGTTCTTCTTCAAATTAGGTACGTACAACACATCTTGTAAGCAGAGGACTTGACCTTGACATAGATGAAGAGTCACAATCCCTGTCCCTGTCACAGGATAGGTGGCATTATCTCCAAGGATAATTTCTAAATTAGTCTCGTTCTCAATCAAATCAGAGAGGGCTTCTTTACAACCAGTGAGGTGCCTTGAAGCACCATAACCAATCAACCAGACATCCAGGGTGTCGGGAGAAGATGCAGCAGAGAGGGCAGATACAAGAATATATTCATTTTTCTTATTATCAACAACATTAGACTCATCGTACCTGGAATTTCTTGACCTCTTGAAAGGTTGCCCATTTCCACTACGATTAGAGGGAGCCTTCCTTTTTCCTTTGAACCTGTTGTTCCTTTGATTGCCATTCCCCCTGAAGTTGTTGTCATCATCCCTGGGAGAGTCCCTTCTATTGGGGCACTCACTTGCATAGTAACCAGTGTTGTTACAAGTGTAACATCTTCTCTTCCTTCCTTTGGGCACGCTCTTCCATGGTTTTGATTTCTCGGGCCACCATAGTTCTTCTACTTTGCATGAGCGGCGAAGGCAGTAAGGTCACCTCCATTTCCATTAGAGGGATGGTCTCTCTCCATCATTCTTGTCTCCTATTGAGCGCATCTCGTTAGCAATTCATCAAAATCAAGAATACATTATTATTAAGAATCGTAGTATTAAATACATACCATTCTCTGGGAAGTCCTCCAAGAGCAATGAGAACTAGCTCTCGATCAGCTACTTTTTCTCTTATGGCAAGGAGATCATTCCTAATTTTTGTGAGCCTCATAAAATATGATTGGATGGATTCATCTTTGCCGTTCTTGATATTCTTCAACTTGTTCTTGAAGAAAAGCACTTGATTCGCATTGCTAGCCCTGAACATGCTAACCAGCTTATCATACATCTCTTTAGATGTGCCCAGCTCGGAGATGTAAGCAACCAAGTGCTTATAAATTGAATCCCTGATAATCATCTTTGCTTTGATTTCCCCTTTTTTATTCTTCGTCTTTGTGGCAGCTAGTGCATTTGATGGAGGCTCATGGATCTTCCCCTACACACAGTCCATGACATCTTGGTCTTCCAAAGCCAAATCCAAGGATATCTTCCATGCATGAAAATCAGACTTGTCAGTCAACTTATCATCAGACTTGAAACCTTTGTATGTGGAGGCCATTGATCCTTGATAGGATTTCTTCTTCGGTGATTGCTTTTCACACTATCTTGGGCTTTGTCTTCACCTCAGCTCTGATATCATGTTAAATTTAGATAACCATGGTATGTTTTATGCTTAATGCAGTTTACTTCAATCTTTCTTATAGGCCCAATTGAATTTAGCAATCGCATAAACATGAAAGTAAAATGTTGATAGAACATAATAATAGATCAACAGAAGACAAGCCAAATAATATATCGAAATTTGTAATTCTCCTTGTGCAGCGAATGAATATTCAATAGATAAATGTTTGTTACAACAGTCCACAGGATGCCCCAACCAGCAAAGTCTTGAGTTGGTAAAACCAACTTCTCCAACAGCAAAATCAGCCTTCCTCAAGTGTCATAGACACACACACCTCAAAGACAACTCCAAAAGTCAACGCAACTCAACCCAAACTGGTCAATGCAAAAGTCAATGTTGCAGTCAAAGGGGCTTCGATCAAGGTCAACGTCCAGCCTCGATTTTTGTGCTCAGCAGTACGACCTCCAAAAATCGGAAATTTTGTCCAAAAAACAAAGTCAAAGTCCAAGCGTTGCCCCAAAGTCAACTCTAGTCAACGCTATCCAGAAACCTTAAAAATAGTCCGAAAATTGCAACAGCTTCTTCAGGTTCAGATTAACACATGTGAAGGAGGGAAGCCTCTCCTATGTTGTATGAACCAATCAAATCACAAGATGAATGTGTGTGATGAGTTGATGAAATGGACATCATCTCTCTCCAATTTATATACATCAATGAGAGTGTGTGACACATTTGTAGGGCTTGTGAGCCTACATTACAAATCTGGTCGACCTTGCACGTATGGAAACTAAAATCAAAATATAAGTTCTGCTCATCCAAACAAGATGATCTTTAGATCAATCTTGCACCTCTCCAAAAGAGGAATCCAACAAAAATATAATCTTCATCATATGAGTAGTGCAACATAGAGTTTGGACCTAGTTGCCCAAAATTAACAGATTTTCCATTACTTGATAATTACTTGTGATATTATCTAGCATTTTATTACTCATTATTCTTTTTCATCAAGTAATTACCAAAACAATGAAGATTACAACAAGACAAAATACACAAGATATAGGCTCCAAGCCCGGCAAAACAACTCCAAGGGGAAAATCCAGAAAGAATGCTTCTCTTCTTATAGAATCTTCTTACAATGAAACTTCCAAGACCCAAACACCAAAGCCCAAAATCCTCCTAAGCACCAAGTCAGCCCTCCAGCAAAATTTTCTCCAAGGTAGCTTCAAAACCTCGACCTTCTACAGCTTCACTCTAGAATTTCGGCCCTGCAGCTACACTTCATAATTTTGGCCTCCTACAACTAGTTGTTGTTGAGAATTTAGAGGGCTGGTGATTCATTCAAATTATGTTCTTGATAATTACTTGTGAGCTTACTTGAGTTACTTATGTCTTCTCTTCTTTAGCTTATTTAGTATTTCATCAAGTCAATTATCAAAATACAAAAGACACAAAAGTTAGGCTCTTCGAGCCAGGGCAAAACCTCTCCCTCTTGCAGAGGAAAACTCGTAAGGAATTCTTCTTATAGAACTTCAAATGACAAGTACCATGACCAAGACTCAGACCCTTGACCTATGAATGCCTCCAAGACCTTGTCACTGCTTCTGCCTCCAATGCTGATCATTCATTTATGCACCAACTTGCACTGATCTACACCAATATTAGAGAACTTGATCTCTAACTTTATCTTCCTTGATTCTTTGCTGATCAAAACATTTCTTCTTCCTTGATATTCTATTCTCAGACTTGACCGCGCTTCAGTTGCTTCAGGATACATCACAAAACCAGATCTATGTTCACTGCTTCAATTCGTATTTAACCCAAACTTAGTTACCAATTTTGTGTCCTTAAGCCTGCACTTCAGTTCTTCTAGAAATCCGCACTTGACCAGATTTCTATGTGTTGTTACTAACTCAGAGAAGTCTGCATTGTCTCCTTGTTGATCCGCATTTACTATGATAGCATGTTACCCAAGACAGATCCGCATCTATTCCTTTTTAACTCAAATATATACAGAGTTATTGTGATGTTGTAATATCTCAGAACCATCCGCAATGTATTGTTGTGATATATCTGCACTGAAACCCTATTCAAGTCCTCAGAAATCCGCACTTTTATACTCTATAAAAACCTCAAGAAATCCGCACTGTTTCAGAGCAATCCGCAATTTTTCTTAGTGACAAATGAGCCGCAGGTCCTGTGTATATATATAGTGCCTTGACTTGCTTTTAGGTCGGCCCTACACCAAGTATGTAGGCTGACATCCTCACTGTATTTAGGTCGACTTCCTCACTGTATAATAAGCTTATCTTCCAGCGTTGAATGTGGGCAGTCTTGAGGGTTGTTATGAGCCATTCTTCCAAAAGGTCTTGGAGTACATTCTTCAAACTAGATACTTCATATTCATGACTCTTAATTACACTTATAAACAAAAGACAAACCCTAATAGACATCAAGAAGAAGTCTATTGAACTCTAATAAAATTCTTGCTCATGAAACCCATGAAGCAAGTACAACAAAAATACATTTTATTATCTTTGTCTTCTTCTTTACATAAATTCATAATTACATAGTCAATATGAAGACCAATCCTAGTTACACTTTTCAACAGCAGCTACACAAAAACCCTAGCAGTTTCATACATGTGGACATAAAAAGATATAAACCCAACTTCTTCCTTCGTCCTTCTAGCTCTTTCTCCTCCTTTACTATTGCGAATTGAACTTGAGATAAGTGGGTGCTTCAAATGAATCGAGCTCCTTCTATTTATAGCCTTCTTGAGGGGTCAAATAGCCCTCCTTTAGGTTGACTTCTCCTTGTTTGGGCCAACTTGGTCTTGGAGGAATAAACGGATTTTCTTGACTCAAAATAAATATTTTCTTTTGTTTACAAAGAGTCCAAATGGGACCATAATACATGACACAAATTCTCCATTGTCCTAGAAAGGCCTATAAGCACGAAGAACATGCTTTTGACCTAGACTTGAGCATGGAACCCATTCTTTGAATAAAATAAAATTATTTTTCTTTCTTTATACAAAATATACTATGTCATGTTTACAACAGGTCATTATGAAGACCGAACAATTTCCAACACACCCTCTTAACTAGGGAGGTATTCATCATCCCATCGTGAAGTACAAGGAATCTCAATCTTGAAGCATTCTCATAAGAAGAGTCGGATTGACAAGCCATCTGTCAAGCATCTATATCATAACCAACACTGTCAATGATGGCCTTAACAAGACAAGCTCAACTTCATTCAAGAGCATTATGTTGGGAGGCTTTATGTGAGCTGCCACACTACCTCTAAAGCACATACCCCATCCGAATGTTCACCAGGCATGTCCTTTTAAGACTATTATTATCTTGGATTTCCAATCTTGAATCCAAAGAATATTGGTCCTCTTCAACTACTCTTATCTTGGATTCCCTACCTCATCCTCAAAGAACATCGGTATACAACTTCTTTCCAAGATTCTCCAATCCATAAGAAGTTCTAACTAGCATAGCAATACCCCTTTTTAAAAGTGGAGACATTAATAATCCGTCCAATTATAGAACCATTATGATCAATACTTTGTTTGCAAAGCTTTTCGGCAGCATGGTAGAAAATAGAATCAATAAGTGGGCAGAAGTAAAAGAAAAGAGGGCAAAAGGACAAGCAGGTTTTAGGCCGAAGCATTCTACAGTGGATCACGGCATCACGTTGAGACACATTATTGAAAAGGTTTGGGGGGCTAAAGAAGAAGTATTATGTTGTTTTGTTGACTTCAAAAAGGCATTTGACACAGTCCCTAGAGATAAGTTGTGGCGTAGAATGGAAGAACTTGAAATTCCTTTGCATATAGAGTTGTTGTCCATAGAATTTATGAAGAGGTGAAAGTCAAAATTAGAACCTCATTGGGTATTTCAAAAAGCTTTAGAAGTGACATTGGAGTCAAGCAAGGTTGCCCTCTATCCCCTACTCTTTTTGGTTTATATATTGATAAACTGGAAGAGTGGCTAAATGTGCTCGGTGGAGATGGTGTTCGGTTGAGGGAGTTTGTGATAAAGCTTCTTTTATATGCTGATGATCTTGTATTGATTTCTAAATTGGCCCATGGATTGCAGATGCACCTATATGCCCTTAAGAATTTTTGTAGAGTAGTGGGGATGCCAGTCAATATTAGCAAGACCAAGATAATGATTTTCTCTAATAAAAAGAAGCAGAGTCAGTATACGTTCTTCTTTGAAGGCAACATTCTTGAAGAAGTAAATGAGTACAAATACCTCAGGATCGATTCCAACAACAAACTTAATTGGGTGGACTACAGAAAGAAGAGAAACTTAGGAGGGTGGAAAGCATTGTATGCTCTTCAAAACAGAAGTAGAGAGGTAGAGTTATGGGATTGGAAAACGATTAAAGTGCTTTTTGGACTCCTAGTTTGTCTAGTGATGTTATATGTGTGTGAATTGCAGGCTAGCGGCACCCCTGTCTCAAAATGGAAGCAAATTGAGAAAATCCAAAAACGCTTGATCATGAGCAAGTTCAAAATAAAAAGTTTGGTACCTTATGAGATAATGTTGAGCGAAACAAGAGCAACTCCCATCAAAGTGATTGCTATGGTGCAGCTCAAGATATATAAAAAGAAATAAGCAAATGGGAGTAGGTAGATGGCCTAATGTTATCTTCAAGGAAGGCATGAGTGAAAGAAAGAAAACATGGATGAGACAAAACTGCACATGGATGCAAAAATGGAATATCTACCTCAACGCTTGTCCCACAAATAGCAAGGAGCTAAAGAATTTTGTTAAGGAGACGTTTCGTAAACAGCTATGGGGAAAAGAGTTGGGTAGAAAGAAGAAGTACTACATTGAAGAATTCAACCCTACGTATGATCTCCAACAAAAAGAGTGCATTGGAGCTAACATTCCGTGGAGGGCAAAGGTTCTTATTGCTCAATTAAGAACCAACTCGCATCATCTTCGGTGTGAAACAGGACAGTGGAAAAGGCCTAAAGAAGCTTGGGAAGAACGAATGTGTACATTTTGCACGTCTGGGGTAGTGGAATCGAAAAAACATTTCATTTTGGAATGTAACGCATTCAAAGACATCAGAGAAACTTACGGGAATATGTTGGCATCGGTTTCTTGGCATTGTCTTTTCAGCGATGAGATTGTTGGAAGGTTGGGCCAGCCCATCATCAATTTGAATAAGAAAAGGACTGAAATGCAAAAGGCGAAAAACAGGGAACTCAAAATCCCATAGACTATTTTTAGTCTCGAGGACGTTAAAATTTCATTTCATAAACTCAGATGTTTATCCGATCCTCCGAACTCCATTCATTCCTTATGGCCTTCACTAAGACTTACGGTTGTTAGTCTTGTTCTAGTGCAAGACACATAAAGAGAAGAACTATCCAACATCACTCCCTCTCCATTAGGGAAGAGATGTCTACCAAACGAAGCTTGTCTTTCAAATACTCAAGCTTCTTGTTCGGTAACGACTTAGTCAGAATATATGCTACTTGTCCCTTTGTAGGTAAATAATGTAGCTCCACGACCCCATCTCGTACCAAGCTTTTGATGTAATGGTACTTATTATTTATATGCTTTGTCCTAGCATGAAACACAAGGTCTTATGTCAATCTTATACAACTTTCATTGTCACAATGTATAAGTGTAGGGCTAAGCGGTCCTTCAAATAAATCTAATAATAAATTCCTGAGCCAAACAACTTCCTGACTGACTTCACTTGAAGCAACACACTCGGCTTCAGCGCAACCCAAAGCAATTGAATCATGCTTTATGCTCATCCATGAAACCATGGAATATCCTAAACTAAAGTATCCATTTGTTGTGCTTCTTTCATCTATATTGCTACCACCCCAATCAAAATCTGTGTATCCCATGAGTTGGTTCTCATTAATATTATATCCCATGAGTAGGTAGTGATGCAAGATTCCACACAAATATCCTACGATATGCTTCGCTGCAATCCAATCATCATGCTTTGGATCCATCTAAAATTGACTGAGGACATTTACTGCAAAACAAATGTCAGGTCTCATATTTACCAGATACATCAAGGACCCAGTCAATTATCTGTAGCAAGTAGGATCCACTAGACTAAAATTTGAACTCCTCAACTTCTTCAGATTAGTAATCATAGGCTTCCTATCCATAATGCCAATTTTTTGTCAAATCTTGATCACATATTTTCCTTGACCAAGATATATTTCACCTGGTTTCTACCAAACTTCTAGTCCCAAGTAGTAATGGATAATCCCAAGATCCTTCATATCAAACTCGATTGCTAACTGCTTCTTGCATTCCTGAATTTGATGCTCTACACCTATAACAAGTAGATCATCCACATATAACAGTATGATGATTGGTTCATCCTGGACCACCCTGATATAGAGGTTAGGATCTGCAGAACTCTTGGCAAAACCAAGTATCAATAGGTATGCATCCATTCTTGCATACCAAGCTCTAGGTGTTGCTTTAAGCCATATAGATTTTTCTTCAGTCTACAGACATGAGCCTCCCTCTAATTTATTTGAAATCCTTGAGGTTGCTCAATGTAAACCTCTTCATCAATAGTCCCATTCATAAAAGTTGTCTTAACATCCATTTGATAGATGTTCCATCCCGTTGTAGCAGTCAAAGAGATAAGAGATCTGATTGTCATATATCTTGTTGTAGGAGCAAAAGTTTTTTCGTAATCAATACCTTCTTTTTGTGAGAAGCCCCTTGCTACAAACCTTGCCTTGTATTTATCAATGCTCACGTCAACATCATGCTTTATTTTATATATCCACTTTGAAGTGACTATATTTGTCACTCGGTCTAGGAACAATTTTCCAGACATCATTCTTCATAATTGACCAGTATTCTTCCTGCATCACATTCCTCCACTTAGCCGCATCTTCATAGGAGGAAGGCTCAACTTCAATGAGCTTTGTCATAAATGTTGCATACCCAAAATACCTTTTACTTTCTTTGATTGTTCCTTTTGTTGTATGTCTTTCTGCTTCTTGTAGAGTTGTCCTCAACCAAGCAGGTCTCTTACGGATTTCAGGAACAACAACTTGTTGAACAGGCTCACTAGTGTTGAAGAATGTAACTAGGTTCAATCTTCATTAATGTAATGTACTTGTCAAAAGAATAAAGAAAAGAATTTTTATTATTGTTACAATGACTTATTAAAGCATGGGTTTCATGCTTGGGTCATTATGTTTTAGGTCAAAGTCCCCATTGATGACAGCTACGATTTATTTTGAGTCTATAGAGTCATTGTACATTTAAAAAGACCCTTCTTGGGCTTTTGAATCATGTAAAAAGGTTTAGTATTGAGTCAAATATGATTTATGTCACCTCCACACCAAGTCGGCTTCAAGATGATCAAGTCGACCTCAAGGAAGGCTATTCGACCTCACCTAAAGGCTATAAAAGAAGAAAATCAAATTTATTTGGAGGACATCATCTCAAGCAAGTTCGATATCTCTTTGGAAGCCGAAAAAAGTGCGAAGTGAAGGAAGAGGGCTAAAGAAGTGCGAGTTTGTTCAAGGTGAAGGAGAAAAGGAAAATCGGAATTTTGGGCATCTCTCTCTCTTTTATGTGCCGTAGATTGGAAGATCGAAGTCCCTTTTGTGTTGTCACTTGCAGTTGTTGCTTGATGTCGTTGCCAAGACAAGTATAGGTCGAAGTTGTTGTTGTTGGGTGGTGTTGCCTCAAGAAGTTGTATTGGGTCAAAATCGAAGTTTCTAAGTCAAAGTCAAGATCGAAGTCTCTTAGCTAAGATCGAAGTCTCTAAAGCAAGATCGAAGTTACTAGGTCCAAGAAAGTGTTGTTGTTGTTGTTGTTGTTGCCAGGTCGAAATAGGATCATCTGCGAAGGAAGAAGAAGGTTGACTTGGTGTGGAGGAAGTTTGTGTCAAGGTTTAGAGTCTTGGATTATCTCAGGAAAACTATTGAAGGAAGAATTACTAACTGGGTTTTTCCCTAGAGTGGGGTTTTGCCCTAGCTGTCCGCATATATATGTTGTCCTTGATCTATGTGTTATTGCTTTAGTAATTGCTTGATGAACTAAGAGAAAAGAAGATAATAAGAAAACTAATAAGAATAAAGGAACATCACAAGTAAATTATCAAGTACAAGAAAATCTTTTTGCCTTTCTGATTTTCTAACATGGTTTTAGAGCTTTAGTGAAGAAAGAAGAAAAAGGCAGTTTTATGGAGTTGATCAAGGAATCAAAAAAAATAAATTCTTCAAGGAAAGAAGAGAAATGAAAGGAAGAGAACAAGCTTGAAGGAGCATCAAACTGCAGGTCATGAAAGAAGAGGATTGACCTCATTCTTAAAAAGAACGAAGTATTAGATTTGGTTAGAGGGAAAGTAAAGAAGCCTACAGAAGATTCCAGAGATGCAGATAAGGTGAAATTCAAAGAATCGGAATTGGTGGCCATGACTCTAATGATAAAAGGCATAAAGGAGAATCTTATCCCATACATAGCCAACATTGACCATGCTCAAGAAATGTATGAGACCTTGTCAAATCTATTCACTATTAAGAACATTGGTCAAGTAGCAAGTTTGAAGAATGAACTAAGGACCACAAAGATGACTAAAGAGGACATTATGGCTACCTTCTTTGTAAGGATAGCAAGAATTAGAGATGATCTTCTAGCCATTGATGAAATTGTACCAGACAAGGAACTTAGAGATGATCTTCTAGCCATTGATGAAATTGTACCAGACAAGGAATTGAGAATCTCTTTAGTATCCAACAATGAAGAAGTTTCAAACGTTGATATCGCTCATCACAAGAAAGGAAACTCCAAGAAGACAAAGGGACCAAGAAGGAAGGTAGACATGTTCAAGGTAGAATGTTATCAATGTCATAAAATGGGTCACTATAGAATTGGTTGTCCCAACAATCCGAGAAATAAGAAGTGGGAAAGAGATCAAGCAAATGTTGCTGAAGAAGGATCTCCTAAGGAAGCTAAACCCGAAGAATCTAACATAAGGGACTTACACTACTAAGCCCCTTGCTCTTAGCCTTATATATTTTATTTGTATACTTTTGATTTTTAGTATTTATAGGTTGAACATATTTTTGCAAGAAGACATTTTTGTTTTTATAAGATTTTAGGTATCCCTCAAGCTTTGGAAGGAGCCCTCAACCTTTGGAGGGAGCCCTCAACAACTCCCAAAGATAATTATCTCATTTCTTTTCAATTTTTGGTTTCATGTACTTATTTAAGCTTTGTTTATATTAAATACTAATCACCTTTCTACCTCTATTTCTGTGTTTAGGAAATGGCTTGTTGAATGCTCTAAGATTATTGAAGAAGGCCTCACAAGACAAAGCATTGGAGTTACAACGTTTATTAAGAAACAAAGGTATGTCTTAGACCATAAGCTTTGTTCTCTTCATAATCATTCTCTTTGATAATCCATTCTACATTACTAACACTGTTGTGTCGAGCTCTCTTGAATTATAAAGATTCTTATTTAGTGTGATTCATCATCTGATAAATCTACCCTCCTCATATTTTTGATTGTTTGTATAAAGAACCCTAGAAAGGCTCTTTGGAAAACCCTAACTTAAGGGTATGCTAATGATAGTGTGTGAAACCCTAGCCTACTTAGGGTTATGGAAAATGTTATTTGAAGTTTTAATGATGATGTCATGTTTGGGGTTTTGATATTATCATAAAAACCCTAACTTGTTAGGGTTCAATGATACTATCTAAGATTCCAAACCTTTGAAGTAAAGGCATAATAGGGTTTTGTTAAATTTGGACAACTAGGTCCAAACTCCATCTTGTGATGCTCAGATGAAGATTCCAATATTTGTATTGGATTCCTCTTTCGGAAAGGTGTAAAATCGATATAAAATTGATTTTAATCTGATGAGCAGAACATTTATTTTGAATTTATTATTTATAATAAATTTAAGTGCAAGTCGGCCTTAAGGTTTTACACCCCCAACAGATGTGTCACACACCTCAATGATGGATATAAATACAGTCAACGTTGGAGAGCTTTTCACTCATCTCATCCACACACTTCTCATTGGATACAAGCATCTAAGAAGCAGTTCTCACGTGGGAAAAGGACGAAGTAGCTGCAGCTGGAAAAAGGACGAAATTTCTGCAGTTAGGGTTTCTGGACGAAATTTTCTGCAGTTAGGGTTTCTAGGCAAGTTTGACCAGCGTTGACTTTGGTCAACGCATGGTCCGTTTGAGCTGAAATTTTGTGGAGAGTTCGATTTTTGAAGGCCGTACTCATTGGCACAAAAATCGAGGTCAAAAGGTTGACCGAAGTTAGAGCTGTGTTGACTTTATTGTTGCTGCTCTGCATTGACTTTTTCTGGACTGCGTTGACTTTTATGGGGTTGACTTTGAGTTGACTGGATAATTGATTTGAGGACTGTTGTGACACATTTTGGGTTGGCCGACCAAGAAGACTTTGCTGGTTGAAGCATCCTGCTGACCGCCGTAACGCACCAACACATTCTCCTGTTTCTGGTTTGTCTTCTATAGATCCACTGGTATGTTCTATCAATGTTTTTTACTTAACTGTTTATGTGATTGCTGTTATAAAAGTAAAGTTGCATCAAGCATAGAACATCTACAAAAATTTACATGGTATCAGAGCTGAGGTGAAGACAAGCCCTAACTTATAGCAATCACCAACTGAGAAAAATGAGTTCCACAAGTTAGGGCCCAAGGAAAGAAGGGCAAGTGTTTCACTTGTCGTAGGCCTGGTCACTATGCTAGAGAATGTCCTTTCAAGAAAGATTCTCCCAATAGTGATGACAACAACAACAACCGAAGGAATGGAAATCAAAGAAACGACAGGTCCAAAGGAAAGAGGAAGGCTCCCTCTGGCGGAAACAATCAACCTTTCAAAAGGTCTAGAAACTCCAGATATGAGGAGTCAAATGTTGTTGATAAAAGAAATGAATACATTCTTGTATCTGCCCTCTCTGCTGCATCCCCGCCCGACACTATGGATGTCTGGCTGATAGATAGTGGTGCCTCAAGACACATCACTAGGTTCAAGGAAGCACTCTCTGACATGGTTGAGAAGGATACTAATCTAGAAATTATCCTTGGAGATAATGCCACATATCCCGTGAAAGGGACAGGGACTATGACCCTCCACTTGTCTCAAGGACAAGTCCTACATTTGCAGGATGTACTCTATGTACCAAAATTGAAGAAGAACCTTGTGTCTATATCGGCCATCGAAGACAAAGGCTTCAATGTGGCATTCACTAATGGAAAGGTGCGCATGTGGAAGAAGAATCTCAAGGAAGCTATCGTGATTGGTTTTAGAGTTGGAACACTCTACCAGGTTGAAGGAAGTCCACTAGGAGCTATGACATGTGATACTATCCGACAAACTAAACTATGGCACAGGAGGTTTGGGCACCTTCATTACAAGGCCCTTCTCCAAGCAAGGAAGGTGGTGACAGGGATGCCCGATTTTGGAAATAATCATAGTGTATATGAGAGTTATCATGAAGGAAAGCATACAAAGGGGACCTTTCCCCTCAAGTGTCTGAAAACATCCCGATATTTTACAGCCCCAGGTACATTATGATCTATACGGTATGCTACCCATAGCCCACAGGAGGATGTTCTTACTATATGACATTCAGTGACTTCTCCCCGCAAAACCTGGATATACTTCTTGAAGAAGAAGGATGAGGCTTTCATGTGGTTCCGTGCCTTCAAAGCCTTGGTGGAAAATATGACCGGAAAGAAGATCAAGATTTTGAGGACCGACAATGGCACTGAATATGAGTCAAATGAGTTCAAAGACTTTTGCAGAGAAGCTGGCATTAAGAGGGAGACTACCACTGCATATACTCTTGAGCAGAATGATGTTGCTGAACGCAAGAATAGGACTATTGTGGAAGCTGCTCGTGCCATGCTATGTGACCGGGGTCTCTGGAGATTCACAATGAGGGGAGAAGGCTACAGATCCTTGTAACACATTCAAAACCCGATGCCCTCATTCCGCCCTGGACTCCAAAACTCTCGAAGAGGTTTTCACTTGTAAGAAACCTGACGTCTCACATTTTAGAATTTTTGGATGTCCTGTTTATTTTCATGTGCCAAAGAAATGAGAAGTAAGCTGGATGCTTCTGGGAAGAAAGGAATGTTTGTGGGCTATAGCGAAACCTCTAAGGCCTATAGAGTCTATGTACCTAAGGAAGTAGAGATATGCTATGATGTCACTTTTGACGAAGATGCTTCCCTGAAGAAAGTAGTAGATCTTCCAAGATTTGAGGAAAATCATGAAGCAAGGCCTAGAAATCAAGAAGAATCGCAGGATGAGACAATGCACGATGTTGAAGGGACCAATGGACCCGATTGATCCACCTCCTTCACTGGGGAAGAGACCATCATGGCTTAGGGACACTCTCGAGGATGCCAAGGGACATATGACCCCAAGGGGGAAATTCTGTGAATGCAAGAAGCCGAGTAGATACTAGGGGTATCTAGCAACCATAAGTACTATTGTACAATCTAATCCTAGATCTTTTGAGGAAGCCGTAAAGCATCAAGTTTGGAAGGATGCTATGCACAAAGAGTATGACTCCATAATGAAGAATGATGTAGAAGGAATGGTTCAGACCGAGGACAAGACGGTTGTCACATGAAAGTGGCTCTACAGATCAAGCATGGATACGTGCGATCTTGAAAAGTTCAAGGCAAGATTTGTTGCCGTGGCTTCTCTCAAAGGAAGAATAGGTGCCAGTGACATACTTTGTGGCACGATATACCATTATTCGAATCATAGCCCTTGCTTTGCTGTGCAGGATGGAGTCTTCACATCATACGGATGTCAAGACCGCTTTTTGCATGTTGCAATAAAGAAAGAGGTGTATGTAGAACAACCTCTAGGGTTTGAAGTCCCGAGGATCGGGACACCCATGTCTGCAGGTTGAAGAAAGCCCTCTCTGGGCTGAAGCAAGCACCCAGAGCTTGGTACGACAGGATAGATAGCTACTTGATGAAGCTGGGCTTCACTCGGAGTAATGCTGATCCGAACCTTTACTTCAAGGTTGTCAAGGGAAAACCTCTCATCTCGGTGCTGTATGTGGATGACCTCTTCTTGATAGGTGTTGACCCTCTCATTCATCAGTGCAAGAGGGAGCTCACTGCTGAGTTTGGGATGAAGGACCTAGGACTGATGCACTACTTCCTAGGCCTGTAGGTCTGGCAGAAACTTGGCGAGATTTTCCTTTCTCAAGGAAAATACATTGTGAAGCTTCTAGAAAGATTTGGTATGGTGGACTGCAAGTCCGTGTCAACACCAATGGACTCGCTTCAAGAAGGTGGTAGCGCTGCTGGGAACGTATTGGCAAATCCTAATGAGTATCGTCAACTCGTAGGAACTCCCGATGTTCTTAGTGAACACCCGTCCAGATATATGTTTTGCAGTGAACACTTTGAGTCAACAGATGGTTGAGCCTCATCACTTTCACTGGGTTGGTGCCAAGAATCTTCTGAGATACCTTCGGAGCACGATAAACCATGGGTTGAGATACACTGCCGGGAGCGTGACACTCCTTGGATATACTGATGCCAATTGGGCTGGCAGTGTGGTGGATCGTAAGAGCACATCGGGATGCTACTTCAACCTTAGTTCTGCTTCGATCTCATGGATGAGCAGGAAGCAGAAGTCGGTGGCTTTGAGCACCGCAGAGGCTGAACACATTGCAGCAAGTATGGCCTATTGTGAAGCAGTCTGGTTGCGAAAGCTCTTCAGTGAGTTGTTTGGACATATATGATTACCAGTGATACTGCATGTAGCAGTGGGATTAAGCTGATCGAGAATCCTGTGTTCCACGACAAATCCAAGCATTCCTTGATATCGGTACCATGCTATCAAGATATAGTACGACGAGGCGTCGTGAAGCTCAATCATATAGGAATTGATGAGCAGGTCACGGATATTCTCACTAAGCCCCTAGGGAAGGTCAAGTTCCTAACCTTCCGTGAGAGACTTGGTATCGTGGAACAACCCTATGATGTGTGTCCTGTTGGACGATGAGCTCAAGGAGCTCTGGGGGGCTTGAGGGACAGCTTCTCGGAGCTATGAGCAACCACAAGGCTAGGCTTGCCAAACCTTGTTGGTGTGCTTGGACCCCACCGTTGTGATTATTGAATTGGTTCACCTCTCATTATCTGTGCCCCATATCCATCCTACCCATTGAGTTCAGGGCTCATGGGAAGTACCTCTCATTTGGCCAATGAGATGGGAAAAGCTAGAGACCAGTAGCAAATACTGATGGATGCATTAGAAATTTTCGTACTCTCTATCTAGGATGGCACGGTCCAACCACTTGATCTGGGATCAAGTATAGTGTGGTCTCGGACCTTCGCCTGACTTCGGGTCAGATGAACCAACTTCGGGTTGGTTGGAGACTCTTTATGAGTCTGATAGAGGTTTTGGACCTCTGGGCTGAATTTGTCAGCCGGGGGATGATGTCTTTATGACTGACCCACTTCTATTCTGAAATAAAGAGGCCAGCAAAGCAAGTTACGGTGGGATGGCGCACGATGTTTGATTGCACTGGTGGATGGAGTTCTCCCTAGTTGAAAGGGAGTGTTAAATTTGGACAACTAGGTCCAAACTCCATCTTGTGATGCTCAGATGAAAATTCCAATATTTGTATTGGATTCCTCTTTCAGAGAGGTGTAAAATCGATATAAAATTGATTTTAATCTGATGAGCAGAACATTTATTTTGAATTTATTATTTATAATAAATTTAAGTGCAGGTCAACCTTAAGGTTTTACACCCCCAACAGATGTGTCACACACCTCAATGATGGATATAAATACAGTCAACGTTGGAGAGCTTTTCACTCATCTCATCCACACTTCTCATTGGATACGAGCATCTAAAACGGTTCTCATAGGAAAGGACAAAAGTAGTTCTTGTTTTGAAAAGACTGAAATTAACCAAGTTAGGGTTTCTGGACGAAATTTTCTGCAGTTAGGGTTTCTAGGCAAGTTTGACCAGCGTTGACTTTGGTCAACGCATGGTCCGTTTGAGCTGAAATTTTGTGGAGAGTTCGATTTTTGAAGGCCTTACTCATTGGCACAAAAATCGACGTCAAAAGGTTGACCGAAGTTGGAGCTGCGTTGACTTTATTGTTGCTGCCCTGCATTGACTTTTTTAGGACTGCGTTGACTTTTCTGGGGTTGACTTTGAGTTGACTGGATAATTGATTTGAGGACTGTTGTGACACATTTTGGGTTGGCCGACCAAGAAGACTTTGCTGGTTGAAGCATCCTGCTGACCGCCGTAACGCACCAACACATTCTCCTGTTTCTGGTTTGTCTTCTATAGATCCACTGGTATGTTCTATCAGCATTTTTACTTAACTGTTCATGTGACCACTGTTATAAAAGTAAAGTTGCATCAAGCATAGAACATCTACAAAAATTTACAAGTTTTCTTACCTATGTTATGAAACCCTAGATCTTTAGGGTTTGGTTGGGTCTATAAGCAAAACCCTTGTTATGTATTTAAAGTAAGGTCCTAAGAATGAAACCCTAGGTATGTGTCCATTTGGTTGAAAACCTAGTATGGTCTAGGTCGGTGTATGTCTAATGTATTGCCTGACATATGATATGTGTTAAAATTGGACAATTAGGTCCAAACTCCATGTTGTGATGCTCAGATGAAGATACCAATATTTTTATTGGGTTCCTCTTTCGAAGAGGTGTAAGATCGATATAAAATTGATCTTAATCTGATGAGCAGAACATTTATTTTGAATTTATTTTTAATAATTTCAAATATGTGCAGATCGGCCTTAAGGTTTTACACCCCCAGTAGATGTGTCACACACCTCAATGATGGATATATATACAGTCAACGTTGGAGATCATTTCACTCATCTCAACACACATCATCTCCTCTTCTGATTTAGTACGAGCTCCTTGGAGGCAAATTCGGTTCACACATGGGAAAGAGGACGAATACTGCAGCGAGGGTTTGACCGAATTTACTGCAGCTCACCGCAGCTAGGGTTTCCACGCTAGTTTGACCAGCGTTGACTTTGGTCAATGCATGGTCCAAAAGGGCTAAAAAGTGGTGGAGACTTCGATTTTGGAAGACCGTACCCATTGGCACAAGAACCGAGGTCAAAAGGTTGACCAAAGACCGAGTCGCGTTGACTTTATTGTTGTTGCCCTACGTTGACTTTTTCTGGACAGCGTTGATTTTTTTGGGGTTGCCTTTGGGTTGACCAGGTGGTTGTTTTGAGGGTTGTTGTGACACATGCTGGGTTGGCTGACCAAGGAGACTTTGTTGTTTGAAGCATCCTGCTGACCGCCGTAACGCACCACCACATTTTTTTGTTTCTGGTTTGTCTTCTATAGATCCTCTGGTATGTTCTATCAGCATTTTACTTGACTGTTTATGTGATTGTTGTAGTAAAAAGTAAAGTTGCATCAAGCATAGAACATCTACATAAATTTACATGGTATCAGAGCTGAGGTGAAGACAAGCCCTATTTGTAGCAATCACCGGAGAGGATAATGGGTTCCACAAGCTATGGCTTCAAGGAGGATGACAAATTGACTGGGAAGGATGACTTCCATGCTTGGAAAATGATATTGGATCTCAAATTGGAAGACCAAGATGTCATGGACTATGTGCAGGGTAAAATCCAAGAACCTCCATCCACTGCTACTGTTGCTGCCAAAACAAAGTACAAGAAGGGGGGATCAAAGCAAAGCTGATGATCAGGGAATCCATTCATAAAAGCCTAGTGGCCTACATCTCTGAGTTGGGCACATCCAAAGAGATGTATGATAAATTGATCCTCATGTTCAAGGCCAACAATGTGAATCAAGTACTATTCTTCAAGAATCAATTGAAGAATCTGAAGAAAGGCAGGGATGTGTCTGTCCAATCATACTTTCTGAAGCTGACTGAAATCAGGAACAATCTGCTAGCTATTGGGGAGATAATAGCTGATCGAGAGATGGTACTCACAGCATTTGGAGGGCTCTCATCCGAATGGCATGTGTTCAACACTACCATTCTAAATAATAATGTGATACCTGACTTTGACGAAGTACTGTCAAGATGCGTTCAAGAAGAATCAAGAATGAAGGAGTATGGAAATGAAGGAAATGCTGCATACGCTGCTCATTCTAGAAAGAAGAACTCTGGTGGTCCAAAGAATAAGGGAAAAGCAAGGGCCCAAGGAAAGAAGGGCAAGTGTTTCACTTGTCATAGGCCTGGTCACTATGCTAGAGAATGTCCTTTCAAGAAGGATTCTCCCGATGGTGATGATAACAACAACAACCGGAGGAATGGCAATCAAAGGAACACCAGGTCCAAGGGAAAGAGGAAGGCTCCCTCCAGCAGAAATGATCAACCTTTTAAAAGGTCAAGAAACTCCAAGTATGAGGAATCACATGTTGTTGATAAAATAAATGAATACATTCTTGTATCTGCCCTCTCTGTTCCATCCCCACCTGACACTATGGATGTTTGGTTGATAGATAGTGGTGCCTCAAGGCATATCACTAGGTTCAAGGAAGGACTTTCTGATATGGTTGAGAAAGATACTAATCTGGAAATTATCCTTGGAGATAATGCCACATATCCCGTGAAAGGGACAGGGACTGTGACCCTCCACTTGTCTCAAGGTCAAGTCCTCCACTTGCAGGATGCACTCTATGTACCAAATTTGAAGAAGAACCTTGTGTCTATATCGGCCATGGAAGACAAAGGTTTCAATGTGGCATTCATTGATGGAAAGGTGCTCATGTGGAAGAAGAGCTTCAAAGAAGCTATCTCGATTGGGTTTAGAGTTGATACACTCTACCAGGTTGGAGGAAGTCCGCTGGGAGCAATGACATGTGATACTATTCGACAAACTAAACTATGGCGCCGAAGGTTTGGACACCTTCACTACAAAGCCCTTCCTGAAGCAAGGAAGGTGGTGACAGGGATGCCCGAGTTTCCAAATAATCATGAAGGTGTATGTAAGGGTTGTGCCGAAGGAAAGCATACAAGGGGACCTTTCCCCTCTAATGTCACAAAGACATCTGATGTCTTGCAATTGATCCATTTTGATCTATCTGGTATGCTGCCCGTGACATCCTTGGGAGGATGTTCATATTATATGACATTCATAGATGACTTCTCTCGCAAAACCTGGATATACTTCTTAAAGAAGAAGGATGAGAATTTCATGTGGTTCTGTACATTCAAAGCCTTGGTGGAAAATATGACAAGGAAGAAGATCAAGATTTTGAGAACTAATAATGGCACTGAATATGAGACAAACGAGTTCAAGGACTTTTGCAGAGAAGCTGGCATTAAGAGGGAGACCACAACTATCTATACTCCCGAGCAAAATGGTGTTGCTGAATGAAATAACAGGACCATTATGGAAGTTGCCCGTGCCATGCTATGTGACCAAGGTCTGTCGAAGTTTCTATGGGGACAAGCTGCGAACACTGCTGTGTACATACAAAACTGATGCCCGCATTCTGCTCTAGAATCCAAAACTCCCAAAGAGATTTTCTCTGGTAAGAAACCTGACGTCTCATAGTTTAGAGTTTTTGGATGTACCGTCTACTTTCATGTGCCGAAAGAAAAGAGAGCAAGTTGGATGCTTCTGGGAAGAAAGGAATGTTTGCGGGCTATAATGAAACTTCGAAGGCCTATAGAGTTTATGTGCCTGGTCAAAGGAAAGTGGAGATATGCCACGATGTCACCTTTGACGAAGATACTTCCCTGAGGAAAGTATTTAATCTTCCGAGATCTGAGGAAGATAATGAAGCAAGGCCTGGAAATCAAGAGGAACCGAAGGATGAAACGATGCCTAATGTTGAAGGACCAATGGATCTGAATGATCCACCTCCTTCACTGGGAAAGAGACCATCATGGCTCAGGGACACTCTCGAGGATGTTGAGAGACATGCTACCCCAAGGGGGACATTCCGTGAAAGCAAGAAGTCGAGTAGATACCAAGGGTATTTAGTAGCCATGAGTACTATTGTGCAATCCGACCCTGGATCCTTTGAGGAAGCCGTAAAGCATCAAGTCTGGAAGGATGCTATGCACGAAGAGTACGAGTCCATTATGAAGAATGATGTCTGGGATGTGGTTCCAAGACCAAAGGACAAAGCAGTTATCACCTCGAAATGGCTCTACAAGATCAAGCATGGATCTGATGGAAGTGCTGAAAAGTTCAAGGCAAGATTCGTTGCCCGTGGCTTCTCTCAAAAGGAAGGCATAGATTATGATGACATATTTGCACCTGTGGCCCGATATACCACCATTCAATCTATTATAGCCCTTACTGCTTCGCAAGGATGGAGTCTTCATCAGATGGATGTGAAGACCGCATTTCTGCATGGTGCGATAAAGGAAGGGGTATATGTGGAGCAACCTTTGGGGTTCGAAGTCCAAGATCGGGACACCCATGTCTGCAGGTTGAAGAAAGCCCTCTATGGGCTGAAGCAAGCACCCAGAGCTTGGTACGAGAGGATAGATAGCTACTTGATGAAGCTAGGTTTCACTCGAAGTAATGCTGATCCGAACCTTTACTTCAAAGTTGTCAAGGGAAAGCCTCTCATCTTGGTGCTGTATGTGGATGACCTCTTCCTGACAGGTGTTGACCCTCTCATTCATCAGTGCAAGAGGGAGCTCACTGCTGAGTTCGAGATGAAGGACCTAGGACTGATGCACTACTTCCTAGGCCTCGAGGTCTGGCAGAGACCTGGCAAAATTTTTCTTTCTCAAGGAAAATACATTGTGAAGCTTCTGGAAAGATTTGGTATGGTTGACTGCAAGTCCGTGTCAAAACCAATGGAGCTCAACTTCAAGAAGTTGAGTGGCAGCGCTGCTGGGCCCGTATTTTCTAATCCTACTGAGTATCATCAACTCGTAGGGGCCCTGATGTTCTTAGTGAACACCCGTCCAGATATATGTTTTGTAGTGAACACTTTGAGTCAACAGATGGTTGAGCCTCATCACTTTCACTGGGTTGGTGCCAAGAATCTTCTGAGATATCTTCGAGGCACGATAAACCATGGGCTGAGATACACTACCGGGAGCATGACACTCCTTGGATATACTGATGCCGATTAGGCTGGTAGTGTGGTGGATCGTAAGAGCACATCGGGATTCTTGGTTCTGCTTCAATCTCATGGATGAGCAGGAAGCAGAAGTCGGTGTCTTTGAGCACCGCAAAGGCCGAATACATTGCAGTGAGTATGGCTTGTTGTGAAGCAGTTTGGTTGTGAAAGCTCTTCAGTTAGTTGTTCAGACATGTGCTAGATACCACCGTGATACTCTGTGATAACCAGAGTGGGATTCGCTTGTCCGAGAATCTACTGTTCCACAATCGATCCAAGCATATTGATATCAGGTACCACTTTATCGGGGATATGGTACAGCGAGGCGCCATAAGGCTCAATCATATAGGAATTGATGAGCAGGTCACGGATATTCTCACAAAGCCCCTAGGGAAGGTCAAG
The DNA here is from genome assembly GCA_034641835.2 of Pinus albicaulis. Taxonomy (NCBI): domain Eukaryota; kingdom Viridiplantae; phylum Streptophyta; class Pinopsida; order Pinales; family Pinaceae; genus Pinus; species Pinus albicaulis. The sequence continues at coordinate 830,125,446 of CM076570.1, forward strand.
TTCCTAACCTTCCGTGACAGTCTTGGTATCGTGGAACGACCCTATGATGTGGATCCTGTTGGACGATGAGCTTTGGGAGCTCTAGGGGGCTTTGGGGATAGCTTCTCGGAGCTATAAGCAACCACATGGCTAGGCTTGCCGAACCTTGTTGGTGTGTTTGGGCCCCACCGTTGTGATTTTGAGTTGGTTCGCCTCTCATTATTTGTGCCCCGTATGCATCCTACCCATTGAGTTCAGGGCTCATAGGAAGTACCTCTCATATGGCCAATGAGGTGGGAAAAGCTAGAGACTAGTAGCAAAGACTGATGGACGCATCAGAGATTGTCGTACTCTCTATCTAGGATGGCACGGTTCAATGGTCAACCACGTGATCTGGGATCAAGTATAGTGAGGTTTCGGACCTCCAACTGACTTCGAGTCAAGGAAACCAACTTCGGGTTGGTATGAGACTCTTTGTGAGTCTGATAGAGGTTTCGGACCTCTGGGTTGAATCTATCAGCCGGGGAATGATGTCTTTGTGACTGACCCACTTTTGTTCTGAAATAAAGAAGCCAGCAAAGCAAGTTACAGCGGGATGACGCATGATGTTTGATTGCACAAGTGGATGGAGTTCTCCCTAGTTGAGAGGGAGTGTTAAAATTGGACAACTAGGTCCAAACTCCATGTTGTGATGCTCAGATGAAGATACCAATATTTTTATTGGGTTCCTCTTTTGGAGAGGTGTAAGAGCGATATAAAATTGATCTTAATCTGATGAGCAGAACATTTATTTTGAATTTATTTTTAGTAATTTCAAATATGTGTAGGTCGGCCTTAAGGTTTTACACCCCCAGCAAATGTGTCACACACCTCAATGATGGATATATATACAGTCAACGTTGGAGATCATTTCACTCATTTCAACACACATCATCTCCTCTTCTGATTTAGTACGAGCTCCTTGGAGGCAAATTCGGTTCACACGTGGGAAAGAGGACGAATACTGCAGCTAGGGTTTGACCGAATTTATTGCAGCTCACCGCAGCTAGGGTTTCCACGCTAGTTTGACCAGCGTTGACTTTGGTCAACGCATGGTCCAAAAGGGCTGAAAATTGGTGGAGACTTCGATTTTGGAAGGCTGTACACATTGGCACAAGAACCAAGGTCAAAAGGTTGACCGAAGACTGAGCTGCGTTGACTTTATTGCTGCTGCCCTGCGTTGACTTTTTCTGGAGAACGTTGAATTTTATGGGGTTGACTTTGGGTTGACCAAGTGATTGTTTTGAGGGTTGTTGTGACACAAGCTGGGTTGGCTGACCAAGGAGACTTTGCTGGTTGAAGCATCCTGCTGACCGCCGTAACGCACCACCACATTTTCCTGTTTCTGGTTTGTCTTCTATAGATCCTCTGGTATGTTCTATCAGCATTTTACTTGACTATTTATGTGATTGTTGTAGTAAAAAGTAAAGTTGCATCAAGCATAGAACATCTACATAAATTTACAATATGCTTATGTGTGATGATGAATTCCTAGATATATAACTATTAATGGTCATGAGTCCTAGGGTTTGGAAACAAGCCCTAGTCAAAGTTCAATGATCTAGGATGATGTTGTTTGGGAAATCTAAGGTTTTGCAGCTAGACCCTAGTAGTAGTCAAATTCTCTAGTATATGCAATATAACAATATGAAAAACTATGAATCTATATAGTGATTGCTGAGAATGTGTAAATGGAAATCTAGGGCTTACATCAAACCCTTGTAGAAGATATTCATCAAACCCTAGTAGAAGATATTCATGTTGTTGATTAAGTTGTGATTGGTTTTGATTGTTGGCACTCATGTATGAAATCTAGGGTTTACATGAAATCCTAGTAGGAAGTCCAACATATGAATTATAAAAAATTGTTAGATGCATTAATCTGATTTGTTTCTAAGGTCTGTTATTTAAAATAACTTGTCATATTGTTGAAAGTAATGTTAAGACCCTAGATGTAATGAGATTGATATTTTGATTGAGTTAATGATGTAATTTAGGGTTTGCAACAAACATGGGCAAGAAGTTGAAGTATTGAAGTATAGTCTCTTGCTGATTGTGTTTTTAAAGTCTAATGCTTCCGTTATTACAAGATTTTGTTATGACAAACTTCATGCTTCTATAGATCTGGTTGTACTTGCTATTTAAATTGTGCAGGTACATCATCTTCAAGATGGTGGAGATGTTCGTAAGAGAAGTTGATACGATAAGCATGATGAGAAGGATGGAAGCCATGAAAGATTCTTCAATGTCATAAGAAGAAAATTGATCTCCCTAAATTAAGAGGGAGCCTGGATAGAAGAAATCCCCTTGGTTGAGAGGGAGGGCATATCATAGTCTTGATTGGAGAAGGGACTTTGAAGAATATGTTGTTGGATGAAAGTAGGAAAGAAAATAGGAATCTTCTGTCAAAGATTCGGTTGATAGTCCTACTGTGATAAGTTGAGAAGCAACATCTAGTTGTCTGGAAAGACCTTGAAGGTTTGTATTTGATTATGTACATTCAAAGTGTACTATTGATTGGGGTTGTGTTTGTACAGGTAAATCTCTCGAAGTTTTGATAGCATACAGGGAGAGATTTGTTGTTGAGGCTTTGTGAGTGAAGCATTGCCTCGGAGGACATATGGCTGACACTTTGTCTTGATGTCTAGTTTGTTGAGAATTTAGTAGGCCAGTGTTTAATTCAATTCTCTTACTTGATAACTGCTTGTGTTATACTATAGCTTCTTTCTCTTTGATTATTGGTATTACAATAAGCAATACAGTTACCAAAACAATAAGAACAGTGACACAATATGTAGGTTGCAAGCCAGGGCCAAAACACCTCCTCTTGGGGGGGAAACCCGCAAATCTCTTCTTATAAATGCTTCAATTGACGAATACCAAGACCCTTGACAAAGACACTTGACACAAGTTTTCCTCCAAGACACTTGTCACTATCTCTTGTTCTTCTCAGCCTTCACACTTCTGTCCTCCTTTCTTGCATTATTCTGCACTGTCAGCTAGAGAGTCTCGGTCTCTATTCCGCAACCCTTGATACAGTGCTTTCGGCCGCCAACAATCTCCTTTCTTCTGTCCCCAAGAGTCTCCTCCCTTCAGTCTCCTTCCAGCACCCTTCTGCACTTGATTATAGCCCTTGTCGGAACTGAAGTAGTCCTGAAATAGCCTTCGGCCTTCGCTGAGATTGCAGAGGTGAGATGACAGATTTAGCCTGAATCTGTGGAGACCCTTACGTACTTATTTATAGCCTTCCTCTTTGTTGTATTACCCTTGACACCTTCGCACTGAAATCCGCACTTTCTATTACAAAGAAGACCAAGATACTTCGTGATACAATGAGGTCGAGTCACCCTTTATATAGTCACTCATCTTTGATATCTAGGCCGACATGAGATATGGAGGTAAGCCAACTTCTTCACAAGTAGAATATTGCCCATCTTTTGACCAACCTCAAGAGGTATAGTGACAATGTCTTGGAGTGTAACTTTTACATAAATGGCATGTCTTTTACATGTGTAACATGACTTCATATACATGACTCTTAATTACATTTATGACAAGATGACAAATCCTAAAAGACATGAAGAAGAAGTCTTTGACCTATAATAAAAACACCTTGCTCATGAAACTCATGAGGCAAGTAACATAATACATTTTATTATTCTTTGTCTTCTTCATAAAAATATAATTACAAGTCATTATGAAGACCTATCTTAGTTACACTTTTCAACATAGTTCTCAAAGTAGGAAAGGTGGTGTTGGTCATTGAGCTCTAACACGCACCTAGATCCCTGGGTTGATGGTTAGCAAGTAAGCTTGATGGTACCTATAGAGGTTGAAAGCTTTAGTCCATCTTAGTCCCACTCGGATATATTGCCCTAGTCAGGAATCTAGTCTGTGGTATTGCGGTGCCTAAATTGTTGAGAGACCTTGGATAAATTGCCCTAGTCAAGAATCTAGTCCATGGCATTGAGGTGCCTAAAAATTCTTCATAGTTCACATAGTTTGAGATCTTCCTTGTACTTGTATATTATGAATACCTCCCTAGTTAAGAGGGAGTGTTGAAGAATGTAACTAGGTTAGTTCTTCATTAATGTATTTGAGTCACTATGTAACATACTTGTTAAAAGAATAAAGAAAAGAATTTTTATTATTATTACAATGACTTATTAAAGCATGGGTTTCATGCTTGGGTCATTATGTTTTAGGTCAAAGTCCCCATTGAGGACTTCTAGGATTTATTCCGAGAGAGTCATTGTACATTTAAAAAGACCCTTCTTGGGCTTTTGAATCATTTAAAAAGGTTTCGTATTGAGTCAAATATGATTTGTCACCTCCACACCAAGTCAGCTTCAAGATGATCAAGTCGGCCTCAAGGAAGGCTATTCGACCTCACCTAAAGGCTATAAAAGAAGCAGATCGAATTCATTTGGAGGACATCATCTCAAGCAAGTTCGATATCTCTTTAGAAGCCAGAAAAAAGTGCAAAGTGAAGGAAAAGCGCTAAAGAAGTGTGAGTTTAGTCAAGCTGAAGGAGAAAAGGAAAATCGAAATTTTGATGCATCTCTCTCTCTTTGATGTCCTAGATTGGAAGATCGAAATCCCTTTTGTGTTGTCACTGCCAGTTGTTGCTTGATGTCTCTACCAAGACAAGTATAGGTCGAAGTTGTTGTTGTTGGGTGTTGTTGCCTCAAGAAGTTGTATTGGGTCAAAATCGAAGTTTCTAAGACAAGATCCAAGTATCTAACGCAAGATCGAAGTTACTGGGTCCAAGAAAGTGTTGTTGTTGCTACTTTTGTTGCCAAGTCAAAATAGGAACATCTGCAAAGGAAGAAGAAGGCTGACTTGGTGTGGAGGAAGTTTGTGTCAAGGTCTAGAGTCTTGGATTATCTCAGGAAAACTATTGAAGGAAAAATTATTGATTGGGTTTTCACCTAGAGTAGGGTTTTGCCCTTGTTGTCCACCTATATCTTGTGTCCTTGATCTATGTGTTATTGCTTTGGTAATTGCTTGATGAACTAAGAGAAAAGAAGATAATAAATAAGAAAACTAATAAGAATACAGGAACATCACAAGTAAATTATCAAGTACAAGAAAATCTTTCTGCCTTTCTGATTTTCTAACAACTAGGTCCTTCAACATCTTCTTGATTTGATGTGGAATCTTAACCATTGTTGTCCCTAGATATATCCTCAAAAATGGGTACCTCTTCTTCATAAAAATCAACTGGAACATCTTTTGATTTCTTGTAAGCCACATTTTCATCAAAGATGAAATTCTGGCTTACTTCAATACGACGACCTTCTTTAATGTAGATTATGTATGCTTTAGATTCAACACTATACCCAACAAAGATTCCCTTCATAATGGTAGGATCCAACTTCTTCCTTTTGTCCTTCGGTATATGCATATAAAAAGGACATCCAAATATTCGAAGATGATCCACACTCGACTCCTTTTCTGTAAATGTTTCTTTCGATGTCATGTTGTTGAGAATCTTGTGAGGATTTCGGTTCTGCAAATAGACAAATATTACGCATGCTTCCCCCGATAAGAATTGAGGGAGATCTTGATCATGTAGCATGGCTCCGACACATTCTTCAATTGTTTTGTTCTTCCTTTCATCCACACCATTATGTTCAAGATTATAAGGAACAATTAGCTCCCTCCTAATCCCTGCTTCCTTGCAAAACGTTGTAAGTTCCTTGGAGGTATATTCTCCACCATTTTCAGACCTCAGAATCTTGATCTTTCTTTTTGTCAGCTTCTCCACTTCAATCTTGAATTCTTGAAACTTCTCGAATACCTCATCTTTGTTCTTAAGGTATAACCATGTCTTCCTTGAGAAATTATCAATGAAGGTCACATAATATTGATGCCCACCAAGAGATTTTACGGCCATAGGACCACATACATCCATGTGTGAGATCGAGAACTTCCTTAGATCCGATATCATATTTTGCAAATGGTTTTTTCACGTTCTTTCCTAGAGCACAATCCTTGCAGGTCCCTTCATGTTCTTCCTTTAATTCGAGGATACCATTGGCCATTTGATTTAGAGATGGCAATATCATGTAATGAAGGTGTCCATACCTTCAATGCCATAGTTCATAAGGGCTCACATCTAAGTGAACTGGGGATTGAGATAGAGGTGTAAAAAGTTTATATAATGTTCCCTCACGAATCCCAATTACCCTAGCATGATCAATACTGGAGTCCTTACCCCAAACCAAAACCTTGCCATCAACAAAAACAATTCTATCACCCTTATCCTCTAGACAAGAAATAGAAAGTAAATTTTACTTCAAACCTGGGACATTTAGAATATTGTTGAGGTGAATACTTCCACCAAACTCGAGCTCCAACAAAGTAGATCAAATCCCTTTCACTGGATATGTCTCCAAGTTCAATCGAATGAGAGGAGGTTCCTTTTGACAAAGTTTGGAGTTGATTGCATTCACCTATCATCTCTGGAAGCACCATTGTCAAAAACCCATACATTGTCGTCCTTGAAAGTCCCAAAAAAAGTGAAAATAAACTTACATCCATCACTTCTTTTGCTAGCTTGGAGATGATCTTTAATATGTAACCCTAGATGGAAATAGTGAGATTCCCAAGATACTTGAAACCATCCTTCATAACCATTGCCATAGTGCCAACTAGGATGTGATCTTCAGTCTCCTTCTTGCACCTTAGCTCTGATACCATGTTGGAAATTCAAGAGACTTGTAGATTATAAACGATTTTTCTTAACTTGATAATTACTTGTGATATTAATTGGCCTTTTATCACTCATTATTTCTTATTCATCAAGCAATTACCAAAACAATGAAGATCACAACGAGACTGTAGAAAATACACCAATGGATTCAATTCAATCATGCAATGTACTAAAACAAGATACTGAATCCTTCTACAATATTTGCGAAATATAAATCACGATCGCTCAATCACATGCAAGTAAGAGAAAGAAGTAAATCAATCACACAACACAAGATTTTCCTAGGGAAAGCAACTACTCAAAACCCCTCCATCTCTATTTTATAATCAGCCAAGGAATCATGAAACAATACAATGCATGTGTGCTCACAAGAACCTCGTATATTCTACCAATCGTCTCACACTGATCTAAGTAAAATTGGACAAACACATAACCAATTTCCTACCCACCTTCAGCCTACCTTGCTCACGCAATCCCTAGGCAAAATAATTCATATTAAATAGAAATTCCAAAGTTCCTTGACTACACAATCCTTCATGGGCACCCTGTGACTTTATAACTGCACCTGGGCAGTTCGCTAATAATACAACTGATAGTTTACTTCCCTTTAAACATTGTCTCAACTAGGTCGTCATCAGAATTAACATGCATGCAACTATTAATAGTGAATCATCAGTTACTTGGTAGATCACTACTTGTGAATTAAATCTAATTTAATTCACTTGACCTCCCACTAGCTCATCACTCAGTTAGAACTAGTTAAACTGATTTTAACTCAATTAATTTGAGTTAACTAATTACACTCACACCACACTAGTGCTACAACTGCAACTGGACCCTGTAAATAATAGAATCAGCCTACATGCCTCACCTTTGACCCTCAACTCAAAATTCTTGAGTTAACTAAGTCTATCTCACTTAACTATTACAAGTTGTTATGAGATAAGATTACAGTTTATTGTCCAATTTATTTAAAGGATAAGTAAATTAGACGCCCATATTTAGGACTAATGTGTCACTGAATTCCTCACCCATGTGTGATTGGAATCCCACACTAGTATGTGGTGCATTTTCTTGTCGAATTTCAACACTCCCTCTCAACAAGAAAGGGATTACCAGCTACCTCGATCCTGCCTCTGTGGTATTCGAATTTGCTCTTCACAAGCACCTTCGTCAAGATATCTGCATCCTGATTTTCCGTGGGAATGTACTGCAACAACATAATGCGCCTCTAACACAATCTCCGAGATGGTGGTACTGGATGTCAATATGCTTGAACCTGTCATGGAATACCGGATTAACCGAGAGTTTTATGCAACTCCGGTTATCACAATGTATCACCGTCGGATCCATCTGATGACCAAACAAACCAACAAGTATCTTCCTCATCTAGATGGCCTCGCATGCAGCCTGACTAGTTGCCATGTACCCTGCCTCAGCTGAACTGAGTGCAACTGATCTCTGCTTCCTACTATACCAAGAAACTGTTGTTAATCCTATGCTCAAGATGCCCCCTTATGTGCTCTTCCTGTCCGATGGACTGCCTGCCCAATCTGCATCGATGAAGCCTTGAAGCTTCACTCCCGTTGTCCGTTTGTACCATAATCCATACTCTATAGTGCCCCTGAGATATCTCAACACATGCTTCCCTGCCTTCCAAAAGAGCTTGGTAGGCTTAACCATAGCTTGAATAAGTTGGTTAACTGTGTAGCATATGTATGGTCGTGTGTTCACTAAATACATAAGTGAACCCACAAGTTGCCTCAGAATCTCCATGGGTTTGTTGCCCTCCATGTGGAACTTCCTCAAAATCTCCTTGGCATACTTGCCCTGAGAGACAAATAGATCCCCATCTCTTTGCCATATTTCCAAGCCAAGGAAATAATGCAAGAGCCCCATGTCCTTCATCTCAAACTCTCTTGCAAGATCCTCTTTGCAAGAAGTTATGAGTTGCTCATCACTTGTCAGTATAAGATCATCAACATAAAGTAAAATAATCAAAAGCTTACCATTAACCACAATATGATATAGGTTCGCATTTGCTTCACTCTTTGTGAAGCCCAACCTGGTGAAATAGTTGTCGATCCTGGTGTACCAAGCACAAGGTGTTTGCTTCAGCCCATACAGTTCTCTCTTGAGTCTGCACACATGTGACTCCCTATCAAAGGTCTCAAAGCCTTCTAGTTGCTAAATGTACACTTCCTCAATAACTCCATTAAGAAAGGTTGTCTTTACATCCATCTGATGTATCTGCCACCCCATCTGCGTTGAGAGTGCAAGGATGGATCTAATCAATGAGTACCTTGCAACCAATGCAAAAGTCTCCTCATAGTCAATCCCCTCTACCTATGAGAATCCTCAGGCCACAAATCTAGCCTTGTATTTCTCCACACTCCCATCTGCTGCTTGCTTCACCTTGTAGATCCACCTGGATCCAACCACTGACTTCCCCACTAATCCTGGGACCACTTCCCATGTACTGTTTCTGATAATGGAATCATACTCCTCAACCATGGCATCAACCCATGTTGGTTGCTGCACTGCTTCCTCAAAAGAGGATGGTTTTGTCACAATACACTCGCTCATAAGAGCCATGTATCAAGTATACTTGTCTGGGGACCTTCTCTGCCTGCGTTGTGATGTAGGTGCACCTACATTCTCTGTCACATCTAGCATCAATCTGTCAGCCTCTCTGGTGCGCTCCCTACCATTTTTGGTGGATGGCTCTGCATGATTGGTTTCTGCCACTCCATGATCCTTTGCTTGTGGTTGCTCCACATCCTGAGGTTCATCCTTTAGAACTAAGAGTTCTTCTTCTACATGCAAGTCAAGCTCCCTCTCAAGGGATAATCGCATGGCTTTCTCCTCATCAAATTTAACATCTCTCCTGACAACTGTCATCCTGTTAGCCAGAAAATACACCCGATAGTTGTGGGGAGTATCAGTGTACCCACAAATATCCCAACCTCTGTTGTTGGTTCTAGCTTCTTCCTAGCATCTTTGGTCACATGGAAATACACAGATGAGCCAAAAAATTTAAAATATGAAACATTTGGTTTCTTACCTGAAAAAAGCCTCCTTTGGTGTACTCATGCCAAGTATCTGATGAGGACTACGGTTCTGCACAAATACCGTTGTGTTGCATGCCTCTGCCCGCGAATACAACAATAGGCCTTGATCATGTAACATAGCTCGTGCTGCTCCCACAATTGTTCTGTTCTTTCTTTCTTCAATCCCATTCTGTTGTGGGTTATGAGGTGCAATCAATTCTCTCTGAATTCCTTCTTTGGCACATAAGTTCTTGACTTCATTAGAGATATACTCACCACCATTGTCGCTCCTTAGAGCCTTCACCTTCTTCCCTGTATCTTTCTCTACCAGTGCTTTGAACTCACAAAACTTGGAGAACATCTGATCTTTCTTCTACAGAAAGAAAATCCAGCACTTTCTAGAAAAATCGTCAACAAAAATCACATAATACCTGTGCTTTGTTGTGGAAGCTGTTGAGAATGGTCCACACACATTTGAGTGAACTCTCTCAAGGATTGTCGTTGCTCAGTTCTCCTTCTCATGAAAGTGTGACCTTTGTATACTTCCCCATGGTATATCCCTTGCATGTGTCTATCTGCGCAAGAGTACCCTTTGGAAGACCTGTAGAAATCTGTTACACGATCCTCAAAGCACTATGGTGTAGATGGCCCAATCTCCTGTGCCATAACTCACCTGTATCCCGGCTCACCACCTCCCCTGTTTTATTGCTTAATTTTGCGCAGCCATCTACATCAAGTGTGTAGAGGTTCTTCACACGAACCCCAATCTTCTTTACCTGTCTTGTGGCTTTGTGACGAAGGAACGCATTTCCTTCACTGAAAACCACATCATATCCAAGATCCTCCAACATAGCAACTGAAACTAAATTCTTTTTCAAGTCTTGTAAATGCATGACATCTTTTAATATGAAAGGTTTACCTGACTATCTCTGGAAAGTAACTGTACCAATCCCGATAGCGCTATACCTCCCGTCATCACCCATCTTGATGTGCATCTGAAGATCCTCCTCCTCCAAGCTACTAAAGAGTTCTTTGTTTCCTGTCATGTGGAAAGATACTCCACTATCCAAGTACCACATAGATCCCATCACAGTTGACACCATGCATGTGATGAGAGAGAAGTCCAACTCAAACTGTGAGGCTAAAGCTTCACCCGCTGCAGCTCCCGGAGTCTTCTTGTTGTTCTTCTTTTGTGGACAATTTGTGGCATAGTGTCCATGATCATGACAGTGAAAACATTTCACCTTTGACATGTCACGTTTCTTGCCTTCTTTGTCGGTCTCAGATTTGGAATAGGACTTCTTCCCCTTCCCCTTCTTTGCCTTACCAACCCAGGCACAATTTTCCTCATCATCAATCTTGGATGAGGATCCATCCTTGGCATTCCGTCGAAACTCTTCTTGTACCAAATCCGACCATAGTCACTCCCAATCTGGTAACTTCTTCCTCCCATTCACAGAGTCCTGGTAACTATGCCAGCTCTTGGGAAGGCCTAGAAGTGCTAGGCTCACAAAGTCATCATCAGCTACAATAATCCCAACACTTCCAAGCTCATCTCGACATTGAGTGAACTTGGTCAAGTATTTCTAGATTGTGTCGCCCTTCTCCATTTTGATTTTCCTGAGTTTGTCCTTGAGTGCCAATTTTCTGTGGTCATTGTTGCTTTGAAACAGATCTATCAAGGCCTTCCACATAGCATATGGAGTTGCCTCGCCATGGAGACTCGATACAATATGATCTCGAACTCCCTCTAATAAGATCCTCCTCGCCTTTGCGACATTCTTCCTCCATGCTTCATGCTACGCAGCATCCCCCTGATTGGGTTCAAGAATATCAGTGTCAATGAACTCCTTCAAACCATTATCCTCCAATACTGCCTCCATCATGTCCTTCCATGCAATAAAGTTCAAATTCCCCTTGAGTGCATATTCGAGTCTCAAGCCATTGAAAGACATCCTGGTCAGCTGTTAGCTCCAAAGAATATATCTACAAATTTGAATAATGTTTAACACAAACTCAATTTCTTCTCCACTATTATGATTCCTGGCACTCTGATACCATGTAGAAATTACACCAATGGATTCAATCTGATCATGCAATGTACTAAAACAAGATACTGAATCCTTCTACAATATTTGCAGAATATAAATCACGATCGCTCAATCACATGCAAGTAAGAGAAAGAAGTAAATCAATCGCACAACACGAGATTTTCCTGGGGAAAGCATCTACTCAAAACCCCTCTATCTCTATTGTATAATCAGCCAAGGAATCATGAAACAATACAATGCATGTGTGCTCACAAGAACCTCATACACTCTACCAATTGTCTCACACTGATCTAGGCAAAATTGGACAAACACATAGCCAATTTCCTGCCCACCTTCAGCCTGCCTTGCTCACGCAATCCCTAGGCAAAATAATTCCTATTAAATAGGAATTCCAACCTTCCTTGACTACACAATCCTTCATGGACATCCTGTGGCTTTATAACTGCACCTGGGCAATTCGCTAATAATACAACTGATAGTTTACTTCCCTTTAACCTTTGTCTCAACTAGGTCGTCACCAGAATTAACATGCATGCAGATATTAATAATGAATCATCAGTTACTTTATAGATCACTACTTGTGAATTAAATCTAATTTAATTCACTCGACCTCCCACTAGCTCATCACTCAGTTAGAACTAGTTAAATTGATTTTAACTCAATTAATTTGAGTTAACTGATTACACTCACACCACACTAGTGCTACAACTGCAATTGGACCCTGTAAATAATATAATCACTCTACATGCCTCGCCTTTGACCCTCAACTCGAAATTCTTAAGTTAAATAAGTCTATCTCACTTAGTTAACTATTACAAGTTGTTATGAGATAAGATTACAATTTATTGTCCAAATTATTTAAGGGATAAATAAATTAGAGGCCCACATTTAGCACTAATGTGTCATTGAATTCCTCACCCATGTGTGACTGAAATCCCACACTAGTGTGTGGTGCATTTTCTTGTTGAATTTCAACAGAGACAAAGTACACAAGATATAGGCTCCAAGCCAGGTCAAAACCCCTCCAAGGGAAAAACCCAGAAAGAATGCTTCTCTTCTTATAGAATCTTCTTACAATGAGACTTCCAAGACCCAAAGACCAAAGCCCAAAATCCTCCCAAGCACCAAGACAACCCTCCAACAAGATCTTCAAGGTAGCTTCAAAACTTTGACCTTCTACAACATCGCTCTAGAATTCCAGCCCTTCGCTCTAGAATTTTGGCCCTGTAGACACACTTCATAATTTCGGCCCTACAATTTCAGCCTCCTCCAACTAGCAGCTACACAGAAACCCTAGCAGCTTCACAAGTGTGGACAAAAAAAAAGATATAAACCCAAAAGACTTCGACTTCTTCTTCCTTCCTTCGTCCTTCAAACTCTTTCTCCTTCTTCGCTATTGCAAATCGAACTTGAGATGAGTGAGTGCTTCAAATGAGTCAAGCTCCTTCTATTTATAGCCTTCTTAAGGGGTCGAATAGCCCTCCCTTTAGGCTAACTTCTCCTTGCTTGGGCCGACTTGGCCTTGGAGGAATAAATGGCTTTTCTCAACTCGAAATAAATATTTTCTTTTGTTTACAAAGAGTCCAAATGGGACCATAATACATGACACAAATTCTTCTTTGTCCTAGAAAGACCTGTAAGCACGAAGAACATGCTTTTGACCTAGTCTTGAGCATGAAACCCATGCTTTGAATAAAATAAAATTATTTTTCTTTATTTTTCTATCCTTATACAAAATATGCAATGTCATGTTTACAAACGATCATTATGAAGACCGAACCTAGTTACAATTTCCAACAAATCCCACTCTACCTAGTCACTTTCCTCTTGTTTTGGCACAAGTTATTGAAAGCAATTTTCTTCCGAATAAAATTGTCAAGTTGTGAGGGTTCAATTATCTAAGGTCGATTCCTTCCTAAAGAGCAATTGATACCTTGCTGAAGCCAGTCAATCAAAGCCTCTTAAAGACACACGGATCTATTCTGAGGCAGGATATTGACAAAATCTCTGAGGGAAAAAACGAGCCTCCTAAGGCTAGCCTATACGCAGTTCTCCTGAGACAAGATTGTGATAGCATTCCTGAAATAAAGCAAAAATCTTCTGTGCATAAACATGGATCACTCAGACAAGAAGTCAAGCTCTTCCTAGGACTGCGAATTCATTCTGAGGTTGTAACTTCAGCACAAAGTCTTGTCCGAGCACAATAGGCTAGCCTTCAGCCCCTTTTTGGGCAACGAGTCATCAAAGAAAGACATTTGAGTGCCTACAAGAGCCTTTATCCATTGCGGACTGATTCAAATGGACCAAAGATCCATATCAGGCTGCAGGTATCTACAGAAAAGCAATTGAGCTTATTGGCATTATTCTTCCAATCCATGGATCATCACAAGACAGTGCAAGTGTGACCAAGGGTCCATCTCTATCTGCGGGAATCCTCAGGAAAGTAACCCAGTTTCTAAAAATTGCTTTCCCTGTCTGCGGATCAAACACAGGACAATCTATATTTCTATTGTAAAATATTAGGGTAACTTTACAGTTGGTAGAATCTAGTTGAACTTGGTTTCATGTTGTAGCTAGTCAATCAAATCACTGATAGTTGTAAACAACATTGTGAAGTATTGGATTTGCTTCTGTTATAATTGGCAACTAGGGCCAAATTCCACTTTAGATAACTCATTTGATGGAGATGATGATTACATTAAATTCCTCCTTTCAAGAGGACCAAAATCGACCTAAAGATCATCAAATTTGAACAAGCATAAATGTGTTTTCAAATTTATGCAAAATGACAAGGTCAGCCACATCATCATGTAGGCTCAAGAAGCCCAATGAACGTGTCACTTCACCCTCAATGACTTGTATAAATATAAGTGACCTCTCACCTCATTTGGCATCAATCACACATTCTTCTCTCTCCTTCTCTCATTGGTCCGTACAGCTATTGGGCAGATATTTACTCTCACACATGTGGCAACGAGGACGAATTTTTCTGGGCAGATTGCAAGGCTGAAATTTCAGAGTTGTTGCAGGGTTTGACCAACGTGGGAAACTTTCGTTTTGGCAAGTCGTACAGTTTGGCAAGAAACCAAGGTGATCTAAGCACTTTGACCACAAAGATAATTGCAGGTTGACCACATATTTCAGGGTTGAAATTGACCAAGTTTGACCACTGACTTTGGGACTGTTTTGGGTTGATTTTGACCATTTGTTCAGGACAAGTTTGACTAGGTATGACCGAGCTACTTTGAGGATGTTTTACTGCTGCGTTGACAATCTTTAACTTTCTGGTTAGGGCTGAATTTGACTATAGTTAACTACAGATTTGACAGGGTTGTTTTGGCTTTGATTTGGCAAGTCAACTTTGACTTTTCGTACTCTCTCTCTCTGCTGAACATTTGATATAATAATAATAATAAGAATTGATCAAAGGGTTTTACCCATCTTGGGGTTTTTCCCTGACATCCACCAAATTTGTTGTCCTCTTGTCTTGCCTTGTCTTCTGCATTTTATTTTATGTTCTACCTACAGTTACTATCAATGTGATTTACGGATAATGTGATTGCTATTGGAAAACTAAATTGGAAATTGTCATTGGGCTGCTAAAGGAACGTTGAAGTAATTGTGTTAAGCATAGAACATACCATTGTTAACTAAAATTAACTTGGGGATCAAAGCACAGGTTAAGACAAAGCCCAAACATGAGAGAGAAAAGCAATCATTAAGGGAGATATGTTGGACAAAGATTATTGGACAAGTCTCAATGGCCTCTACATCTTACTTCAAGACTGAGGACAAGCTCAATGACAAATTTGACTATCATGCATGGAAGACGACTTTGGACTTGACTTTGGATGAGTATTGGACTATGTGCAGGGAAAAGTGGTGGAGCCTCCTTCAAATGCACTAGTTGCTGATAGGACGAAGTATAGAAAAGGTGAGGTCAAAGCAAAGAAAATTTTGATTGACGCCATTCAAAAGCATCTGGTTGCCTATATTTCTGATTTGGGAACTTCTAAAGAAATATATGATAAGTTGGTTGGGATGTTCAAAGAGAACAATGCAAATCAAATCCCCTTTCTCAAAAACAAGTTGAAGGATATTAAGATGGATAAAGGGGAGTCTATCCAATCCTACTTCATGACAATAACACAAATCAAGAATGACCTACTTTCTATTGGAGAAGTTATTGTTAACAGGGAGCTCACTCTCATTGCACTTGGAGGTCTTTCAAGACCATGGGATGTATTTACCACCACCATTCTCAACAATGACAGGATACTTTGTTTCGATGAGTTATTGGCTAGATGCACTCAAGAGGAGACTATGATGATGGAGAGAGATAAGCCCTCACTCAAGAGGAGACTAGGATGATGGAGAGAGATAAGCCCTCAAATGGAAATTAGCCTAATGTTTTCTCCGCTCATACAAAGAAGAAGTATAATGTTGGTCCAAGGAGTCAAGGTCAAGGGTTCAAGCAAGGATTCAAAGAAGGAAGGAAAGGAAGGTGCTACAATTGTAACAGGTTCAGCCACTATGCTAGGGAGTGTCCTCACAAGAAGGACTCTCCAACGGATGTCGACAACAACAACAACAATTACAAAGGCAATGGCAATCCAAGGAACAACAAAGGAAAGAGGAATGCTCCTACTACTCGAAATGGAAATGGTCGACCTCCCAAAAGGACAAGAAATGTCAGGTATGATGAAAGTAATGTTGTAGAAAAACAAGATGAATTCTATCTTATTTATGCTATATCTACTGCCTCTCCTCTGAAAATTTTGGATCATTGGTTGATTGATAGTGGAGCCTCAAGGCACTTCACTAGATACAAGGAGGTCCTCTCAAATTTGATTGAAAAGAGGACTAATCTAAAGATCATACTTGGAGATAATGCCACCTACACCGTGAAAGGGATAGATACTCTCACTCTTCACTTGAATCATGGTCAAACCATTCATCTACATTAAGTATTATATGTGCCTAATTTGAAGAAGAACATGGTGTCTATTTCTGCGATGGAAGACAATGGCTTCAAGGTAGCATTCATTGATGGAAAGGTCTATATTTGGCAAAGAAACCCTAAAAATGCATTTACTCTTGGATTTAGGGTTGATGGTCTCTATCAAAGTTGGTGGAAGTACTTTGGGAGCTTTAGCAAGCGATACTTCTCTTCAATCTGAACTATGGCACCGAAGGTTTGCCCACTTGCATTACAAAGCCTTACCTGGGGTAAGGAAGATGGTCACTAGTATGCCCAAGTTTAACATGAACCATGAAGATGTTTGTCAGGGTCGTGCACCTGGGAAACATATAAAGAGACCATTCCCTTCTAGTGAAAGCAAGACAACCGATATTCTTCAATTGGTCCATTCTAACTTGTCTGGTATCTTTCCCGTAACATCATTAGGAGGATACTCATATTATGCAATCTTTGTGGATGACTTATCTCGCAAAACATGGATCTATTTCTTGAAGAGAAAGGATGAAGTGTTCAAATGGTTTCGTTCTTTCAAAGCATCAGTGGAAAATCAAACCAGTAAGAAGATCAAGATACTAAGGACCAACAATGGAACCAAATATGAATCAAATGAATTCAATGACTTTTGTAGAGAGGTTGGCATTAACAGGGAGACAATTGTTCCATACACTCTTGAGCAGAATGGTGTTGTTGAAAGAAAGAATCGAACGATTATGTAAGCCACCTGTGCCATGATCTATGATCAAGGTCTACCAAAGTTCTTATGGGGAAAAGTTGCCAACACTGTCGTATATGTTCAAAATAGGAGCCCTCGTCAAGCGTTGGACTTCAAGACACCCGAGGAAGTTTTCAATGGTAATAAACCTGATGTTTCTCATTTTAGAATATTTGGTTGTCCAGTGTATTTTCATGTGCCTAAAGAGAAAAGGAATAAGTTGGAAGCTTCCAGGAAGAAATGAATATTCATCAGCTACAGTGAAAATTCAAAAGCATATAGAATCTATGTGCCTAGTTAAAGAGATGTGGAAGTAAGCCATGATGTCACCTTCGATGAAGATACTGCCCTTGGGAAAGCTAGAGATCTCCCTATCCCAAGGAAGGACAAAGATGATGCTGCTAAAAAACAAGATGAACCTTCGATGGATGAGCCTATGCCCGATTTTGATGGTCCGATGGATCCTATTAATCCACCACCTAGTGATCCCTCTACCTCAAGGAAAAGGCCACTATGGCTCAAAGATACTCTCGAAGATATTGAAAAACACACTGCTCCAAGAGGGACATTTCGCAAAAGTAAGAAGTCAAACAGGTATCAAGAGTAATTAGTTGCTATGAGTACTATTGTTCAAACCGAGCCATGTACATTTGAAGAAGTCGTAGAGCACCAAGTCTGGAAGGATGCAATGAATGAGGAATATAAATCTATCATGAAGAATGATGTCTAGGAAGTGGTGCCTAGACCCAAGGACAAGTCTGTAGTCACATAAAAATGGCTATACAAAATTAAACATGGGGTGCACACTGATTCAAACGGACTAAAGATCCATATCAGGCTGCAGGTACCTACAGAAAAGCAAATGAGCTTATTGGCATTATTCTTCCAATCCATGGATCATCACAGGACAATCCAAGTGTGACCAAGGGTCCATCTCTGTCTGTGGGAATCCTCAGGAAAGTAACCCAGTTTCTAAAAATTGTTTTCCCTGTCTGCAGATCAAACACAAGACAATCCAGATTCATAGATTAGGGTAACTTTACAGTTGGTAGAATCTAGTTGAACTTGGTTTCATGCGGTAGTTGGTCAATCAAATCACTGATATTTGTAAACAGCGTTGTGAAGTATTGGATTTCCTTGTGTTAAAATTGGAAACTAGGACCAAATTCCACTTTAGACAACTCATTTGATGGAGATGATGATTGCATTAAATTCCTCTTTTCGAGAGGACCAAAATCGACATAAAGATCATCAAATTTGGACAAGCAGAAATGCGTTTTCAAATTTATGCAAATTGACAAGGTCGGCCACATCATCATGTAGGCTCAGGGAATCCAATGGATGTGTCACTTCACCCTCAATGACTTGTATAAATATAAGTGACCTCTCACCTCATTTGGCATCACTCACACATTCTTCTCTCTCCTTCTCTCATTGGTTCGTACAACTATTGGGCAGATGTTTTCTCTCACGGGTGGCAAGGAGGACGAATTTTTCTTGGCAGATTGCAGGGCTGAAATTTCAGAGTTGTTGCAAAGTTTGACCAGACACTTTGACTCATCCTTTGACTGCATTTTTTTGTGGAAAAAATTCATTTTTGGCAAACTGTACAGTTTGGCACAGAAACTGAGGTGATCTAAGCACTTTGACTGCGGAGATAATTGCAGGTTGAATGCACATTTCAGGGCTGAATTTGACCAAGTTTGACTGCTGACTTTGGAACTGTTTTGGGCTGATTTTGACC
Source organism: Pinus albicaulis (assembly GCA_034641835.2). Lineage (NCBI taxonomy): Eukaryota > Viridiplantae > Streptophyta > Pinopsida > Pinales > Pinaceae > Pinus > Pinus albicaulis. The sequence continues at coordinate 830,144,720 of CM076570.1, forward strand.
ATCTATTCAAGCCGAATTTGACTAGGTATGACTGAGCTACTTTGAGGATGTTTTACTGTTGTGTTGACCATCTTTGACTTTCTAGTTAGGGCTGAATTTGACTGCAGTTAACTGCAGATTTGACAGGGCTGTTTTGCCTTTGATTTGGCAAGCCAACTTTGATTTTTTGTACTCTCTCTCTCAATGCTGAACATTTCATATAATAATAAGAAGAATTGATCAAAGAGTTTTCCCCATCTTGGGGTTTTTCCCTGGCATCCGCCAAATCTGGTGTCCTCTGTCAATCTATTTATCTACAGTTACTGTCAATGTCATTTATGGATAACGTGATTGCTCTTGGAAAACTAAATAAGAAATTGTCATTGGGCTGCTAAAGGAACATTGAAGTAATTGTGCTAAGCATAGAACATACCAATGTTAACTAAAATTAACACCTTGTTCACTGGGCAGTCAGCCCTGTTTATTGGAGATTTGTGGAGAATCTTATTGCTTCGTTTCTTTATATATGGGTATCATTACTGTTGAATGTATTGTTTGTTCATAAAGAGGTATCTACAGTAGAATAAGTGAGTGTTTCTCTGTTGAGCAAGAAAACCTAAGCCGAAAATTACCCTATTCCTTTACAGATTTATCTATCTGTGGCAGCAAATTAATTTTCTAGGCAGCAAAGTCTTCCTGAGGCTGCAGACTGGTTTTCTAGGGCAATGAAGATACTCCTAGAAACAGTCGACTGGTTTTCTGTGGCAGTGAAGATTTTCTGAGGCAGTGAGGGCTGCGTTCAACAACTCTAAGGCAGCGAATCATCTTGTCTGAGACAGCGAGGCTGGGATCAATCCCTCTGAGTCAGAAAACCAACTTCCTCAGGCAAACAAGGTCTGGAACCTGGTTCTGAGGCAACAAATGCTGGAAGAAGGGCAGCAGCTGGTTGTCTCTTGTCAAAAAGGGTAGCAGGCTGCCAGAAGTTGAATGCTATCCTACAGTAAGCTGATTTAAGGTCAAATTCAAGGCATCAAGTGACCAAGGGGTTCCACACAGGAATCTGAAGCTGCAGTTGGTTGACAGCGAGGAGCTAAGGGAGAAATCAAGGTCAGGATAATACTATAGAATAGCAGCAAGGTGTGCTGGTGTGCTAGCTACAGCTGTGAGTCTAGAAACTACATTGTGTTATTGGGAAAATTGTGGATTTGTACAACTGTTACGTACTTGTTGAATTGGCCTTACTTATAGTGTTGCTGGTGAAATCAACTGTTTATACTATTTGTGCATTCAGTAATCATCACTTTTTAAAGATTGAAGTACTGTAATACTGCTATAGCATACAATTCTGTCATGTACTCATTGAAACCCTAACCCAGAATTTCACCCCTAAGGGTAATTTTTCCAAGAGGGATATTACAGGTCATCCATCAACCCTTTGTGTGAATCCATTTGATAGTGTAACTGTGTATTGAATCTAAACATGCATCAACTCATCATCAGTCCATGTAACTATGCATCGAATCTAATTGTTGCTTTGGGTGCAGTGAATATGGATATGCCACATCGAGCACTACAACATTAAGGTGCACAACAGAACAGAGTTTATATGGGCCTCGGCTAGTTTCAATTTTAATTTTAATTTTTTCCAAACATACTACTGTATCCAAAATAGTAATTCAGTGAAAACTCAAGTTTTTTTTCCCAAAACATACTGCTGTATCAAAAATAGTAAATACTAATTAGGTGAAAACTTAAGTTTAACATGGTGGAGACAAAAAGTCACGAGTCTGTGGTCTGGTGGCAAGTTGGAGCATTTGCCATGATGATGATGACCCAGGTTTAAAGCCCAATGGGCACACTCACTCTGTTAATGTGGTTGACCGAGTCTTTCTAAGGTCTGTCTGGGTCGTGTTGAGGGTGCAAAACACTGGTTCTGTGCTAATGTGGAGTATTATCATTAGCGATCCCCTTGATAATATGCAGAGTGCTTTTAATCGTGGTCCCCGTGATTATAATGTTTTTGCAAGTGAGACCAGGTAGAGTTCTTGATGAATTTGATGGAACAAGAAATGGTGGTCCCATGATAACGGGCTCTTTGCATAATATTCAAGTAAGAAATCCTGGGTAAATTTAAAGGAATAGATAATGATGTGGCCCCCCTAATAATGTGGACTTTTGCTAAAAGAGGCCAGCTGTAAGTAGGGTGAATTCAACTGAATAGATACTCTTCAGCTGTTAGCGGAATGCATTCTGATTGTAAGCTATGTACCCTCTCCAGTCAAAAGAGGTGTACGACAAAATGTAAAAAAAAAAACAAATTACAAAATAACAGCTCACCCGCATGCATTGGAAAGGCGTACACTCGCTCCTTGGCGTGCTCCGACGCCCTGAAGTGCTTAACCACGCCATTAACATCAATCATGTTCAACGATCCACAAACCGATGAAACAACCTCGGGCTTCTCCTGCTGATCAGAACTTCCAGAGAACCCAACATCAGTCATCGTAGACAATACTTGTATTTGCCCATGGGAGATATTTTCCAAGTACGGTGCAGAAGATTTCACTCGCTCGTCTAGCAATTCGGATGAATAAATGGCGCGGTCCCCCGCAATTAGGGCCAAAACGGATGAATGAGGTCGACCCAGTTTCTGCTTAGTAACGGCAGGAAAATCAGCAACCTGCACGCCTCTGCCCGGGAAAACTTCCATAGGCTCTCCGGTCTCTGAAGTTGGAATGGGGGAAACTTCCCTCGCTTGCCTTTTAACTGGTTGCGCTTCTCTGGTCTCCGCCATTATTGGTTCTTCTCCTCTCTGAGAAACGCTTCCATTCCTCGATAGAATGCCTGCCCCCTCCCGTTTTCGTGTGAATTTGATCCTTATTGCCCCTGTTTCCTCCATTGAATCTCAAAACCTTCAGAAAATTTGAATATGTTGTGAAGATAGAAAATTTAAAAAAAATGATGGATGTGGGGGAAGAATAATAAGGGCGTAGTACCTGGAGGAATGGACGGAGACGGGGCATCCGCTGACATGGCTATGCTCTGCAGCGGCCTCTGTTGTTTTCCGGTCTGTCAGTGCCGAGCGTAGTCCACCGCGGGAGTTTGATTTGCTGGAGTTGCATGGTCCATGGTTCGATTCGGGTAGAGTCAAAATTCCTTAAACGGATTTTCGTGGACTGGAGAGTACTAGGTTTTATATGTGTATTTTACCAGGTAGGTTTAAACTCGTGGTGAATACAGACTCGGAGGACCATAGCTGATAATACCTTTCGATTTAGAATGGTTGACGTTTTATTTTATTTTAAACAATATATGTTTTTTTTCCTTGTGTTTTATAATTAAATGGATTCTTCTTTTGGTTTTAAAATATGATGGAGAGCATAAGATCCGAGGGATACCTTTAAGTTAATTAAGAGTTGTTTGGATTACTATAATAAAGTTATGGTAATCATTATTAATATTACTATAGATGTAGGGATTAAATTTTTAAAATAGATGAAAGGATTAAAAAAAAAAATTTAAGGGGGTGTAAAATGAATTTATACTCACTTTTAATTATATATATATATATATATATAAAAGCTTGTAATTTTTTAATATGTTTTATGATTATTTTAATTCAATATACATAGCATTGGTTTTATAACATTTAAAATTATATATTAATTAGTAATTATTAATTATATTTTTATATTTTTTGAATAAGAAATTTTTAATTGATAATTAGAAATGTATTTATAATGAAGCTAGAATAATCATTATAAAATTTTCACAATTATTATTTATCATTAGTGAGAAATTTGAAGAAATTTTTATAACTTCCAAATTTTGTTTTTTTTAATGATATAGAATTAATGAGAAGTTGTTTTTTGAATAAGAAATTTTTAATTGATAATTAGAAATGTATTTATAATGAAGCTAGAATAATCATTATAAAATTTTCACAATTATTATTTATTATTAGTGAGAAATTTGAAGAAATTTTTATAACTTCAAAATTTTGTTTTTTTTAATGATATAGAATTAATGAGAAGTTGTTTTTTGTCTCATTTGATTGGTTGTTGGGAAGGCTAGACTATATGCATAATTTCAATCTCTTCAAAAGAGCACTAGACAAGAAGCTAACAATATCTTCTAAGTCCAAAAAGCTAAAACATATAGTTGGGCCACTTAAACTTAATGTTTAATTAGTGATTACAAAATTGTTGCATAAGATAAAACTAAAGAAACAAAAAGACAATTAAAATGAATTATATAAATCGGTCGCTTTGACTTGGATGGGCTTCTTGTTACTGCTTGGAGAGAAACCTGATTCAGGAAGGATGCCCATGTGTTTTTCAATGTGTCCTAGCCTTTGATATGTTACTATCAGTTATCTTTACATGTGATCCAAAGCGAGAAGAATGTCCTCTCTATTTTCATTTTTGTCTACCAACACTCTACCTAGGAGAAAATTGAGATATCCATATTGTACATGTATTGATTATATCTTCCACAATTATGTCCAATGTCACGAACCTAATCAGTCACATATGTAAGCACTTTAGTATCTATAAGGGTGTGACGTTCATCTAGTAATTCCCTTTCAACCTAAGATGGTTCTTCTTGCACTAGTTGTGGTGTGAGTTCTCTAAACCTTGATGCAGAGCTTTTCAACCCTCAATTGGGCCCGAGTATGCCCACATTCTTGATATTATGCATCTCCTCGGCAAACACAAGCATGGTGATGTGACATGGTGCCTTCCTTTGGAGCTATTAGGAAATCAAATTCAACTACAACTCTTTGCAGGCCACGAGCAGAAGTTTCATGAGAAATTACGCCTATGATGTGAGAAGCCAATGAGAGTTGATTATGCCTTGGGAGGAGGTTTGAAGCTCCCAACAACAAGAGGACTGTTAATGCCTTTTGGAGAGCAGGAAGGCCCTCTCTCATAGGTGAGTTTGTCACCTTCCCCCTATCTAGATATAACAAACCACGCAAAAACAAAGATAATGAAAAAGAAAAATAAAATCCCAATGGAGTAGACTGTGAACCCACACGACCAAATCAGGTCACCTTCCACGACCTGCAAGCAAGGCAATGTTTGAATTTTCTGACATAACCAGTTTAGTTGTTTCCTTCTCAAACTCAATTGACGCACTAGAAGAGCTTTAAAATGTCTAAAAAATAGCTCAAAAACCTCGGAAGCAAGCTTGTGTTTCCACCCTAATCCATCAACAAGGATTTCAATATGTTTGAAAGCCAAAAATAGCAACCTAAATGGACACCAGAGAGGTATAATCATGAACCACCACTGTATTATATGGGAAAAACACTAATATTGGGTGCATTGAGAAGGTTTTGTCCCCATGTTGCCACTCTGAGACTCAAACCCTGGCTAGAGGCCTCCCATGAAGTGAAGCATAATGAAATACTTGAGTTGGAAATTGGACCTCAACCCCTTATCATGCCACCAAATGAATGCATTATGTGTGATACTAGACAAAATGACAAGCATGTCAGGCAAGCAAATATCCATTTCATATATGGTTTCAACATTACTGTATGTCGCCTCATCAAACGTCAATTGCAATGTCTGAAGACGAGTTATGTGCAGACCGTTGGGAAGCGAGTGAATGACCCCCCTGTGTTTGTTGTATGCAATATAACAAACATTGTGGGGGTGTGCTGCCATGTCCCATGGGCATATGGCTTGCTGGGACGGTGACAGCCCGCCCCCCACACTTTCTTGATTTATACACCCCATCTAAGGATATAAATATTCTTATTTATAACTATATGTTTATTAATAAATTTATTAAGTTATATATATATAATTTGATTTTTAATTTAATGATCTAGCATGAACATCTCTTCCATATTGGGATGTAAAGCACCTTTGTGCAATGTGAATGTCATAGTTCATACTAAGTTTTACTTTAAAGGCATTAAATCTATGGAGTGAAGGTGTTGCCATAAAAAATCATTACAACTAATTAATTATAGTTGTGGTCATATTCACAATGTTAGTTTTAAATTATGTATATGTCTCTTGGATAATTTATGTATGGTTGTAATTAAAAAAGACATCGTAAAGATGTTAATAACATTTTTCCTTAATGATTAGGTAAAGAAAGTGATTATTTTTCTATGAAGGTTTAAATGGTTTTGATATATATTTTTTGTTTTTATGAATTGTCTTCTTCACACAAATAAGTTGTTATTGTAGTTGGTATATATAGCATGAGACCTAGGTGACTTTAATGAAATAGATACTCCCATGTGTAGTGGCTTAATGAAAAGAGTATTCATTAAATGTTATAAGTAGACTACAATTCCTTGTAATACTTCTAGATTACGGAAGGACATCATTGTTACATATCTATGAAAGGAAGTTGTCAACAAAAAGAAAGGCATTACATTAACCATACTTGGAAAGAAAGGAATCCACAAAGTCACGCGTACTTTTTTTAAGATATTAGTAATGCATTGAGGGAGAATGTTACATCAATCAAGGAAGTTGCAACACAAAGCCAATGTCCAAATGAGCTAAATTTCTTATGTGTAATGCTTAGTTAACAAGCATTCTAATGCTTTAAATCAATTATTATCTAAATTTTCATAGAAATAATATATTTTTAAATATATCATTTTTTTCCTTTAACTGAGATTTGGTCTCAATTTGGATAGTGACTTAAGTCATTGCGTGATATCCATTAATAATGACTACATATATAAAATGGAAATTAATAACTGTGTAGAGAAGTGAATACAAAATCGACTTAGATATAATGGAAACCATGATAATGAGAATATGGGCATACTCCATAACAATGGGAATTAGACTATAATCTTCTCTTATTTAATTCCCAATATTTGGCTATGATGACAAGGTGCCTTTATAAAATTGCAACTTGGGGAGATGTTGATATTCTTAAAAAGAGAGTGGGAAAATACCATGTTGAAATATTTAAACTCGCGACAACATCACAAGTCAAAGGAAGAAAACCTAACATCATTGAAAATAATGATGGATTCATACTTTAATGCATATCATGTATATTAAAAAAAAGAGACTTTGAGAGGTTCTACTCAAATAGTTACATGCATTTACCTACACATTGACCTCAGAGAAAACAAATCCAATTACCTTGACACATATATGAACAACAACTTTAAAACAACCAATGAAGCCATAGAAGACAAACATGCCAAAATTAATTGTATCATCCAAGCCCTCCCCCCATCATCTAACTAGGCAAATGGCCTTGGTCTCATGAAGGCTTGAAGTGACAACGAAACAAAGCATGCTCAATCAGAAGGCAATCTTGATATTTAAATGTGACAAATTTTATTATGTTGAGCCAAAAATTTGTTTAGTCATATACTTGTAACAATACATACAAGCACTACAACAAAGATTTAGTACTAAAAATGGAGCAAAGATCACATGCTCTCAAACTTTGAAAGCATCCTAATTTTAATCATATGTTTGTATCCTACTTATACAAATGTTAAATTCTCTATGATATTCACAATCATTATTTTTAAAAATTGCAATGATTCGAGTTGTGACCATGATATCCACGTTAACAACATATCAATGTTTATGTGGTCTTGTTTACCTTATAAACATCCATAATTATAACCCTGAAAATCATGTCCATGATTGTGATCCAATAAAGGCTCATCAGTGTGACCCTGAAAAGACCCAATATTCATAATGGCATCCTCTGTAATATCCTTACCAATTTCTATAATTTGTTTTAAATGTCAGTATTAATATCCAAATATGGTTGCACATGTGTTGTTTTCAACATCCAAAAGTGGTTGCAATTGCATCCATATTAAGATCTAAAAGGATCCTGCGTGAATCAACATAAATTTCCATAAGAGTTATAATTTATGTATGTTTATACATTTGAATTGGGAAGTTAGAATGGAGAAAGGTTGAGGGGTGAGAAATAATTGGTATATTTTTTTGAATACCCCCATGATGGGTAGTAGATCTTTGTGAGTTTTTTTCAAGGGGTAGAGGACTTGGGTACCATAGGGAACACTCTCTCCCTGAAGAAAAAACTTTACAAGAGTTGGGAAAAGTGGCTAAATTGAGTCTTATATCTATCATTGCAAGTCTTGTTACAGGTCCTAAACGCATGAGTATTAGCAATGGTTCAACTAGAGAAGATTTGATAGAGGGATTGAATGGTGTAATTAACTAGGGGGATGACCATAATGGACCATTTAATGAGCTTAGGGATATAATCCAATTCATATTAGGCAAGGACTTTGGAATGGATGGCTAGGTTAGAGTTGGTGATAAATCTTTGTTATGATCCTATTGCCAAGCACATAAGTGAACTTGTGGGGATTAAGCTTCATTGGCAAGGGGTTGGATATGGAAGCTCTACGTAGTGAAAAGAGGCTATACAGGTTTGATCATAATAAATATAAATTTCCAAACACAAAAAAGGCAAGGAATGTGATGACGCAAATAAAATTGAGGGTATAATGGTGCTAGTGAAGGATTTGAGAGTGGAACAAACACTAAAATATTCAAGGAGGTCCATCAATGGAAATTTCATGGTCATGAAATCCTTAAGCATTCCTTAAACAACTACATGTGGAAGGTTTTGGCCCCAATGTCAGTGTATGACATACTTTCAATCTCATAACTAGAGGATGGATTGGATTATTGTTCCATTTTGAGGAAATTTTTAAGTTTATATTAAGAGGGCATTGTGATGGGAGACAACCTTCTTGTCACTAAAACCTTGGATCACATTTTTTCATCCCTAGACAAAAGTTTGTAAGAAAATTCCAATATGGTTAAGCTATCTAGTTTTCCAATGGAGCTATGATATGAAAAAATCCCAAAGGAGACAAGAGACAACTTAGAAAAAATAAACAAAGACATCTCTTCCAAATCTATCATTTATTGGATTGTGGATCATGTATTAGTCAAAGAAGATATAAGTGGAGCCATTTTAAATAAAATGGATATTGTGGTAGGATATGAAACTCATCGTCTAATATAAAATGTGTGTGTGTGCGCGTGTATGTCTATATCCATATTTTTACTCAAATCAACAAATGTAGTCATGCATTGAGCACATTTATTCAACAATGTAAATGATTGCAAACCAATATGAAATGTACGCATGTCAAGTTATAAATAAACATGAATAATCAATTGTGTGAATAAATTGATAAACAAATACAACAATGCATGAATGGTTAATTGCATAAATAAATAAGATCACACAAACATAAATTAATTACAAAAAATAAATAAAATAATTTCTACGTGAATAAATAATTGAGGAGTTAAATTACGCAACCGCAAAAGAGAACTACCTAAATTATACAACATTATATTTGATTGGAGTATGCCTTGCCTCCATAGAACAATGTGCTAATATTTATCAGGATGTTACATTGACAACATAAATTGATTTCATACGAAGGTAGTTAAAGGAAAATAATATTTCATAAATATGTAAACAAAAGAAACATGCAAAAAGAACTCAATTAAATTAATTAATCTAATAAGTATGTGAAAAAATAAACTAAATTAATTAATCAAATCATAAACTATGGATATTGTAAACTACAACTAAAATAAAATCTCAATAATTAAATTATTTTATTATGATTTGGATGTTGCTCGAAGAGTTCTCCCCCATGAAATGAAAGAGGAACTCCTTTTATACATAACATTTAATTAAAAATAAAATAAAAATCAATAATAGAGATCCACAAGTTTCCCATATGGTTTATAATAAGTAGCTTATCCGGATTAATGCAAGAACACAACATAATACACATATAACCATACATATAAAAATGCAACGGAAATAACACTTCATTTTAGTAATATCAAAGAACTGAAATTTGTTTACAGACAGAATGGAAATACACTAGCTAGGGCGCTGGTAGCTTATCTCTAAGAAGAGATGTGGTGGCTACAGGCCTTTGAACTATGTGTTACAATGAGGCTCAAATGGCTATATATTATTGAGAAACAATGGAAAACCCTAAACATCCAAAAGCCTAACCCTAGGAGATGAAACGCGAGAATATGGGCCCCATCGGGGTAAATTGGTACATCAATTTCTCGGGGTTGTAACTTTGCAATACTATCTCCATTTGACGCACATGATACATCGTTAGAAAGATCTATCTGAGGACTACAACTATAGATTGAGAATATAGAGTTTGGAATGAACCCATTTTTTCGGTTTGATGCCCAAAAAACGCCGTTTAGGGCCTCAAAATGGCTCTGGAAGTTCAGGACCCGAAAAACTGCTAAAAATAGTAAACTATGCTATAATTAAGGAAACTGAAAGACTAAAAGAAACAATGGTGGGGCCCCAAGTGGAATGGGTCGGTGGCCACCAATATCCACCTGGATAATTCCTTCCCCCTTAGGAAGTAATGGTCCCTATTGCATTGAGTTCCTCCATGAGATGAGGAAACTTCTGCTGAAATTGGTCCCTAGTGAACCACTTCCCTTGGTGCAGGAGTTGTCCAACTTTGACAACCCGATATAGTTGGATCTCATGCTAGCGAGTGTTCTTGATTTGCATGTCCATGATACAATCTGTGGTGGCTTGTTCCATGCAGTCTGGGTTTAACTCTGTTGAAGTGAGTTGTTCTGCAATGTCAGAGGTGTCCAGTAGAGGTGGGAAATAGGGTCGAAGGCGGTCCACATTGAATATTGGGTGCAGACCAGGGAATGGTGGAATATTGAGCTCAAAGGTATTGTTCCCTACAGCCTTGGTGACGGTGTACGACCCATATCGAAGCGGGCAAAACTTGCGGCGGGGTCTAGTGAGGCGCTCCTTCTACAAATGTAACCACACTTTGTCGCCCACCTAGAAGTGGTGTGGCACCTGAGTTGATCATGTCATTGCTTGTACTCAGCATTGACTATGTCTGATATGCCATTAACCTGCTGGCAGATGTGCTCAATGTGCTCAATGAAGTTGTTCACTTTGTCAGCTTCAGACTGGACATGAGCCGAATCGGCGTAAGTAGCCACAAATGACATGGCTACGTCAATGGGACATAGTGGTTGGAACCTCATGCCCACCTGAAAGGGGCTGTGGCCGGTTGAGATGTGGAGAGCCCAGTTATAGTTGTGTTGTACATAAGGAAGGCTCTCATCCCATGTGCATGGATGCTTTGAATTGTACATGCGCAGAATGTATACAATCATCATGTTAATGACCTCTGTCTTGCCATCAGTTTGGGGATGGAAAGTTGTGGACTTGGTGAGCTTTGTGTCCAGCATTGACCAAAGGCTGGACCAAAATGTGCTGAGGAACCTATTGTCCTGATCTGAGATGATAGAGTGTGGGATCTCAAAGTGCACCCACACTTGTTCAAAGAATATTTTAGCAGCGGCTTATGCTGTGATATTATTCTTGCAGGCCGACATAATGGTCATCTTCGAGAATCTGTCGACCACCATGGAAACACAGTTGTTTCCATGCTTAGTAGAAGGAAGGCCCGACATGTAATCCATGGAGATGGATTCCCAAAGTCGACTAGGGGTAGGCAACAGAGTATAGAGGCCTTGCTTCTTAATGGTCAGTTTGGCAATGGAGCAAGCAGTGTAGGATCTGATGTACTTCCCAACATCCTGTCAAAGGTTCGGCCAATAGAAATACTTCTGCAGTACTGCCACTGTTTTCTCAACCCCGAAATTCCCAGTGACTCGACTGTAGTGTGCTTCCCAAATCATCTTGGCACACTCGCTTGAAGGAACAAAAATGTGTCTCAGGTGACATAGTAGTGCATCCTGGAGGTGAAATTTTGGAACTTGTGTATCCTCCAAGGGTGTCTTGTATGTGTGGCCAAATTCTGGATCACTCTTGTAGAGAAGTGGCCAATCAGAAGTCTCGTTCCCACAAGACTTGAGAACAGTGGTTAGTGCCACGATCGGTAGTCGATTGAGGCAGCCTGCAACATTATTGATGATGCCCTTCTTATAATTGATGTTCAAATGAAATTGTTGCAGATATGTGGACCCATTTTTATGCTGCTCATTCTGCAACTTCCCTTGTGTTTATATGAACTGCAGGGGTTGGTGGTCTGTGTGGATGACCGTTTCCTTCCCCAAAATGTAATGCTTCCATTGGCAACATGCCTGCACAATGGAGTACATTTCTTTTGTAGAAATTTGTTGAATAATGAATAATTATCCACTGAGACTATCCTGATCACATACAATTCGAATTTATATGCAACACATAATCTCTTCCACTCAGATCATCAAACATGCGGAAATAAAATCAAGCGATAACACATCAAATCATCATACACATTAACAGTATGTATGGGGAAAGCTTATAGCTGAAAACCCCGCAGCTATTGTGTATATTATAATGGAGAAATCATGTAACAAACTCAGTACAATACTCCTCACAAGTACTCGGTACTTTCTCATGAAGTTACACACAATCTAGCTCAGTTTTGAACAGGTTACTGGTTCAAAACTCACCGCCAATTGCCTTGCCTCTATTGCGCAATCATGGGCTGTCTATATAGAGATCCAAGGTTCGAATCTCCTTGGCTTGACAGCGCAATCATCATGGGAAATTCCTCCAAGTGTGGTGCAAATCTCATGCACAACTGATGTCGCCATTGATAGCTAACTCCACCCTTTCATCTACCTCTTTCACTGGTCTCCACTGAACTGATCATGTACTGTAGTGAACTGATGTGTTCTTGAGTTGAATAATGAGTTACTAATTAATGAATTAAATAATATTTAATTCACTCCACTCATAACTAATTGATTAGCTAGCTAAACTAATCTCAACCAGTTCAACTAAAATAAACAGAACACAACTCCACTAGCTGTCTCATTAACTCCACCAAACTTCTGCCACTGAAGTCCTAACTGAAGTCAACCATGCATGATGCCATCAAACCCTTGGGAATATCGTAATTCCTCTGTCAGATGCATGAGCCACTTCTGTAGCTCGAACTGAAGTGCTCCAAGAGAGTAAACTAATGTTTAGAGTCCAAATATTATTAGACAATATCACTTTGACTTCCACCATTACAGGATAGGCGATCAAGTAGACATCGACCTATCGACCTATAGGTCACAAAAATAGAGTCCCATCTATTTTTACCAACATGACCAATGCTCCAAGAATCTCATACTGGAATCCCCGGACCATGCTCCATATGTCTAAAAATAGGCTTTGCGCCAGAATTTGCCTGCGAGCCCACTTAGTGAAGGCGACTTCATTTCACTAAGCTCCATCATCTTGCTGCATTTTCAACATCTTTGTCATAAGTGGGATACTTGAGGACTGTGTCTCACTGTGATATGCCACTGGATGCCCCTATTGAGTAATAACTACCCCAATAGCATAGTCAGAGGCATATGTCTCGATCTCAAATGGTTGTTGAAAGTCTGGTAAAGTGAGGACTGGGCAGAGCAAAGGAGATGTTTCAGTTCTACGAATGCCTTCTGTTTAGATTTCGACCAAAAGAATTTTTCTTTCACTCCTCCCTTGGTGACTTGAATCAAGGGCCAAGTGATATGAGAGAATCCCAACACGAACCTACGGTAGAAATTAGCAAGACCCAGAAAGCTGCGAAGCTCTGTTAGAGTGGTTGGGGCCAGCCAATCCCGAATTACTTGGATCTTGGTTGGAACCACATGCACCCCCTGTTCATCAATAATGTATCCCAGATACTGAACCTAGGTCATGCCAAAAGTGAACTTCTCTAAATTAGCACACAACTTGTGTTGCCGCAATGTTTGGAGGACCTGTCGGATGTGGTGGAGGTGCTCTTCCCAAGTCTAGTTGAAGATCAAGATATCATCCAAGTACACTACTACAAATGAGTTGGTGAATGGCTACAAGATGTTGTCCATCAGCGTCATGAAGGTTTTGGGAGCATTCGTCAACCCGAAAGGCATGACTAGCCATTTGAAAAGGCCATCCTTGGCTTTAAAGGCAATCTTCCACACATCAGAGGGTTTGATTGGTACCTGGTGATACCCAGACTTCAAGTCGATCTTACTGAAATATTTCGGCTCTTTGAGTTGATCCAGAAGGTCATCAATCCATGGGATTGGGTACCTATTCCGGACAGTGATCTTGTTTAACGCCCGATAGTCAATGCAGAGTCTCCAAGTCTCATCCTTCTACTGCACCAACACGATCGTCCCACATGGCGATGAACTCGGTCGAATGTGACCTTTCTACAGCAGCTCTTGAATCTACCTCTTTATTTCATCGTTCTCCAAAATAAAGCGCCGATAGATCAGTCCATTGGGCAGCAACGCACCTGGGGTCAGATCGATGGGGTGCTTGACCTGACAGTGCAGAGGCACCCTTGTGGGTGAGGTGAATATGTCCCTGTACTCCTCCATGACCTTGTCCATTTGTTGTTTTCGTGTGGAGGATCCCTGTTTGGAGGTCGTGGCCACAGTCTTCTTCTTATCTCAGGGGCAGATCATAAGGAAAACAAATTTCCCGATTTTGGAAATGAGCTTACTACATTGTTTTGCAGTAACCAAAGATATAGCCGCAAACGGTGGTACCTCTGGTATCTTGTACAACTTATTCCCCAAAATAACAATAACAGCGCGAGGTTGGGACTCATACACAGCATGTCACTTCCACAAGTATGGTTGGCCTAATAATACATCACAAACATCAAGAGGAGCAATGTCGCATAATAACTCATCTGTGAAGGACTTGATGTTGTAGGGAAGGCGGCATTGCTGGCTAACGTGGAGATCTCATCCTTGGTGAAGCCACCCGATGGTGTATAGTTGTGGGTGTGCTATGGTCGGCAAGCCCAAACGCTTCACGACCTCTGTTGAAATGAGTTTCTTTTGGCTCCCACTGTCGACAAGGAACTGTAGCGAGGAACCCTTTACCCACATCTGAGAATGGAAGAGACGCTCCTCCTCCTCTGGAACTTCTGGTTCCTCGTTCTGGATCTTTACAGTGGCAACGGTGGCGTTGGGCTCCGCATCAATAATATGCTTCCCTTTGTCATTCCCCTTGTCGGGTTTTAATTCAAAGTCAGAGCATGCATCCGATTCAGAAGCCCTCATCTCGGCCACCAGTGACTGCTTAGCCTGACACTCACTTGTGTTGTGAGTGGAGATCTTATGGAACTCACACCACTTTCACGTGTCCTTCTTTGGCTTCATGGGGTTGTTCTTTACTTGCGGCTTTGGTAGTTTATCTTGGGTCTCCATGCCTTGGCTTTGTCCTTTGTTCTGCGGTTTGGGGGCACCTTTCCCTGTTGAAGATTGCAACAAGAAACAGTGAAGGAGGCATCCTGAAATATCATTCCTGATCCTAGTTGGAAAGTGATCACCTAAACTAGGTGGGGCCCACACAGGTGATTTTGTCGCAAAGTCTATTTTTAGACTATGTCTATTTTTAGACATGGTGAGCATATTCTATATGTAGCAGGAGGCTCTTTGTGGATGGTTGGTCAAGTTGGAAAAATAGATGGATTTCTATTTTTAGACATATTGGGCGGAGTCTATTTTTAGAGTCTAAAAATAGATATGTCGAATATTATTAGCTCTTAATAATATTTGGACTCTAAACATTATCTTATTCTCTTGGAGCACTTCAGTTAAGTGCACAGATGTGGCACAGGAGCTGACAGAAGGAATTACGCTATTCCGGAGGGTTAAGTGGAGCTATTGCATGGATACTTCAGTTAGAACTCATGTGACAGAGTTTGGTGGAGTTGATTGAGGAAGTTAATGGAGTTGTGTTCAGTTTAACTAATCTAAACATAGTTGAGCTAGTTGTATCTAGTCTAACTGATTGATACACTAGTGAGAGTGGTGTGAATTAATTATTAATTAATTCACTAATTATAAACTCAATAATCAACTAAAGAATACATCAGTTAACTTCAGTGCATGGACAGTTTCAGTGGAGACCAGTGCAAAGATAGGTGAAAGGGCAAGTGTGAATATCAGTTGTGACTATAAGTGATGCATGGTTTGCATCCAACACTTAGTAGAGATGCCTATAAAGACTGCGTGAGCAAGGATGGGGTAATTCATTCTCATCAAGAGGCATTCTTCAACAGGGATTGCGCAGTAGAGGTAGGCTAAAGGCTGGCAAAGATCGGTGCATGGGATTTGCAAGATTAGGCCTGATTAGTGTGTAGCAAGTGGAAATTATACTGAGAGCTTGTGAGGAGCTTTGTATGATGATTGTTACATGATCTCTATGACATATATAATATACAGATAGTTGGGGGTTTTCATCTTTAAGCTTTCCCATAAATTGTGTTCATGTGTGATTGTTTGTAGGTTTTAATGTGTGCATGCAATTGATTTTATCCTCCGCAATTAATGATCAATGGTAGAAGAGATTCCCGTATTGTGCATGAAGATAAAATAGTGTGTGATCGTGAGAATCTCGGTGGCAAGGGGATAACATAATAAAGATCACCTACATGGAATCGAGCTCGTGTTATAGATTTTCTACATGGTACCAGAGCGATATTGATCATTGAAGCAATTGCAAAGCATTGAAGCGGTTGAGTTTTAGGATAAACTCAGGAAAATAAAAATGGAGAAGAATGACACTATTCCGGTATACTTGACAAAGTTTGTCCACTGCACGGATGAGCTTGGGAGTGTAGGAGTTAGTGTGGATGAAGAAGGGCAAGTCAAGAAGGTTGGGATTCGAGCCAAGAATCTCTACAAACTTGAAGTAGATGGGATTTCTACGGAGCTTCCTACTGTTGGGAAGTGCAAGAAAGACATGCAATTAATGCTTGAGAGGGAGAAAGTTTTGCATGCAGGTAATAGTGAACCTCGTGATGTGGAGCAACCACAAGATGAGGATCATGGAGTGGAAGAAACCACTGATGTAGAGAAATTTCGTGCCAGATGGGAAGAGGGAGTGCATGCAGCTATACCACCAGGTGAGACGTGGGGCGACATGCATGAATAATCCCAAGAGGAGATTTCTAGGCAGGATTCATGAGATAGCATGGATCTCATGAATTGAACACACATACGAGGTGTCATAGGCCTTGTTGATAACATGATCGATTGGACTGATGCGGGGGCGAGATCAAGTAGTGATGTCGGATGCGGAGCGTGGATCGAGTTGACGGCAAGTGCGAGTGCATGGGTGTAGAGTTCAACAACGTGATGGTTCTGAAGACATGTGCGATTAGTACGGCGAAGTCAGGCTTTGATAGTGATGCATGGAACTAATTGAGTTGTTTTGGAGCCTATTCGATTTCGGAGGTTGCGGGCGAGATGCATGGAGTTGCATGGCGCTTGTGAAGGTTGCAGGACGAATGCATGGATTTGCATGTCGCATGCAAAGAAAATCCTTTCTTGTTGAGAGGCAGTGTTGAAGATTGCAACAAGAAACATTGAAGGAGGCATCCTGAAACATCATTCTTAATCCTAGTTGGAAAGTGATCACCAAAACTAGGTGGGAGCCACACAGGTGATTTTTGTCGCAAAGTCTATTTTTAGACTATGTCTATTTTTAGACATATGGATCATGTTCTATAAGTTGCGGGATGTTATTTGTGCATGGTTGGTCAAGTTGGAAAAATAGATGGATTTCTATTTTTAGAAATATTGGGCAGAATCTATTTTTAGATTGCCAGTCTAAAAATAGATATGTCGAATATATTATTAGCTCTTAATAATATTTGGACTCTAAACATTATCTTATTCTCTTGGAGCACTTTAGTTAAGTGCACATATGTGGCACATGAGATGACAGAAGGAATTATGCTATTCCTGAGGGTTTACTAGAGCTATTGCATGGATGACTTCAGTTAGAACTCATGTGATAGAGTTTTGTGGAGTTATAGAAGTAGTTGGTGGAGTTGTGTTCAGTGTAACTCAGTTAGACACAGTTGAGCTAGTTGTATCTAGTCTAACTGATTGATACACTAGTGAGAGTGGTGTGAATTAATAATTAATTCACTAATTATAAACTCATTAATCAACTAAAGAATACATCAGTTAACTTCAGTGCATGGACAGTTTCAGTGGAGACCAGTGAAAAGATAGGTGAAAGGGCAAGTGTGACTATCAATTGTGACTATAGTGATGCATGGTTTGCATCCAACACTTAGTATAGATGCCTATAAAGAATGCATGAGCAAGGTTGGGGCAATACATTCTCATCAAGAGGCATTCTTCAGCAGGGATTGCGCAGTAGAGGCAGGCTAAGGGCTAGCAAAGATCGGTGCATGGGATTTACAAGATTAAGCCTGATTAGTGTGTAGCAAGTGGAGATTATACTGAGAGCTTGTGAGGAGCTTTGTATGATTATTGTTACATGATCTCTATGAAATATATAATATACAGATAGTTGGGGGTTTTCAACTTTAAGCTTTCCCATTACATACTGTGTTCATATGTGTGAATTTTTATGGTTTTAATGTGTGCATGCAATTGATTTTATTTCCGCATGTAATGATCAATGGTAGAAGATATTCTGTATTGTGCATGAAGATAAAATAGTGTGTGATCAGGAGAATCTCGGTGGATAACATATCAGTTATTCAAATTTCCACATTCCCTTGCTTTTGATTTGCAGATCCAAAGTCTCGCTTCTTCTGTTTGAATATCGAAAGAAAGAGATAGATTTTGCCAAGGCCTTTAAGGAAGGAAAACCCAGCTAACAAACCCAGTATTTCTTGGTAACTATAAAAAGAAAGGACCCGCTGCTCAATCTTGGCAGCATACTGGCATGCCGTACCAAGCAAGGAGATGTCGAGGAACTCCATTTCCTCCTGAATGTATCTGTGCAGACAACTGCGGTACTTAAGCACCAAATTTTTCTCCGAATCTTTGATACCCAACTTTGTGCACATGGTATGGAACAGATTTGTCAGTTCATGCACATCTTGATCCCTTTGCTGCCACATCTTCCATTGTATGTACTTGTCCTCATAACTCCCCGCGAGATAATATTGTTCCTTGATGGCATCTCAGAAAGAATTCCAAGTGGGTACGACTGAGAACAAAGAGGTTTCCCCCTCGTCCTTTTTCTCATAGTAGGTTTCCCACCAGTCCTTGACATGGGGGGTAGCTTTGAGGAGTGCAAAAATAATCTTCTCCTGGTCAGAAAAGTCAAGAACTGGGAAATATCTTTCTAATACCATCTATCTATGACGTTTGCATCTATTTAGCCCTCAAATATGGGAATGTCAAAGTTTAATTGTACCTTAAAAGAAGTTGTGCCTCCAGAGTGGTTGCTGGATGCAGATACGCCGCCAGTGGGCAGTCATTGAAGGATATGGGCAAAGTTATCCATCATAGCGTTCCTTTGTTTTTCAAGGGCCTCCTCAAGCAATATTTTGATAGGATCTCCTGCTCCCTCATTTTTTCTTTTCGTCCCCCATGGGTGGTCGTCGAGGTTTGCGAGGCTGATCTTGCAAAGGTTCAACCAGATCGAGCCCTAACTCCTTATACCCCAACCTCGTTGGGGACATGCAAAGAAGGATTAAGAAAGAGCAGACTGCTCTGATACCACTGATACGGATTTATGCAGGAACACAACATAATACACATATAACCATACATATAAAAATGCAATGGAAATAACACTTCATTTCATTAATATCAAAGAACTAAAATTTGTTTACAAACATAATGGAAATAAACTAGCTAGGGCGCTAGTAGCTTATCTCTGAGAAGAGATGTGGTGGCTACAGGCCTCTAAACTTTGTGTTACAATGAGGCTCAAAGGCCTATATATTATGGAGAAACAATGGAAAACCCTAAACATCCAAAATCCTAACCCTAGGAGATGAAACACCAGAATATGGGCCCTGTCAAGGTAAATTGGTACATCAAATTCCCAGGGTCGTAACTTTGGCATACTATCTCTGTTTGATGCACATGATACATTGTTAGAAAGGTCTATCTAGGGACTACAACTACTGATCACGAATGTAGAGTCTGTAATGGACTCATTTTCACCAGTTTGATGCCCAAAAAACGTCATTTAGGGCCTGAAAATGGCTCTGGAAGTTCAGGACCCGAAAAAAACTGCTAAAAATAGTAAATTGTGCTATAATTAAGGAAACTGAAAGACAGAAAGAAACAATGGTGGGGCCTCAAGTGGAATAGGCGAGTGGCCACGAATATCCACCTGGATCAATATCAAACAATAAATGTGTCTCTGCAAGTCCCTCATGTGGTTTGCTAATAATTAGCAAACAATAAACAACTCATATACAATTTCAAAATAATTATTAACAACTCAATTACTCAGTTCTAATATTGACTTAAATGGAAATAATGGAATAACAACTTGTGCATTAGCATAAGTTCAAGTTTCCAATTAGTTCAAGGTTTCGTTGGCTCATGGTTCTAGTGTGGAATCACGGTTCTTAGAGTTGCAACATCAAAGTTGTGACGTTGAGTTGTAGTGAAATTCCTGAGGCAACAACATGAACTGCAGTTGCAATAATGATGTGAGTTGGATTTGCAGCAATGAAGTGATCTAGAATCGCAACAATGGGAGTTGCAACAACATTGCAAGTTGGATTTACAACAACAACATGAGTTGGAGCACTAGTAGCAGGAGTTGCAACAACAACATGAACGTTGTAGTAATGGCGTGAACTGGAGTTGTAGTAATGACATGAACTGGATTTGAAACAATAGAGTTTGGATTTATACCCACTGTAATGAAAACACCCCCCCCCCCCCCCACAACATTACAACCTGCACAACCACTTGTCTAGCACTTCATTTTTGCAAATTAACTCAAAGATAAATGCAAATATGTTATTTTTATTATGTTTAATCATAAATTTATGTAAAATACTAAGGAAATGAAATGGAAAACACTTTGTCTAAATCCCACATATAAGAATTAGAATCGATTAATACAAAGTCATAGAAAAGTGAAAAGGAATTAATAACAAGAAAAAAAATGTGTAAAATTATGCCAATTTCAAGGCCCATAATCTCCCACTGGCAAAAAATGTTGCATGTCCTCATGCAACCTAGTACCTTTGTATTAGGGGCACTTATTTTTTTCTATTGTATACCTTTTTTTCATTGTTAACATTTTTTGTTTTTTTCAAATGCTTATTGTGAATTTTTACAAAACATCCTTCAAATTTCAAAATTAGCATCGCAAAACAATTTTAATGAACTTGCAGCAAATATGGTGGAGTTGCAACAACCATGTATAAGGAGTTGTGGCAAGTGTGTTGTAGCAGTAGAAACAAACTTCTTTTAACTATTATCTACAAACTATTTTTGTATGAAGTTCTGCGAGAATACTTGCCTTGTTTCATTCATTTTCATCGAAACAATCATGACTATCTAATGCACAAATTTTGAGTTATAGACAAATCCTTCTCTGCACATAAAAATGGTTGTAGCAGTAGTGTTATAATAGCAGTAGCAACAACATCATAATAGTTTAAGTCTTATGACATGGTGTGTTTCATTTCTTATTGTTGGTTTTTGTGTAGCAATAATAGGACCTCCTTTCATTGGTTCAGATGAAGCAACAATAGGGCTTATTTATGTTATTAATGCTCTTAGACTTCCTTGTTGTTGCTTACATATTAAATAAATTGATAAGTTGGATATGATACTTAAAGTTGTGGATTTAAAGATGCTCATGGATCAAGCAAAAGAGACATGACATTTACAAATGTGGGTTATCCCTTTCATCTACTTATTTTTCCATTGTTAGTTCTCGTGGAGCACCAACATCTTATTTTTTTGGCCATTGGTTTTTGTGTGGCATCAAGAATGCCTTTTGTTGTTCTTATTGTTGGTTCTTGTGTGGCATCAAGAATGCCTTTTATTGTTCTTATTGTTGGTTCTTGTGTGGCAACAATAAGGACTTTATACTATTTTTAATTGTTTGCAATTTGAATCTATATTATGCATATATATTGCAGTGGAGATGGACAAAATGGTGAGGGAATGTTATGGAATGAAAATGTGATAGTAACCCACCGAACTAAAGAGATTGTCCACCCTCGAGAAAGGGAAAAAGATGAGGAAGAAAAAAAAAAGCTTAAGTATCTCTCCAAATACAAATCAGTAACATCCAATGAACTTAGAATAAATAAAAGAAAAAGAAGCATACATGCACTTGCCAATAGGTGTTACAACCATTGATTGACAGGTGTTGCAACAATTGATTGATGGGTTTTGCAACAACTAGCTAATAAGAGTTGTAGAAACTAGTTAAAAGGAGTTGTAGCAATTGGCTAATAGGTGTTCTGACAACTGGGTAACGAGTGTTGCAACAACTGAAGCAACACCTATGATGGCACCTATAACAACACCAACTCTTGTAACATCCTACATGGAACTTTGCAACAAATGTATAATAGCTTGAGATAGTGCACAATGATGTAAAATTATGTGCAAAAGAACAATGTGGAGTTTGAGATCTTGGATCACCATGTGAGATGTAGAACTGAGATGTGTAATGACCTTTTGTGTGAAACTTGTGAATTCTTATTCAAAGAGCAATTGAAACTCGAAGATGAAATTTTATTTTTATTTGCAGGATCTTGTTTGCTATCAAGCTAGTTTTCAAACAAGATTTTTCTAACTACACCTAAATGGTTTTCACAATTATATTTTTTATGTTTCATTTTTTTTTAGTGGAGTGCCCACCAACAAGTTGATTTTCAAGCATTTTGTGGCTTGATGGTGGGCAAGACGAGTTTTCACCATCAAATTTATTTAAAAGGAAAGAATAGGAAAATGAGGTAACTCGACATTGTAAGTGAGATAAGTTACTTAATCACATGGGTTATGGATGGTCTGAGTAGGAAATGAGAAATGATGAGGCTGAAATTCTGATTTGGTGGTAGTGAAAAAAGATTAAACTTTGAGGGAAGCCACATAAACACAAGAACTTCATAAACTTCAACATGCAATTATTTCGAACTAGGCAATATGAATATTAAATCTCATTAAAATGATTCATCTACATCAAGGGAATTGGCAATTCAATGATGGAACTTAATTTTTAGAAGTTTAAAAATGTGACATGATGCATCGAAGAAAAAATTCTCCTTTGCGACAAAGGACTACCTCATTCTCCATATTGCATTATCAAAACTTACATTTATGTGATACGCTTGTTACATCTATCAAATTTTGGTTGCATGTGATATGTGGATTGCTTTTGAACTATTTATTTTGCAACATATATCTATATTGCATTAGAACAATTTATGTTGCCACGATACACATATCACATCTAAAAATTTGATGGTGTTTGAAGTAGCACTTTGATAAAAATATATTAGGCGATACATCACAGTGACCAATTTCTTCGACACTTACTATTGTGCATCACATCCATCAAACCTTTGATTAGGAATATGTAATTACCATGGACTTGTCATCATTTCACACATCCACTTTTTTTGTGAGTGTAATGTATTGCACCACACGATTTATGTGGTGTGATATGTCACTACAACACAAAGTTTTCGATGGTGTGATAGCCAACCAAAAGGGTCCACATGTCCTCCGTGAAATTTTCTAGGGCTGTGACAATGTGCCATGTATTTTGTGTGAACTTTTCCCTTGTTTCAATAACATCCCATGTTGGCTATGATTGATGGAGGTTGACCATGGTTTACTATGGATGACCATGTTGACTATGGTTGAACATGGTTGACTTTGGTTAGTCATGGTCGAATATCAATAATAGGTTGACCATGGTTTACTATGGATGACCATGTTGACTATGGTTGAACATGGTTGACTTTGGTTAGTCATGGTTGAATATCGATAATAGTTGTTGATTATTTTTAACAATAATAGATCATGTAAACATGCTTTGAAAATATTTTACTATTGTTAACTATGTTTTGTTCCTGTTTGACTATGGTTAACTCTTTACTTTAGTTGAGTCTGCTTGACTTTAGTTAATGCTAGTTGAACATGGTTGAATTTGGCTAGCCACGATTGAGTATGATTGATGATTTTTAATTATTATTAACTATGATAGACCATGTAGACATGGTTTTACTATAGTTGACTATGTTTTGACTAAAGTTTACTATGGTTGATGGTGCTTGACCATGATGTTTAGGGTTGACCATGGTTTATTATGGATGACCATATTAACAATGGTTAAACATGTTTACCTTTAGTTGGACATGGTTTAGTATGGACGATAATGGTCGATTATTGTTAAATATGGTAAACAATGTAAACATTGTTTGACCATGCTAACTATGCTTTAACCATTTCTTACCATGGTTGACTCTATTTTAATTTGTTTGAATTTGGTTAGCCAAGGTAGATTATGTTTTGACCATGTTTAATTATGGTTGACTCTAGTCATTGAATGGCTATGTTGCATTGCAGCTTTCATCTAGGGTTATGTTGTGTTGTGACATTCCTAAAGGGTCATGTTAGATTGTGAGTTCCTTGATGGTTATTTTTCATTGCAATATTAATTTTAGCTAACTTGTGTAGAATTTCTACATTCCTCAATGGTTAAATCATAATGTAACATTCATCAAGGATTATGTCGAATTGTGATGTTCTTGGAATGTTATGTGCATTACAAAATTTCTCAATGGTTATATTTTGTTGCACCATTCACCTTGGTTAACTTATATTGAATTTGTATCAAGGATTTTGTTGCATTACAATGTTAATCAATTATTATGTTGCATTATGATGTTCATCAAGAGTTATCTTGGATTATTACTTTCCTCAAGTGTTATGTAGGATTGCAACATTCCTCAAAGGTTATATACAGTTCCTATAATTTATACAAGGAGAATTACACAATATATTTCCCTAAATTTAAGATTTAGACTTTGAAAACCAATAAATTACCCTGAATTTTATCCCATTCAAATCATTACATGTGATTTGTGTTTAAATGGTTGACTTTGGTTGATAATGTTTCAATATTTAATCACATTTAGACATGATTCATGAAGATTTTGACTTCAATATTATGTCAAATTGTGCAATTGAGGTGTTTATAATATGGTTATATCTATTTCAATGTTCATCCTGGTCAACTTATGTTGAATTCCTATGTTCCTCCATAGTTATGTCACATTATGGTGTTCATTAAGGGTCATGTTACATTTCGACATTCATCAATGTTTATGTTGCATTGCAACATTCCTCAATGGTTATGTCACAAATTATGTCACGCATCTTGGTTGAATTGTGTTAAATTTATATTTAATGGTTTCATATTGTGGTTTTCATTAAGAGTTATGTCACTTTGCGACATTAACAGGTAAACCACATTATTAATGTGGTTATTATATAACTATCGACATTCATTGAAGGTTATGTCACATTTTGAAGTTCATAAAGGGTTATGTTGGATTGTGACATTCCTCATGGGCTATGTCACCTCGTGACATTCATCTTCATTGACTTATGTTGAATTACTACATTCTTTAATGGTTGTGTTGCATTGTAGTGTTCATCACGAGTTATATCACCTTGTGACATGAAGAGACTGACTTCAAAATTATGTCACCTTGTGACACTAAGATGTTTATAATGGTTATATCTATCATGATGCTCATCTTGGTTGGCTTATGTTAAAATTAATTTGTTGCTTGATGGATGTGTTACATTGCAATGATCATTAAGGACTTGTTGTACGGTACAAAAACCCTCCCCATTTCAAAATTTTAGAATAAATTTCATTTAGAAATAGGTCCCCTTTCTTTTTAAAATAGGAATAAAAGACTTAGAGGAAATCTGATCATTTTGAATAAAACAATAAAAAGTTCATTGATTAGAAAAGCATATATCACATATCGCAAAACACAAGTTCATATAAACAAATGCAACATTGAAAATCTCCGATTCGATGAAATATAAAGTCTTTTATCGCATCAACATAATACATAAAAGTATTCATATTGAATAAGTCTGATGTGATAAAAGTAATCGCAATCGCAAATCGACGGTTTCTTAAAGTTTCACATTTGTTTTGCAAAACTCCGATGCGATAAAGTAATCGCAATCGCAAATCAGAAGGACCTTAAAAGTTTCACATTTTGTTTCATAAACTCCGATACGATGCGATTTATTGCAAATCGCATTTCGAAGGAGCGATATCACATGTAGTTGTTTTATAAACTCCGATGCGATGTAACCCATCGCAAATCGCAAATCGAAAAATGAAAAGACAACCCCTCATTCAGTCAATTACAAAACTCCGATGCGATGCGATTTATCGCAATCGCATTTCAGAGGAACAAACATCATATTCACTCATTCTATGTCTCGATACGGTGGACCCCACCATCATTGCAATCGCAAATCGGCAGAGATCATGAAATGTTATTTGTTGTCCCTTTTGAAAAACCCCGATGCGATTGATACTTAGTCTTTATTTTTATTTTTACTACTCATATGTTATGTATTCATCGCAATCGCAAAATTCAAAAGGAAAGTTTTATATTCTCATTTCAAAATCGCCGATCTCCAATTGTACATTTATTATTAAATAGAAGATCAAATGAATGATGGTGATTGATTCTATTTTGAATGCATGAGTGTGATTCTCATAGAGGGCATTTAAGTTTAACCACAGAGTTAATAAATTGAAATCAACGAATAAATATTTTCATAGAGTTGTTCTCCTTACTTCATTTTTTTTACCGCGTCTGAAAATTTTCTCATTTGCAGAACCATAGAATACCCAATCCTTTCGTTTGCCGAGCAAGTGAAACATTACCAGACGACAAAATGTCTAAGAGATCTAAGAAAGCAAAGGCTGCTTCCACTGTAAAGACCGCTGCTATTCCAATAGTACCAAAAGAAAAACCAGCCAAAATCAAGCTGGTAATAGATACTTCATGCCAGGGTCTTGGAAAAATATCTTGGGAAGATGTATATAACTTGATTGAAAGAGAAAACCCTAAGGTCACTGAAGTGAAGGCAACAGTACCAGACGAAGAAGACTCAAATTCTGATTCTGAGACTCCTCTTAAAGCCCTTGCAAATTCATTCCTTCACAGAATTGCAGCTCGGGCAAACATTTTCCCCTATTATGATATAATTCGATGAGTGATTGACAATGTCACCATAAAAAATAGGACATTTGTTTCAGCTGCGGGAAAAATATTTGGGTCTTTCAGAGCAGAGGATATAAAAGCAATGTACCATCTTCTAGACCCTCAGAAATTCTACAACAAAGAATTCATTAAAGATTTCACTGCAAGCAATGAGACTCAGTCAGAACCAATCAGGGAATGGAGAAGAGCTCCAGAGAAACACAAAAATGAAGCATCAGGTATGTACTCAGTGGAGTCTCTTTCACCCCCATATTGTTATGCTGCCGCAATGATGTGTAGGCTTTTCGGAAATGATAATTCTGCGAGATTTTCAATCCAAATAGTACCTTTGATTAATTCTGCTGTAAATTATGAAATCATGGACTAGTCAATTATCCTTTCAAACAAGATAGCTAATAGAATCCTAGAGTATAGAAAGGATAAAGATATAGGAAATACGACCCCGTTTTACTTCTGTGCCTACATTTTAGATGCCCTATGTTTCAATTCAGAATTTTCCAATTCAGAATTTCCCATTCTAGGTTGGAAATGGACCCCCCAAGATCCTGTTCCTATACATATTTACCATAAGCTCTTGTGGAAGGTCCATTTTAAAAATCATGTATATAGAATTTGTCACGGTTTTCTGATTCCTGTCTATCAAACCATTTTTAACCAATTTCCTCCCCGGTTCTCTAAAAAGGCAAAGACTGATATATCCCAGATTGGTGACTGGTTTGGAGAAGAGAAATTTACCCATGTCAGAGTTTTTGGAAGCATTGTGGAGCCCCATATTTTACCCCTATATGTTCTTGACAAACTGTTAGCACAAGAAATTTCTTATTAGTTAACAGTGGAAGGTATGTCAAGGTGTCTAAAGAATAATAAGAAACTGATGTGGCCTACTTTTCCCTTTCACTATGGGAATTATACTCTTAATGACTTCCAACATGTTGAGAAGGAAGTCATTAAAATAAGGGATCTTAAGCTCTCAACAGTCCCAGGCAGGTAGTATGACCCAAAAAAAGTAGCATTTGATTTCACAACTTCAGTTTCAATCGCTAAGTCAACATGAGCCCGATGTATTTGATGATTTATTTGTTTCTGTTGATAAATTTTCCCAAGTTTATAACTTGGCTAAATCCAAGTTTCAGACAGAAGACATGAATAAATTCATGTTGTTTAGAAGTCAGAGACTACTAAAAGCTCCTCTTGAACAATTAAGAGTCCCTTTGCAAGAATTTGAAAATATAGAAACACAATAGAAGGAAAAAGAAGATGCAGCTAAGAAAGCAGGAAAAGAACCATCTACCAGCAAGGGTAATGTACAGACTAAAAAGGTAAGCACAGGTGGAAAGCCTGATGTGCAAAAGGAGAATACTGGCAGCAAAACAGATGAACCTATTGAGAAAGAAACTGCAATTCAGACAGAAAAGGAAAGCACAGGTATTAAGACCAATGTGCATACTAAGAAAGAAAACACAGGAAGTAAGGCTAATGTACAAACATAAAAAGAAGATATTGGTAATAAGCCAAATAATCAACTTGAAAGAGAAAATACCACTGAGAAAGTGGTGGATTCTGCTGAAGTTATTGTTTCCTCCCATTTGCTAAGTCAATATGAGAAATTCGCTCAGCAAATAGGATCACAAAATAATCCTCAAGTTGAAATTCTAAAAGATCAAGATATGGAAATCATTCCTGAACATCCTACAGAAGAAATTGTGTTGAAAGTAGAAGAAATTCCTCCTCTAGATATATTTTATAGTCCTAAGCATAGAGCTGTTGTCAGGAAGTAGAGGAAGAGAAGAAGAACAGATCATGAATCACTTTCAACCTCACAAGTTGAATTTATGAACATGGTCTGAAAAAATACTGAGGTGAATCCTTCAGAGGATCTCACCAAATTGTCACAATATGCAGGTGCCTATAGTGCAGCCACTATAGACAAAGCTTCTGAAGTCACCCAAATGATGAAACAAAAGGACTTATAGATAGCTATGTTGAAGGAACAAGCAACATAAAGTCAACAAAAGATTATGCAGTTGGAACAACAGTTGCAAGATGAAGAGCTCAGATCTAAACAGTTGGAAGAGCAACTTGGCATTGAAAAGAAAAAGATTGATCAACAAGCTTTGAATAAGCAACAACAGTTAACTCAAGAGGTGGAAAAGTTACAAACCCTACTGCAAAATGAGAAAACTGCTAAGGTTGAGAAAGAAAAAATATTCCAAGCAAGATTGGACAAATTTAGGGATTATCCTAAATTGGATCAATTTAAAACTGAAGCTCTTGAAATAAATAAACTACTGTCTCAACAGTTGAATGAACTCTGTCAAAAGATGGCACAAACCGAGCCCCTATGTGAAATAACATCATCTTTAATAGATGAAGCAGTTATCCTCATATATGAATTTGACGATGCAGATGAAAAAATTTCTGAATTTCTTTCATGGCAAGACTCGGAGCAAGGAAAGAATGCAAATATTCCCAGGATTGAGGAAAGGCACAAAGAAATTCTGTTTTCTGAATGGGAAAAACAGTTGATCAAAGGAGAAAGAGCCACATCAAGAGCCAAAACTATGATGAATAATATAACACAGTTGGTTAATGATAGCTTATATGCCACCAATTTAATTTCAAATTGTATTCCAGGTAAATTACCAAAGGTAAAAGAGACTGATACCAGGTGGAAACAAGAATTAGTCAACAAGAATCAGCAAATCAGCAAACTTCAAGGAATTTCATGGGATATCACGTGGACATATCTAATCAAGCCACACAGTCAGAAAATGGCAATTAAATTCCTTTCCAATGCCATTAATTGCATCATTCCAGAGTTTTCTGATGCCACGTATACTGTTTAGTTACATTCGAGGCTAAGTCATCCAACAGAGGTCAAAGATATGCTCAAAATTTGCCACCTTGGCACATTGAATGCAGGAGAAAATCAATGAATCTATTTCATTTTAATATCGCAAGTCTATTTCTAGATTTCCAATGATAGATTGTAGCAATAGTTTTAGTTATTTTGTTTTATTAATTTCCTATTTAAACCCCTTCCGTGCATTGGAGAAGGGGTCTTGAGTTTGTAATATTTTGGCTTGGATGTTACAATTTTGTACTCCATCGAATACTTTATTTTTATAAAGGATCACATCCTGTGGTTTATGGCAAATTATCTCTAAGAATTGCATTTCTGTA
This sequence comes from Pinus albicaulis, assembly GCA_034641835.2. Lineage (NCBI taxonomy): Eukaryota > Viridiplantae > Streptophyta > Pinopsida > Pinales > Pinaceae > Pinus > Pinus albicaulis. The sequence continues at coordinate 830,174,937 of CM076570.1, forward strand.
CCTTGGAGTTTGTTTTACATTGAAGCATTGGGTCTGAATATTGAATTGCATCGAGAAAAGTATCAAGATGAATCTGGTATTTCTATCAATTTACTGTTATTTTTCTTATGTTATGAGATATTCTCTTTAAATTTGCCATCATTTATATATACTTTCTTTACAAATATTTTTTTATACATATCATTTCTGAGTGTATAGAAATATTTATCTCTCACAATATGTGCAAATGATATATAAAATGATGAATGCAATGTGTTATTATAACTCTGTTTAATTTCTTAAACAGAGTTATCATTATTTGATACTGCATATTTCAATTAAATTATGATACATTTTCATGGTTATTGGTTTGATTGAAACAATCTTAAAGTTGTATTCATATTTGACACCCGGGTTAGTTTTAGAATTATTTATAAGTTATAGATTAAATTAGATAGATTATTTCAGTCATTTTTCCACTCATACAATCATTCCATCACCAACCCATTAGTTATTAGGAAACTGGTCCTATAAATCCAGTCGGAGCCACTACACCAAACGGAAAAGGCGCTGTCCTAAGGTCCCGATCGGGTGGTTTTCCCCCAATGTTTGAAGCAGCGATTTTCGAGGCATCAACAGGACTATGTAGAGAAAATTTTAAGAAAACATCCTAGATTTATATGTATAGTAAATTGGTGAATCCCTATGGTACATAGGAAAATGTATAGGTTATTTTATCAATAATATATATATATATATATATATATAGTGAACATTTCACTAAATTAGAAAATCTTGTAAAATCTGAGTGAATCTTCCACTGAATTATAAATTATAAACTCTTGAAAAATATTTAACTAAAATATAAAACATTGTAAAATCTCATTGAATCTTTTAATAACGTATATAATCATATATAATAATAGGAAAAAAAAATCATTAAACTATAATTTATTCATTTTCATGTTTGGCAAAAGAAACATCACTGCTTTTATTTGTTGGGGTTCTTACTACACACTCATGCAAATCTCTTTCCTTCAAACTATTAATAGCAAGTTCATAAATATTTTTAGTTTTAGAATTCTCCCTTATTTTACGAATCCGAAGTATATAGGAATTACTAATATGTTCATTAACCATATAAATACTCATGTAGATTCATTAAGTATTGTCAATAGTTGTAACCTCATCTAATGATGTTGGAAAAATCCCATAATTTGGAATCTTTTGTTTTATCTCATCATTTTTTACTTGAGCTAAATATCACGCCCATACCCAACCACTTGATATAGACCAATGAGGAGACAAAAATTTTGAAACTTGAAGAAAAGATAGATATTTCATGTAAAATGGCTAAACTATCATTGAATGACGTTTAAATAAAACCCAAAATACAATGCTTAATTGTGTCATCTTGGATAACAATTTTTTCTTCCATCGTCTTTCCAAATAGAGATGTGATGGTTCCTCCACTTGCCTCATGTTGTCCTTATTTATCAAATATTTCTTATAATCATGTTCATATTTAACATCTTGACTTTCCTCAGAAGATGTCCATTTGACAATACATTTCTCCTCATCATTTACAATTTTATTTTCATGCGCCTTTCCTGCATGCTTCTCTATTCTATCTAACTTATTTCAAAAATTCACTTCCTTGCCAAATTTTCAACTACATATACTGCATCTAACTTCTTGTGAACTTTCTTTCTCGTTTTTTTGGATGTATTAGTTTAATACATATAATTTTTTAGACCCATTCTCACTGGAAGTGTCTCCCTATGACCCATGGGCCAGTTTTTCTTTTATATGAATTGATTATGTCCTTTTCCAATGAAAAACCTTCAACATTTTGATTATCCTCCTTGATCAATAGAGGAAATTATTCTCTCACATATTACTTGGATATTAGATGCACTTCTACAAGAGATATCTTTTAGTGATTAGTTGCTCAAAGCATGAATAAATTATGGATCCTTGGAATAATGTCTTTGAAAGTATGGTAGTACATCATTTTGTCGTAATGCTTTCTTCCCACAATTATTGTTTAACATCTCATTAAATATTCAATAATTGAAATTCAAATTGATTCAGAAACAAAAAATGAAACCTAATAAAAAATAATATAAAATTAGCATAATTCTAACCAAGTATGGAATATCCATGTCTATATATATTTACTATCTCCTTTATGGAGCCAAATCCATTAAGAAAACATACAATTAAAAAGGAAAGCCTTAAAACATGAGTTCACATTAAAAAAAATTAGTCAAATAACAAGTTGATGAAAATATTATTTTTCCATTTAATCATACTTTACACCCATTTTATTATTATTTATTCATTTATTTTTACCTTGGAGCAACAAAGAATGCATGAGTTAAGGTGCTTGTTAATAGGGAGAATTATTCTCAGTGTTAGTCCTCTTGTATGACATAACTTTTGTTATGGCTGATTACCTCATTTGGCCTTATGAAATTTTTTTTTTAAGTATCTTTTGATAACATTTAGTTATATTTGGCCTAATAAATGTATTCCCTAAAATATTTTATTAGTTGTTTTTAATTAAAAAAATGAAATAATTACATTGTAAAACAAATTTACATGATGTAAAAATCTCATAAATGATCATTTGTTTTTATATTTATATGTAACATGGGGAAATTTCGAGACATGGGTTTTGGAATGATATCCCGAGATAGATTGATATCACCCACTCGTCTAAAACCAACCCTAATATGCTCGATCAACGCACCCAATTCAAAATGATCTCATATGGGTGGCTAAATTGTTTTGCTATGCAAGCACCTCCCACTCAATTAAAACAAATTAAGGATCTTGCTTATACATGCATGTGCAGAATTGAATTCTTGATTCAGGTGTATGTGTTTTAACTGGTTTAAGGCTTTATGTGTGAGACATTAAACATTTGTTTAAGCTGATTAAAAGCATGTACAACAACCATAAATTGTAGCAAATTAACCAACAACACATAACAACAAACATAATAAAGGAGTTCACCCTCAACACTTGGGCTACGTCTCCTTCAGCCTTCGTCAATGGACTTGGCTCTTTGGGATTAAGATGGTAAATTTATTTTATAAGATTTTTCTCAACTCCAATGGTTGTTTGGACTGTACCAATTGGTTTAGAATACAAAAATACCCATGGATTGACTCCTCAATCTCTGGAAATGGACCTAGACTCCCTTGGCTTGACCTCTTCGATCGGTGTCATTAAGCTTCCCTGAGCTTCTCTGTGCCACAAACTCTCCTAGAAGTCCTCTTCTACTCCTGAAACCTATTATATTGTCTCCATCACTTATCAATCATCCAAAATAGGTTGTTCATTTTCTCAAAATGAACTCAGGCTCCCCGTTCTATGTCTCCAACACCAGGTGGCACTAGGCTCCCTGAAACTTCCTTGTGGATTCTTCGGCTCTAGAAGTCTCCAAATGCTTCTAAAAACCCTATAGTTGGATACATAAGGTTAAGGATAGTTAGAAATGACTATTGGTTTCCTGAGAATGGCCTTTGGCTACCCTAGCTAGCCCTCATTCTCCTAGTGGCCCTAGTAGCGCTTGGGACTTCTCTGAAGCAAAATCACGCTCAGAAGTCCTCAACTGGCTCTACAAACCTCACCAACGGCTCTAGAATGCTTGAATTAATCAAGAATTACTCTTCATTTTCTCAAAATGGTCTAAAATTGAGCCTTCTACACTTTTTCCCAATATCTCGAAGGAAAACTCCACTAAATGTGGAGAACTCCAGTTAACTGGAGTTAAATTAGGGCTGACTGCAAAATTAGGCACAACCTTATTCGCTCTGCCAATAAATTCATGCATTAAAAGTTATGGTTTGGGCAGTGGCCACGTGCGCACCCCTAGCCGTTAAGTGGCTTATACGTTAGTGGAAACAACGAAATACAATATCAGAGTTTCATTAAACATACATATGTTCGCGATCAACATCAGATCTCTTTTACGGGACTTCACAATATCAAACAAATTCGCAATCGTAATACAAGGTACATCGTAGATCAGGAGACATACAATCTCGTACATCACACGTAGCAGAATATAACAAATACCCTTACCGTTTAAACAATACAAGTGCCAACGTGAAGTTGCGATCGCATCACCACATTGCAATTCAACCGAAATTCCTTTTCGCACATTGTAGGGTTTAATATTTCGCATATCGGAAATCTTAACCCATTGCTATTCATCTTATCACATATATAACTCGTCACACTTCGCAAGTTTAACTTTATACCATTAAACCTTTTTCCTTGCGAACTGCGAAGTCGATTCCCGTGCACTACAATCTCCATCGTTGGTTTGGTCCTTGATCCCATGATCCTCGTTATCTCTCCACCTCCTTATTTAGCATCGGAGGTTAAACAATTTAACTTTGCGAAAATCTTAACGGTAAAATCTATTCTGTGCGATGTGCGATGTTTCTCCACTTCGATGAGATCTCTCCCGTTGATCTCCCACTGCTTCTTCGACAATCTAATCACCAGCGTTCAACCCTCGTTGTTGACTGGATCATGGCTGTCTGTTCCACCTGCAACATTTTTGTGGCTGTGAAATCCCCAATTCTATATGTAGAGTTCAATACTCCATGACAACCACCAATTTAGATCCCACTCTGCTAGTCGATCCGGTTCTGAACCTGTTTTGGAAAGTGAACAACAGTGCATAACTCAATCATACGAACTCAGAATTTGATGAAACAAGTTGCGTTGGAATCCTGGTGACAAGATCTACGCTCTCGTCTTGGTTCAAAGCATTTTTTTAGCACTGTGAAATTTTAGCTAATCCTTAGGCCTTAATCCCAATGTGATCACAAAAGCAAAAATGTAGGCCAATTTGGGAATTTCGCTCAGATTTGATTTTTTCTGATTTACTCCATGATTTGAGTCTTGAACAAGGTTAGTTTTATTTGATTACATTCCCATGATAGGAAAAAATCACCAACATAGATTATTTTGGGGTTTTTCACCAAGTTTTGTAATTGAAAGACTTTGAAGAAATATTTTGTAGCTCAAACTTCTACTTTTGAAGTTTGATTCAATTTTATTTCACTCAATATATGCTTGTTCTTTGATTTCCAACCATTACTAGCCATTTGATGTGCTTGTTGAGGTGTGCCCCCACCCACCCCACACCCCCACAATCAAAGCATGTATGTTACATTCATTTTATGTGTTGTTCATTTTTTACATGTTGGTATAACCTATTCATATGTGTTGCTTTTATGTTTATACTTTTTAAGCTTTAGTTTTTGTATATTCTCACTTATCTTGTTCACACTAGTTGCTTCATGATATTATGCTAGTAATTTATGTGTGAGCTCACTGCCATATTCAATAACATATTATTTTCCAGGATTTGTTTCTCATTGTTGTTTATATTTCATGATTCAGTGTGTTGTTCATAAGCTTTAATTATCATAGGGTAGCTATTGCCTATGAGGACAAGGTAGTTGACAAGATGAGCAAAGGACCAAGAGTGTCATCCACTATCTTTCTTGGTGGAAAAGGACCTAACTATTTCACACCTTTTCTCTTACCATTGTATTAATAAGCATCGTAGTTCCATGTTTTTTTAGAATCATTATTTATTTCTTGATTTCCTAGACTAATTCAATGACTTAGGCATACACCAACTAATATGTTAAGCAAAACACTACTAGAGTGACCATCCATTTTCGCTCTCATAAGAGGAGAAGGCCATAGTGCATTCTTACCTTTTCAAGTGGTGTTAGGTTGAAGTTTACTATATTGAATAAAGGACTACCAGAGTGTCTAGTTGTTCTCATAAGCAACAAAAGGCCATAGTTCATTACCAATCCCTTAAACCAAAATCCCTTAGTCATCGTTTCCAATTTCAATCATTTACAAGCATTTGAGTGTGAGAACTTGACATTCTTGAACATGATTGCGTAGAAGACTATGAAATGTGTGAGAGGCATTAGTGCATGCCTATTCTGAAGTGTTCATGATTGAATTGTGTGTGTGTGTGCGCTTTACATTCCAAAAAGTGTGTTTAGTTTAGAAGTTTTGTTTCATGCTTTCTTGGCTTAGCTTTAACTTTTGTTATAATTCTAAGTATTAATTTTAATTAGGTAACTTCAGTATTAAATCCTAGAAAGTGACGACCAATTTGGCATAGCTCTTTACATATTTTATTGTGCTTCTAAGTTTATAGACACCTATATTGATACAAATATTATGTCCTAGTTTATGTACTTAAATTAGCTTGAGATTTTTGGAATCATTGTTGGGGAAGCACATTATGAGTTAAACTAGGCTTAGAGTTTTCTTGAAGGTTTCCATTTTATTTTTCACAAATATAAGCATTTAGGATTTGGAGGAGTGGAGGCGATAAGATGAGGTGTAAGAACCTTCACATTCAATTTAGTTGAGTATCCACAAGCCCAAGACATGTTTATACTTGTGCATTAGAATTAGTTTTAATAATGTGTATCTATGCATTCTCATATTTAGATTTAAAAAAAAAAATTAAATTGTAAAGAAATCCCCCATTACTAATCAACCCTCAGTGGTATTAGGAACATCAAAAAGAAAAAAATAATTATAAGTACAAATCACACCAACTGTTAGACGAATAGTTGTTGAGCAAATTAAGAAAAAACAATATGAAGAAAAAATGGTGATGCTTGTGGAAAGAGAAGTCTTATTAGCACATCAAACTAAGCAAAAACAAGTACAACAAGGAACCAGTTAAGTAGAAAAATAAGAAAAGTAATCCCTCAAAGTGCTTGAAGAGATAGGAATCGATAAAGGAGTAAAACTTAAATGTAGCAATCCTATCTTTCAACTAGTCTTTGAAGAACTAGGACCGCCTAAGGAAAATTCACTTGAATTGACTAGCGAACTACTAGGAGGAGATCTTGATTGGATTGAAGACTTTCCAAAATGATTAGCAGTTGTTGATAGAAAACAATAACATAGGGAAAAAGAAGAGAGAAATACATTAACATGAATGAAAGCTACTTGAAGTAGAAAGAAGAAGAAGAGAAGAATGGGCAAGAATTAAATAAAAAAGGGAAAGAAAAACTAAAACAGAACATGATGATATGAGATCAAATTTAGGAGGAAGACGAGCCAGAGCAGAAGAAGAATAAGATTAGGAGTATGAAATTACTTTTAGATTTCCTATTTTTAGATGCACCTACAATTTTAAGAACTGGGGTAAAAATGAAGAACATTCCTCTTTCCATTCTTCCAAGCTTCTATGGTACGTCTATTGAAGGCCTTAATTCTTTCTTATTTGAATTTGATATTTTATGTCATACATATGGAGTTACAAATGATTCTAAATTTTTTTTTTTATTCCCTACTACTTTAAAAGGATCTACATTAAAATGGTTTCTGGGATTAGGAGAATCAACCATCGTATATTGGGATGACATGAGAAAAACATTATTGAGAAAGTATTAATATTATTATCAATCCAAATTTTTAATATGAGTCTACAAGAAGATGAAATGTTGGAAGATACTTAGAAATATTTACATATAATTTACAAAAGTCAAAACAAAGTGATCTAAGTCTTGAATTTACATGAGCAATCTTCTTAACATGAATCTGGGATGAATATATAGATGCCGACAATATTATGGGGGCAAGCGATATTTCTCAATTACCTTATGATAAAATTACTAAATTACAAAGGAAATATTATAAGGGAACAACTAAATTAAGTAAGGGACAAAGGGATGTACTCTCAAAAGGTGACCAAGTCAACTTTAGGAGGAGTCACCAGAGTATATCTTGGCAATTTATTTGAACATTTTAAAATACACCTTCTCAATACTCCTTGCTCTCAAATTGAGACATTGAAAACTAGAAAGAGACAAGAAGAAAAAAATGAAATAATATATATATCTTTCCCTAAATGCATAAAGAAACATTATTTACGTGAATTTCCTTTGGATGGTATCAATTTTATGGAATTTGTGGAGAAAAAACATTCAACAGGAAATTGCCCAACAATAAAAAAAACATAAGGCAACCAATAGAAGATAAGGTGAAGCAACAAAGTCACTTTACTATGTTTCACCTCCAAGAAGACCTTGGCAACTTCGACCTATAGGTATGTCTTCATATCCAAATCCACAATTTCCTTATTATCAAAATCATGTACATAATACAAATATTTCTCCTATGCCATGGCAGGCTTGGCCTCCTCGGTAACCTCCAAACCAACCTTATCAACAAGGCTGGGGAGGACCAACTTATGGAAACCAACCTCCATATAATCCCCAAAATCCTTATCAATATAACTATTAACCATATTTCCAACAACAACCTTCTTTTCAACAATTCCAACCACCTCAAAATTTCCAAAGACAATTTCTGATACCACAAATAACCCAACCACAATAGCTTCAATTACCTTCTAATTAACCTTAGCCTAGACCTACTCAATTATTAGTTCAATCAGTGGCAAACCCTAATGCTAAAGTGGATAAATGTGCCTAACCCATGGCAAACCCTAAGGCTAAAATGGATAAACTTGTATATAATACAAAAAAATAAAAATTTCCTACACATGCAATTGTTTCCATTGAAAATATTCACTTAAGCTCAAGAAAGGTATTACAAATGAATCCCCTATTACCATAGAAAAACAAAAAGAAATCGAGGAAATTCCAAGTAAAACTAACACATCAACAAACATTGAAAAATAAAAAATATCTAAAAGCATAGAAACTCATTGGGATCAATTATTAGATACTAAATAAGCTCTCTCTTTGAAGAGGTTAGTTGTAGGAAAACTAATGATTCCTCTTGAGCATGATTTCTTAGATCAATTGAAGAATCTATTTGTTAAAATTCCTTTTTGACAAACGATTAGATAAATTATAATATATGTTAATACAATCAAGGAATCTAATTTTAAATCTAAGAAAAGAAAGAAAGGCCTAACTACAGTACATGTCATTGGTCATTTATCTAGCCTAATGTGAAAGTCAATTGAAACTGAAAAGGATGTTGATCTAGGAATTCCTATGGTTACAATTACAATTGACAGTCTTTCAATACCAAATACTTTAAATAATTTAGGTGCAACAATTAATGTAATGACAATGGATATGATGCAAAGTTTGAATTTACACACCTTTCGAGCAACACCTACAATAATTGAATTAGCTCATAGATCAAGGATTAAGCCAAAGGGTGCAATAGAAGATTTAATAGTCTCGTTAGATTACTGGGAATATCTGGTGGATTTTTTAGTTCTATTTCCCAAATGCAATTTGGGTAGACATCCTTGCATCCTCGGAATACCATGGATGGCTACATGCATTCGTGAGTTCTAGATCATGATAAATGACAATCTCAAAAGGCATTGAAAGTAAGAAAATAATATTATATCTAATTGCTAAACATTAAATGAAATGGAACAATCATCATGGCTTGAACAAATTGATTCAGAAGAGAAAATGACTCAATCAATACTTACTGTTAATCAAGTTACTGTTTTTGTGAATGTATCAAATGAAAATGTATTAGATGACTTCATTTCTAATCCTAATAATGAAGAAAAATTGAGAACAACTCAGTATATGGCTACAAACAATATTTTGAACAAATTTTTTAAGAAAATTGCACAATTATTTTTTTTACAATTTTTGTTCCAAGCATTTTTTCGTATAAATTCAATGAAAAATTCAAAGACTAAAATTGTTGAATTTGAACAAGGAAAAACTATAACTATTACTTTGATATTCGAACCATCTAAATAAGATTAATTAATTCAAATGCTAAGGAAGTATTCCAAAGAGTTCACTTGGGATTATACATATGCAAGGTATTCATCATAATACATGCATGCATCATATTTATCTAGAAGAAAATGCAAAACCTATAAGGAAACCTCGACGACGGATGAATCCAATGTTGAAGGAGATAGTAAAAGAAGAAATTCAAAAGCTACTAAAGATAGATTTCATCTAACCTATCTCAGCTAGTCTGTATGTTTCTCCCTTATTTGTGGTACCCAAGAAAAATGGAAAACGACGAGTCATTGCAGATTACAAATAATTAAATAAAGCCATCCTTAAAGATCATTTTCCATTACCATTCATAAATCAAGCCCTAGATACCTGTTGATGGCCAAAATTGACCTCATCAACATTTGGGAAACCACTCGGTCAGAGCCTCAACTAGACTCTTTTCCGTTTGGGCTGGTGGTTCTGACTGATTTTAAATGGCCCTAGTTACCCTTATGGAAATTGCTCCAATTAATGGAGGCTTTAGAATATGGAAGCTAAATGGGAATATGAAAGGTGGAGAGATGTTTCTAAGTGATTACAATAAAGAAAGAGGTACTCTAAGTAAAACTATATATGTGTGGGTGTGTGTGAAAGCAAAATACAGCTTCAACAACCAAAAATTTAGATCTCAAATTATTTCATTGATTAAAAGCAATCTGTAAATGAAATGTTTAATTCAATTAAATAGTTAATTGAATTAACACCTAAACAACATTCACAAATAAACTTATAAACCACTATGCTTATAAATGAAAGAAATAAAAAGACAATAGTGAATTATCAAATCATTCAATCATAAACATAAATAACACTAAAATGATTCCAATCACAAATTTGAGAAAATTAAATTCAATAATAGTACCAAATCTACTATGCTCTGTTGAAACATGGAATCAAAATGTTCATTACTTATATAAGAAAATATCAAAGTAAAATAGTGTAAATGGGCCTTTCCTTTGCAAAATTCAGAACCCCTTGTTTAGTGCTATAGAGTTGTTTAAATAGTTTTTACAAGCATAGAAGAAGATAATTTCTCCTCCTAGTTTTCCTCAACAAATTTCAAACAAAAAATAGTCAAAATAGAAATTTGTTGCAACCTAGGAAAAAACTTTTCAACTTGGTGCAACAACTAATGATGAAGAACTATTAGTTAAATGCCATCAATTATGCACTTTTAGAAGATTTGCTAGCTCAGGAGGAGGTTGAGGTCTAATATTTGCTCGGCAAATGTATACATGTGCTTCCAATACATGCAACATTTGGGTAATATGCTCAGTCATTACTTTAGTTACCTAAATATAGTTGTGAGGTTTAACATGAAATTCCTGAATGAACTCGAAATTCACCTCAAACAGTTGTTAAATCTTGTTACGGGCTTCAGTTCTGTCACTTTGTTCTTTTGTTTTCAATACCCGTGTCTCTGGTAACACGCCCTCTACAATTGTTGATAATAGTATTGTTTCCTTAAGGGATTAAGAGATCGAGTGAACCATAGAACAATAAATCCTCTCTACATCTTCAATTAATTCCTTAGCCAAGTGTTTTTTTTTATCTTTTCATGCATGTAAGACTTTAGATTTTTTCATTTAATTAATTCTTGGAAAGTTTTTTTTTTTTTTTACAAGAACGGGTATGATTTTATATTAGTTAGTGGCTAAAGCCTTCATCGATTACAATTGTCGGGGCTAGCCCTTAGTCTTTCATCTTCGATCTGGTCGTAGGCCTCAAAGTTTGGAAATCCACAATTTTTCCATGAGGCTAGAGATTCTATCTTTGTTATTTTTCCTAGCTTATAAAGGCACACAAACTGATGTAAAATGATGCGGAAAAACATTACAGCGTTATGGGATAGAGTCCCACTCCTCAGTTTCGTCTACCAGGAGGGAACCTTCTGAAAGGGACACCGCCCTGTTGGCTTCCAAATCTGCATCTTTGTTGTTTACTCTTAATACATGGAGGAAGCTTGCAATTCGGAAAGATTTCAGCATGTTTCTTATTCTTAGGATCACTCTAGCCAATCTAAGATCTACCGGGTTGGAGTCCTCCATTAAAACTTTAATGATGGACTGAGAATCTCCTATTACCCTTATATCTGAAACACCGATTGCCTTTGCTTGCTTAAGCCCCTGCAGAAGTGCCAAGGCTTCAGCTTGGATGCTGGTGGAATGCCCAAGACCCCAAGCATATTTGGTCACTGTTATGCCCTCCTTATTTTTTATAATTCCTCCTGCCCCCGCCCTACCTGGGTTGCCTTTCGCAGCCCCATCAAAGAATAAACAGGATCTGACTTCTCTACTGAGCAAGTCTGACAGCTCTTGCTCATTTCCTCTGAATTGCCACTCTTTCATGTTCTTGGGCTGCCTTGTTTCGCCAGTGAACTGAAGGCCCAGCGAGGCACCCCAACCTAGATCATCTGGATTTAAGTTGACTTCCGAGATCTGTTCACCCAAAGTTTCTTTCCAGAGGCTTTTGACTTTGTTGGTGACGAGCTGTGGATTTAATTTTTCATCTCGAAAGACTCTTCTGTTACGCTCGAGCCAGATTTGCCAGCATATGAATTTTGGTAAGGAGAACCATGCTGTTTTAAATCTTTCATTTTTTGGTAGAGTTCCTGGATAACAAGTATGCCAATGAGCAAATAAGTCAGCAATATACACAGGGAGGGTAAACTCTGTCTTCCAGTAATTCATAAGGGTCTGCCAGATTCTTCTTGAGAAAGTGCATTCCATCATTATGTGCTGTGCAGTCTCTTCGTTTTCGAAGCAAAGATGGCATCTTGATGGTCCGTGAAAACCTTTTTTTTTTAGCTTATCATCTGTCAGTATTCCTCTGTGGCAGAGCAGCCAACAGAAAATGTCAACCTTTGGCATTGATTTGTATTTCCACAGAGTCTTCCATACTGCAGGGTCGGGGGCTGCATATGGGCGTTCTTGAAGACAGTGGTACCCCTGCGCGACTGTGAATTTACCTGTAGATGATCCCCAGCCCCTTACGTCTCGCTTACCTGAGCGTATAGGCGCTTTCCCATTTAAAAGTTCGATCAACATATGCTTGGCATGCGCAAGGTCTGGAGGCATTGGTGGAAGGCTCCATTGTTTCCAAACGTTATCGGCCCACAGAGATATATCCCATAGCGTGACCAACCCTGCGCTGTCCAACCATTGTTTCAGCTCAAGCAGAGATCTGTTCGTCGCTAGTGGAGGCTGCAGCATAATGCTGTCTTCCCATATCTTAATACATTTTCCGTTGCCCGGAATCCAAAACGCCCTGTCCCTGATGAGAGAAATTGCTCTGTGGCAGCGCTTGACCAAGTGTGAGCCTGTCATGGGTTGATAATTGTCCAGGGCTCTTTTCCTGCTACCTGTGAGGTATTTCCTCCATATAGCTTGCTGCGCCCAGCCTGGATGAGGAGCTATGACTCTCCAGAATAGTTTGGCCAGCATTGCAATATTTTGATAGCCAAAATCTTTAAAATTAAGACCTCCTTCCATCAGAGGCTTACACAGTTTCTCCCAACTGACCAAAGGAATTTTTCTGTCATTGAGGCTGCCTCCCTTCCAAAAAAACTTTCGAATGAAGCCTTCCATTTTTTTAAGGATGCCAGCAGGTGCTAGAAGCACAGAAAATTGGAATATGGGAAGGCTATTAAGAACAGAGTTGATTAAAACGAGCTTGCCTGCGAGGTTCAACCAAGAGAAGCCCCAGGCCTGGAATTTTGCCTTGAATTTATCCAAAAGAGGGGCCCAATCTCTGCTATAAGCCAAATTACGAAAGATGGGAAGACCCAGGTAAATAAAGGAGGACCAGCTTATGGTAGCAGAGAATCCCAGAGTTCTGGAGATGGCAGAAAGTGTAAGAGCAGAAATATTCCAGCAGTAGGCTTTACATTTCCCTTTGTTTAAACTGCTTCCTGATGCTTCACTGAAATCATCTAAGACTTCCTTAAACCTTAAGGCAGATCTTGCTGAGGCAGCTCCCAACAGAAGAGTGTCGTCTGCAAAGAGAGTGTGATTTACATTTTTCACCCCTCTGGCTATATTAAGCCCCATGATCTCTTGTTCTGCCAATTTCTGATCAAGGAAGAAACTTAAGGCGGAGACTTGAAGAACAAAGAGGAGCGGAGAGAGGGGGCAGCCTTGCCTGAGCCCTCTTGAGGCTTTGAAGAAGCCAGCTGCTCTTCCATTCACCAAGGGGGCGATCCAAGGGTCAGCAATACTTGCTCGGATCCAATTTACAAACCCCAACCCGAAGCCCAACTTTTTCAGAACTTCCCAAAGGAAACTTTGCCTGACACGATCAAAGGCATTTGCCAGGTCTAGTTTAATCACCATACCCTTCTCTTTGCGAAGTTGGCTCGAATGGATCGCCTCTTGTACCAGGATGTAATTGTCAACAATCTGTCTCCCCTGAACAAATCCACCTTGGTTCTCAGGTATGATCACTGGGAGGATGCCTTTTAGCCTGTTTGCTATTACCTTTGTGATTAATTTGTATCCAATGTTGCAAAGAGAGATTGGGCGGAACCGGTTGAAATCTTTTGCACCCTTTTCCTTGGGGATAAGGGCGAGAAAGGCAGAGTTGGTGCTGCCCCCAATTTTTTGGCAGTTTTGTGATTTCAGGATCATCTTGCAGAGATCTTTCTCCACGATCTGCCAACATGTTTGAATGAATCTGGCTGTGTAGCCATCCGGGCCTGGGGCTTTGTCAGGCTCCATACTGTCCAGAGCAGCTTTTATTTCTTGGGTGGAAATCTTCTCTTCGAGCTGCTTGTTAGTATGAGGGGAGATCCTTGTAGGTATGACTTCCAGGAATTTAGAATTTGGATCAGTCTCCCCCTCTTCTTTATACAAGTTTTTGAAGTGATTGAAGGCTGATTTCTTTATACTCTCAAAGTCTTTGTAGATCAAATTGCCATCTCTGATTTCTGCTATGGAGTTAAAGCTTTTTCTTACTTGAGCTTGTTTATGAAAGAAGGCAGAATTTCTATCTCCCGCTTTAAGCCATAGGCTCCTAGATTTTTGCCTCCAATGCTCTTCCTCTGTAAGACAGGCTTTGTGGAAGATTTGTTGAAGCTCCACCTCCTTGTTTAAAACTTCTGTAGTGATTTCTGCCTCTTCACTATGGACTTGATGCTGTGTAAGGTTATCTTGGGCCTGCTTTCTTTCTTTTGCAGGGGTGGGAAGTCTTTTGGCCCATGTTTTGAGGGCAGCCTTCAATCTTCTTAGTTTTTCTTCCCATATGAAGAAGGGGGAGCCCTTCACTGGCAATTTCCAGCTGTCCTGGACCACCTTCAAGAACTCAGGCTCCTTAACCCAAAGAGCATTGAACCTGAATGGGATGGGCCCGAGGTCCTTGTGGCCTGACATCTCTAACAATATGGGCTTATGATCTGAGACACTGCATGGGAGGATGTGCAATCTGGATTCTAAACCTAGCAAAAGAAAGGAACTCTGCACTAAACATCTATCTAGTCTAGCAGCAATATGACCAGGGCCTATTCTTTTATTGGTCCAGGTGTACTTACCGTTATCTGGAGGGGTATCCAGCAGGTCCCAGTCCTGCATTAGGTCTTCCACCCACTCCCTTGCTGGGTCCCTTACGATGGTGCCTCCTCGCTTTTCATCCGAGCTTAGGGTGAGATTTAGGTCCCCTGCAATAATAATGTTTTCCAGATTCTCGATCTCTGCCAGCTGTCTTATGGAGTCCCAGCACTCCCTTTTCTCCCCTATGTTATTAGGAACATAAACATTGAACAGGCAAATAGTCTCCCTTGTTTCTACTGAATGTAGTTTCAAGAACAGCCAATGGCTATTGAGTGCCTCCCTGACCAGTCTGTATTTGAAAGGGTTCCAGAGAGTGCCCAGTCCCCCAGAGGCTCCCCTTGATGACACTGCTAGTCCGCTACTTCCCTTCCAGAGCTTTTTGCTGATTTGGAGAAATTCATTTTCCTCCATTTTGGTCTCCTGGATCAGAAGAATGTCCGGGGTTTCTCTTCTAACAAGACTTCTTACTGCTTCTTCTTTTGCTGTACTCCCCATTCCTCTGCAGTTCCAGGAGATGGTCTTCATCATTTGTTTCTTTGATGTGGGGCTCCCCTGGAGCCATGAGCTTGATTTTTAGCTGCCTTCGGATTCTTACCAAGGAGTTTTTCCAGCGTGGGCTGACTACCCTGAAGCTTGTCTTTATAGGTTTCCTGATCTCTCTTTTCTCTTGCAGATTTTCGGCCCCTTGCAGATCTTCTGACCGACGTCTGCGTTTCTCCGATTTCTCCATCTTCCTCAGACTCCTCTGAGTCCTGTTCCTCCTCGGAGGCTTCTGTTTGCTTTTCTTTGTCCCTTGCCATGTTACTCTCTTCAGGTCTTATTACTGCTGAGTTCGATTTTTCCATTGGATTGACAGTCCTCTCCTCTTCCCTGGGAGTTTCTTCCGCTGAGCTTAGGGTTTCGAACCTATTTCCTTGACTTCTTGACGAGGATACATTTTGGGCAGCGGCAGGTTGAGCTCCTTGTGCCCCGGTTTTCTTATGATTTATCTTTGATCTCTTAACTTGGTTCCATCCTTCATCCTTCCCTTTTTCTGTTTCACTTTTGCTCGGGCATCCTCTAGCAAAATGGCCGTAGATGTGGCATTTGCGACATTTGAAAGGGAGCTGCTCGTAATCCAGTACTTGAACATGCGTCCAGCTGCCGACCTTTAGTTTGATGGCCTCGGGAAGACCAACCTCTAAATCTACTTCGACACAGATCCGGGCACAATAATATTGGTCGTTGTTATTGGCTCTGTCTATGAACTTGCCCAGAGTGTTTCCAATGTGTTTAAGGGAATCCCAGTTCCAACAGTGAACCGGTAGATTAGGCAGCCGAACCCAAACAGGGACAGCCGATGGCACATCCACAGCCGGATCAAAGTCGGGAGTCCATTTATTGAGGTAGAGGCCTTGTGGTCCCATGAAATAGGGCCCATTCCTGAAGATCAGGTCTTTATCCTCCTTAGTGTTGAATTCAAACATGAAGTAGCCTCTTCCAAGAAAATACGAGGTAGCTTTGTTCTTGATCAACGGGATCCAATTCTTAATGACCCAGTTTTCCGTTGATTTGGGTGAGGGCCAGAGACCCGTGAATTGACCCACCAGGGCGCGATCTGTTAGAGACAAGGCAACCTGAATCGGTCCCTCAGGAGGTAGGGTTACCTCCGGAACATCATCGATCTTCTTCACGAACTTAGAGGCATCTGATTTTTTCTTCTTGGGCAGCGAGGCGATCAGGCTTGAGAAGGCGGCAGAGGCATCCGGAGGAGGAGACTGAGAGGGCCCTAGCGGCGATCCTTGAGTCTCCATGGCCAGCAGAAAGGGTCAGCAGCACCACCTGCCTGCTCCTGACATCGCCAATATCGAGGAGTAAAACAGATCTGAGAGGCAGCACAGGATCTGGGCAGCAGATCAGTGCAAAGGGAGCGGATCTGGAGAGGCAGAAACCAGATCAGAAAGGTGGATCCAATCAGATCCGATCAGGTCCGGGGACCCCAGAGGCCGAGAGGGCCGTATCTGCAGCAAAGGGGTCGAGAGGGCAGCGCCCTAGCAGACCTGCGCAGGCCAACAGCGCAGTCAGAGCATGGCATGCACGGGCTCGAGCTCCGGCAGCAGCAGTTCTCTCAAAAAACTCCAATTTTAAGTTCTTGGAAAGTTAGGAAAATACCTTTTCTGATATTTTTGCCATGATAGGATCTTAGTTAGCTTAAGCTTGGATTTGTTGTATCTTGTTTCCATATCTACTACATCATTAAAAAATGAATTGACATGTTTCACCTAAACTTTCATCGAGTTCAATTTATCACACAATAGCTCTTGTTGATGTTGTAGTTGTTGATTAATTTTAGTGGCTTTATGTTTGAATTTAGCAAGATACATTATGCTTTCCTTCACTAACTTCATGTGTTCTTGCAATTCCTTCATATGGGCATCCTTTTGCTGAATTTTAGATTCAAATTGGCTTCTCATTGGGACAACATGAGCTTTGCATTGGAGCCTTATTTTGTGAAGAATCTTGCTTCAATTAATGAATCTTTTCATCTTTATGTTTGAGGAATTATGTAAGTTTAACAATTGTGTCAATACTTGCATTGGAATAAGCCCTTGTATATAGAGTTAATTCCTCAAATGCTTGATCTAGTGTCATGGAGACTCCTTCCCAAACTAATTCCAGGGGAGTTGCTGCTAGAATTTGTGTTTACGTAGTTTTCCTTTTCTTCTTGCTTCTCTTTAATATAACTTGTTTCTTTGAGCTATATAATACTTCAATAGCGGAAAAATATTCATTTGAAGATTGAGAAACAACAGTAAATTGATCAGGAATTTGTTTAGAGCATGGTAGGGTACTAATGGGAGTCTTCATAATAACTTCAGGGTTTGAAAGACTAAAGTATAATACATTTTAAGGAGGAAAAGACAACTATTGTATTTATGAACTTTTAGAAGATGTTCCAGTTGTAGTAGTCGACTCTTTAAAAAACTGTTTCTGAGTCTCTGAAGTGAGTTTTTCAAATGCTTCCCATTCTTTATTAATAATTGTGTCCCTTGGAATTTTTTCTTTGAGAGATACAATGAGGGATTCCTTTTCTCCCAGTATTGGTGCTTTCTCCAACACAACATCACTCTAAAAGGAAGAGCTTATAGATTTTTACATAATTGCTTCTTATTTTGTATGTTGCAAAGTTATTGACAACAAAAAGCTTCTTGAGTATCTGAAAATCAAGAAATGCTGATAGCTTTATGGAGATAGTTTCCTAGCCTTTTCAGATACTTCGTCATAATAATTGGTTCTACATAAGAGATAATCATAGATTGAATCCTCATGAAGATACTTCTTTATATTCACCAACTTTGTTACCTTTTCTACAATTTTGTGAGGATCATACAATCTCAAAGGGATTGTACCTAGCTTCAAAGGATAAAAAGTTTCCAATTATTTTTTAGAGTGCGAGAAATTCTATAGGGTGTAGATGCAAACCTAAATAGGAAACACAGGCCATGCCTTTTTTGAAGCTTTTCTTAGTTCAACTGTTATCCCTTTTCCAATCGTATGATAAGCTACCCCTTTACAAAAGAGTCTATCCGAAATGTAAACATGTAAAGTCAATGTAGATTACAAAGAATTGAATAAAGCCACCTTTAAAGATCATTTTCTATTACCATTCATAAATCAAGTCCTAGATACCTGTTGATGGCCAAAATTGACCTCATCAACATTTGAGAAACCACTCGGTCAGAGCCCCAATTAGACTCTTTTTTGTTTGGGATGGTGGTTCTGACTGATTTTAAGTGGGCCTAGTTACCCTTATGGAAATTGCTCCAACGAATGGAGGCTTTAGGATATGGAAGCAAAATGGGAATATGAAAGGTGGAGAGATGTTTCTAAGTGATTACAGTAAAGAAAATGGTACTCTAACTTAAACTATATGTGTGTATGTGTGCATGTGTGTGTGAAAGCAAAAGACAAATTCAACAAAAAAAAAAAATTAGATCTCAAATTATTTCATTGATTAAAAGCAAACTGTAAACAAAATGTTTAATTCAATTAAATAGTTAATTGAATTAGCACCTAAATAACATTCACAAATAAAGTTATAAATCATTATGCTTATAAATGAAAGAAATAATAAGACAACAGTGAATTATCAAATCATTCAATCATAAACATAAGCAAGGCCGCATAGCTAGTGTTCCTTACTGCCTAGTTTAATTATAGAACTTTGAAAAGTATGAACCAACTCCCACATTTGAACCAGGGCTATAGAGTAGCTACTCTCGTGCCTTGTTTAATTATAAAACTTTGAAAAGTATGAACTAGCTCCCACATTTGAACAACGGCTATAAAGTAGCTACTCTCGCTTCGTTTAATTATAGTTAAATTAGAGTAAAAAGCAATAAAGATATACAACTTTACATTAAAAAAAAAAAAAAAAAAAAAAAAAAAAAAAAAAAAAAAAAAAAAAAAAAAAAAAAACCATTTAGAATAACAAGATAATTCATGATTGCATTATTTCTAGCTTGGTGAAAATGTTCCGGTATTTTTATGAATGTTGATTACTAAATGATTAGAAAAGAGAATTGAAATATGTTATCTAATTTATTGGTAAGGTTATTAGAATTAATTTGTATTTCATTTTAAATAGTTATATTGAAAATATTGTATAATTTATAAAGAAAATTTATTGTTATAATATATCTGTAATGTGCATGAAGATTTTCATGGAATTTATCAACCATTTTAAAATTATGTTACCTTGTCATATATATATATATATATATATATATATATATATATATATATATATGCTTATTCTATATAATATTTCAATAAATCTAAAAATATAATCATAGAACATTATATTTATTTATAAATTTTAATATATAAAAATAATATTATAAAATTAAAAGCATATAAATGATTGAAAAGAAATTGAAATAAGGATTATTTTCTATCCATCCATATATATACACACCATAACAATTAATTATTTTAAATATAAATATTTTTTAAATTAAAATTTTGATAATTTTCTAATATGTAATAATTTTATAATTAAAAAGTTTTATATTAATTTTAAGTTTAATATTTATAATATAATACATTTTAATTTAACAATTTTGCATTTAGTTAATAAATTTCAGTTTTTTTTCAAAAATCTAAATACATAAATATAAATATGATCCTAGAAAAAAATACTAATTATATTAATTAAATTTATCATAAAAATAAAAATAAATACATTATATTTATTAATTAAAAAAAATATTATTATAATAAATTGACAACAATAACATTTGGGTACCGTTGAGCTTAATAAATTGATGTATCTCAAAAAATTTATAGGCTTGGACCATTCGTACTAGAGTTTCAGATGCATAACACCTTGTAAAGAACAAGTTTAGATGAAGATTGTGGTAAGCATGCATTATAAGAGTTAAATTATTTACCTTTCATTTTCGATGGATTGTTAGGGATGTTTTATCTTTTACGGTGATGTTTAATTTGTATGAATCACAAATTATAATTTATTGATTTAAAATAAATATAATTCAAACATTATTAATTTTTATATATTATAAGGCCAGTTATTATAATTAAAATTTTCATCTATAACGACAGGGCACGTGCCATGCCATGCCATGTTTTCGGGCCATCGGGCCGCCCTTGGGCTGGACTCATGCCTTTGTCTAAGTCTACAATCTGGGCCATCACTTAGGAACTTGGGTTGGTGCTGGGTTGTCCAATTGGGCCACCAAAACTAGACAATTGGCTCTCATCGGGCCATTCGACCAGGCTATCATTCTTGGACGAACGCATTTCCGCTTCAGGTACATATGGAGGCTCTAGGTACATGGTTGTATAGAAGGGGTCTGTAATGACACCTAAGCACAACAAACATCGACTTACTAAGGTTACATGCTATCGACTGCTCAAACAAGTGTATGTTCTTTATAGTTATATGTAATTTTATGGGATGAGGCATAAGGAATGAAACAACGATCTCACACTGTGTTGTGACAGAAATTCATTCATATATTCATGAGCTTCATACAACTTTGAAAACTTTGGGACCCGTGCCTCTTTCTCCTGCATGCATTTCCAATTAGAATACTCTAGATGAACTCCATGGGTACTATCTACAATGTTACTCGAAGCTTGTTTGTTAATGGCCTCACATACCGATGATCCAAAGTTGTTACATAGGCAAGTTTAGCCATAACAATGCCATGGTTTTCCTCTAATAGAAGTTGAGATTTTATTGGTTGCAACAAGGAAAAATGAGGTGCTATATAGTCAAAGGATGGGGATGTTTCAGTTTAGAAACTAGACTAGTGATCAAAGGTCCCCTTGTTAAGATGGGGAGAATGAATTTTTACTACAGAAACTAAATATGCCAAATAATCCATTGTAATCACATATATAAGAGACTATGGAGAAAAAAAATACCATTCTCTTAACCGCACAACGAATTCTAAGGTGACATTGTGATCGCCCCTAGTTATGTAATGGGATGTGTTATAGAGTGGTATTAGAGCTCTTAGGTTCAACACTCAGACATAATAGGCTCTATCGTGAACAAAATGAATGACTAAATGTGTAATCCTAGAATCTTGATTATTAATATAATGATCTATGGAAAAAATCAACTAAGTAGAAGGTCCAAAGTATGAATCCGTAGAGATGAATGGAACTCTAACTCATTGCATGTGTTAATTTTGAGCATTGACAACACAACCTACATGGTGTTGTGCATAAATTTGGTAGCATATTAGCATTTTTTAGAAGAGGTGTAACACTCCCAACAAATTTTGGGTTGAGGGAATATTCATAGTGGTGAATTTACAACATTTATAGTTTTGAGTGGATAATTTAATGTGCTTCCCTTGAATCTAATTTAATGCCAGGATGTCATAAATATGGTCTATACATAGCAACACTATGTTGTGGAACACTTCACATAATAATTTGGATCTAAATCTTACTAAGTGGCTGATATCTTATGGTTGGTGTGTCTCCAAATACACAATATGTTGATAATAGTTCATTTGCTCTAAAGTGATGTGATCATTGGATGGCTCCTCAAACGTTATAAGAAGTTGGAATATACTTATTAACTCTGCTATGATTTTTCAAGAGAGGATAAGAGTTGACATAATTTTGAATTAATAATCCATTACATTTAGACTCATATTAGAAGAACCCAATACATTATGTTTTCTTAAACTAGCTATGTTGTAAACTAATATTTGGTTTGGGCATTCTAGAATAGTAGCTTATGGACACCTTGTTGAGCTTCCTCACAGGCTACTCACAAAGAGCATTCTCACCTACATACCTAAATTTTGAGTGATATATTTCAAAGGCCATGATATCTTGGTAATTCTCTACTTGTCAAAACAGTGGAATTAGTTTTACATTATGCCTTAGAATATACTCTAGATCTTAGTTATCCTAAACGTCATCCATACCAACAACAAGCTTGGTTTACATTCTTGGGGCTTTATCTCTCAATTAACAAGTTGTGTGTTGTGGATTAAAATAACATCCTATTTTTGTTGCTCCCAAATCAGGGCTACCATTGTTAGGTGATGAAATGCATTCCACTTAATTTTTGGCACAAGATTTTATAAGATAAATGATGTTGGAAAATAACCAAGTTTCACGTTGATAATGCCATGGTGGAGTGTATAACGTAGTCTCTTCAAGTCACATAGATCATAATATCGTGGTGCCTTTTCCATCTAATTTCATTAGATTTATATCGTTTATTATTGAGCAAAGTCAACCCACTCACAGATGGTACCATTGCCTCTCCAGTGGAATCATTTTTTTTTACGCAAGCACACTGGTCTAAGTACATTTAATTCAAAGCTTGTTTATTCTAGAGGTTTGATAACCTACTTGTACACTTCAATTTTTCCTCAACTTAGAGAGTGAGTGTTTTTTTTCAACCGTCATTATTATATTCAAGTTGAGTTGGAGAACTCGTATCCTTGCACATATACCTAGCTTGATTTGATCCTTAGGAACACGCTCCTCAAGTTAGGAAGGTCCTTTTTTAGTCTTAAAGGGTAGCTTGCCTAATAGTTGCTTCTAGGCTATCTTATGAAGGCCAATAAATTTCCTTTTCTAAGAGTTTTAGTAACAATCAAATCATTTGTTGTTCTGGCAGTAATATCAGAGTTATCTTAACTTCCTGAAAACTCTAAAAAAGTTGTGGTTTGCAAAATTTTGAAAGAGATATAATTAACAATATTTTCAGGCACTAAGTATAATATAGCACAATATTTATTTATTTATTTTAATTGGCACTAAAATTAGGTTATCTTAATGTAATCATGTAACATCTGAATATGATTATGTTGTGATTTATGGGACAATTGAATTTTCAAAAACTACATGATGGTTGTTTTGTTGAGCCATTAAATGTATAAGTAGGTTTATCCCTTGCATCATTTTGGCAAAAAAACAATTTCTTTCATATATTTTTGTGGCTAGGACTTTCCACCCATAAATACATGCACAACAGGTACTAGTTACAAAACTCTCATTAGGGATTATATGTAGATTAATTATAAGTGAAAGTGAATATTGTTTAAGTATGATGACATTATTTCGTGTTGACTTGAGATTGCCTACATGTCTTGTGATGCATTTTCTTAATGAATGAGAAAATTTAAGATAGATGCATGTTAATATACCATGTGGTGCCCCAAATGACTCTTTGAGTTTGCAGGTACCATGACTAGTGGTTTCAATAAGAAGGTCAAATATTTCAAAAATGTTTTAAAATTTGAGCTAAATATGGTCTAAGTAAAGAGGTTGACTTTGATCATGTTGTTATAATAGATCATAGATTGAATTCTAACATTTGCAAATGTAGGATGATAGTTATGACCAATGTGCACGTGTTTCTAAACTTGAAAACAAACTTATGTAGAAGTTATTTTTGGTTTGCGACTAGTTACCTACCTCTTCTAGTTTAATACCTACCTACCTTCCTTACCTTATCTTCAATATCTCTTTGAGGGGAACAAATATAGGGTGAGTAAGCAAACTCTCGACCGGGAGGAGAGGGATAACCTTTTCTGCTAGCGTGAGATGTCACATGTCACTTGCTTATGTGGATAAGTGATATGGTGTTTACCTGGAGTCCATGTGTCCCTGTATGGTTCTGGAATGTTGTCCTTACTTGGCTTGTGTTCAGACAGGAAGAATTTATCCATAGGAGAATGCCTCTTATGCAATAAGTAACTTAGGAAGGATTGCTCATTCGCTCAGGTTAAGGGTGACGGCCCATGACATAGAAATGTCAGACTAGGAGTCTGACATGCCCTTGGTTGTAGCCATAGAACAACTACAGACCTCCATGCTTATATGTTATGACCACAAAAAACAGTTGCACCTACAGAAATAGCGAGAAGAGAAGATTGGGGGTATTCCGAGGGTAGGGGGTGCGGCCTTCAGTGACAGTGCGGGTAGAAAAGCAAGACTAAGTCTGTATTGTGCGTGTGTAATGATAATGTGTGTGTCTATATATCTATCTCTCTCTCTCCCTGTATATATATATATATATATGTATATATATATATATATATATATATATATATATATATATATATATATATATATATGTATATATAATTACTCTGTGATCCTGCTGGATTACACCAAACAACTGGAGTAACATGTTGAGTCCACTTTGCAAGATGACCATTGATATATATATTTGTTTTTCTATTTTTCATTAATGAACTAAAAATTGGGTGTGTGTGGCACCAAATGGGAAGAATAGAAGACTTGAATGTTCAACTCAGGGAATTGTAAACCGAACTCAGGATCTGCAATGTAGAGATAAAGAACCTTGTCGGGCAACAACTATAACTGATAGATTGGAACTATGAATTGCAAGAATGCTTGCGGGAATTTACATACCAAGTTCAACCCCTAAAGAAGGGAAGTGATGATGGTAGGAAAATACCCCATGAGACTGAGAAGGAAAGAAGACCTATCTGGTGTTGGTCTTATGGGAAAGAGGACCTAAAGTGACACTGTCCCCACAAGATGGAAATGAAGGGAGACTGATTTTTTTATATATGTATATGCATGGTTGATGGTTAACAGTACCATGAGTGTTGGACTTGCTGATTTTGTAGCGTTGAAAAGTGTTCCAAGTCTCATATTTTGGGAGGATTCCTGGACATCAGTATTCCAGAGAACCCAGAAACCGTTTGTAGAAATTCCACTCGGTTCATGTTTTATTAAAATAATTAATTATTTTAATGTGATCCCTAAGTCTAAACTTAGAGAAATTAAATAATTAAAGGGTATTAATAAAACATAGTGTGAATCTTCTAGAAAACGAAGATCAAGTCATGTTTTAATCTTAGCCATTGATTAGAGATCTAATATGGGTCGTTGATTCATCAACGAGAAAATTATAAGAGAAGGCTGAGAGTCATTTGGAAAGCAAGCTGGGTACACACTCAGTACCCAAAGGAAATCAATTATGAAGGAATAGAATTCGATTTCAGAGGGAGAGGTTGTATAGGCAGAGTTGCAGAGGTAGAAGACGGAAGGGGAGGTCAACAGAGGCAGAAGAAAGGCAGGAGGAGGACATAGAGGGACAACGCTGAGCAGTAGCACTGAGTCCCCACGCAGAGTGGCACAATCCAACGTAGGGATTGCGCAGAAGATCACACAGAGTGACACAGAGGGAGCTAGGGTGATTTCCGAGTGTCGGAAATTCTCTCGAAAGTTTCGGGAAATTTATCTCAGGTGTTTTCTAGATGTCTGCTCGTCAAATTCTTGTAAATGATTTTCCTTGTTGAAGAATAATACAAACCCTCATTTGCTGCACTGATTTTCCCGCATTGGGTTTTTCCAGGGACAATTGTCCAAAAATAATTATGTTCATGTGATTGTTTCTATTGCGTTATATGTGTTATGTTCTATTTTCTGCTTATGGCTAAGGGAATACTGTAGTTGCGTTTATTTCAGAATTTACTGAAGAATATGTAAATAACTTATCATAAAATAAGTAGGCGAAATAAATCTATCATTGCAGTAGTGTTTCAGTGTGAAAATTTCACAAGACTAAGGACATGGAGTCAATTTTTGGACCACTTGTTAATATTGTTATGTTATGCCTTTAAACTTTAAGCTTGTGATTGGATGTTTACTGTTTGTTGAATATGCATGGCCATGTTGCTTTGTTTGTTGTTAGGTACCTATAATACTAGTGTATCTCCTTATTATTATTGTCAGTGTAGCCCCCTTATTGTTACTGTTGTGCCTATGTAGTTATTATTGTACCCCATAGAAGCCCACTATGGTTATTGTTGTGACCTTACATTATTATTGTTATGTAGGCTCTAATTATATTGTGACCTCTTTAAAGACTCCTATATATAGAAATGAGGTTTTGTCATTTGAATCATCCAAGAATTGTGCATTTATGTAATGTAAATGAGGTTGCCATATCGAAGAGTCTAATTTTTAAGTCGCTGATCTATCTTTTCTTCTATTTTGTGAGCTGGTTGCATAACATTTGTAGTTTTATGTTATGATTGTGATTATGTATTTTAATGCCTTTGCAATGTTGCTCTTTTTTTTCCTTTTTTTTTCTTTTTCTGTTGACACTTAATCCTATGGATGGGTGTGCATATGTATTTTTGTATATTATTTAATATTAGGAAATAAGGAAGGCCAAGAGTCATTGGGAGATGAATCCCAATAGCCTCACCTCCCATCTATAAGAGCATGTACATTCTTCAGCTAATATACATTCTGATTTGAGGAGTTACCTCCTGGTTTGACATGGTATCAGAGCCAGCCCCACAATTGGCATTTCTGTCCTGTGGTGTAACTCCCTATCCTTTGCTCAGTCAATATTTTTTAATAGTTTTCTGCTGCTCTTAATTGCTAGACTGTTATTCTGCATTTTTTTTTCCCTATATAGTACTGACATTTGCAGCTCCAGCTCCTGCAGCTCCTGAAGACTGCAGGCTCTGTCATTCTGCAAATTGCAGGCTCTGCCATTCTGCAATTCCAGCAGTCCTGCAACTCTGTCATTCTGCAGATTCAATTTCCAATTTTTTTTTATAACAGCCCTTTTGGGCCTCCTCCATCGACTCACCTACCCAACGCCTTCCCTTCTCCATCTCCATCGACCCATTCACCTCCCCCATCTCTCCACTCTGCGCCCTACGCCCTCTCCCTCACTCTGCATACATCCCTCTCTCTCACTGTTCTGCATTCCCATAACACCAGCGCCCAACTTGTAATCCGCCTCCCACATATCAATACACCTCCACGCCTTTATGAGACCACTCTGTCCACATTGGTCTGTTGTGTTCGTGGTTTATCATAGCTCCTTAACTGCGTTCCATACAACGTTCCATCTGCTGCACACCTCCATATGATACGCTGTGTTGGTGGTATATTTCTGTCCACCTGTTCATTTGCTCCAGCGTTTCTATACGCTCTCTTCCAATATATATCGCTCATACAACAGTCTCGCCCTTGACCATACATTAAACGCTGTCATGGTATTTATACGCTGGTTTATACAGTCGACTCCAGTTTTATATACAACGCATTAAACGCTGTCATGGTATTTATACGCTGGTTTATACAGTCGACTCCAGTTTTATATACAACGCCCTCCACGTTGCTATACCGCTTATATATCACGTTGTCATAAAACGCTGTTTTCAATTCCATATAATACGCCATTCACATTTTATATACAACGCCTCCAACGCCATTTAATACGCTCCTATACCAGCGTTGCATTACATGTCAAAATATGGAATGGATACATTGCGCTGTCATATTTAATAGGTGGTTTGTTAATACGTTGCGACCCTTCTCCGGCGCCCTTCTCGTTTACATATAACGCAGTCACTTATATAACAACGCCCCTCCCATTGTGTTATATTTGTTTATATATATGTGGTCCGCCAGCGCTTTCCCTATCGACTTCTCCTCTCCCCTTTCATAATTCCGCCCCCTCCCTTTCATACCATTCCGCCCTTCATACATTACATACCCCTTTTCACACTGCTCCCCTCCATATCACCCTCCCATTTCATAATACAGCCCTCCCATACCACTTTTCATTTTCACAATATCGCCCTCCCTACCATTTCATAAATTTTTTATTCCCCAAACAAAAAAAAATATACATATATATATATATATATTTTATGCAGAATTCAGTTTATAGCAAAGAGTATTTTTTATCCATTTAAATTCAGTCTCTTAGCAAAGAGCTTGTGTTTTTCAAATTCAATCTTTTAGCAAAAAAAAAAAAAAGAGTTTTTGTCCTTTTAAACTCAGAGTACATTTTCCAGCAAAGATTTTTTTGTTTTCTTTCCTTCAAGAGAAATTTTCCAGCAGAGTTTTTTTTCTCTCCTCCTTCAAAAGAAGATGACAGTCCCTTCATCTTCTAAAGAGGCTGCCTACTTGGCACAGAGAGAAAAGAGACACGCTTCAGGTCCATCCAGAGGAAGAGAAAGCAGAAGACGAAGAAGAAACTTCAGAGAAAAGGGGGGCAGACAATCTAAAGCTCAGCAGCAAACAAATCAAGACAGAGGTAAAACTGATGACAAAGACTAAGGTAAAGCACTTTAATCCGCTCATTTTGTTATAACACATTGTAACAATGGAGTAACTAAACACTTGTTTGATGTTTCATTTACTTCTTGGAGAGATGATTGGTTGCTAGATTCAGGAGCAACATGTCACATGACATTTAGAAGAGATTTTTTTGAAGAATTCACTGACAAAGTTGATGGAGCAGTATATTTCACAGATAAATCCAAACTCAAGCCATCGGGGCTTGGCACAGTCAGGCTTGAACTTCCTGGTCTTCCTTATCATATCCTACATGAGGTTCTATACCTCCCATAGTTAAAGAGAAACTTGTTGTCCCTGGTTGAAATCCGGCAGCAATGACACTCAGTTCACTTGTTTGATGGCAAGGCAGAGGTCAGAAAAGCATCAGATCACTCACTTGTCATGGAGGGAATAGAAGAAGGGAGACTCTTGAAGCTGAAAGGTTCATGCTCTACTGTGGGATTGCGTCAGTTCGTAGGTGAATGTACTTCAATCTCTCACGGCATGCTAGATTTGGACACTTAAACTATGAAAGCCTTCGTTTGTTGAAGAAAAATGGTGTTAATGCACTGCCTACAATTCCTAGGAAACCTAAGGAATGTGATGCTTGTATTCTAGGAAAGCATAGCAAACAACCATTTCATGATTCACACTCCAGAACACATAGAAAAATTGAGCTTGTTCATTCAAATTTATGTGGCCCTATGCCTGTTGCTTCTGCAAATGGAAATAAATATATGATGACATTTATTGATGACTACACCAGAATGTGTTGGATTTACTTATTAAAGAACAAGTCTGATGCTTTTCAAACATTCAAGAATTTTCATGCATGGATTGAAAATGATGCACAAACTTGTTATTGGCTCTCTACGTCTTGATAATGGAAAAGAATACACTTCAAACGAATTTGAAAATTATCTTAATTAACATGAATCAAACATCAAACAATGTCACATATAATCCACAACAAAACGGTGTATTTGAAAGAAGAATGAACAGAACTATTTTAAATATGTTCACTCATGTTGTTTCGTGTACAATTGATGTTTTAGATGATGCAGTTCTATGTCTTCTTTTTACATAAAAATAGGTATTCTTCAAGTTCAATTAGAAACAAAACTATTTTTGAAATGTGGCATGGCCACATTCTTACTTGGTAAAGCATTCAGGGTCTTTGGGTCCTGACATGCCTTGATACCCAGGGTCAAAGAATAAACTGAAGGTGCTAAGCGAGAAAATGAATATCTTCTTAGGAGTACTCAACACCTCCAAAAGATATCGTCTCTATGATGAAGTCAATAAGAAGTTTGTAGTAGCAAGAGATGTCATATTCCTTAAATCTTCCAAGACTAACAATGTTGTTGAGTGGCAACTTGATCGCCTGGATAGATTCACACATGCAAAATCTTTTCAAAAATTTGATAATCAGATTCCACAAAGAAAAGAGTTCGATATTGGGTAAGAGATGGAATCATATCCTGAAGCACTCTCACCCCCACATGAAGAAACAACCACGGATGACACATTGGATGATGTGATTGACAAAATTGGGAGATTGAATCTTGAATCAATCCTAACTCAGTCAAATGACCATCCTGGGCCATCTCAGAAAGGTCCTCCAAAATGGCTGACAAAGACACTGGAGAATATTCATCCTGATGAGGTTAGAAAAATAGGAACAAGAAGTTACACTCAACAAATCAAAGGTGATGTAGATAATTTTGATTCCCCTCTTGATATGGATATTTCTTATAATTGTGAATTGAGTTTGTCTACATATCATGAACCAAATTCCTTCAAAGAAGTCGCTTCTCATGATGAATGGAAATAAGCGATGCAAAAGGAGTATGATGCCTTGATAAAGAATGGCACTTGGAAGCTGGTTGATCCGCCTTTGGGAACGAAACCAATTGGCTATAAGTGGGTCTACAAGAACAATCACAAAGCAAATGACTCCTTGACAAGCACAAGGCGAGGCTTGTGGCAAAGGATCCCTTACAAAAAGAAGGAATCGATTATGAAGAAACGTTTGCTCCCACAACAAAATGGACCACCATCCGGACTCTCTTTGCCCTAGCAGCTCGGAATGGATGGAAAGTCCATCAGATGGATGTAAAAACTACCTTTTTGAATGGAGATCTAAAGGAGAAAGTTTCTATGTCCCAGCCAGAAGGATTTTTTGGAAAGGGTCAAGAACACAAAGTTTGCAAGCTTACAAAATCCTTGTATGGCCTCAAGCAAGCACCATGAGCCTAGTATGAGAAATTAACCGAGCATCTCCTGAAACTTGACTTCAAACATTTTGATCTTGATGATACAACTTAATTTGTAGAAGGACAAACAGTTGTATATCTTGTGGTATATGTAGATGATCTTTTGATAGGAAAGTAATGACTATATTGCATCCATTTAGAAAAGAGTTGAAAGGTTTTGAAATATTTGATTTGGTCATGTTCATTACCTATTTGGTATTGAAGTAATTCAACATCCTAAATTCATATTCTTTCTCAAAAAGTATTAGAATCTCTTGAACAAGTTTGGCATGGTGTTGTAAACCCTTAAGCACTCAATGATTAAACTTGGAACTCGAGATCTATTGAGAGGAATTTGAGGATGCAGCTAAGTATAGGCGGCTGTGATCTTATCTGTCGACCACCACCGGACACGACATCTCATTTCTTCGTTGGAATCCTCTCAAGGTTCATGCAAAAACCTTGTGAAGGACATTGGTCTGCTGCAAAAAGAGTGCTAAGGTACTAGAAGGGGACTCAAGACTTTGGACTCAAATATACACAGGTAGGCGACTTCAGCTTGATCGGATACTCTGATTCAGACTTTGATGGGGACAAAGAAACAGGGGTGTCTACTACAGGTTACACCATGAGTCTTGGATCAGGAGCTGTCTCATGGAGATCACGCAAACAGTCAGTTCCAGCAGATTCCACGACCGAGGCAGAATATGTGGCAGCAGTTGAAGCAACAAAGGAAATTGTGTGGCTCCGGAAAATCCTGGAAGATTTGCAGATGAAACAAATGTATTCCACTCCACTCATGATCGACAACACTTTTGCAATAAAGTTGGCCAAGAACCCAAAGTTCCATGATCGAACAAAGCACATCAATACAAAGTACCATATAATTTGACATCATGTTCAGGCCAAAACCATCCATCTACATCATTGTTCCACAAATGAGCAAACTGCTGACATCTTCACCAAAGCACTTGGAAGAGAAAAGTTTGAAAAGTTCAGATCGATGCTTGGACTCACCAACATCCCTTCGGATTAAAGGGAGGAATGTTGACACCTAATCCTATGGATGGGTGTGCATTTGTATTTTTGTATATTATTTAATATTAGGAAATAAGGAAGGCCAAGAGTCATTGGGAGATGAATCCCAATAGCCTCACCTCCCATCTATAAGAGCATGTACATTCTTCAGCTAATACACATTCTGATTTGAGGAGTTACCTCCTGGTTTGACATTTTCCATTACCCATTGAATTCATAACCATCCTTTAATTGACATGCTTGGGGACCTTGGAGGAAGTTGGTTGAGGTGGTAGGGAAGCCACTGATTCTCAAGAAAGGGGAACACATGAATTATAGACTGATTAAGAAAAAGATAACAAATACCAATGAAAATATAATGGTTGGAAATTTGTCACATGACAACAAGTTGATCACCAAGTAGGTTCGTTGAGTCCATGAAAATGATGGACAATGAAAGGGAGTTCTCTTAACCCTAAGTTTATTGCACATGTACTTATGTATTGCATACATGATTATGTTGAGTATGTATATGTGTATGAAAATGTTATTATGTCTGACAATGTTTTAAGGGATTATTCAAAAGGAAAGATAACTGCTTACAGATGGCATGAAAAAAGGAATTTGTTGACAAAAATAAATTCCCATTGAACTTGACTCTTGCACTGTGAACATGGGAAAACAAAAGGGGCAGTATGGCCTGGTTCACATAATTAGAGATAATGTGGTCTCTATATTATATGTTACAATGTGTCAATTCATGTGTATATATGCATGTGTTATGTATATGTTGTATTGTGCCATATGTAAGTGCATTGTGTTATGTGTACATGTCATGTGTTATGTTATGTTATGTTGTGTAACGCATATGGGGCATGCAGGTATGGAATTGTATGGGCTTGCTTGCTATGTATTGTTTTGGGTGGAGGCGAGATAACCTTTGGATTCCCAATCATAATATTCCCGTCGACAGAAGACTACCTGGTTTGGTAGTGACTACTTGGTTTGGTAGTGCCCATAGTCACAAGTGGGTTTATATCTATAATCATCACCGGGCGGAGGTATAAACCTCATGATTCCTTGATGATTCGGGGTGGAGGTGAGCCCCTGTATTTCCTTCATGATTGAGGGTGGGGGTGAGCCTCCAGATTCCACCTGTTGCTTTAGCAACCGATCCAACACTTGGAAGTCGAAGAAAAAAGAGAGAAAGCACTAGGTGCTTGTTAGGATAAGCAATTGATCACGTGTGTGCACGAGAAAAGAGGAGCCATCAAATCAAGATAAGTACCAATACTTTATTGATTTTTTGAAGTTTTAAATTATGAGCATGATTTAGTATTATGATATCTTGGAGCTAACCTAATGATATGTTTTAGCTTATGATGGTTTAGTCTATGAACAAACTTAGTTTTGCTGTAGGAATTATGGAAATTTCCAAGTTCACTGCAAAGATAAACTGTTAATGAGCCTTTATAATTTACATTCATTACATTTCTTTTTATGATGAGTCTCATGGAAATAGTGTGTCCATGATGTAGGAATAGATATGAGAGTTATCATCATCGATGAACAAGCTAGCCACAAGGTAGAACAACTGTAGTGTGCAAAAGCCAAGATTTTAGGAATAGGGCCATTATGGGACACTAGCACCAATGGTGCCAATTGATTGCCATGAAGCATGCTATGACCAATATGATAGTTTTGTAGGTAGGGATATTCCTTTGTTTTGAAACCCTTATGATGCAAGGAATCCTTGCCAATAATGGATCGCCTAAGGGACTAGGAAGCAGAGAAGGGGATGCTTGAACTTTGAAGGTAAGTCATTGCACATAAAGTGGGTGACCAGATTTCCCGAGGGGTTGGGAAGCAAATAAGGGAAGGCCAAAAAATAAATTGGGTTTTGGGTCATGAGCATAGCTGATTGGAACTATAAGCACATTGGGGTGTGCCCAAAAATAATGAGTTGTAAGTTGTTCACTGAAGGAACAAGGAGCGCAAGGATAATAGTGCTAGACATTGGAGATAAGCAACAACTCAAATTTGGATTGAATACATTAAGCACCGAAAGAATGCAAAAGGGTTCATTAGAAAATTGGTAGATGTATAAAGTGATATTTACTAAGTGGTTGGGTAAGCCACGATGGATATAACATGTGATGTCAAAACTGAAACAAGCCGTATATATAAAGCTCCATCTGAGTTGTGTTGTATACTTTAAGCCGTTATTTTATATTGTAGATGGTCACTGAACACCAAGGACGGTGTTCCCCTAAGGGGGAGGGGTTTGTAACACCATGATCACCTTTATAAATGTTGCGAATATTTTGAAAGGAAAATATAGGATCCTGGGTTAAGGGCAAAGGGACAATTGATTCCATAGCTGAGAAGATTTTTTCTATCTAATCATTTTTTTCTATTTTCTAGAGGCTAACAAATGGTAGGTAAGTGGGGAAAATGGCCAAATGACATGAGGTTGATTGGCCTGCAATATTGATCAATGATGACAAGGCCAAATTACCACAAAAATCTAAGTATAATGGACATGTGTGACATTTTGGTTGATCTAGAGGAGCTAGGCTAGACTAGGTCCAAACTAACCCCAAGTAGAGTTCAGATAGTAGAAAATGAGGAGAGAATTGAGCTAGGGAAGGCACAGACAATCAAGAAGGAAAATGGGGGATGTGAGGAGAGGGTGAAATAAAGCCAGAGAAGAAGGAAGGGGCTCGAAAAGCAAAACGAGGAGTGTATTTGCAACTAGAGTGAGAGGTGTAAGGTACCAGATTGTGTGCCCAATACGCGAGGAAGGCAAGGTAGACCAGCTTAGTATTGCTATACCGAGAAATCTAAAGACATGAAAACTACTAGGAAGAGCACAAAAATCTTATAAGTATGAGTGCAGAGGTGGAAGCCTCACTAGTAAGAGTAGTGGAATAGTCAAACGTTGCTTAGAGATATCAGCGCAGAGGTGGAGGCAACACTTTTAAGATTGGTGGAATAGTCAAACGATTGGTTCAAGAGATCAATATTCCAGCTCGTGGTCTTTAAGTGCGACTATTGTGGTAAACTAATTGAGGGTGGAGGTCCTTACCTCTGGAGTCCCTCATTGACTAGTGGATGGAGGTACGAGATCTCTGAAATCCATGGACTACCCTTCCTTGCCAATGCCTCAATTTTTAGTATACTCTGGGTTCACTTCATTGGGTGGAGTTACCATGACAACAAAATCAGGGTGGAGGACAATCTTTAGAGTCCCTGGACTGACTGAGGGTGGAGGCTCTCACCTTTGGAGTCCCTCATTGACTAGTAGGTGGAGGTAGTTTATCTCTGGAATCCTTGGTGTAGCCTGTAACTGAGCACTTTTCTTCCAAAAGGGTGGAGGTAGGTTAAACCTCTGGAGTCCCAAGTATATTTGGCAGTTTGATTACTAGACTAACCTTCTCAACCCTTGGAATCAGGCTCGAGGGTGAAGTGAAAATTGCATAAGGAGTCTGAGTGGAACTTGTCTGAGGTTGGGAGGTAAAAATTGTCCCTGTCCCAGTACCATTCTCTTTGAAAGTTGAGACTTACTTCCACTATTCATTCTCTTGAAAGTAGTGACCTACTTATGTTAATCACACAGTAAACCTTGTTGTTTTGGTTGATATGCTGAATGCAAGGTATAATGACATACTGTTACAATAAATTCTATTGTTATTATTCTTATTATGCCGAATGCTGAACTGTTGTTACTATTATGCTAAATGCTTCTGTTGTTATGCTGAAATGTATACTATAAACTATGATGCCCAAAGAATCACATATTTAGACTGATTTTCAATATGCTTTATACAAGATATGATATACACAAAGTCACATGATTGGTCTATTTTTAATGCACCTCTCTATATACTGTGTTTAATTACCAACCTGCAGTATAGAATGAAGAGTGTTCTAAGTGCAATGTATAAGTCACAGTCTGAGGGTCATAATTGCCAAATGACATTGAAATACTACAATATATTAGTCTGTAAATGGCACACTGTAGTGTGACGAGGGTAAAGCATTCAGTAAAAGGCTCATGTAATACTTGATAGAATTTTCCCTGCTGAAATCAACAATACTCTACACATGGTTGGATAGTGCTCTATGTGGCATAGACGCGTCTGTGATTTCTGTGGCAGAATAAATATATTAAATGGCATTCCTGTATGA
The DNA here is from genome assembly GCA_034641835.2 of Pinus albicaulis. Lineage (NCBI taxonomy): Eukaryota > Viridiplantae > Streptophyta > Pinopsida > Pinales > Pinaceae > Pinus > Pinus albicaulis. The sequence goes on from CM076570.1 coordinate 830,211,342, forward strand.
AGTGAATTACATAGCAACTTGTAGAACTGTAGCGTTCTTGTCTAAGGTTGTAACATAACTATACATGAAACTGTACCTATGAAATCTAGACTCTGACCTATAACCCTGGATAGGACAAAGAGTGTTTATACATTAAGCTCTTCAGTGAATGTATATATTCTTGAAGTTACAAACAACTTCATGGATCATCTGCTTGGGTTCTGAATAAACTGTCTAAACCTTTCCATTATTGTAAATAATATATTGGCATGCTAGATTGATCATACCATAGGGCATAGCTATGACAAACAACAATCTGTAGACAAGGTGCCATAAACCCCTAGTGTACAAAGTATAACAGGGTGGAACCAAGCTGATAATAGTGCATAAGAAGTGTTGAATAGAAAGCTGCCAGACCTTCGGGCCTTGAACCCAAGTGATCACACCTTATAACACTTGAAGATAAGCATCGAGGCCTTCGGCTAAAGCCCAGGCTATCGGGCCCTGACACATAACCAAAAACAAGGAACATATCAAAGACATTGAGATTCCTTGCTCAGACCTTCAGACAAGACCCAAAAATTGGGCCAAACTAAGCTACCAATCAAGCCATAGTTTGTTTGACACAATCATGCCACGCCAAGCTTCCATTTGGGTGAATGGGCCGCCAACCAATCTCTGTGTTGGGAGCAGGTGCTTGCAATCGTGCCATGTCAAGTTTTCAGGCCATCGGGCGGCCCTCGGGCCGGACCTGTGCCTTCATCAGAGTCTACAATTCGGGCCATCATTTGGGCGCTTGGAGCAGTGTTGGGCTTCCCAATCGCACCACCAAAATCATAAAATCGGCTATGATCGGGCCATTCGACTGGGCTATCAAATGAGGTTGGTCCCTGTTCCGCTTCAGGCCAGGCCCTACCTTTTGTCGACCCTCTTCGGGCCAGTTCCATGATCGTGATGGGCCACTGTGCATTCAGGCCACAAACCAATGAACCACCCGACTCCAGACATAATCGTGCCGCCTCGGAGTTTGCCATTGGACCGGACCGCCCTTTCCACTTGGCCTTGACAACCTAAGGCATCCACAGGATTGAACTGATGTGTCTGCAGAACTCCAGGGATTATAAGAGAACGACCATATCGTGATACATAAAGGTAACAACCGTAATCGACAAATGAGTTTCATTGAGCTACACATGGAGGCTTTAGGTACACGACTGTCTGGAAGGGGTTTGTAATGACACCTACGCACAACATACACCGACCTCGCTAAAGTTACATGTTTTTGAATGTCCGAACCAGGAACAAGTGTATGTGCATTATAGTGATATGAATGAATAACATTCACGAGACTAAAAATAATTTATGGGTTTCTTGTTTTTTGTTTTTTGCATTTCAGTGTTTTTCTTGTTCAAATTGATGATGAGCTGGCCCAACCTTCCAACTATCTCATCCTTGAAAAGACAATTCCAAGACACTGATGCTAACATATTCCCATAACTTTCTCCAATGTCTTTGAACGCATCATATTCCAAAATGAAATGTTTTTCTATTCCACTGCTCCAGACGTGCAAAATGTACACACTCGTTCTTCCCAAGCTTCTTTAGGCCTTTTCCACCGCCTTGTTTCACACCGAAGATAATGCGAATTGGTTCTTAATTGAGCAATGAGAACCTTTGCTCTCCACTGAATGGTAGCTCCAATGTACTCTTTTTTTTGGATATCATACATAGGGTTGAATTCTTTGATGTAGTACTTCTTCTTTCTACCCAACTCTTTTCCCCACACCTTTTTACGAAATTTATCCATAACAAAATTCTTTAGCTCTTTGCTATTTGTGGGACAAGCATTGAAGTAGATATTCCATTTTTGCATCCATGTGTAGTTTTGTCTCATCCATGTTTTCTTTCTTTCACTCATGCCTTCCTTGAAGATAACATTAGGCCATCTACCTACCCCCATTTGCTCAATTCTTTTTAGATATCTTATGAGCTGCACCATAGCAATTGCTTCGATGGGAATTGCTTCTGTTTCACTCAACATTATCTCATAAGGTACTGAACTTTTTATTTTGAACTTGCTCATGATCAAACGTTTTGGATTTTCTCAATTTGCTTCCATTTTGAGGTTGGGGTGCTGCTAGCCCACAATTCACACCCATATAGCATCACTGGACAAACTAGGAGTCCAAAAAGCACTTTAATCGTTTTCCAATCCCATAACTCTGCTTCTCTGCATTTGTTTTGAAGAGCATACAATGCTTTCCACCCTCCTAAGTTTCTCTTCTTTCTGTAGTCCTCCCAATTAAGTTTGTTTTTGAAATTGATCCCGAGGTATTTGTACTCATTTACTTCTTCAAGAGTGTTGCCTTCAAAGAAGAACGCATGCTGACTTTGCTTCTTTTTATTAGAGAAAAGCATTATCTTGGTCTTGCTAATATTGACTTGCATCCCCATTGTTCTACAAAAATGCTCAAGGGCATATAAGTGCATCTGCAATCCATGGGTCGATTAGAAATCAAAACAAGATCATCAACATATAAAAGAAGCTTTATCACAAACCCCCCATCAAACACCATCCCCACCTTGGAAATTTAGCCACTCTTCCAGTTTATCAATATATAAACCAAAAAGAGTAGGGGATAGCGAACAACCTTGCTTGACTCCAATGTCACTTCTAAAGCTTTTTGAAATACCTGCTGAGGTTCTAATTTTAACTTTCACCTCTTCATAAAGTCTATGGACATCAACTCTATAATGCAAAGGAATTTCAAGTTCTTCCATTCTACGCCACAACTTATCTCTAGGGATTGTGTCAAATGCCTTTTTGAAGTCAACGAAACAACAAAATACTTCTTCTTTATCCCCCCAAACCTTTTCAATAATGTGTCTCAACGTGATGCCGTGATCCACTATAGAATACTTCGGCCTAAAACCTGCTTGTCATTTTGCCCTCTTTTCCTTCACTTTTGCCCACTTACTGATTCTATTTTCTACCATGCTGCCAAAAAGCTTTGCAAACAAAGGGTTGATCATAATGGTTCTATAATTGGACGAATTATTAATGTCTCCACTTTTAAAAAGGGGTATTGCTAGGCTAGTTGTCCAGTCTCTTGGGAATCCTTGTTGAATGATGTTGTTGAATATTTCCATGATGTGCAGTGCAAGAGAGTTCCTTCCCCATTTTAGATACTCTGCTTGAAGTTCGACCAAGTCTTTTGCCTTTCCTATTTTCAACTTTTTAATTCCAATCTCTACCTCTTGTAATGTGAAGAGCTTTGTAGTTGTGTTGAGCCCTGGGGGAGGCTTAACCTCTGATTCTTTCTCATAGAGTTGTCTTGCATATTCAAACCATTGAATAGCTGTAATATTATTTTCGATTTGCTTCTTCCTTGGTTGAAGTTCCTACCATACAAGTTTTGGGTTATTCTTGCCTAGATATATTAACTCTTCTCGCCTTGTTTGCATGAACTCATCTTTTTTCCTTTTTAATATCTGCTTATATAACTTCTCATTTCCTGTCTTTTTCAAGGTTCTCCTTGCCATTTTGCATTCTTCATCAAACCAAGCATTTACAGGAAAACAATTTGATTCTGATTTCCTATTTTTTACTCTTTTGCACTTCTCAAGTGCCCTTTGAATTATATTTGTTAACTCATGGCCGTTGAAGCTTTGGAAGCTCGTTTTCTCTTTTTGAGTTAATCTCTCCAACATTGTCTTGAAGATAGTACAATTTTCTTGTGTTAGAAAAATTTTGCCCCTTGGTAGTGATTGCCGAGAGCATTGGGTTTTTCTCTTATGCTGCCTTTCTTCTACCCATGATAACTTCATATAAATTGGGTTATGGTATGATTTTAAGTCCCAATTATGCTCTCCAATCTTAACTTCATCTATCTTTTCTATCAAGTTTTGTGAACAAATCACATAATCAACGACACTTGCCCCATTGTATGTGTTGCAGGTGAAGTTCCCAGAACTTTTCCATCTGTCTAGACCATTGCAAATAATTAAGTTGAAAGCCCCACACAGTGTAAGCAATTCCTCTCCAAAATAGTTGCTAACTTTGTCATCTTCTGAACATCTCACCCATTGGGGATTCTCCTCTTCAGTGACCCAAATAGGATTATGATCCTCTTTGCAACAAAGAATACTAGCTTGCTGATTTGTTGTTCTAGCATTAAAATCTCCCACTAAAAGCACTTCTCCCTGCTGATAGTACGCAGCAATATCTTGCTTTAATTCTATGGGATGAGACATAAAGAATGAAGCGCTGATCTCACCCTGTGTTGTGCCTTATATCTTCATGAGCTTCATATAGCTTTGAAATATTTGGGACCCATGCTTTTTTCCTTTTTTTTTTGTTGGTTTGTTTGAATGATTTTTTAACGTCCAATGGGACTAAAAAATACTTTATGGGACCATTAGTGTCTTGTTTTTATCCTTTTGTGGCAAGAAATCGATGCTAACATATTCCCATAACTTTTTCTGATGTCTTTGAACGCATCACATTCCAAAATGAAATTTTTTTCCAATTCCACTACCCTAGACGTGCACAATGTACACACCCGTTCTTCCCAAGCTTCTTTAGGCCTTTTCTACCATCCTTTTTCAAATTGAAGTTGATGCGAGTTGGTTCTTAATTGAGCAATAAGAACCTTTTCGCTCCACAGAATGTTAGCTCCAATATACTATTTTTTTTGGAGATCACACGTAGGGTTGAATTCTTCAATGTAGTACTTCTTTCTACCCAACTCTTTTCCCCATACCCTTTTACGAAACTTTTCCATAACAAAATTCTTTAGCTCCTTGCTATTTTTGGGACAAACATTGAGGTAGATATTCCATTTTTGCATCCATGAGTAGTTTTGTCTCATGCATTTCCAATGAGAAGACTCTAGATGACCTTAGTGATTGATTTGTACTAGCTATAATGTTACTCAAAGCTTATTTATTAATGTCCTCACATACCAACCATGTAAAGTTGCTACATAGGTAGGTTTAGCCATAACAATGTATCAGTCTCCTCCAATACAGAGCATAGTTTGTATTAGTTGCAACTAGAAAAATTGTGAGGTGTTATATAGTCAAAGGATGGGGAGTTTTCTGTTTACAAACTACACTAGTGATAAAAAACCCCCTTGTTAATATGGGGAGAATAAACTATTAATACATAAACTAAATTTGCTAAATAATCCATTGTAATCACATATATGAGAGACTATGAAGGAAAAAAAATATCGATCTCTTAATCACACACTGAATTCCGAGGTGACATAGTGAGCACCCCTAGTTATGCAAATGGATGTGTTACACAAGTTCTTCTTCAAACTGGTTTGGGTACATTTTGGCATCCCGCAAAACATCATATCATATCGAGATAACAGGTTTCTAAGCGAATTCTAGTCGAGCCTTTGGTCATTGTTGGATCCGAAGCTCACCAAATAAAATTCCTTCCATCACAAGATTGATGGCTAGATAGAAGTTGATAATAGGATGATCATGCACATTTCATGCATGTACAACTCCAAGGATCCACGAACATGGGATGCGAGTCTCCCCTATGATTAACATAACTACACCAAATATCTCCAAAGGCTAACTGAACACAACTCTGTTCAGGTGGGCCTGGGATTTGAACCATTGTGTCCCATTGATGTTGCATTGCCCCTTGTAACTACATAGGTAGAATCCACACATGTTCAATATGAAATCGACAAAGCTACCAACTTTATTAAAAAAATTTAGCACATCCGCCAATAGGTCAATGACATCTTACAAAAAGGCAATACTAAGTACAACCAGCACCATGATCAACACTAGGTGCCACATAGGTTTCAAGTGGGATACAAGGTTTGGTTGCATTTGCAGAAATTGCAGGGGGCCATTGGAAGCTTTAACCACTCTGCTATGGACCTTACACCATCACCAACTCTATGGGTGACAATGATTTTGAGCTAAGTATCCCCCCCTTCCTTGCCTTGCACCTAGTGTTTAATGTGAACTGCCATTGACCATACTTTTCACCATCACTAGACACATAAAAAATCACAGAGCAACTAACACCGACAAAGCTTAACTCAGATTGCATTGAAGAGGCCACAATTCATTAAACCGAGGATGCATAGATTAAGAGCACTCACCAATAGAGGGTCAAACTCTATCAGGTTGTTAAAGTAGACAAGCCCCTAAACCAAGCTAAGTGGCTCTCCAGGGGCCAAGTTAAGAAAAATTTTCCCCATCAACACAATGGAGACCATTTCTTCCTGGGGGGATGAGTGATCCAAGTAGATATCGGTGGCCACCCACCAATTCTAGTGGCTCACAACACAATTTTATATTTTCAGAGTTGTTTTGAGGCCATAAATAATGTTTTTTGGGAAACAAGTCGATGGTAATTGGTAATATAAAAATGTACTTCTTGAATGGATTTCCAAAGGGCTATCATGGGCTCCAACTTACCCCATTGATGCCCACAAGCCTTGGATGCTGATGCAGGAGCATTAGGCTCAGAAAATCCTTTGTATTTTAATATACATAGGGGTCTTGTGTTTTCAAAAGAATATTGGTTTCTTATGTAATTATTAATGTTTTTGAGTGATTTTAATGAGAGATATTAATGAGAGATATTAATTATTGAGAGGAATTTGTAAATGTTCCCGAATGATTGGAGAACATGAGAGAATTAGGATAGTTTAGATTCCATAGGGAACGAGAGATTTAGGAATTAATTGTAAATCTTAAAGTTAGAATTAGATTCATGATTTTATGGGATTAAAGAGGATCCTTAGGGATAAAGGATAGATTTGAGGATTTGGAGGATTTTGTTGAGATGATGGAGGATCTAAACCTAAATTGGTTCAAAAACTTTTGTATAAACTATAAAGCCCCAAAGGCAAAAACACAGAGAAGAGTTTTTAGGTAGAAAGTAGGGTTTTTGAAAAACAAAGGTTTGTTGTGGTAAGCCTACATGCAATTGGAGAAAAGGGCCATTGATTCGAATATCAGGCCAGAGACAAGAGGTCTTTTGTAATTATTTGATTATAGGTATATATGGAGGAATTTGATTTCTGAATTATTGTGTGCATTGATTTATTTAGCTTTAACGAAGGAAATGAATGAACAAAGTATTGAATATGGGTGGTCTGCATTGATTGAATTATAGAGAAATGTTCTAAGCTTATGAATAGTTGCGTGATAAAACTCTAAAATAGGGGTTTGATATGGTGGTTCTGTATACAATTGAGAAATTTGATGTAAATGTCGAGACAGGGTATAATGTCAATGTTATGACTTGAGCTGAAGGGCATAAAGGGTTTACATATACATTTGAGAAGACTGGATGAGTTTGCGTTTGTTAAAATTCAGTCATCGATCACTGAAAGGATCGATGACATAGAAGCGAAAATGTTTTTGTTTCAATTCGGCATTTGAATAAAGTGGACCATATGTATCAGAAGTACATCCGATCGAATAGTGAATTCGGATCAGGACTGGAACAAGGTTTAATTGCAATTGATATTTAATATAATAGAGAAGAAATTCTGATTGTTTACATCACATTGACATATTGTTTTGAAATCCCGTATTCTGGCATGGAACTGGAAGTTAATGGTGAAGTGGAACCATGAGTAAATGGCGAAGACGGAACAGTGAAGGTGGTTTCGAAAACCAACCGGTGGTTTTTGTGTAGCTTTAAAGTGGTAAGCGATAAAGTCTTAAGCGAACACGATAGCGTTTAGAACGTGACATGTGGTATCTTAAAACCGGCTATTTCGCGTGAGTTTGAAATGTTAAATGGTGTGAATCCTTGTTACGCGATAGTCGTCGGATTGGGAGATGGAGTACGATAACCATGGATGGACGCACACAAGATGCCGGCAAAGGTATGTATGGTTGACAGCTGTGGGGCAGATTAATATATGACTAGCACTTGGGTTTTAAAATTAAAGGAAATCTTTGACTTCGACTTTTAAATATAGTAAGTCACAATTCGATTTAACCAAAGTATCATTTATAAATAAATGAATTATCAAGGTGTTAAAGTGCGGGCCCGAATATGGTCCACGACTAGTAATTTGGGGTTTAAACCATAGAGTTGGAAATCATAAGTGGATATGACATTATGCTAGCGCTTGGGTATTTTAACCTAAGTCGAATTCCTAAGAATGAAATATCAGAATGGGTATTTTTATATGGTTTTAAAACATAAATGAGAAAGGAAAATAGCTTCCGCTTAAGAGTATTTAACGTCATAAAAGGTTTAGACTTTAGATAAGAGCAATGAAATAGCTTCCGCATATGGAGAAGCCTCAGTTTTGAGGTTAATAAGATTTGTTTACATGAGATTGTATTAGGAATGAATTTAGTGGGTTTTTGCTTCTGTGGCAGCATGATTTTTGGTATCAGAGCAGGAAACAACTCTTTTGAAGGTTCAAGTTTGTTTTAATTAAATTGGAATTAGAATGAATGCATGTGTGATGGAGGAAATAAAAGGGATCATATTTTGAATCTGATAGATTGCAACACATAGAGATATAGTGCAGATGAGAGGTGAAACAAGATCACACAAAGATCTTGAAGGTGAGTTGATAAGTGTTATTTTAACTCTTGTTTGAAGATTATGTTTGCAGAATTCAGGTTGCAGACAGTTGAAGAAAATCTCAGCAAAAGAACATCACAACTTTAAGAGTAGTGATAAAGGAAACTGGTAAGAGTTTATGAATAAAGTGTGGAATAGAACCTTGAAGAATTCCAACAGAGGTTGGATATAAAGGAAAATTGTGTTCTTAAAAGGTGCATATGAGTTGAAGCCTAGAAGGAGCAGAGAGGAATGCTTAAGAGGTTCCAAAATATAGAGAACCAGTGCTTGTCAAAAGACCAAATCCAGAGAAAAGGATTGGTGAGGTAAGTTGTAACAAGGAGGACTTGTTATTGCAGAGGCTTTAGTACAATTCATGATGAATGAGTGAGGAACTACTGAAGATAGAAATGGAGAAGAAGATGACTACTATAGTCATAGAAGAGATAGTAGAGGTTCTGAGAGAGATCACAACAGAAGAAAGGAGAAAGAAGATGCCAAGGAAAATGGCATATGGAAGTAGTTGACTGATGAAGAATATGACAAAGAGTTAGCTGAGATAAGAGAACAATTTAATAAATTGAAAATGATGATAGAAGAAAACCAGAGATATGGTTGGATCACGAAGAAGAAAGTAAAGTGGCAGAGGCTACAACAGAAGAGAGAACAACAAGTGAATATGCAATTAGCAGAAGAGCTAAGAAAGCTTGAACATATGATGACTGTGCAATTGGGATGTGAAGAACTCAGAGAAGCTGAGTTGAAAATGGAATTTTCCATTTGTGAAGTAGAACAGGGAGAAATTCCGAGTGAAGTTGCAGAATGGAGATCTATGAAAGATCTTATTAATCACTGTGAAGATTCAAGACAACAAGAAGTTTACCTTGCTGAAGAGGGAATTATTGATGATTTCCTGAGTTGTTGGGCAAGTTCAGATCAGCCGGATGATGTAAAGCCTTGTATTTTTGAATCTAATAATTTTGATGTGATTACAGGTTTTACAGAGGATGAGAAATCTTTTGAAGCTGTCAAAAGTATGAAAGAGTATATTTCAGAAGATAAATACTCTAAAGCAGAAAGTAATGATGAGGAATGTCTCCTGAATGAGGAAATAAATGATGCATTTATATTTGACGCTGTTACAACACAGGAAGAATTTCTTGTGAAATAAGGAGAAGAGATTTAGTCTGAAGAACTGATATGTGAAGCAACAGTTGAGACTGTTGAACCTTGTAATTTACAAACTAAAAATTTGTGTATAAATGCAGGGATTGTAAGTGATGATGAAGTTCTTAAGGAATGTCAAAGAGAAATTGCATTGCTGGAATATTTGCTGGAAAACTCAGAGTATGAAAAGAAGATTGCAGAAGACAGAATTCACTACAGTGAACAAAAACAGAGAAATATCATGAATGCAGATGGTATGGAAGAGAGACTTGCTGACAGTCTTGAGAATATTTTAGGGAATTCTTTAGGGAGAATGAATCAACATACTGATGTGATGATAAAGGAGGAAAATTCAGAGCAGCATACTGAAATGCTGGCAGAGGAAAGAGGGGCACTGAGGCCTTATGGTTTTTATTTTAATAATTGTTTTGTGAATGCAAGTTTTGTTGCAGATGTTGGAGAAAATTTAACACAGTTGGGCAGTCAAGTAAAGCAGAAGGAAGAAAATTATGTGGAAATATTTAATCCATGGAATAAAGAAATTAAATTGCTGGAAATTATGCTGAAGAATCAGGATTCAATACAGGAAGAGAAATCTCAATTTCAATATTGGGAAATGCAGAATGTGAAGGTGCAAGAATTAGAGGACATCAGCAACAAAATAAAGCAAAGAGATGAAGATAGCAGTAAAGGGCATACTATGTACCAGTCCAATGAATTGTTGAAAAAAAAGAGACAAACAAATTGTCATAAGTGACAATCTAGAAGAAGTTAGTAATTGCAGAAAACAAGAGGGTAAGGATGACAGGGCGGCAATAAGAATAAAAGTTCAGCAATTAATGAGTGAAGGTAATCAGTAGACTGAAGATTTATTGGACAGAGAAATTGAACTGATAAGAAGGATAATGATGAAAGTGAAGAAGACATCAACAAGAAAGAAAAGAAGCAGCAGCAGCAAAAGGAAGATAGTAACAGACTGTGAAAGTACAACCATTGGAGCAAAGCAGCATAAAGTGTGGAAACCTGGAGAAAAGAAACAAACAAAAGCAGAAATAGATGATAAATTACAAAACAAGGTATGGGATCCAGGAAGACAAAGATTAAAAGCACATGATCAGGAGATCATGATTATTTTTAACCTTAGGAGTCTGATGCAGGAGCATTAGGCTCAGAAAATCCTTTGTATTTTAATAGACATAGGGGTCTTGTGTTTTCAAAATAATATTGGTTTCTTATGTAATTATTAATGTTTTTGAGTGATTTTAATGAGAGATATTAATTATTGAGAGGAATTTGTAAATGTTCCCGAATGATTGGAGAACATGAGAGAATTAGGATAGTTTAGATTCCATAGGGAATGAGAGATTTAGGAATTAATTGTAAATCTTAAAGTTAGAATTAGTTTCATGATTTTATGGGATTAGAGAGGATCTTTAGGGATAAATGATAGATTTGAGGATTTGGAGGATTTTGTTTAGATGATGGAGGATCTGAACCTAAATTGGTTTAGAAACTTTTGTATAAACTATAAAGCCCCAAAGGCAGAAATAGAGAGAAGAATTTTTAGGTAGAAAGTAGGGTTTTTGACAAACAGAGGTTTGTTGTGGTAAGCCTATGGGCAATTGGAGAAAAGGGCCATTGATTAGAATATCAGGCCAGAGACAAGAGGTCTTTTGTAATTATTTGATTATATGTATATATGGAGGAATTTGATTTCTGAATTATTGTGTGCACTGATTTATTTAGCTTTAATGAAGGAAATGAATGAACAGAGTATTGAATTTGGGTGGTCTACATTGATTGAATTATAGAGAAATGTTCTAAGCTTATGAATAGGTGCATGATAAAACTATGAAATAGGGGTTTGATATGGTGGTTCTGTATACAATTAAGAAATTTGATGTAAATATCGAGATAGGGTATAATGTCAATGTTATGACTTGAGCTGAAGGGCATAAAGGGTTTACATATACATTTGAGAAGACTGGATGAGTTTGCGTTTGTTAAAATTCAGTCATCGATCACTAAAAGGATCGATGACACAAAAGAAAAAATGTTTTTGTTTCAATTCAGAATTTGAATACATTGGACCATATGTATTAGAAGTACATCCGATCGAATAGTGAATTCGGATCAAGACTGGAACAAGGTTTAATTGCAATTGATATTTAATATAATAGAGAAGAAATTCTGATTGTTTACATCACATTGACATATTGTTTTGAAATCCCGTATTCCGGCATGGAACTGGAAGTTAATGGTGAAGTGGAACCATGAGTAAATGGTGAAGACGTAACAGTGAAGGTGGTTTCGAAAACCAACCAGTGGTTTTCGCACAGCTTTAAAGTGGTAAGCAGTAAAATCTTAAGCGAACGCGATAGCGTTTAGAAAGTGACACATGGTATCTTAAAACCGGCTATTTCGCGTGAGTTTGAAACGTTAAATGGGGTGAATCCTTGTTACGCGATAGTCGTCAGATTGGGACATGGAGTGCGATAGCCATGGATGGATGCACACAAGATGCCGACAAAGGTATGTATGGTTGATAGCTATGGGGCAGATTAATATATGACCGACACTTGGGTTTTAAAATTAAAGGAAATCTTTGACTTCGATTTTTAAATATAGTAAGTCACAATTCGATTTAACCAAAGTATCATTTATAAATAAATGAATTATCAAGGTGTTAAAGCGTGGGCCCGGATATGGTTCACGATTGGTAATTTGGGGTTTAAACCATAGAGTTGGAAATCATAAGTGGATATGAAATTATGCTAACGCTTGGGTATTTTAACCTAAGTCGAATTCCTAAGAATGAAATATCAGAATGGGTATTTTTATATGGTTTTAAAACGTAAATGAGAAAGGAAAATAGCTTCCGCTTAAGAGTATTTAAAGTCATAAAAGGTTTAGACTTTAGATAAGAGTAATGAAATAGCTTCCGCATATGGAGAAGCCTCAGTTTTGAGGTTAATAAGATTTGTTTACATGAGATTGTATTAGGAATGCAATTGTGGTTTTTTGCAGCTTTGGCTGCATCAGATGCTTCATCTCCTAGTCATATGCTTCACTGCGGCTTTATCACCTCTTAAAATATTGATAAGTGGCCACTTTGGAGGTGTCGCCCCTTTTAAGGTGCAAGTTAATTTTGATATTGTTATATTTTTGTGCTAGATATATGTAGATGCTCTAGATAAATGGTTAAATATGTTAGAGGCGTATTTTTCGGTCCACAATTTTTTCAATGGAGAAAAGATTACCTTCACACTCCTTAAGGCTACTCCCCATGTCAAGGATTAGTGGGAAACTTACCATGAGAAAAGGGCCACAGAGGAATCCACACTATGTTTAGTCGCTCCTACTTGGGACTCTTTTAGGGATGTTGTTAAGGAACAATATTACCATGTTGGAAGCTATGAAGACCACTACATGAGATAGACCACACTATGGAAGGAAAGGGATCAAGCAGTGCCAGAGTTCACAAATATATTTCATACCTTAGACACCAAGATGGGTATCAAAGAATCTGAGTGACATCTGGTGCTCAAGTGTCATGATTGTCTACACATATACATCCAAACATAAATGGAGTTCATGGACATCTCACATGGTGCCACATATTGATATGTTATCAAAATTGAGCAAACATATAAATAAAAGAAGCACAACTTTGGATTTACAAATCCTTCATAGGATAAGTCAAGCAAAGGCATCCCAAAATCACAGAACAAAGGATTGAATCAGGGTGGACCATCCCAATACAACCCATCTAACCCGCAAATAAATAATGGTAATGAGAAGACAAAGAAAGATATGAGAAAAGTAGTGCAAGTTCCATAAGAACCCATCTCACAACACCAATGAATGTTGCACAAGGCAGTCATTGGTGGTTGAGCTAAAATCCTTAGAGTTAGATTCTAGTTTCGACTATGAACTAGACTTATATAATTAGGAATAGATCACTGATGTAGAACCTCGTGTTGCTGTTTGCACCAACAAGGTCTATCAAAGTGAGCTCAAAGATCTAGAAGAAGGTGAGTGCTTCTTTCACTCAAAAATGTGGGTGAGGAGTGCTCCACTACATTTTGTTATCGATAGTGGGAGTCAAAATAGGCTCATCTGAACAGAGGTCATGAAGTGACTGGGTCTGTCGAAAACACCACACCAATAACCATACACCATCGGGTGGATCCACCAAGGGAGAGAACTTCCCATTCACCAACAATGCGATTTTCCTTAGAACATGAAGCCGTTCAAGGACAAGGTATTGTGTGATGTTACTCCCCTACAAGTTTTTGATGTTCTATTAGGCCAACCATACTTGTGGAAGAGTCATGCTATATATGAGTCTAGACCTCATAGTGTTATTATTACTTTGGGCAGGAAACTATATGGGATACTAGAGGTAATCTTTCCTATTGCCATTTTTTTTTTATCTTTACTAAGAAATGTAGTAAAGTCATCTCCCAAACTGGGAAATTTGTTTTCTTCCTCATTCACTCTTAAAGTAAGAAGAAGATTATGGCCACATCCATGGCCTCCACACAAGGCTCCTCCACATAGTACAAGAAAGTGGATAAGGTCTCTGAAGAATATAAAGATATCTTCTCCTCATCCACTGGGTTACCTCTACATTGTCTAGACAAACATTCAATCGATTTGACCCCCAAAGCAACTCTACCCAATGGGCCAATCTAGTATTGCTCTATTTTGGAAAATGAGGAAATCAAGTGACATATCCAAGATATTCTTCAAAAAGGGCACATTTGACCAAGTTCCTCACCTTATGGAAGCCCAATTTTACTCATGTAGAAGAAATATGGGACTTGATGACTCTATATTGATTAATTGAGCTGAAAACAAAATCGCAGGCATGAATAGGCACTCAATTCCCTAGTTTGACAAGCTTCTTGACCAACTACAGGGGGCCAAGTACTCCAGTAAGAATGATTTGAAGTTTTCCTACCAATTCTTTCATGGTTGTATATTTGGATGATATCCTCAACTTCAACAGGAGTTGGGAAGAAAATTTGCAACATATTCAACATGTCCTTCAAACTTTACGGCAACACAAGCTACATGCTAACTTGGAAAAATGCTCCTTCAACACGGACAAGGTCTAATACCTAGGCTACATTATTGATGAACAAGGTGTGCATGTGGATGTAGCCAAGATCGAAGTCATTCTTTAATGACAATGACATTTATTACATTGACATTGGTAAGTCATTAATGACATAACATTTATTATTATATTGTCAAAAAGCTTAATTATTAAAGAGGGAATTATCATGCCCCAATCCTAGCATTAGAGGATGGATGGTGGGGTTCTTGTTATCGTGCAGCTTCACCTGCCTACTTGCATAGATGTATACCAAGCTAGACACATAGAAACCTTCTCTACATTATCTTTTATAACAAGTCTTGATGCATACATTGCAATTCATTTAATATCACATTGTTTGGTACTTGATGAAATAAATAAAAGTGTCTTCATGACCAACCATGATCCCTTAGCCTTCTAGTGAATCATAAAAAATTACATCTAAATTAAAAAAAAACAAAAACAAAAACCAAACATTAAATAATTAATAATTACAGTAAATTTTAATAAAATAATCCATATATGTTACTACCTTAAAGCCTATTAATAATACGAAACCAAAGAAAATTGAAAAAATCCAAGTGACAAAAATACAATTTTTAATGTTATTTCATATAGGGTGCATGAAAAGATTATACTTTTTCAATTACATAGAAAGAGTTTAGAATAAAAGAGTCAGTGAGAAAAGCTATCATAACTTAGTTGTCAAATCAAGGAGGACAGTCATTACAAGCTGCTATCACAAATGTTTCAATTACATAGAAGAGTTTAGAATAAGAGAGTAAGTGGGAAGACCTATGGTAGTTTAGTTGTCAAATCAACAAACCTGATAGTCATTACTAGCTGCTATGGCAAATGCAGGTTAACTTTTCATTACAGTGGGAAAACCTATCATAACTTAGACAGTCATTACAAGCTGCTATGGCAACATTTCAATTACATACAAAGAGTTTAGAATAAGAGAGTAAGTGAGAAGACCTATCATAACTTAGTTATCAAATCAACAAGGAGATAATCATTACTAGTTGGTATGTCAAATGCATACTAACTCATTACTGTTATTCAAGCAAAATGAAGCAAAATAAGAAAATGTGAAATTACTTTGCTAATAGTCTAAAAAGCCAAACTTACACTGAAAAAATTACCATGAGAAAATTATATTTTTAAATTTATAAAAATAAATATAAATATAAAAAATTACAAAAATGATCATTGTTTATTTAAATTTGAAATGATAGGCAATTTATAACAATGATGGGAAGCGTTGTGTAGTTTTCATGGTTTAGAATAATTGCCTCTGTTTCTTCCTTGTATAAAGATTGCAATACTTGAGTTCTATTAAAAAAATTGTAAGATGATTGAATTTTTAGAAACTAATTGTATTTTATAATTTTGTTTGTAGAATGTTTCAAAACGGTCTATTAGTAAAACATAAAAGTTATTGCTAGTTTAATTAGATTGTTTTTTAGTTTTGAGAATTATAGAAAATTTTGTAAGATTTTAAGAAAATTTGGCAGCATTTTTGTAAATTGATTTTATAGCTATCAAACTTTAATATTTTTAATATTTTGAGAGTTTCAAAGAATTTTGATAGTGCTGTATCTATTTCCATCATAAAAAATATGATCCAAACTTCAATATTTTGAGTGTTCCAAAGATTTTTGATAGTGCTGAATCTATTTCCACCATCAAAAATATGATCCAAACACTATTACTAATTTTTTTTTGTCATTCCAACCACTTTTCTCACCTCCATAAACAACTCCAAAGCTATTTGGAACACTCCACAGGCAAGATGAAAGACAAAATATTTAAATTTTTTTTTATACCGTTTTGGCATAGTGAGAGATGATCAATCCTTAGAACATCGAGGAAGGGAATGAGCACTTTTATTCGACCATATCGAAAATCCCCATCGCTCCTCTGCGAATGTGAAAATTTCTTGGGTTTTTTCATCGTATCTGATCATGTATATATTCGACAGAACCGCCTGTCTACTGGGTAGTTCTTCTTCCTCTTCCTCATCAGAAAGCTTCTTTGGATCATACCAAGGTATCTCTCCCAAGCATTCTCCACTGATAATGCTGTATGCCTTTATACAATTCGCCCGTGGATCTGTAAAATTCCCCAAATACATCATCAAGATCAAAAGTATTTGGCTTATAACAGTGTAGTAACTATTTGAGACAATTTTTTTGAAAAAAAATCTATGGATGCATGCTTACATTGATCATAATCATAAAAACCTTCAATGTCAATGCAAGAAAAAACGATAAGATCCTGTGGCAAGGATGGAAATGCACTTGTCACAGTATCAGAAAGCTTGAGCAGAAACCTGCCCTCAAAATCCAGTATCTGGTATTCCTTTGGCCAAGTACCCATGGGGACAACAATCTGTTTTCTGTTGAGCACAACTATGGGTTCATCCGATGCCATAACATTCGTTTCCCTTATCTGGGGATTGCAGGAGGAGCTAATGTCTACAACTACCATATTACTGTCGTATTGCTGTAGTAGGATGACTGTATCACCACAAAGCTTAAGGAAAAATAGGCCCTCTTTAGATTGAACTGGAGATATCGTTACTTGCTTAACAAGGCTGCCATCCTTTTTAGAAAAAAGTTTCAGAGGGATTTCACTCTGAATATCACCGCTGAGCATAGCCATCAAAGAGTTTTCAGAACTGCATGAATCAATTTAAATATAACACTATTAGGCTTATTAGGCTAATTGATCTGAGGTAACTAGATTGCAGATTTCGGAATATTTTTAAATTTATGTGTGGAATATTGATTTTACTTTTAATTAGATTTTTTTGAATATTTAATCAAAATAAAAATGAGAAATTAATTATGTTTTGATGAAAGCTTTTGGAATTCTGTATATTTTTATAGAAGAGCTCGATTTTTAGGATGAACACTTCACTCATTTTCAAGAGCAAAAGCTTGATATGTGATGGGAAGAATGCTGGACCAAATTGTATAGAATAGAAGTTAGCTAGGAAGGATGTTGGACCAAATTAAGTAAACTGTAGTTAGGAGAGATAAATGAAATTAGCAGTTTGGAGTCCAATAGAGGTCAGCACTCTTGCTATCACATATCAAACTTTTGCTCCTGAAGATAGGTGAACTCGATCAGCACTCTTGCTATCACATATCAAGCTTTTGCTCCTGAAGATAAGTAAAATGTCCACCCAAAACATCAAGCCCAAGAATACACCGAATTTCAAAAGCTCTCATCATCATGTTTTTGACTATAAAAACACACTCTCATTACGTTTTATTTTATAAATTAAAAAACTTTGTAAAACCTTTGAAATCCGTAGCATATGTGTCCATTAGGGAGACGAACACTCCCTGTTCGTATTGTATAGAGAATGCTGTAATTTTTCAATTCAAATACCTTATGTTGTCTGACAGGCCAAGCCACCATGATAAAGTAGTTAGAGTGGATTTCATGGTAGAAAAAGAGCTTATTTGTAATTTCAGTTTTGGACACAGATATATGTTGATTTCTACCTTTGCAATGGGGCATGGAAAATACCCTTGCAGTTGGGAAAGTCAAAGCTGAAAAACGGTGTCCAATTCTCTTCCAGAAATTGGCGTGTGAATTCTACGCAGCCTTGGTAGAATCCTCTGAATACATTGAAAAAATAAAGCTTTCAGAAGTATGTTCATGTTGAAAGCAATTACAGGTTAAGTAATTTTTAATTTAGATAACAGAACTTAACATACTGGATCGAGGCAGTTTCTAGTCGATATCCTACTTCAATATCTTGAATATACAATATTATAGAATCATCATGTTGGTTGTACCAGATATTACAAATGGGTATAGGCAATTCCAACCATTTTATAATTTTCTTCATCTCTGGAAGGACAAAATCCTTACAAATTTAAATTCAAAGAAATATACAGAGAAAAATATAAAATCATGGATATATGAAGGAACATGAATATATAAAATTCACCTCGATCAAACACGGTCAACCGTGAATTTCTCTGGTATTTCATAGATACCATAAACACCAAATAATCAGTAATGCAAACTGCTGTGACGTCTTTGTACTGTCCACTACCATATTCCTGCAATTTTTATACCACACAAAGAGATTAATAAGTCCATAAAAATGTGTTGAGCTGAGAGGTGTATTCAGGGGTAGAGATTGAAAAAATTCCATCCACAATATAAATTAACTCAACATAATGTAAAATTTTGACGGGATTGAATTGTGAGAAGTACAATTTTTTTCACAGGGATCAGAGAGTTGTATTAGGTTTATAATTTTTTTT
The DNA here is from genome assembly GCA_034641835.2 of Pinus albicaulis. Classification (NCBI taxonomy): domain Eukaryota; kingdom Viridiplantae; phylum Streptophyta; class Pinopsida; order Pinales; family Pinaceae; genus Pinus; species Pinus albicaulis. The sequence continues at coordinate 830,230,459 of CM076570.1, forward strand.
AATAGTGTGAAAAATATATGGATGATATATGTGGGGAAAAATAAAATAAAATTAGTAAACTTTGTTTATTGTTGATGGTAGATTATGGAAATATTTTGGAATTTGATTGTTAGAATAACGACCATACTATTTGTAAATTTATTTTAAACATCAAAACTTCAAAGTTGGAGTTGATGAATTCAAAACTTCAAAGTTGGAGTTGATGAATCCCAAGACTAGAATTGAAAATAAGAATTGCTTTCATATTGCTTATATCCTCTTACACTGAGTAACACCTCCAGAGATTTGAACACAGATAAAACTCCTAGATGCCAAATTTAAAAATATTTTGGACTTCTACCACAGATCTACTAAATCTACTATAGACATGAGTTCAGTATGGGAACACTATGGCCCAACCTTAAAATGATAGTTACTAAAGAAATTGACCCTTCTGCAATCATCAGAGATCGTGGTTTCTGAACTGATTTTTCTCTTAAACCGTTTCCTGGGACAAGTATTGAGTTTCTGAGTTATACACAGCCTCTTTTGAACACCTGTTTTTTCTGATGGTTCATTAGCCATATCCAAATTCATGGAAAGTTGAGTAACAAATTCATGTGAGTGCAGAGAATTCTTATGGCTGGTTGGTTTGCGGGTTCATCTTCCTCGCTTTCTGCTATTATCTCATCCCTTGATCTTTTATTTCTGCTGTTTCTTTAATAGTACTTTCAGTATCTCTTTAATGAATTCAAGAGAATGCATTCGCTTTAAGTTTGCCCTGATTGCAGTGCCAATTTCCCTAAGGTGGCGACGTTTGATTGTCATGACATTTCGTATTAATTGTGTACTTTGCATGGGATCTGAAAGGTGGCAATGTTAATTTAATGGCGAGGCTCCCTTTTCTTACAAATCACGCAATATATTTAAGCAAGACATTGGAGCAAGCTTGGCGTTAGGGTAATTATCACTTACATTATTATGTAATATATAATCATTCGAATTAATTGGTCTAAATCATATTAATTTATATATATTAATATAAACAAGGCTACAAGGTAGCTCTTACCTCCGCTTAATTTAAATATAGTAATGTTGTTTTCTTAGTTGAAGGCTGTCCAAAGAAATATGCAAGTTAATATGTCCCACCAAATATACACCTAATAAACAAATATGCAATTTGTTCTTCACATGAAAGATATGATAGTTGTAAATGATTAATAAAATGTTTACATCTATATAAGAATGATGATATCCAAGTCAATAATTAAATCTATGGTTGTAGACATTGCCATCTATGTTAACATGTATTAGATTTAGTCTCTAATATATCTATATTCATTGCTTTGAAGATAGATTATTTTATATTTAAAAATATGTTTAAAATGTTATTTTTCAAAAAAAAGTTTTTTTTTCTTTTTCTTTTTTAATAGCTAATATTAATAAAATAATAAATATCTAATAAATATCTACAACAAGATTATCCTCTAATATTAAAGTCTTTGTCCACTTAAACTTTGCATTTTAAATGTATTTAAAGTATTTGAAATTTCTTAACAAATATTTTATATCAAAAATATTGAAATTAAAATAATTTTCATATAAAATAAATAAAAATAAAATAAATTTATTAAATATTTATAAGATATGCACTAAAAAATACTATTCCCTTCTTCAATAAATAGCAAATAGAAAGTTAAAAAGTAATGAATCAATAAAATATTTGATATATAAGCAAAACCTAGTATATCCAACTCAAAATATATAACAAATAAATATGATAATACTATACTTTAAAATACTTATAATTAATTAGTTTTTTTGTTTTTTTTCTTCTAGAATCATCATCAATCTAAAAATTGAATGTAAAAACTTCAAAAAAATTCAATAAAAACTAGAAAATCAATAAAAGCTTATAATATTTTAATAACAAAGATATACTATAATATTGAGATAAGATCTTGAAATGTAGTAGTTTGAAATCAGGTAGTTTTGTGTAGTTTTATTACGAGAGGCTAATGTTTTTGAATTTTTAATGATATAATTTTTTGAAATTAAATATTTACTGGAATGATAAATGTGAGTTCTATCTGAGTTGTACATTATGTACGATCTAAATGTTTTCAAAATTTATTAAAGCTTAGAATTCATTTATTTAAAAATCATAATCTTGCAAAAAACTCATTAAGGATTACCGTGAAAAGGAAAAAATGAAATGATAGTTGGATGGTTGCAATCGAAATGTTTAATTTTTATTTTTCGAAATCCACAAGATCCTTCTTTGAGAATTAAATGCTAATCACCACCAATGATTGCTTCCGCGGCCATTGCCCTCCAGACATTCTGAGGAATTAATCACCAGATGGCTGTTTTAACGGAATTTTTTAATTCTTGATGGCGTTCGGTGGGGGGGTTTCCGTGGGTTTTAATTCATTGATTAAATTCAAATTTATTAATATTAATTAGTGAGTTTAAGGCGTGGGTTGAGCTTTGGTCATTTGCTTTGTGCTTTGCTTCACCTGGTTGCCTGCAAATTTGGAATGGAGTGGGCGCCAGTGAGTACTGCCTCAACGTTCACAAAACCCCTGTGTCCTTGCTTTCTTGATCTGTGATTTCGCGCTTTTGATTGCAAATGCTGTGAGAAGCAGAAATCGACGCCATAAACGGAGAGGTAAGGTATGCAGTGATAGTACAAATGGAGAGGTAAGGTATGTAGTGACAGTACAAACCATTACAAACCATGGCTGCAAAATCTATCAGAACCTAACCGCTCCACGCGTGAATTGAACTATGAATGCACGGTGCCCAATATTACCTGCACGAATATCTATGAGCTTTGCAATAACGTGTTGAAGTTCTCAACCAATAAGATTTGAGATAATTACATTAAAATATTTTAAAAAAATCATAAATTTCAATTTATAATTTGTAACATTGGATAAATTTTTAATTTTTTTTTTGTTTTGATGCGTTATACCTGTAGGCGACAGGTCTAATCAAGGTGAATTAATGTCGCAATCAGGAAAAACCTGATGCGTAGTGACGTGCGGCGGCAAGTACAATAAGCCAATTACAAGAGTAAATGAATTTTGGAGAGAGAGTTTGTAATGATCATCGGGTAGAGAAGGCATTTGAGGTTGTATAATAATATATGAGTCCGATGTATCCAAGGGTTTGTATAAACTTTGAAGGACGTTGAGGTTGTATAAAATTTGAAGGACGTTGAGGTTTTATAATAATATATGAGTCTGATGCATCCAAAGGCTTGTATTAACTTTGAAGGATGATGCCTATTGATATAGGTATTTTCTATGAACTGATATTTTACACATGAACATGAAGTGGGGTTTCATGTACATTATATATATATATATATTTATTGGGAATAATTACATGTAATAGAATATTGTTGATGTGTTTTGAATCAATCACTATGGTTTATTATTAAAATTAGGTAATTAATATTTTATAAGTATTTTTTTAAAGAATATTTTTAGTAATAATCACATGTAATAGAACATTATCAGCGCATTTTACATCTCAGTATGACCTTGTTGTGTAAGTATGTTAGAAGCCAAAATAAATAAATAAACTATTTTTTAAATAAATTATAAATAATGTCGGCTTTAAAAATAACTTACATAACCATATAAATAAACAACTAAAAATAAATTTAAACAATATTAATTTAAAATAGGAAGAGTTCGAACACTAAAAAAAGAGATATGGTAAATAAATAAAACTTCTTTTTATACTTACTCCAGAGGTATGGTAAATAAATAAAAATATAAATAAACTAGAGGTGTGTTAAATAAATGAAACCTCTTTTTATATTTACTTCATAAGTTTTTTTATATTTACTTCATAAGTTTTTTTATGTTTACAAAAACTAAAAAATAAGTTTTATTTAGGGTCTATGGCACAAATACCATGAGACAAATTATTATCAATACCATGGATCAAACAGTATGGGCCAAATACCATATTTATAAAAGAGGTATAAAAAGGTAAGGTAAATAAATAAAAATATATCAAATAGGAGTATAAATCATCATATAAATCAGCATCTCATTATATCTGAAGCCTATGGATCAAATACCATGAATAAAATTAATAATAATACCATGAAAAAAAAAACATTATTAACCCTAACACTTATTAAATTTAATAACTTTATATTAATACATTATATATATATATAAACTCTAGATATATATGCGAGGGAAGAACAAAGACATGTGATATAGGTAGAGAAATAGAGGGAGTGACAACGGTGAGATGGAGATAAACTGAAGGAGAGGGGAGAGGAGGAATGCAGAGAGAGAGAGAAAGAGAGGAGTAAGAGAAGTAGAGAAGGGTAAGAGAGTGAGAGGGAGACATAAGATGGAGGTGGGAGAGAGAGATAAGGAGAGAGGGAGGGAGAAGGAGAAAGGATTGGAGGGTAGAGAGAGAGAGAGGAAAGATGACATGAGGAGAGAAGGAGTGATAGAGAGATAGAGTTGGAGAGGGAGAGAAGAGGAAAGACATAGATAGTGAGAAGTGGAGAGAGAGGGAGTGACAAGGGAGAGATGGAGAGAGAGTGCGTATGTTTAGGGGTGGATAAAGAGACATAGGAGTGATGAAGAAAAGGGGGGAGAGAAGGAGAGAGAAGAAGAAAGGGAGGGACATAGTAACATAGTTGGAGAGATAGATAGAGTGATGGTGGAAGAGAGAGGATTTGAGGGTAGATAGAGAGAAAGTGGGGGGGTGAAGATAGAGGGAGGCATGCAATAAAAGGAGAGAGAGGAAGATAGTGATGGAGGAATATAGAGGATTGTAGGGGAGAGAGAGAGAGTGAGAGAGAGAGTGAGTGACGGGGGAAGAGAGAGGGAGGTAGGAGAGAAAGGGAGAGAGAGGAAGGAAAAGAGAGGGGACTTGAGAGAGAGGAGGAGTCTAGAGGGATGGATAGAGATATGGAGTTGGAGGGGGAGACAAAGAATGATAGAGAGATGGAGCTGGATGGGGAGAGAGGAAGAGATAAAGAGATGGAGCTGGAGGGGGGGAGAGGGATGGATAGAGAGATGGATCTGGATGGGGAGTGAGGGAGGGAAGAAGAAAGACATAGAAAGTGAAAAGTGGAGAGAGAGAGGGAGTGAAAATGGAGACATGGAGAGTGAGTGTGTATGTTTGGGGGTGAGATAAAGAGACAAAGAATAAGATATGGAGAGAATGGGGGAGATAAGGAGAGAGAGAGAGGCATATAGTGACAAATTTAGAAGGTGGAGAGAGAGAGAGAGAGAGAGAGAGAGAGAGAGAGAGGTAGGGAAATAGATATGGAGATGGATGGGGAGAGAGAGAGAGGTAAGAAGAAAGACATAGAGAGTGAAAGTTGGAGAGAGAGAGAGAGAAGGAGTGATAAGGAAGATGGAGGGAGAGCGAGAGAGGATAGCAGGAGGCAAGAGAGATAGAAGCAGGCGAGATGGAGGAAACAAGAAGAGAGAGAGAGGGAGGGAGAGGAGGAGGGAGTGATATATACATATATTGGAGAAAGAGAGTGTATGTTTTGGGGTTGATATAGAGAGACAAAGGGAGATAGAGATATAGATGGAAGGTGAAGAGAAACAAGAGATAGATGGAGATAGGGAGGGAGGGACAAAGAGATTGATAAATATGGAGTGAAAGAGTGTGTGTGTTTGTGGGGGTGAGATAAAGAGACAAATAAGGAGAGATGGACAGACGTATAGATATATATGGATGGGGGAGAGAGGGAAGAATATTACTTATGATAGATGCATTGATTGCAGCGTATATGGTGATTTCTAATCCTATTTGATTGCTTGCACTAGATGCATTGATTTTAATGTAGATTTTGATTTCTAATGATATTTGATTACTTGCACTAGATAAATTGATTTCAACATAGATTATTTCTAATTTTATTTGATTGCTTGCACTAAATGAATTTATTTCAGTGTAGATGGTGATTTCTAATCCTATATGATTTCTTGCACTAGATGCATTAATTTCAATGTAGATGTTGATTTATAATTATATTTGAATGCTTACACTATATGTATTGATTTCAATATAGATGATTTCTAATCATATTTGATTACTTGCACTAAATGCATTAATTTTAGTGTAGATGGTGATTTATAATCCTATTTGATTGCTTGCACTAAATGCATTTATTTTAGTGTATATGTTGGTTTCTAATCCTATTATCTTACTTGCAGTAGATGCAGTGATTTGAGTGTAGATGTTGATTTCTAATCCTATTTGATTACTTGCATTAGATGCATTGATTTCTGTGTAAATGTTGTTTTCTAATCTTATTTGATATCTTGCATTAGATGCATTGATTTCATTGTATATGTTGATTTCTGATTTGATGTAATTGGATGTATGATGGTACTTTAATTTTGAAGTCATTTGATTTCTAATCCTATTTGATTACTTGCATTAGATGCATTGATTTCTGTGTAAATGTTGTTTTCTAATCTTATTTGATATCTTGCATTAGATGCATTGATTTCATTGTATATGTTGATTTCTGATTTGATGTAATTGGATGTATGATGGTACTTTAATTTTGAAGTCATTTGATTAATAGTGTGCATTGATTTCTGTGCAAGCACACAAAATTATTGACAATGTAAAACAATTTTTGTGTTCTAGTAATTAAATCTAATAATACTGGAGAGCAAGAGAGACAAGGTATGATGTTTACTACAACAACTCGAGCTAAATATTTAAATGGTTTATGGTTTATGATTTATATTGTCTTTTTCATATAATCGATATGAAAAGATGACAAAACTAACATGGGTGACAATAAGAATAGTAGAAGAAAATAGTTTGAGATTGATCACAATGAAGGCTCTTTGTAATTGACTACATTCTTATTATTCATATTTTATATCATTCAATATTATTACATTGTCACTTTGCATTCAATAATTTTATATCATTATTTTTCACCATTAAAGTTATTTTACAATATTTATCATCTCAACAAACTGAGGTAACTAAGCAAATTTAAAATTAAAATGAATCGATAAATCTCAAACACATTTAGCATATTAAAAATGGTTATATTAATATTATATGTATTTGCATATTATTGATAAAATTAATCATATGTTCCTCATATTATCAATAGATTTTCCTTGGTCGCACATGACTGAAACCAGCATAGATCCACCTTAACTATGAATCTATCAAGCGTTGAGAGGGATCAAATCTCTCAAGGTGTAAAATGTTTTTTTGAGTGTAAAACTTGAGAAACCTTGAGAGATTTGATCCCTCTCGATGCTTAATAAATTTGTAGTTAAAATGGATCTAAACTAGTTTTAAACTAACCAATGTAATTTATCATCAAATTAAGTGAAAAATCAGATCCAAAATTAAATTTAAATAAAATGTTTTTTAAACTTTATATGATACTTTAAAATCTTTCATATCAAGACGTGGAGAGTAAGATTCAATTATGGAAGATGGCACGCGACTAGATCAAAGGGTTAACATTACTTTGATTGCCGAATGTTATTAATATCGTGTGAAAAACTTGTATGCCCCTTCACTCTTGTTTTTAATGTAATATGATTTAAATCACTCTTATGCCTTTAGATCAAGTTTTAAATCACTCTTGTGCCTTTACATCATCAAGTTGGGTATGGATGTGAGTTTGATTTATAAAAATTTACATGATTTTGATCCGTGTTTATTTTGGTAAGATTATGGTTTTATATAAACCTATGTTATAATACTATGATTTTATATATAAATCATTTGTGATATATTGTGTTATTTAAAAAAAATGAATATATTAAATTATGTGTTATCATAATTATTTTTTAATTAGGTTTATGAGAAGTTTTTTATTATAATGCATTTTTTATTATATATTTGTTTTTTTCTAAATTAATGCTAAAATTTAAGATTTATGTTTTTTTTTGGAAATAATTTTATGGATTTTGAAATAAATGTTAGTATTTTAGATTCAATAGGAATAATTTGATTCAAACTTATACTGCATGAATAAAACAAGTCATATAGTAGTGATTACTTGTCCCCTAGTTTAAATATAGTTAAATTAAAGTAAAAAATTATGAAGATTTGGAAAAATGGAATTCTATATAGATACATGCAGAAACCAAAAACCAAAACTAGAAGAAAAAAAAGTAAAATTGAAAAACAAGATATTTAATTATACAGAGTCAAGTTATGCTATTTGTAAATTCTAAAGTTGATAACCAATTATTAATTATTTTCCCTTTATTAATATACTCCATTTTATGAATTTTCTTTTAAATACAAATTTTTGTTTTTATCATGAAATTTAAATTACCTAATATAAAATGCTTACATAAAGTGAATTTCAAATGATAAATTTTAAAAAATAATATAACTTTTTTTTTAAAGTCAAAACCAAATAATATAACTTTTTTTTAAAGTCAAAACCAACTCATAGATAATCAAACCAAAAACTTAACACAATATATAAAATGTTAAAATCATAATTTTTTCACTAACACAAAATCCAATATATTTTATTGTTATAGAGAATTATTTATGAATAGAATAATACTTTTTCTATTAAATTTACCTAATAACCTTTTCTTAATGATATATTAAATTCTTTTAATAATAATAAAAAACCAACTTTAAAAAATCTCCTTAAATCACCATTTTAATTATTATTCTAAATTGAAGACAATGTGTGGTTTTAAAGCCATAGCTTTTCATGCAGATTTAAATCCTTTGGATGGTGGGAAAGAGATGTTTGTAAAATATCTCATTGTAAAATAAAACAAGGCTACAAAGTAGCTATTACCTGCCACTTAATACAAATATAGAAATGTTGTAATGTGATTTTGTATTTTTTGGCTGCATCTTAGTATACATGTGTAATTGCAAGGCTACTTGTAATGGTATGTGTTTAATCATTAGTAGAATAATTTAAATGGTATGTGTTTAAAGATCCTCTATGAGCTTGAAAGAGAAAATACAACATTCCTATGGACAAATGGTTAATTAAATTGAACATTAATAAGACTAAGCCATCACAATAAGAGAACAAAAAAATAGATTAAAATAAATTAAACTAAATAAATAATAAATAATATCAAAGTTTAACTATGAGAAAAGTGTAAAATTATTTGGTAGATAGACAAATTAATGTCGCTATCACATATAACCTGATGCGTAATACCTACAACGGCAGGTACAATAACAACATACATGGTGATTTTGATAAATAATGTTCTTTAACTTTTTATTTATATAGATTTAAAGGAGCTCTAAAATAAATGTTTGGCTTAAATAAAGTCAAATTTATTTTAAATTACTTATTTGATTTATCTATAATATAAAGGAATTGGACTTTTTTTCATATATTTTATAAATTTTAATAAAATCAATCACTGAAATTTTATTACATTTTTTTTAACAATAAATATAGAAAAATGTAATTAAATGGAAAGAACATTACATCTTATAATTAAACATAAACACATATAAAACGAAAATATATAATTTCTATTAAATTTAAAAATATTATAACTAATTCTCACTCTCAAATGAATGCTCACGAATATATTTATTTTAGTACTATATTAAAATAATTGAATACACTGAAATTTTAATTTTTTCATATACTTATAATTTAATCTTGCAAGAAGCTTACATTTAAAAATTAGAAGGTTATATTTAAAATAATTACGATGTCCTATTGGTTACAAGATTTGTGACAGTTTATTCAATAGAAGTGAAAATCGAAAGTGCAGTGTTATTAGTGCATTTGTTTACCATATCCAGCCATATCCTACCTGTGGGAGATGAACTGGCATGCCGGTATGTTAGTCATCAATGCAGAATAAGAGCCCAATGAACCAATCAATCAAATTTTCAATAAATAAAATTAATTATTAAAAATATAAATTATTGTCCTTAAATAATGTAAATGTTACATATTGTTAGCTTAAATATTTTCAACCTTGGTTTAATAGCACGGTCAAGCATTACTAAATGCATTATATCTGCCTCGTACAACCGTTGGCAGAGTTCGCCTCGTACAATTGTTGGCAGAAAAGGCGTAAATTGCAAAGCATTTTGCAATAACATGTTGAAATTATTAGCCAATGAAAAGTTAGATAAATAAATTAAAATAAATAAAATAAATAAATATTAATAAATATTAAAGTTTAACTATAGAAGATTGTAAAAAAAAATTGTTGAAAGAAGAATTAATGTCACAATTAGGAAAAACCTGATGCGTAGTGACCTGCAACGACAGGTACAATAAATAACAATATGATTATAATCATTCAAAATTAGTCTAAATCATATTAATTTATATATAAATAACAGTTAAATCATATTGGGACACATGATGTCACAAAGAAGTATGTTTTTATCACATGGTTGTATATGTGTTGAATTGTGTCGTGGATCTACCATGGATATATATAAAATAAAAATATAACTTATAAGAATAGCGTTAATCACAACTATATTTGTCTTATGAATCTTGAATTATATCCATTATAAAAATAAAAATATAATTTAGAGGAAGAGGGTTAAGCAGAGTTATATTTGTGTTAGGAATATTGAATTATATCCATTATAAAAATAAAAATATAATTTAAAGGAATAAGGTTAAGGAGTGTTATATTTGTGTTATGAATCTTGAATTATATCTATTATAAAAATATAACTTAGAAGAATAAGGTTAAGAAGAGTTATATCTGTGTTATGAATTTTGAACCATTTAATTAATATAATGAAAAAAATTTATTTTGCATAGAGATTTGTTGGCAAACTAACTAATATTGCGGGTTTTAAAAATAGATAAACTATATTTGAATATATTAGATAGTTTTATGGGGAAAGTTTTTTTATTAATTAAATTAGAGGTATATATATTGAGAATGTGTTTAACCTACCAAAATTTAGGGGATGGAGAGGGGAAGAGGGGTTGTCAAATCATTAAAATTTGAGGATGCAAAATTGACTTAAATTAGGAAACCACAATATTAGCACAAAGAAAATTCATTCAACTCTAATTATAAATATTCAATTTCTTTCTTAACAATGATAATTATCATTTTAGGCTTTTCAATAGAGGAGGTTTTAGCCAATAGAGGCTTGAATATGAAGCTAGTATTCTGTTGGTTGTTTGGAGATGACACTTTTTGTTGTTGTATGAAGGCATTTGCATAAAGTTTGAAATTCTTCATGTTAACCTATTCTATACTTGGGATCATGCACTTATGAGATTGTGTAGAAATAATCTTTTATTATCATCCTAAAGCTATATGAGTTTTCAATAATATAAATTCATTTTATAATTTAAATCATCAAGAGGTTGGAAGTAGGAGTTGTTTATAGAAGCCTACATAGCTTAAGAATTATAGTATTGAATTATTGTCTAATAATGAATATGACCATGAATGTCATAGAGGCATGTAAAGGTCTTCTCATTATTATGGAACAAGTTTGATGATCTTGACTCAAAGCTCAAGTATGGTTGTATTCTAATCCATGGTAAATGTATTGGTGACTTATGGATGTCATGAGATGTATTGCATTGTAATATTATAGACAATAATATATATTGAAAAATTTTGCTATTTTTCTCGATTTGAGTTTTCAAGATAAAGTCTATGTGTTAAATGTGTGTGTTTGCCACTGCACCTTTTCTATTTCATTAAGGATTTGTTTGCAACAATTAATTGTACAGGGTTAAAACCTAAATTTGGTATCGTGACAATTTGGCTTCAAGGGGACACCTCTGTGGCTAAGGGGTTTGACTCAGGCTTGTGGTAAACCCTATTACAATAGGAGATCTGTAGAAGCGATCCTTGTCGTGAAAGGAAATGGTGAGCAGTTAAAAGATAGAGATCAAGAAATTTAATTAGCAGAGTTTTGAGTTATGGAAGCTCAAAATGGAAGATTTGTTTGTGGACAAAGATCAATGGATCGTTTTGGATCCTAGTTTTGTATCGATGGGGATGTCAACAGAAGATTGGACCAAGTTGGATTAAAGGGCTACATCAAGGGCTTTGTGGAACAAGTTAGGGGCTTTATATTAGTGTAAGTCTTTGGTGAACAAATTGTTCCTATGAAAAAAGTTGGGTAGCTTTAGGATGAAGGATGGAAACTTGGTGACAAATAATCATAACTCCTTTAACCCTGTGCTAAGTTATCTATTGTATATTGATATTAAGATTTAAAATTAAGATAAGTGTATCGATTTATTGTGTTCTTTACTAGACTCATGAGATAGTCCAATTGTTTCCATAAGTAATATTGCAACTACCTTAAGTTTTGATGAAATAGTCCCATCCTTGTTATCAGAGGAGATGAGATGGAAAAACATGGAAAGTCAAAACAAACATGCCTTGTCTATAAAATGATTCACCTATAATATAAATAAAGATAAGTCCTCTAGTAAGAGATCTAAATCTCTAGGAAGATTTGTTAAGTTATGTTGGTGATGTGGAAAAGAGTGGAATTACAAGATATATTATAGATCTAAAATTCCTAAGCAAGGGAAGGGATATGAAGATGCTCTTTTTGCATCAGAAAAAATCTCCTTAGATGAAGGAGGGGACGTGTACTTGGATTCTTTGTAGAAATTTTATTAGAGTTAAACAATTTTACTGAGAGGAACATTAAAATTAATAACAACAACAAAACACATGCAAACATAAACACCAATGTTTACCCTAGGGAAAACCTCAACTTTGGGGAAAAACCTAGCCAATGGAATTTCATTAGTCCTTGGCCAAAACCTCGTCCAAGCCATCCAAGTGAGCCTTCACCGCTCACCTCCCTGGCCCCATTACAATGAAGTATTCACAACCTTTTAAAGGCTCCATCACATGAATTCCACAGGAAAATTATGCTAGGTCCCTATAATACTAGTGTATCCCCTTATTGTTTTTATTAGTATAGCCCCCTTATTGTTATTATTGGGCCCCAAAGAAGCCCACTATTATTATTGTTATGTCGGCTAGGATTATATTGTGATCCATTGGACTCCTATATATAGAAAGAATGTTTTTTCATTTGTATCATCCAAGAATTGTTCATTTATGTAATGTAAAGGAGGTTTTTCCCTCAAAGAGTCTGATTTATAAGTCATTGATCGATCTTTCTTCCATTTTGTGAGCTGGTTTCATAACATTTGGTATCAAAGCTTTGGATTTTATGGTTTCACTGCTACAAATAGGTCACTTTGGCATTTTGACAATAAATTTTTTTTTCTACGAAGGTTCTGAAGCTGAAAAGAAAACCCATTTGAGCCGAACTCCTGAGGAACTTCTTGTATAAATTTTAGATCTTGGTTTACTATATTGTCGGAGATATGATCTAAGGAAGTTAGGGTTTTTGTAGGCTCTAAAATCTCATCCCAAGTAGGTGGCTGAGGGAAAATTGTCATAACTTTCGTTTCAAACATCAGACTGTAATTCTATAAGAAGTGGAAAAAAATGCACGGACTGTAGTTTCTTGTGTATCGATTTCAGAGCCAAAGGACGAAACAATGACACCTGGAATGTCGTACAAGTTCGCTCTACTGAACCAATCTATAATTAGGTCATTGTGGGAGATTGGACATAACTTTGACTTGAAGAATCAAAATCAGGTCTGACCTATGGAATTGGAAAGAAGACTCAAAGGAGTACTACAAGGCCTAATTTCAAATCTTGTGGATCCTAAATCACAAAGATACATCAGGTTCAATATCAAGCTCCTCAAAAGAAAAAAAAAGTGTGTTTTAAAAGAAAAATTGCATAACCTTTGTTTAAAAAATCAGTTTGACGTGATTTCAAGGGCTTATTGAAGCATTTTTATCAGCATTGGGTTCTATAATGCCTCCCAAAAATAATTCCACACCCATTAAGCCCTCATAAATATCTACTATGATGCATGAAGAGGAAGAAGTGCAACATGATATATCAAAATTTAGAGACCAAGTGCAACAAATTTCGCTCTTGCAAAAAGTAACCAAAAATGAAATGGAAGTTATAATGGATGGTTTGAAGAAAGGCGTGGAAGATAAGATGGATTATTTGAAGAGTGGAATGGAAACTAAGATGGATGGCATGGAATCAAAGATCTAAGGCAACATGGAAGATTTGAAGAAATACATGGAAGGTTTGAAGGAAGGTCTGGCAAAATTTCTACAAGAAAAACTTCCTAATGGCGAAAAGGTAGTAGAGGAAACTCATGATGAGAACCAAATAAATGTTAATCGTGATTTCATAGGCTCTAATGTTGGATTGAAGACCCACCATATTCCAAAGATCGATATTAGGAAGTTTGAAGGCAAGGATCCCGTAACATGGATACTACAGATGGATCAATACTTTGATCTCCATAATGTGCAAAACACGCAAAATGTATGCATTGCAGCTTTATATTTAAAACCCAATACATTTGTATGGTATCGATGGATTTGCTCTCGTAAAAAAATTGTCACTTGGTCATTTTTTACGGAGGAAATGGTAGCACATTATGAGGATACAGATAGCCAACGAATTGAATTGCTTCCTATACCCAACACCAGAGTGTCAAATGATTGTTGCAAATGGAGGAACTATAAATTGCTCTGGAAAGTGCTATAATATCAAGATAACCATGGGATAATATGTATTGAATAGTCCAATTCTCTCCATTCCAATGAGTGGTGCTGATGTTGTACTAGTAGTACAATGGTTACAATCTTTGGGGATGGTAGGTTCTAATTTTCAAGAAACTTTCTTGAAATTTTATTTTATTTTTTATTTTTTTATTTTTTATTTATTTATTTTATTTTATTTTATTTTTATTTTTATTTTTCAGAAGGAAAGGAAGTTGAATTATGGGGTATCGCATGGAAGTCGTGAAAGATAATCAGATCTAATGTAATAACAAAGCTTCTGAAGAAAGAGCAACGAGGCATAATTTCACAATTATGCTTACTAAAGGTTCAAACATCAAAATAATCTATTTCTACAGATCTCCAAAAAGTATTGGACAATCATTCCAAGGTGCTTGAGACTCCCAAAGGACTCCCACCTATTCATGATCATGATGATGCTATTCATTTGATTCCAGGAAGTGTTCCTCCAAACATCAGGCCTTACAGATATCCTTATGCTCAAAAGAGTGAGATTGAACGTATGATTGTGGGAATTCTAGAGGCTGGTATAATTCAACCTAGTCAAAGTTTTTTATTTGCTCCAGTAGTATTGGTGTACAAGAAGGATGGATCATGGCGTATGTGTTTGGATTATAGGGAGCTCAACAAGCTCACTATTAAAAATAAATTTCCCATCCCCTTCATTGATTAATTATTGGATGAATTACATGGAGCAATTTACTTCACCAAGTTGGATAGTCGTTCTGGATATCATCAAATTAGAATGAAGACTGAAAACATTTTGAAAACCACATTCAGAACTCATGAGGGTCATTATGAATTTTTGTTCATGCCTTTTGGCCTTATTAATGCACCTTCCACATTTCAAGGTTTGATGAATTCCATTTTCAAACCCTTCCTTAGAAAATTTGTGTTAATATTTTTTGATGATATACTAATCTTCATCAAGTCTTGGAAGGATCACGTTCAACATGTTGATAGGGTGCTCAAACTATTGGAGGAGAAACAATTATATGCAAAAACCTCCAAATGTTTCTTTGAAGTAAAGGAGGTGGAATATTTGGGTCATATTGTATCTCATGAGGGTGTTAAGGTAGACCCTAACAAAATTAAATCCATTAAGGAAAAGAAAATCCCCACAACCATAAAGCACCTTCGAGAATTTATGGGGCTAAAGGGTATTATCGCAAGTTTGTTAAGAATTATGGGAGAATATCAGCACCTCTAACATCATTACTGAAGAAAAATTCATTTTCTTGGACTCCAGAAGCAACTAAGGCCTTTGAAACATCTTAAAGAGGCAATGTGCCAATCATCGGTCTTAGCTACACCAGACTTTACAAATTTTTTTATTGTGGAATGTGATGCCTCAGGAAATGGAATTGGTGCAGTTTTAATGCAAGAAGGAAGACCCATTGCTTTTGAAAGTCGTCCAATCAAAGGAAAGTATTTACATAAACCTATTTATGAGAAGGAAATGTTGGGAATACTACATGCACTAAAGAAATGGTGACCTTACCTAATGGGAAGACACTTCAAGGTAAAAACATATCATGATAGTCTTAAATACTTTTTGGAACAAATATTATCTTCATAAGAGCAACAAAAATGGGTCACAAAGATGTTGGGTTATGACTTTGAAATCATCTACAAAAAAGGGAAGCAAAATGTTGTTGCAGATGCACTCTCAAGAAAGGATGAGGATGTGGAGGCATTGATTTGAGCCATTTCTATTATCCAACCTGAGTTGATAACCAAAGCAAGGGATGAATTGAAGAATGATGAAGAGGCGTGGACACTCATTCAAAATTTGAAGCAAGATCCTAGTACATCTGAAACATTTAGCCGGAAAAATGATTCATTATGGTACAAAGATCGCTTATATCTTTGTAAGAATTCCCAACTCAAAAAAAATATTCTTTTGGAATTTCACACCTCTCCCTTAGGAGGGCACTCAGATTTTTAAAAATTTACCACAAGGTCAAGAAGGATTTTTTTTGGGATGGCCTTAAATATGATATTCAAAAGTTTGCGGCAAAATGTTTGGTTTGCCAACAAAATAAGGTTGAGACAATTAAAACCCTAGGTATGTTACAACCTTTATCCATTCCAATTCAACATTGGGAGGAGGTATCAATGGATTTTATCATAGGTTTATCCAAGTCCAAAGGAAATACTGTCATCATGGTGGTAGTTGACAGACTTATCAAGTATGCACACTTTTGTGCAATCTCATCCATTTAAAGCTAGTATAGTTGCTACTTCATTTATGGAAACAATTCAAAAGCTACATGGAAACCCAAAGATCATTGTAAGCGACAGAGATCCCATTTTTACAGGAATTTTTTGGACAAAATTATTTTCTTGTTTGGGTACTTAATTAGCTCATATCTCATCATATCATCCTCAATCTGATGGGAAAAATGAGATAATGAACAAATGTTTGGAAGGATATATTTTTTGCTTTGTATATGATAAATAAACACAATGGGTTAAGTGGTTACCTTTGGCTAAATGGTGGTATAACACTTCCTTCCATACTGCAGCAAAAATGACCCCATTTATGACACTTTATGGATATCATCCACCGTCCATCACATCATCTTTAAGAGAAAATTATATGGTTCAAGCAGTGGAAGATCACATCGAGCATCAACAAAAATTTCTCCAGCTCTTAAAGGATAACCTCACTTTGGTGCAAAATCGAATGAAACAACAGGTAGTTCAACATCGCAGTGAAAGAATTTTTTATGTAAGCGATTGGGTGTTTTTACGACTACAACCATACAAACAAATGTCCCTCAAGCAAGTTAAGAAGGATAATAAATTATCACCAAAGTATTATGGTCCTTACAAGGTGTTGCAAAAGATTGGTTCTATGACATACAAATTGGAGCTTCCTGCATATTCCCGAGTGCACCCAATTTTCCATGTTTCATGCTTAAATAAGGTAATAGGTGACAAGCTCCCAGTTCAAACAATATTGCATGAACTTGACGAAGAAGGAAAAATCATATTGGAACTTGAAGAAGTCATAGAAACAAGAACTCAACAACTACGAAATTGATCAATTTCAGAGTATCTCATCAAGTGGAAGAACTTACCTACTGAAGATTCGACATGGGAGGATGGGAATTTTATACAGAAACATCCATAACTACTCAAGCGTTGAGGAAAAAACTTTTTTGAAGGAGAGGGGCATGCTAGGTCCCTATAATACTGGTGTATCCCCTTATTGTTATTGTTAGCATAACCCCCTTATTGTTATTGTTGTACCCATGTAGTTCCCATATTGTTATTATTGTGCCCCATAGAAGCCCACTATTGTTATTGTTGTGCCCTTACATTGTTATTGTTATGTCAAATAGGATTATATTGTGACCCATTGGACTCCTATATATATAAAGGAGGTTTTTTCATTTGTATCATCCAATAATTTTTCATTTATGTAATGTAAAGGACGTTTCCCCTTGAAGAGGCTGATTTCTAAGTCGTTGATCTATCTTTTATTCTATTTTGTGAGCTGGTTTCATATCAAATTACCATGTACAACTAAAAACCATGGGCACAAAACTACCACTATTGAACCAATCACCTTTGATTCTTTCCTCGAGTCAAGTTTACCTAACAATCCCCCCTCAAACCTTTACTTGGGGTTTCCTTGACTAAATCTATCCAAATCAAGCAAGTGAGTCAACCTTGCTCACTCTAGTACTAACCCCCCTCAAAGTTTATACCTAGGGTATCTATTAATCTGACATGACCCCTGCACTTAGGTCTAACACAAGAATTTATCAACAATTTTCCAGGGGTACACATGCCTTAACAGGTCTTAAAACAATATGCCCATTTACATGTAATAATTTTTTTAACTCCATTATAATATTTTTTTTGTTGCTCCAAAATTTATGCTGCCATCCTCTCACCTTGACATTCTTTGAGCCTCATGGTCACCTCTCCAAATATTACTTCCATGGATGCATCTCACCTATGAAACCGTCATTTTATTAAGGAATTCCATCAAACACTTTGCAACCATCCTTGACATACATTTCCTAATCATATGCTTCACTCCGGCTTAAGCACCTTTTAAAATCTTGACCATCCTCTATGTTCAAGCTTACATGAATCTACCTACAATCAATGCCATCATTTCCATCATCATCTTCCTTTTCATTGTATTCCTCAAACGAATCCCACACATTCAATTCAACAATGTTGGCTTACCAGGGCAACTTATCTATCAACTGCTTGACTTGTAGCTCTTGCTAGAGCCTCATAATGATCATAAAAATGCCATTTTCTTGTGCAAACACCGCTTCCTATAAGGTGCTCTAGCTCTGCTCATTCTGTAGACTCCAATCCATTCCTACGACCATGAGCATCTTGGCATCCTGGGTACCCCCCTTTCCCACGAACAATTGCAACATTGTCTCACACTTGAGCACATATCGCTTGTCTATAATACTAGAAATCAC
Organism: Pinus albicaulis; assembly: GCA_034641835.2. Classification (NCBI taxonomy): domain Eukaryota; kingdom Viridiplantae; phylum Streptophyta; class Pinopsida; order Pinales; family Pinaceae; genus Pinus; species Pinus albicaulis. The sequence goes on from CM076570.1 coordinate 830,249,545, forward strand.
TTTTGGTTGATGCTCCTCCAAGATCGACTTCACCTATGTCTTGATTCCCCTGACATTTCCATGTCAGTACCTGATCCCATTATTATTACACTACTAATAGCGGCCCTGCCTCCAATGATCCCTCTTGGCCTCTGCCTCTCGTATTGGATAGCGATGATTCTAGATCCTGATTTCTATCCACAAATGTTTCTTTCTCAAGTTCTTTGGGTCAAATCCTCCATAAGTGAGTCTCGTTCCATCAACCACACACCTTTTCCTACTACATTAAGTTCAACCCTTTCCAATTGAATAACGTGGTTGGTTTCCTTGCTGATGAATATAATTTTCAATATCTCTCGCAGTGTTGATGTGACTTCCACTAGGACATCTACAATAATAAGGTGACCCACTTTATTATTCCTACTGAGTCTCCTTTATCAAAGATGCACATTCTATTGGACTTCAATGTGAGTCAACCAATGGTCTCAGTGTGGGGGTAGAATGTTGGCCTAGTGTCTCTTAGCAGGAAAGACAACATTTCCATCCCATTGGGCACGTGTGAACATTCTCACTCCCTTTATAATTTTAGGTGTCTTGGTCACTCAATATCGAGTGACCTGATTTCTCCAACGTAGCCCCTAGCCATGGGGATATCCTTGAGAATGATTACTTTCTTATATCCCTCTTATGTGATATCCACTTTCAAGTTATCAATCACGTCATAAAATACCTATGATGAGTCTTCCTCATCCGTGTTTGAGATATTTCTTTGGTCCTCAGTGTAACTGTATGGAAGTTTGGGCTCTTTTACATATGCTTCAGCCTCATCGAGCCTTTTTATTTTACTTCTTTAAAATTTTTTCATCTGGCCATATAAACACTCAGAAACATAGGCGTCCCTCTAGAGAAAATATCTGGCTCTGATACCAAATGTAGAAAATTTTATCGAAGTGAATTTGTTTTACTAAAAGGAACATTAAAATTATTAAAAACAACAAAACACTTGCAAACATAAACACTGATGTTTACCCTGGGAAAATCCCAACTCTGGGGTAAAACCCAACTAATGGAATTCCAATGGTCCTTGGCCAAAACCATAACCAAGCCGGAAAAGTGAGCCTTCACCACTCACCTCCCTGGCCCCATTACAATGAAGTCTTCACAACCTTTTAAAGGATCCATTACATGAATTCCATGTCCAAATTGCCATGGGAAACCAAAAACCATGGTCCCAAAACTACTACTATTGACCCATTCAACTTTGAATCTTTCCGAAACTCAAGTTTACCTAACATTGTTCAAGTATACGTGTAGATCACGAGGCGTGGTTGGTCGACTCAGGTGCATCCTTTCATATGACTCCTCATAGGGAGTGAATTTTTGGGTATGAAAGATATGATGGTGATGATGTTTTCCTGGGATATGAATTGATAACCATAATAATAAGACAAGGAAAATTCAAGTTGAAGCTCATAAGTGGAAGGATTAGAACACTCACTAGCATTTTGAACATCCTAGGATTGGCCAAAAAATTTGTTTCTATAAGCAATATGAGTGGTGCATGTTTAAAAATAGTGTTTAAAAATTATACCTAGTTGATGGCTCTAGGAGAAATGGCATTATTGAGGGGAGTTCAGATTGGAAATCTGTATAAGATGCTAGGAAGCATTATTGGTGATGGGTGTAATAGTTCCATTTTTCTTGAAAATGGAGCTAAGTAAGGTAAAGATCCTACAGTTCTTAGAGAAAAGACTATGTTGTAGCATCAAATATTGGGACACATCAAAGATAAGGGCATTTAAGTACTACATGGTAATGGTATGGTAGAAGGTATGTCTGATTGCTCTCTAAATTTTTATTTTTGTGAACATTGTTTATATAAGAATAAGAAACAAGTAAGATTCGCCTCTAGTGCTACGAGGGAACAGGGAATATTGAATTTGGTGCACAGTGATGTGTTTGGACATATGTCAATTCCTTCAGTACAAAAAACTATGTGCTATGACTCATTTATTCTTGAGGAATAAATGGATTTATTTCCTTGGGAAGAAATATGAAGTCTTTGGAAAATTTAAAGATCTTAAGGCTCTTGTGGAAAATAAAACAAAGAAGCAAATCAAGGTGTTGAGGACATATAATGGTGGAGAGTTTTGTAGGATTGAACTCAAATAATTCTATAATAAGTGTGGTATAATAATGCAAAAGACTACTCCATAAACACCTCAACAAAATGGAGTTGTAAAAAGGATGAATATGATGTTGATGGAGAAAGCAAGGATCATGCTCAATGGTGCCAGGTTAGGATAGGATTTTTGGGTAGAAGCAATGGACATTGCATGTTATCTAGCAAATAGATCACCCTCATTAGCGTTGGATTACAAGACTCCACACGAGGTATGGAATAGTAAAAAACCTTCTTTTAAACATCTCATGGTATTTGGTTGTGGTGCTTATGTACGTGCTCCAAAGGAGAATAGGAGTAAGCTAAATAAGAAATCTGAAAAGCGTATTTTTTTTGGATATGAAGATGGTCTAAAAGGTTAAAATATTTGGAACCTAGAAACTAAAAAGGTAGTGTATAGTCAAGATGTAGTATTTAGAGAAGTCAAAGATGTTTTCAAACAATAAGTCCTACCGAGGGAGAAAGAACTAGAGAAGATAAAGTTTGAATTGAAATGAAGATGAATTAAAATTTACAAAAGAATAAGAATCATAATAAGAACCATAAAATTCGACAATTAGGAGATTAATTCCAAAAAGAAGGTAGCCAGAAAGGTATACTCCACCTGATTTCTATCCAAATTTTTCTTTGCTTATTACTGATGATGATCCTATAACTGTTAGGGAGGAAATGGATTCAAAGGATGGAAAACTATAGAAAAAGGCCATGGTTGAAGAAATGGAAACCTTGGATAAGAATGAGGCTTGGCATCTATTGGATTTTCTAGCTAGAGGAAAGCCCATTGGTGGCAAATGGGTGTTTAAGAAGAAATTGAATGCAAAAGGCAGAGTGGAGAGTTTTATTAGTAGTAAAAGGTTATTCCCACTTAGAGGGAATTGATTTTTGTGATATTCTCTCCTGATGCCAAGTTAAATTCTATTATATTTCTCTTACCTATTTTTGTTGTTTTTGATATTGATGTAGAATAGTTGGATGTGAAGACATCATTCCTACATGGCGATTTGGAACAATAAATCTTCATGAAACAACCAAAATTATTTGTCGTGAAAATGAAAGAAAGAGTTGTCATGCAAGTTAAAACAGTCCCTAAGTGGGTTAAAGAAATCACCAAGAATGTGATATCAGATATTTGATACTTGTATATTAGGACTTGGCTTCATAAGGAGCAAGCATATCATTGTATTTTAAATTAGTTGGTAATCACATTATTTATTTGGTCATTTATGTGGATGATATGCTGATAATTGGAAATGATAGTGAAATCATGCAGAAAGTGAAAAAGAAGTTGTATTCTAAATTTTAAATGAAGGATATTGGTGCTACAAAATTATTTTGGACATCGAAATTAAAAGAGATTGGGGAAACATGAAACTCTCATTAAATTGGAGGAAGCATGTTTAGACAATATTGCATAGATTTAATACATATGAATGTAAAATGGTGAAGGTACCTATTTCTGTAGGTGTACAATTTTCTGCAGAAAAATGTTCCATGACACAAGAAGAGGAAGAGGAAATGTCCCATGTTATATATGCTAGTGCATTTAGAATTTTGATGTATGCAATGATCTATACTAGACCAGACATTGAACATGTGGTGGGAGTATTGAGTGGGTATATGTAAAAACTAGGGAAGGAGCATTGGAAAACAATAAAGAATTTTTTTACATATTTTCTTGGAACTACAAGATATGGACTATGCTATCAAGGAAGACCATGATTTCATAGAGTATTGGATATACACGGGTTTGTTGATGCTAACTGGGCTAAATATTTGGATCACAGAATATCTACAAGTGTGTATGTGTTTAACCAATTTGGAGGAGAAATTAGTTTGATGACCAAGAGACAATATGTAATGGCACTCTCAACTACATAAGTTAAATACATGGAAACCACTCATGCAAGCAAGGAAGCTGCATGGTTACATATATTATGTTATGGTATTGGATCGGTTCAACAAGTTGTGAGGGTAAATTGTGACGGTTAGAGTGCAATATTTATAATTAAGAACCCAACATACAATTAAAATAGAATGCATATTAATGTTCAGTATCACTTTGTGAGAGATATGGTTGAAGAAAAGAAGTTGTGGCTAGTGCAGATGGGCACTTTGAAGAATGTTGTAGATTCATTAATAAAATCTATGAGCATTGAGAAGTTCACTTGGCGTAGAGATAAATTCGACATTATTGCGATGGATTTTTGATCATGTACTCATGAAACCCCATATATGTAAATAAAATAACAAGTGGGATATTGTTGGTTATGTGTTATAGTCTTTGCACAATCATCCCCATTTTTTGTATGTTGCACTGAACACACATGGGGGTCATAAGGGGGGCATTAAATGTGTGTGTTTGAGATTGCATCTTTTCTTTTTTACTAAGATGTTATAGGCCAATTTGGGCATCATCCACCATGACCTCGTTAAATTGGACATCATCCCTAGGACCAATGAAATATGTTCTATCATCCCCTTACCTTTCGCATGCTATATGCCCTAAGAGAAGAACAATTCATTCATGGCTTCTATTGTGATATTTCCAAGGTTTGAAGTATATGTTATATCACTTATAAACTCACCAACGCTGCCTTTAAATGGACTAACTGCATTTCATATGCATCATCCTCCATTCAAGGGTGCACTGCAATGCACTTCCCAACATTCAAGAGTGCGTTGGTCACCTGGGAGCGGAATTCTCATTGTTCCAGGAATCTCCACATTGCTAGTGCCTTCTAGAAGAGTCCATATGTGTCAAAATTTGACCAAGTGTCCATCTAACACCTTTGAACTTGGGAACCTGTCTTGCCTATTATTAGAAAGTCATTCATTGAGAAACTACCATCAGTTTCCTTATAATTTGAGAACAAATCCTAGTGCTAGGGAAGGAAGAATTTTGGTAAAGAAATGCTATTGGATTCTCATTTGAGAGAGTGAAAGTACTGATATGTTGTTGGTGTGATGTTGGATGTGATGAGGCTGGGATGAAGTTGGAGCTGGTGGCATCAAATCGATCATTGGTTGTAACCTCCCCCTTCTACTCTTTAATAAAGATTGCTGTTCATTTTCCCATATATGTATCTCTTTATGTTTCTATTTCTCATGCAATGGATTCTTGAATTATATATATGTTTCACATATAATCGATTTGAGTGATTAAGATAGGTAGATATCTATATATGCATGTTGTTTGTTGTTCTTTGTTTATGCTTGCAGGAATAAATCTGGCAATCGAAGTTGGATTGAGTGCGACAAAAACAACGATAGAAGGATGAGAATTAATGCTTGGATCACAAGTAGGTTCTTCTATCATTATGTGTATCTGCTTATTTTAGAGAAAGTGTTAGCAAAGTATTTCCTTTGTTGTTCTAACTGCCTAGCACCACACTTAGGGAATTTGATTTATCCGTAGATTACAATTCTGCATAACAAATTGGCGACTCCGCTGGGGAGTTTCCTATCATTCCTCGTGTTTTTTCCTCTGCTAATCCTCATTATTAGCATATAATTTTAGTTATTAGACTTTTGAATGAAATAATTACATTATAAGTGTGTTCTATAGCTCACATTTTCAATCACCGCTATGCCCAATGCACTGTTGGTCAAGACGCAATGCACTGCAGTGCATTGTCCCCCACTCAGGGGTGCACTGCAACTCACTGTCTCCCCTTAGAGACTGCATTGCCCCCTTAGCCAACCAAATTCCATTCAAATTTTTCATTGCTATCATTCTCAGCCATTTGTTTGTTGTATTATCAACTGTCTTATACCTCTTAGAGACCAGTGAACTTACCAGATTATTCCTCCTTTGAAAAGTAAATTTGTGCAATGTCTCTTTAGTGTTTTTCTTTATCAATGGAAAATCAAATTCAAAGTATTTTATTTCTGCATTAGATCCATTTGTTTTCGTAAAGGAAATTGTTGTTTCATTCTTCGTTTCCTGTAGGAAAAATTTTAGTTCCATTCTTCATTTTTCCTAAAAGAGAAATTGTTGTTAAATTCCTTGTTTCTCAAAGAAGAAAACACTTGTTTTGTTGATTTGATGCATATAGTTTCCTTTTTTTGCATTCACATTAAGGGAGTTGAAAAGAAAAACATGCATATGCATATAGTGAATTGTGTGTGTTTCATAGGAACAAGTTAAGAAAGCTGCATTTTAGTTCGTGCTCTTTGTTGTTTTCTCTAAAAATGATTGCTATTTCGTTTAGTAGTTATTATTTCATTGAAAAAGATAAAATTGAAAAGTTCGCTTATCATTTTAGTTTGCATTTTTAGGAATTTCCATCACATCACGCGGTGAACCTCAAAGACAAAATTTCTAAACAATATCAACATAAAATTTACATCAATTTACCTAAGAAAGCATTGGAACCATAATGATAACATTTAGAAGGTCTAGGCAAGAGACGTGTTACAATGTCATTAAACATAGTAGTAGTCGCTAACTTGTCTGCAATACATTCCGAGTGTGATACCTCACTCCACGTACGTAAGTATATCAGAGTTCATCCACGTACCTTCGGGTATATAGGGCAGTATTCTAGTATGAAAAGTATAAGGGGGTGCTCTCACTGTGCAATTTCGCATCAGACAACACTACTACGAACTTAGGCCTCCACGTACCTTCAAGTATTGGGAGGAAAAATTTAGGTTTCTATCCATCCATAGTGAACCGAGTCGGTCGCCTTGTAACTTGTGATACACCAAATAGAACATTTAGGGAGATTTTCTACCCGTAATTCTTGGTTCGCCAGGAGGTAATCTATAGTTCACAATTACTTGGTGTTAGCCCCCTTATGAATTCCTTGACAAAGTAAGCAAGGGGCTAGAATGTATTATAAGCCTTCAAGGAATGAATTTATTTTGAAAACACATCATCCTTGAAGTCTTGTTAAAGTTCCCTGCCTTTGACTGTTCCCCCCTGCTGATCTGTTGTCCATGAGCCTTGTTGAATGATGAAATTTTGCTCAAAAAGGCCTTTTTTCGCCCCTTGTAGCCCTGCAAAATTCCCCCATATTATTCTTTTTCCCTTTTCCCAAGTACCCTTTATTCCCCCTAATTCCCCCCTTTACACTCCTTAATCTTCCCATAATCCCCATGAAATCCCACCCTTGCCCTTTGTTTCCTCATTTTTCACCTCTATCTCTCTATCGTTACCCTCCCTAGGCCTTAAAATGCATTAAAATGGGTTAAAAACCCACTTTCCAACTTTATAACAGGCGTAGCCCTTTTCCTGTCAGCCCCTTGAACCACTTCCCCCATGTGCCTGAGCGCCAGGACCAAGCGCTTAGGTCCTGAGTGTTAGTCGCAATCGGAAGATCGTCGGAGGACCGAAATCCTTTGTAAAACTCTAAAGTTCCGGTGCGACTGACTTATTACACCAAGTCCTCCGCTCTGTGTTCCGCGCCGTTGATCTTCACAGAATGGAAGATGATCGCCGCCCCTGCAACTTTCACCGTGCAACCCGTTCACCGCCCGTTCACCGCATCTTAACCGTCCATTTACCCGCCAGATCCGACGGTCCGCAGTTCATCCATATCGGGCGCAGTTTGAACCGTCGATCTGTATAGATCGGACGGTGCAGAATCCGCCCGTCCCGGTGGTCCCCGCCCGCTTTCACTATGCAAAGACCACCCGGTTTCCATCGCACCGCCTTTCGGGGGTAGGTGGTATTTGCCGATTGGCCAGCAATTCCATACATCGCGTGACACGCGTCCCCTGTACCTTTTTCAAAACCGCCGTCCTCGCGCGTTAACCGCAGTCCATCGCGCATTATTGTTCGGACGCGGATGCCCAGCGATATTGCCGTGGACCGTCCGATTTGGGGCGGGCCATCCAATAGCTATCGATCACCGAAGATGCATGATAGTTAACTCAGATGCACACGCGATAACTCAGGGTACGACGTGCCATCCATTTAATCTCCGCCGTTGATCTGATCTGCAGATTGACGGTCCACATTCAATTGCCCTCCGTAGTTTTCCACCGTCGATCTCCTCCTGAGATCGGACGGTCCACATTTGATTGCCCCCGCCATTGCATGTCCGTTGTTGCCTGGTCCCACCATGTCACCATTCCATGTGTACCATCGTGTATTCACCCGTCCATGAATATATATTTCATTCCACAGTCAAAGTTTTAAATATTTTTTCCAGTGAAATTGTTTTTTCGACGTCGCCCAGTACATTTCTCACTGTTACACCTTTCCTCGATAATATCCTCTGCATGCTCCGTCGTCCACTGTATCACGTCGCCGTTTCCGCAGTCATCCTTGCCACCCCCCATGCACGGTTCTCTTAACTTGTTTACGTGTTTTGCAGGGTTATCTAATGGCAGAAAGCCGCCATAATTCATATACACCATTGTAAAGGCACAACGCACATAAAGAGCTGAAATCTAGAGCTTGTTGTGACATAAAAACGTCTGGATAGGTGTCTGCAGCATGAATTTCATCAAAGGACAGAGTTTGAACTCTGCAAACCCTCCGCTGCCATTAAAGCTCGGATTGCATGAACAAAGGCAGTACAGGAGCAGCAGAGAGCTCGAGGCAAGAAATAGAAGACTTTGAGCCTTTTCAAGGATTTTAGAAGGCAAAGGTACCAGTTCAAGGACATCATGGATTGCATAAAAGGTACGACACGCAGGGATTTATGTATGTTAGGGTTTGCATACCAACAGAATGTCTTATCCATAAAGGACAAAGCGCCCATGCAGCTTTTACTCTACACCGTGTTCCTATAGAAATTCCCACCCTGACAACTGTCTGAAGCTACCAGAGCATTTGTTTCATAAGTATGGCAGCCTTCTCTATCATTCATTTATCTTTTGTTTATTCACCAATAGTACTACAGAGTACTGCAGCCCAAGTACATAAAGAGACATAGCGAAGTAAATAGAGGCCCGAAGAAGACCACTCTCCCATCCAAAGAGTGACAGGAATTGAATGCTCAGAATTTAAACAGAATGGGCTTCGGCCATCTTTCTTTTTAGAAGTTTAATACTGCATTTAGTTCTTCACCTACCTCCTCTGCTTCCCTTCAGCTATAAAAATCACGAGATAATATTGTAAAGGTTGTTGATCAGTTATCAGAGAACTGCAAGAATTTTCTTTTGAGACACAGTATCTGTGTAAAGTTGTAAGATAGGCTGAGGAATATGATTTTAGACTGAGTATTCTGCTATTGGCAATGTTGTACTTGACTGGTATTGCTGTTTAATATGAAAAGCACATTTTTTGGATCCTGATCTAAAGTAGCGGTGATGTTTTCCTATCTCTGTGTTTAATTCATGTCATTTCGTTTCTACTGGCTTGCATCAGAATATTGGCATAGGATTTACCCTTTTTAGGTACCCTATGTTTCTGCTCTCCTTGCCATTAATGTTTTTCTTCTGAATGTGTTATATAAGAATTGATTTTAGATAATTTAACCAGTGTAGTGGATGTTATTGCCTACTCTCTGATGTATGAATTAAATGTTGTCTGTTCTTAGGTGCTTGTTGTTAAGGATTTAGTTGGAAGATTTGGGAACATTGGGGATCAGAGTTAGCCCTGTCCACTAGGATCCTTCTGCGACCAGCTGGTCTTTAACTTTTGTGCCCTGAAACTGTGTTGTCTCCTCCTCCCCTATCATTCCATATCACACAATCATCTTTAAGATCCAATGTTTTAGATGACTAGCCCAATTGAAAGCTTGCACATTGGATAGTAAGAAAACCCTTTCCTGAATCCATTGCCCAATGGTTTTGAATGCTCCCTGGAATACTTCACCTCTGCCCTTTTTCCCTTTGCTCATCTTTGTCCTACATTGAACCCTTCCTTCCTGATAACCAAAAACCAATCAAAATGAATCAAACAAACAAACCCCGAGCCTTATAACTAGCCTAACATCTTAACATTGAGCTTCAAAGACATATACCTTTGAAAATCATAGAGAGATCCCTCTCTAGACCCAGGAGGGCTAGATCCTAAGGTCTGAAAGTGGTTTTGATGTTGTCTCATCTTTTGGTATTTCCAACCTTGCCAAAACATGGGAACCCCAACATAATGGTGACCATATTGGGGAATTTCTGAGTTTTCCTCACCTTGCTATATCATAAGCCTCAGAAAACCTACAATCTCTGGTTAGGTTGGTAGTTAAACACTCCTATTCACACATCAACCTCTGTACCATTTGTTGTGTTCTCCCACACTCTTAGACATAGTTTGGAAAGGGCCAGGTAGCCTCCAAATCTCACACTCTTTCAGAGGTGACATATCTGGTAAATGCCCTCCCAGTCAATCTCTGGTTAGAGTTTGATGTGTTTAAAAGATATCCCTGAAAGGGGACATCTCATAAGCACTGTGGTGGACAATGTACCCTCCAAAAACCTCCTAAACCTTCCACCTGACGACTCCATAATTCCTAAATGATTAAAGACTCCACTGGTGATCAGTAGGCCTGCTGATTATCTTGGTTTCACATAAGACTCCAATGGGAGACCATCCTCCATAACAACATCAACCACGATAGAAGTAACAAGTAGGGTTAAGCTGCTTGGTTGGAAAACAACATTTTGGCTTCAAGAACCATTCATACAAGAGATTACCCTAACCCAGACCCACCTGAAATAGTTGACAACCTTGAGAGCATCCTTAAAGGATCTCATACACATAAAAAACCAACTATTTCCAACCTCATCCATAGAGCTAACTCTGCACCAGAAGATCTTACAACTCTATCACACTTTCACCTTGACCTAGACCTACCTAATAGATTACCTTGAACTAGGTCATTTAGTATCTTAGACTAGCCAAACCCTAAGCTTCTTGGTTCACCACCCCAAAGTGGTAGATACCTTGGAAATAGACATACCCCTCCTTCCACACCTCCTGATATACATTTCATACAAAACTTGGGGCTCAGTCATCCTAGATCTGCTCATCAGTCTTCTGCTGGCCATAGTATCCCTGTCATCCATATACCTGCTACCCAAGTCAATCCTTTACCTCATCAAAACATCATCATGGCAGCCTGGTATGCACCCCTGGTTTTACCTCAGCCTTTAGTACCCCTACCAAATGACTATCAATCAAAAATCCCTCATTTCACTGCCAAGGAGTCCATCACATCCCAACAACATGTAGATAAGATGGAAGATTATTTTGACTACATGGAGATAGATGATGATACAGTCAAAATGAGAATCTTTTCCCAGAGTTTAGCGGGTGATGTGAAGAAATGGTTTAAGGGCCTACCCCCGGGTAGCATTAATGACCTCCCAGCTCTTTATCAGACCTTCATAAACAAATGGGAAGTTAGGGCAAATCCTCGCCAACTCCTATCAGAATACATGGCCCTTAAAAGAAACGTAGGAGAGAGTGTCCATGATTACACAACAAGATTTAACAGCATTTACAATGCCCTCCCTCCACATATGAAACCTCGACAAGGCATGGCCTTAGCCAAATACCCCGAAGGCTTTGATGCTGACATGGCCTATGAGCTTAGGGATAAATAATACAACACTTTGGAGGACATGCAGAAGGGAGCAATGAACATAGAGTCAAATCTGATTGAGAAAAGAGCAAGACTGAGATCTGAGAGGAGGGTAACATATAAGGATGAAAATGTAGCTTTTACATCTGACCCAAATTATGAAAAATTGTCCAAAAATGTGGAAAGGTTACAACAAATGATGGAAAAAATGGTTGTCGCAGTCAGTAACCAAAATAGAAATCAAACCCAGAACCAGAACCAAAACTTTAGAAGGAACAATAACACTCCCAACAGACAAAAAGAATCAGATCAACAAGTTATTCCCCCATTCCAAAACTTTCTTGACGAGGATGAGGGAATCATAGAGGAGTCTGAGGGAAATATGATAAACATGTTTGAAACAGAGGACTCAATCCATAACTGTGATTCAGAGGAAGGTTAGCCCTCACCTTCATACTAGGATGAGGAATGGTTAGAAACTGAAGATTACAGATTAGGATTTGAAAATGCCATGATGCAGGTCAGAGAAAAATATGAACTCAAAAGCAAGAAGAGTCAAGACAATTCCAAAGCCAAGACTTCTGAGGTCACCATTAAGAAAATGCCTAAGAAATATTCTAAAGGGATTGCTGAAAGTACCGAATCAACAGCTGAAAGTTCTGGTAAGAACAAAGAAAAAGACAACCAAAATACTGGGAAACAAAGCCAACCCACTAGCAGTACTAGCACTTCAGTTAATACTCTTGATACAACAGTTCCTAACTCTGTACATAGTGAGAAATCACAAACTGATTCAACCACCAAGGTAGTGGCTAACAAAACAGAGTTGACCATTCCAAAGAGTCAGTCCACTTTCAATTTTGAGAGTGAGATTGTGAAAATTAAGATCTCTGTCCCACTTTCTGAGTTGGCCACTCAAGATGTATATAAAAGCCAAATTTTGAAAGCTTTGAATTTAGGGGAAAACAATGATACTGTAAATCTGAGTGATGACCAACCAACCCTCCTGTTTGGTCCAAAGATCGAGGGAAAGTTTCAGGAAGGGGTAGTTCCACCTTTTTATATTAGTCTCAACATTCACAACAAGATCCTTCACAATTCCATGCATGACTCTGGAGCATCACACAACTTAATGCCTAAGGTAGTGATGGAAAGATTAGGCCTAGAGATAACCCGACCTTACAAAGATCTATATTCATTTGACTCTAGCAGAGTAAAATGCCTGGGCCTGATCAAAGACTTATGTGTGAACCTTGCCCAGATTCCTGCTAAGTGTATGGTCATGGATGTTGTGGTGGCAGATGTGCCACCTAAGTATGGCATGTTACTATCTAGATCATGGGGAGCCAAGCTGCAAGGCACAATGCAGATGGATGGCTCATATGCCACTATCCCTATATTTGGACAACTTAGAAGACTGTATAGAGAGGCTCAAATGACATTCCTGGTCAGTAGCCCCGAGAAACCTGAAAACACACCATTATACTCTGTACACACAGACCTGGATTCTTTCATTCTTTACAATGACCAATCCCTGGGAGAACCAACATCAGAAAATAGAGACACAGACAATGACACAGAGCCCATGGACTTTAACATAATGGCTACCCTAGACTCGGAAGAAAACAATGTAAAAAACCATGGGCATAACACTAAAAATGAAACTCTGAATGAACCAGAAACAAAAACATAATGCAAGCAGCAAGCGAGTCAACTCTCTGAACTCCATGCATATCATGAAAAACAATACAACCCACAGCCTAGTACAACCCTTATAACACAACACAATGGCGAACCCAGCTGTAGGAAAGGGAATGATGAGGAAACGGAAAATGAACCCCCTGTGGGAAATGAACTTTGATGGGTCATGTACTAGAAGAACTGCTGGAGTAGGGGTGTGGGTACGTAACACAGAGAGTGACTATGCAGAGAGCCACGCTGTCAATCTGCATTTCAAATGTACAAATAATATTGCAGAATATGAGGCCCTTATCCTTGGTTTAAATGTGTTAAAGAAATTAGGGGCTCGTAGGATAACTGTGCAAGGAGACTCAGAGTTGGTTATAAAACAGGTAAATGGTGAATACACGGCGAAACACCCCAGGTTGAGAGAATACAGGAATGACACTCTGGATTTACTGAAAAAATTTGTTGAATACGAGTTAGTGTTCGTCCCTAGGGGTCAGAACGTAATTGCAAATGGATTAGCTTGCCTAGCTAGTTCGTATCCTAGGCCCCTCAGTGACCAACAAATCATCGTTCAGACCAAATTCAGACTTGCAGTGCCGGAAAATGAAAAATATTGGCAGGGCTTTGAAGGTGACAAACAGATTGAGGATTTCTTGATAGGCAGGAATGAGTTTGATTTTTTTGATTCAAACTCTAAATCTGAGAACAACTGCCTAAGTGAAGATTCATCTGACGAAGAAACCCCACCCTGTAACGTAGAAATAAACACCCTAATTGAAGAAACTAGAAACTCAACCACAAAATGTGAAAACGCAGATAGTGAAGAAGTAGAGGTGCTGCAGGCCAAAGATAAGAATATACCTAGAGGTCTGGCACCCTTAGAGGACCTCTTTGACTTTGATGATGTAGCAAAAAAGCCCACTATAGAACATGCAGACTCTGATGTGGAAGAATGCAACATAGGCATTGAAGAGAAACCAAAAATGATTAAACTGTCTAAGTCTTTACCTGTAGACATGAAGAAAAAATACATTGACCTATTCAAATAATTCATTGATGTGTTTGCTTGGAGTTACGAAGACCTAAAGGCTTATGAAACCAACATTATACAACACAAAATACCTTTAAAAGAGAATCAGAAACCTTTTAGGCAGAAAATTCGTAGGATAAATCCGAAACAGTTGCCTGCAGTGGAAAAAGAGATTAAAAATATGTATAAGGCAGGCATAATAGTTCCCGTAAGGTTTTCCGATTGGGTTTCGAATTTAGTGGCTGTAAGAATGAAAATAGGAGAAATCAAGCTGTGTATAGACTTTAGAAATCTTAATAGAGCCTCACTCAAAGACAATTACCCTTTGCCAAAAATGGAACACATTCTTCAGAAAGTAGTAGGTTCCAAGAGAATTTCCCTGCTAGATGGTTTCTCAGGTTACAACCAAGTCCTAGTCCTCCTAGAAGATCAACTAAAAATAGCTTTTACCACTCCATGGGGCACCTTTATGTATGTAAAAATGCCCTTTGGACTGATGAACGCTAGGGCAACTTTCCAAAGAGCAATGGACATAGCTTTTTCAGATGAAATAGGACACTTCGTAGTCATCTACCTAAATGACATAAAAATCTACTCCAAGGCTGAAGAAGAACACCTAAAGAATCTGAGGAAAGTGTTTGAAAAATGTAGAAGGTTGTTCTGTCATTGAATCCCAAAAAGACTGTATTTGGGCTGCAAGAGGGGAAGCTTCTTGGCCACATAATATCTGAAAAGGGAATTAGGATAGACCCACACAGAGTTGAGGGAATACTACAGATCACACACCCGAGAAACATCAAAGAACTACAGTCCTTCATTGGGAAAATCAACTTCCTTAGGAGATTTATCCCCAACCTAGCTGAACACCTTAGGAATATGACTAACATGCTGAAGAAAGGTGAAGGAGTTAAATGGACTGTTGGAGCTAAACAATATTTTGAATCAGTAAAACTCGCACTCACCTAAGCTCCTGTTCTAATAAGCCCAGATTTCTCTAAATATTTTCTGATTTTTTCATTCGCCTCTGAGCATACAGTGGCTGCAGTCTTGCTGCAGAAAAACACAGAGGGAATGGAACAGCCAATTGCCTTTTTTAGCAAAGCACTAAGGGATGCACCCTTGAAATACAACATAATGGAAAAACAGGCCTATGCCTTAATCAAGACCTTAAATGACTTCAGGGTGTACATACTGCATTCTCACACCATAGCTTATGTGCCTAACATAGTTGTCAAAGATATATTGTCCCAAGATCCTGATGGAAAGAGGGGAAAATGGATTGCTGTGATTTTAGAATATGACCTTGAGATAAAACCCACCAAACTAATTAAAGGCCAGGGCTTATCTCGACTAATGGCTGAATCAAACTTGCAAGCCCTAGACATTAACATGGTAAATACCTTGGATGAGCAACAAGAATTTCCTGATCCCACTGTTGAGGAAAAGTTTCAGAGCTCTCCCTGGTATTCTGACATTCTGTATGTGCTTACACACCTCAATGCCCCACCTGAACTGTCAAAGACTAAGGCCAGATTCTTAAAGCTAAAAGCCAGGAGCTATTGCATATTGAATAACTGCTTATACTGGAAGAACTCAAATGATCTATTGCTTAAATGTTTGCCTGAAGACGAGGTAGGGAGGATTAAACAATAATTCCATGCCGGAGAATGTGGAGGCCACCTGAGTTGGAAAGCCACTGCAAACAAAATACTCAGAGGTAGCTACTATTGGCCCACTCTCTTCAATGATATCCATAAGTTGATAATTGCCTGCCACAAATGCCATATTTTTGAAGGCAAAAGAAAACTCCTTCCCTTACCTCTACAACCCATCACTGTTGAAGGTCCTTTTATGCAATGGTGCCTAGATTTCATAGGGGAGATTCACCCTACTTCTTCTGCACAACACAAATGGATCCTAACAGCCATAGACTACTTCACTAAGTGGATAGAGGCCATACCTACTAGGAATTCCACAGATTCAGTCATCATTAGTTTCCTAGAAGGTCATATCCTCTCTCGGTTTGGCTGCCCAAGGAAAATAATCACTGATAATGCTACTGCTTTCGGATCTAAGAAAATGGTTGATTTTTGTCACAGGTATCAAATAGCACTCGGTCATTCAACTGCCTATTACCCTCAAGGTAATGAATTAGATGAATCATCAAACAAAAGCCTAGTGGCCATCATCAAAAAGTTGTTGGAGGAGAACAAAAAGTCATGGCATAACAAGTTGGTGCATGCTTTGTGGGCTGACAGGATTACGACAAAGAAATCCATTGGCATGTCACCTTATCAGCTTGTCTATGGAACAGAAGCAGTTTTTCCTACTAGCCTTGGGATACCGGTGATCAAACTTGTCCAAGAGATCCAGACAGAATAAGATAACATGATTAGAAGGATAAATCAAACAATCCATCTTCAGAAAACAAGGGAGGAGGTCTATAAAAAAGCTGTTAAAGTTCAGGAAAACATAAAGAAGTTGTTTGACAAGAGAACCAAAGCTGCTGATTTCAAAATTGGAGATAAAGTTCTCAAGTGGGATTCAAGGAGAGAGGATAAAGGAAAGCACGAAAAGTTTGACAGTTTGTGGCAAGGTCCATACATCATCCAGGCCACTGTGGGTCCAAATGCCTTCTTCCTACAGGAATTAGATGGTATAGAGCTATTTGGGGGTCTTGTCAATGGCAGGATGCTCAAACACTACTTCTGCTGATTCTAAATTTCTAGTTTTCATTTCCATTGTACATACCATTGTAGTTTTTGTTTTCAAGTAAAAGAGAAAAATGTTTCAAAAAACAGAGAGAAAGAAGGGGTTCAGACATGCTCAAAACATGAACCTCTGAAGTGCAAAATATTGGCTCTAATATGATCAAAACTTGAGCCAAAAGAGTAAAGCAGCTGGTCCTAACATGCTCAAAATCTGGATCAACAAAGAAGGAAAAGAATCAGCTCTAGCATGCCCAAAACCAGAGCTGAAATGAAGAAAGAAAAAGTGACTCTAACAAGCTCAAAACTTGAGTCATGGAGAAAGGAAGGATGCTTCAAACTCCATATTTCAAGCCTTCAAGTTTTGTTTCCAGTTTTCTGCAAGTTTCTGTCCATGAGCAACTGTCTTTATGCCTTGGATCCACAGCAAACTAGACTGTCTAGTCCTAGTTTGACTGTTTTAAATTTCCTGTTGTAGAATATAGAGAAGAAATATGCTGGATAGTTTAATCCCAGCAGATATTAGATTAGGTAGAGAAACACATGAGACCAACAGTCTAATCTGGTCTCATGGAGTAATAAGGGTAGATTTAGAATAGGTTTATTTTCTGTTATAAAAATAAATGATGTAAAGGGTCTACTAGTTCAAATGCACCCCAGAAGAAAGAATGCTAGGATTGTAGTGTGGGTAGGTAGCTTGGTTGGGAAGAGTGTTTCTGCTGATGTAATGTATTCATATTGTGGCAGCTAATCAAAGAAAGAAAGGGATGTGCCAAGCAGCAGGCAACTGGCCTACTCCAAAGATCAATTTCTGAATTCTTGACTCCTTCAAGAAGAAGTCATCCCCATGTGGAGCCACTGTTAGCCCCCTTATGAATTCCTTGACAAAGCAAGCAAGGGGCTAGAATGTCTTATAAGCCTTCAAGGAATGCATTTCCTTTAAAAAAAAACATCATCCTTGAAGTCTTGTTAAAGTTCCCTGCCTTTGACTGTTCCCCCCTGCTGATCTGTTGTCCATGAGCCTTGTTGAATGATGAAATTTTGCTCAAAAAGGCCTTTTTCCGCCCCTTGTAGCCCTGCAAAATTCCCCCATATTATTATTTTTCCCTTTTCCCAAGTACCCTTTGTTCCCCCTAATTCCCCCCTTTACACTCCTTAATCTTCCCATAATCCCCATGAAATCCCACCCTTGCCCTTTGTTTCCTCATTTTCCCCCTCTATCTCTCTATCGTTACCCTCCCTAGGCCTTCAAATGCATTAAAATGGGTTAAAAACCCACTTTCCAACTTTATAACAGGCCTATCCCTTTTCTTGTCAGCCCCTTGAACCACTTCCCCCATGTGCCCGAGCACCAGGACCAAGCGCTTAGGTCCTGAGCGCTAGTCACAATCGGAAGATCGTCGGAGGACTGAAATCCTTTGTAAAACTCTAAAGTTCCAATGCGATTGACTTATTACACCAAGTCCTCCGCTCTGTGTTCCGCGCCGTTGATCTTCACAGAATGGACGGCGATCGCCGCCCCCGCAGATTTCACCATGCAACCCGTTCACCTCCCGTTCACCGCATCTTAACCGTCCATTTACCTGCCAGATCCAACGGTCCGCAGTTCATCCATATCGGGCGCAGTTTGAACCGTCGATCTGTATATATCGGACGGTGCGGAATCTGCCCGTCTCGGTGGTCCCCGCCCGCTTTCACTATTCAAAGACCACCCGGTTTCTATAGCACCGCCTTTCGGGGGTAGGCGGTATTTTCCGATCGGCCAGCGATTCCATACATCGCATGACACGTGTCCCCTGTACCTTTTTCAAAACTGTCATCCTCGCGCGTTAATGTAGTCCATCGCGCATTATTGTTCGGACGCGGATGCCCAGCGATATTGCCGTGGATTGTCCGATCTGGGGCGGGCCATCCAATGACTATCGCTTGCCGAAGATGCACGATAGTTAACTCAGATGCACACGCGATAATTCAGGGTAAGGCGTGCCATCCAGTTAATCTCCGCCGTCGATCTGATCTGCAGATCGACGGTCCACATTCAATCGCCCTCTGTAGTTTTTGACCGTCGATCTCCTCCTAAGATCAGACGGTCCACATTTGATTGCCCCTGCCATTGCATGTCTGCCGTTGCCCGGTCCCACCACGTCAGCATTCCACGTGTACCATCGTGTATTCGCCCGTCCATGAATATATATTTCATTCCACGGTCAAAGTTTTAAATATTTTTTCCAGCGAAATTGTTTTTTCGACGTCGCCCAGTGCATTTCTCACTGTTACACCTTTCCTCCATAATATCCTCTGCATGCTCCATCGTCCACCGTATCACGTCGCCGTTTCCGCAGTCATCCTTGCCACCCCCCATGCACGGTTCTCTTAACTCGTTTACGTGTTTTGTAGGGTTATCTAAGGGCAGAAAGCCACCATAATTCATATACACCATTGTAAAGGCACAATGCACAGAAAGAGCTGAAATCTAGAGCTTGTTGTTACAGAAAAACATCCGGATAGGTGTTTGCAGCATGAATTTCATCAAAGGACAGAGTTTGAACTCTGCAAACCCTCCGGCGCCGTTAAAGCTTGGATTGCATGAACAAAGGCAGTACAGGAGCAGTAGAGATCTCGAGGCAAGAAATATAAGACTTTGAGCCTTTTCAAGGATTTTAGAAGGCAAAGGTACCAGTTCAAGGGCATCATGGATTGCACAAAAGGTACGACACGCAGGGATTTATGTATATCAGGGTTTGCATACCAGCAGAATGTCTTCTCCATAAAGGAAAAAGCGCCCATGCAGCTTTTACTCTACACCGTGTTCCTAAAGAAATTCCCACCCTGACAACGGTCTGAAGCTACCAGAGCATTTGTTTCATAAGTATGGCAGACTTCTCTATCATTCATTTATCTTTTGTTTATTCACCAATAGTACTACAGAGCACTGCAGCCCAAGTACATCAAGAGACATAGCGAAGTAAATAGAGGCCCGAAGAAGACCACTCTCCCATCCAAAGAGTGACAGGAATTGAATGCTCAGAATTTAAACAGAATGGGCTTCGGCCATCTTTCTTTTCAGAAGTTTAATACTGCATTTAGTTCTCCACCTACCTCCTCTGCTTCCCTTCAGCTATAAAACTCACGAGATAATATTGTAAAGGATGTTGATCAGTTATCAGAGAACTGCAAGAAGTTTCTTTTGAGACATAGTCTCTGTGTAAAGTTGTAAGATAGGCTGAGGAATATGATTTCAGACTGAGTATTCTACTATTGGAAATGTTGTACTTGACTCGTATTGCTGTTTAATATGACAAGCACATTTATTTGGATCCTGATCTAAAGCAGTGGTGATTTTTTCCTCTCTCTGTGTTTAATTCATGTCATTTCATTTCTACTGGCTTGCATCCGAATATTGGCATAGGATTTACCCTTGTTAGGTACCCTATGTTTCTGCTCTCCTTGCCATTAATGTTTTTCTTCTGAATGTGTTATCTAAGAATTGATTTCAGATAATTTAACCAGTGTAGTGGATGTTATTGCCTGCTCTCTGATGTATGAATTAAATGTTGTCTGTTCTTAGGTGCTTCTTGTTAAGGATTTAGTTGGAAGATTTGGGAACACTGGGGATCAGAGTTAGCCCTGTCCACTAGGATCCTTCTGCGACCAGCTGGTCTTTAACTTTTGTGCCCTGAAACTGTGTTGTCTCCTCCTCCCCTATCATTCCATATCACACAATCATCTTTAAGATCCAATGTTTTAGATGACTAGCCCAATTGAAAGCTTGCACATTGGATAGTAAGCAAACCCTTTCCTGACTCCATTGCCCAATGGTTTTGAATGCTCCCTGGGATACTTCACCTCTTCCCTTTTTCACTTTGCTCATATTTGTCCTACATTGAACCCTTCCTTCCTGATAACCAGCAACCAATCAAAATGAATCAAACAAACAAACCTCGAGCCTTATAACTAGCCTAACATCTTAACATTGAGCTTCAAAGACATATACCTTTGACAATCATAGAGAGATCCCTCTCTGGACCCAGGAGGGCTAGATCCTGAGGTCTGAAAGTGGTTTTGATTTTGTCTCATCTTTTGGTATTTCCAACCTTGCCAAAACATGGGAACCCCAACACTTGGTAAACCTTTTACCTAGGATTACCCTTTTATTTTATTTATTAATTTTTGGTCATAAAATAAATCAGTCATCGTGGAAGAAGAACATCCCTTTCCTCGTTGTTCGTGTAGAATAGCACTGAAACCACCTTTACCACCAGAATCCATTTCTGGTCGGAGAAGGCAACATTTTTCTACCGAGACTAGTACTATCAATACCTCTGGTGTGACATCATCCTCACATATACCAAAGTCATCTCGAGTTGTTTCTACAAATCCTGGTTCATCTACTATTGTCGAGACGGAGTCCTCACAGTTGCCTGTGGTCACGATCCATCCAATCAGTGAGACCATACCTCCCAAACCCGACGTTGTTCAACTAGAAGTTGATCTGGATCCTATCACTTTTTTCCCAGAACATCTGAATCTTAAAGTCGAATGAATGGAAGTTGTTCCAGTATCGGTTGCCCCACAATATATTGTAGCCATTGATTCTCCCATATCCCACAATCAACCTCCTGAAATATACTTTGGGCTAGACGGAAAAATCCTTCCACCTATTTTTATTTTGATTGAAGAAATACCACAAGACGAAACACCTTTAACTCCAACTCATTTTGGGATTGAGCTTTACCTATACGAGTATTTTCCTCAATCATCTTCCTTTGCTTTTGTTGATCCTGTTTCTATTCGAGTTCCCATAGATCCAGTAGGGTACACATTTGGTCAAATAACAATGCTTGAGCCAAAATATTCGGCTGGACCATCCATTCTAGTTGCAACAACACCTGCTCTTTCTACCCCGTCAATGTTCACTACTTCACCAGAGTCACATCTATATGGTGGCCCTTCCGTCCCACCTGGATACCAATATTTATCTGGAACCTTCTCTAGTGCATCCTCAAATGCATGGGCTTCACCAATGTCATCGTCTGAAATTCTAACTGGTAAATCTATAGTTAGTATTGAACGACTTGATCCTTTATATACATCATCAGGGCAATATCAAGCTGGTCCATATGGGTATATTCCATCTAGTACAATTTCAACTCCCTGCATTTGGAGAACAATATTTTCCTTCTTATTATACTCCTCATGATGGGGGGCAACCTATGGTGACCCATTTTGACAGTACTCTATCGTTATTTGGTCATCCTAATGTCAGAATGAATGTATGTCAGCCGCAACCCACTCTACCAATCCAACCACAAACGGTTGTACAATCGTATCAACCTGTTGCACCCACATCAACTCCACTTGTTAATACATCCTTACCCCTCTTACAGGCTCAAACTGTCGTACCTGAACCGTCTCAAGCGAGTCCCTTAACCAATACCCTCAAGTATTGGGCCCTTAGACCCCAACTCCTTCGGTTGGTTTACAACACTAGCACATTTGCCCCAAATTCCGACGGCCAAAATGTCACTCTTGTGACACATAGGCGGCCCAAGGGTGACATTTTTCTGTGCACCAAAACGTGTTTTCTTTTCACTTCGGACTTCTACACTTGACTTAAATGTCGGTATAGCAACGATAATTTTGACGTTTTATATATCTGTCGCACTTCCGACGTTCAATAGCTCGTCGTAGTTCCAACGGTCATAAGTGTTCCTAGTCCGACGCCTTAAAAAAGTATCGAAAATCTGACGTGAGGAGAAACCATGTTTTGGCGCACCGAAAAATGTCGCTCTTGGGTTCGTCGCTAGTTCGACGCCTCCAAACGTCGCTAGAATGACGGTACTAGAAGGTTAGAAGACCGACGAAACCAAAAAAAAAAAGAGTCGGTAAAACGACATTTCTAAGAAGCAAACGTCGGAATACCAATGGAAAGAAATTTAAATAATAAAAAGGTAAACGTCGTAATACCAACGGAACAAAACATTTTTAAAAGAAACTAAGTGTCGCTAGAGCGATGTTTCAAAATATTTTTTAAACGTTAGAATACCAACGGAAAGAAACTTAAAAAATAAAAAGGTAAACGTTGTAATACCAACGGAACAAAACATTTTTAAAAGAAACTAAGTGTCGCTAGAGTGATGTTTCAAAATATTTTTTAAAAGAACTATCTGTCGGAATACCGATGCACAAAATACTTTTTAAACAAACTAGCCGTCGGAATATCGACGGCGACAAAAAATTATTTAAAAAAAAAATATTTCCCGACCATTCTATTTCCTTGAGAACTAATTTGAATTTTTCATTAAATGTCCCTTGCATCGTTGTGGAATCTGCCGCTGAATATAATTTTGGAAATAAAAAGGTGTTTTCATGTTTTTAAAGCCAATTTATTTCAGGAAATAATGTAAGCCATTAAGCTAATAATGCACTATTAACTTCAGATTATTGTTAATAATTTGTACTTTTACCATCTAACGACTTTTTGAAACAGAGTTCATCAATTAAAATTATATTGGAACACAATTTTACACTTGAAACTATCTCAAGTATTCTAGCCCTATCTCCACATTACTTGAGTTTGACATCATTCCTAGGGTATCATTTCAAACTCCCTCATCAGATTGGGGGATGCAAAAAACAAGGATGTGAACTTATGTGTCTGTGATGTCACATTTGCTACTCAGTTGAAGGCTATGAAATAAATATGTGGTCATTTAAAACTTGTTCTCTTTTTAAATTTGAAATAATTTTCCAAGAATATGATCTCCATTAGTAAGCTTTGCACATGAATACTTATAGACATGGAGCATTTAGGAATTCCCCAAGCTCTAGCTAATATACTAAGATTTTGTAATATGGTTAACCATATTGATTTTGAAACCAAAATCGATGCAAAATAAAGCTTAATAATACCCTACCCAGTTATTACAATTACCTATTTCTGAAGTAGCACCAATAACATCACTGAAAAATACTCCCAATCTAGCAATCATGGAAGAAAATTCAGGCTGACTGAACCATCAACAATGCATTCACTCATATATGTGAAAGATGAATATTAGCCTTTGATATTTAATAGTCCTTGTTAACTATTATGTGTTGACTATAATCAAGAAATTCATTGCAAACTTTCTTTTCTTGGATCATGATTACATGAACTGACTATGCACGAAAAATAATCTTATATCAGCTGTAGCTGCATTTAAGCATACAATTAATTGGCTTGTTGTATCCCCACTTCTATAGACTTAACAACTTCATAGGTATAACCAAAAGTTTCAGAGATATTATGCCAAATCCAGGTACATCCAACATCCTGGCCAAAAGTCACTGCTCCACAATAAAATCAGAAAACCAAATATAAAACCTTTCCATTATTCCTATAAATAAACTTTAGAAAGAGCAGGGACAATGAAACCTAGAAAAAAATGTATATACGACAAGCTATGAGAAACAAGTATTTTCTGGTGAAGCACACCAAGAAAATGGTAACCAATACACCATTTTACAACCACTTTAAATATGTAAGCATTGCACAAATGCAACACTAAATCCATCCTATAAAAAAGAGCGGGTAAAGAATACAAGCAAGCTGTAAGTACTTCACAGCAGAGTCAACTTTCAATTTTTATGCTCCATACCCTTCAAATTTTGCAGCTGATGCTTCCCCAATAACTGCACTACTGACCATTGGACAAATCTTACGCAAGGCTGTTACATGCTCCTTTCCCCAGACAACATCATTTCTTCCTACCAATGCTTGCAAAAAAAAAAATCAATTGCTTATAAAATTGTAGAAGTTTTAACTTCGGTCCAAGCACAATTTTCTTCTAAGATCTAACAAAAATTATTTGTAAACATAAACGTGTTGTAAAAATACAAGCTGCCACCACCAGATGTAAAATTGTCCTGATAAAGCGGTGTATGCTATTAGTAGGCACTCGTGGATTTGAATGTTGTAAATATGCTGGTTATTGAATGCATTATAGAGTTTCTTTACTCCTTTGAATAAAAACATGCAGGACATCAAAATAAGTTTATTCTAACCTGCATTATGACCCCAACAATAGCCATTGCGCACTGCGCATCTTATGCCCAAGACCGCATCTCTTTATGAGCATCACATAAATGAAGAAGCCAAATGATATGCAGATCTTCCACGTGTGCATAATCCCAAGCAAGTCTATGAAAGCTCTCTACTGTTGCATATCTGTCTATTGAAATCATAGAACCCTGAAATAAAAAATTACAAAATCCTTTATTTTCTAATTTCAGTTAATGCATGCATCCAAGATAACCTTGATCAAAAGAGTGAAAGAAATGGATTTCCTACAAGGAGAGTGTGTTAAATTCCTGCATCTAGGGCATGAAGAAGTGTTACAGACAATTGCTTGACTTCTGACCATGACCAATGGTTTTGTGTAGAACCCTCAGAGATAGCATCCAATGCATTCTCAGAAAGACCCCAACCTTTCAAAAGATCACCACACCTCTCTTCCATTTCCATTTCGTCCAGTAACTTCCTGAGATGTCGGGGTTCCCCACTTTCCTCCAAGGAGCCATTAGACTTCATCTGAGTAACTTGTATGTCAGATGTCAATTTTGAAAAATTGATTGTCAACATAACACACAACCGTGCAATATTCTGGAAATAGTAAAAGGAATTCTGCAAATAGAGAATACACAATCAACACCAACAACAAAAAAGAAGAAATGACATAAGCAACTGTTTCCTCAAATAAACATTTTTTTTCTAAATTCTTTATCCCACTCAGTAAGACTACATATCTCCTTAAGGAAACTTACCCGCACAAGAATTTGAAGGCCAACAACAACCCTATTTCTGATGGAATCATTACAAAAAACTCAGGACGAAGTAGATGAAATTCCACGTGCTTCAAGATGTGATCATTCTCTCTTGCCATCAGTGTTGCACCATGAATATTAAAAAGAATGTTAAATACAGGGAAAAAAGCTTTCCAAAAGACTAGTCGTTGGCTACAGGAAAGAAAAGCCATGAATATCACTGTAATACAGTCAAGCTTTCCCTAGTTAGTCCCAATGTGATGATCTGCAACTGCTCACGAGAACTTCTCAGTAATTTCCAATATCTGGAGACTTATAGATGCACTTATGTTATCCTCCCAAAGCTCCTGAAAAGTAATTTGATGAATATTAATTCTCTGCATTGCCTTCAATGACATCCAAGCAGGTTATTTCACATGCAGCTTGTTGTCAATGCTTGATTTAAGGATACAAAACTACTGGAGAAAAGTTCCACGTTTATCCAAATGACTCAAACTGACACCTGGCACATATGACATATTAGGATCACCAATAATTTGTAAATGAAATATTAGGATCATATATTCCTATCTATTTTGTTGTCATTCTGAAATTTCAGAGCCTCGACCTTAAAAACCATCAACTCTAAACCGTGAAGCATGAACTAATGAAAGAATACCCCTGCTTGATTTATCACATAGAAATGTACAAGAAGACTTGTGATTTTCTTGGCCTATAATATGAGTTTATAATTTACTAAGACTGACGCAAAAATTTCTGCTCTACAGTCCATTGAAAATCTTGTACTTCCTCTTTCGAATGAGGTTAGATTATCGGATTTCAGTAGAGCTCCGCAACTAACAAGGAACATAAGTTGTATAGCTAAAATAATGACTAGCCCTCCATCCTCTACCTCTTCTTGGGTGACATATAGTTTTGAGTATAACGAAAACACTCCACCAGAAACAGCTAGCTGGAAGAGACCCGAGAGCTTGAGGAAGAATATTTTTCATAAAAATGAGGGTAAAGAAAACAATGTGTTATCCACAGATAACACTGAAATGCTTGAACGTAGTGCTTCTTTTGACATAAAAAATGTTAAGAATATGTTCAAGGTTGCTGCTGAAGAGAATATTAATAATATTCGTTCTTATGTCATCGAGCTCAATGAGCACGTGGCCAAGCTTCAATACCAGAAGCAGCTTCTTGCTTGCTAGGTAAGACTACAAACTGTTTTCTCTTTAGAAATTTTAAAAAATAAATCTCTGTTTGATTGGTTAAAACTTAAAACGTTTCTTTGTATATTTTTCTATCCTTAATTTCAGCACAAGATTCTTTTGAAATACAATCCTATTATGTACAATTTTAGGTCTTAGGTCTTTCTGCATCTTTCTTGATTTACATTGTGCTGGCTGGGGAATTTCATAATTTATTTCATATTCTCTCAGTCTCTCTGAAAGCTTTTAGGATGTGTTCACATTGAATGCTAATGTGAAATTCAACACAACCATCCTTTGCTAGAGTATTGTGTTTTATTTGTGGTGTTGTGAGACAACTCTGAAAGAGCTCTCACATATATCTAATTTACTTAACATAAATGTTCTAGGTTTAGTTTGTTTTTTTCCAAGAAATGGAGTGAAAATATTACAGAAGTTTGTTTTTTATTTTTTCATTTGTTCTAGAGTCCTTTTTAATTTGTTTGAAAGGAGGGGCCACGACAACATAATGTATGTTTGATGCAGGTGATGGAATTGGAGACAAATGGAAATGTTCATGATGACAGAAATGTCGATGATGTAACTCTTGATCAGTCATCCAAACTTGTACAATCACATTCCTCCTGGTCTTTGGAATTTGATAAACAGAGAATGCAAATATTTGAAATCTGGGACACCTGCTACATCTCCTTAGTTCACATAACTCATTTTTTCCTACTATTTAAAGGTGATCCTTCATATGAAATATACATGGAGGTAGAATTAAAGAGGTTGTCATTCGTTCATAAATGTTTCTCTCACAGGGCTGGTAATATCCCTGCTCACGATGACGATCAAACCACTTCTCTGGCTTCTAGGTAAATCCCTTCCCTTTTTTCAGCAGCTGTATATTTGATTATATTAGCCTATGCCACACATTTTATTGTATTATATATTGATAATGTAATATGCATGATATTCTAATAATCATGCCAAGTGTTTGTACCAATCTGTATGAACAATAAGTTATGTATTTTGCAGTATTCGAGCTTTGAGGCGTGAAAGAGAAATACTTGCTAGGCAGATGCAAAGGAAATTAACAGCTGTTGAGAGAGAGACCTTATTTGAGAAATGGGGTGTTGTCCTAGACACAAAGCAGAGGAAATTGTAATTGGCTCAGATATTATGGACAAATACCAAATATTTGGCCCACATTCAAGACAATGCTAATATTGTTGCGAATCTTGTTGGATTTTGGGAACCAGGACGAGCATCAAAAGATATGTTTGAGCTCAACTTTACACCTACGAAGAACAACCAGAAGTTATCATCCTCTGGGTGGAATCTTATCTCAACTCTCTTGAGCTTTTAAACTGTATCATGGGTCTTGTGCTTAAACTAAGAGCATTGTGAATTTATTTCTCTCTCTTTATTCTATTGCTTGTTTTGATAAAGAGAATTGTTTTATTCCTGCAATTGTAACAACACGCTTCCACAGAGAATTGTTTGAATATGTATATGTGCAGTTTAGCATATATGATTAAATTCTGTCTTGGTACTGAGTAAAGGGTACCAATGACTTGTAAACATAATGTATATGCAAAAATATAAAGTGATCATGTAAAATTATTCCTAACGAGGGCCCAAGGCCAAGACCCCGCTAGTGAATGTGTATCATTTAGACCATGAAATATGATGTTAATAAGGCCTAGGTGAGGCCTGTGATAATGATGTGAACATGTCAGTGTCCCTAATAAATTAACATACACAACATAGAATAGCCAAGGGGAACATGGGAACGACCATGGCCTAATACATGGCTAATGGCTAGAGTGAAGATGAGGGGCACATGACTTTCCCCTACTGACTCAAACATTATATAACCCCTTTACGAAGTAATTCCTTATTAGAGAAAGGATACCTAGCTATCTATGCAAATTAGGTTTTTATGTGGTGACAACTAGCCTACCATGCAAGGGGGATATAAAATGGCAAATTTGAATTGGAGATGGAATTGTTTGTCATTGTTCTTCTCCATCACTTGGTACAAATTCCCTCATGGAATTTTCTACACATCATGGGTATCTTGTCTTACTGTGAGTGTAATGTCATTATGCTAGAGTGTTGTCTTTTGGAGAGTGGAAATTGTAGAAGACTCTTTTCCTGTGTCATTCCATGACCCCAACTCAGGGGGCTATCTTAATGGATTGCATATAGCTGGGAGGAAAATTGTTCCTTGACATCCATTTAATGTGGTTCAACTTTGGTGACAAACAAGTTTAATTTTTGCAACTTCTATGTTATACCGTTGTTGTAATTAGTATATTTACACTATGGACTAAGCCACGACATAATTCTTTACTGAATTTTGCGAGTTAAGTGACATAGATAGCATGAAACTGCAATAGAAAAATGTATAATTTGGTTGAAATCACGGGTCCATGCTTTGTATGTTCTTAGTCCATAGTTATGTAGGATTGAAAGTAAAAATTTCAATTATTAAGTGCCCCATCCTGTTGATTGAGCTATAGAGGAGGTCAGGTACACCACAAAGTGGTATCAGAGCCTCCAGGTTTAATTCATTGGACCTCTGAGATATTGGTAAATGGTTTGAAAAAAAATGTGGAATGAGCATCTAGCACACACTGCTTACCAATTGGTTGTTAAAACACGTGAACTGAATTGGTGTCTGAACCAGCCAGTTGTGGAGAATTATAAACAATGGCGTTGTATTGAAACCCTTTGCTGCTACATATGGTTCCATGGTCCCTAATTATAAAACTGTCTATTTGGAATAAGTTACAAGGAGATACTGTTGAATAGTGTAATTGTAAATAGATTGAACAAATGTGCCTATTCGTGTTATTAACTTAAGACTTTGTGACCAAAGAACAGAAAGATGATGATGATCTATTATGTCACCATTTTCAGTCATGGATAGAAGCTTTTATTGACTCCACTTGGTGGTAAATTAGGAGATCTCATTAACATGTATGCCTAGTTCCAAAACCTGGTTGATACACACACCCTACTTGAAAAAAATTGTTAAAGGAGAAATTTTACGAAGTGGTTTTTGAATGCACATAGAACAGAGCACAGTGCACGTGAGTGTTATTGCTGTGCTTCTTCTGCTCTTAAAGAGAGCTCAGTAGCGGCATTAATCTCGTCTTATCCTGTACACACAATGGCTTCATGTCTTGTTAGCTAGTTTTTATCAAAAATTCTCCTTGTGAGTTTTGGATACTTGTAGCTTGAGAAAATAATTGCACTAATAAAACAAAGCAAATGAATTGACAGTCTATAGTTGTGATTTTGGTATATAAAAACATGCTCTTTGAGAACAAATGTAGTGAACATAAACCATTGTAATAAAACTCGTCTCTCCACAAGGTAATGAGATAGATGGCTTACCGATGAAGGGATTTTGCATATGCTTGGCTATATGCCAAATCCTCAACTTAGCAGGCAGCAAAACTGGCACTGCGAGTAAGCCCTTCTTTTTTATTGCCAGATTCAGGGACACAAGGCAAGCTTGATAGTCTCTTCTTCAACTCCATAGTAAAGGCATCCATGAACTAATAAACTCTTTATGAGGGCATGAGAGATGGACTTGACTTGGGTATTATAGGGACTAAACTCTATAAGTGATATCCAAGTCTATCTATGTAGATGTCAGGGACAGGGTTATTATAAGTCATTGTCAAATTATATGCCTATAGATTGGAGTATGTCCAAGGCTAGAACGAAATTAAACTACATCTGCGACATCATATATTATTATGATATCATGAATTCCTTCAAGTGTCAGGCACCACTATTTCAAGTATGGTGTCCTAGTCTTAAGGGGAACAAATGGCTTACTTCAAATCTGATGTCTTCTGTGTAGGTCATTCAACCTATGGAGGCATATATATATATATATATATATATATATATATATATATATATATATGGGGTATAGATGTACAACAACGTTGAAGATCACAAACCCATACATAAATGTACAACATTGTCGCGACTGCAATTTCTGCCACAATGGTGAAATATACAACATAATCCATGCTTGCCTATGGCTACAATATGTCCTAAATTTTAGGCAATGATTGCCATTTTGTAACCCTATTTTGGAGAGTGTTGTATTGAATAAGTTATGGGTATCATAATTATTGATACACCTTAGGATGGGAATAGGGATATGTTTCACAATTTTCCTCCCAACTAGAGATATACATCCCCACCCTTACTTGTCTCAGGGGATCCAAAGTTTTGTCTCCACCTTGAGGTTTCTCTGAAACTCCAGCCAATGTTGTATGACGATGTGAATTTCATACCCTATCAATCCTAGGTGTATTTGCGTGTGGTGGATTTGGAACTCCCAGAAGCCATGGGCCTTTGGAACATCCCTAGCCACTATGAGTTGGAAACCTTTGATTGTAGTGCCACAACCTAATGGACTACGAGTACAGAGGAAGGGGTGCACTACCGTGGGTTGTGAAGGCAAATGGGGGATGAGAGAAAGTCAGTTGGAAGATGTTGGAATCAAGTACCTTGGTCTGCTACCATATTGGTGCAGCTATGAACCATAGTTGGCTTAAGTAGCCTTTTACCCCGATAGAGTCTTGACCACAACACGGGGATGAACCACTACTAAGAGATATTAGTAGCATAGTCTATTGTTGATCGGAACATCTAGGTCTGAATCCAATTGGTGTCATTTCTCAAAGATAAATGCTATGTTATATTGTGTTTTTTTGTAGATTACATGTTTATGAATTATCTATACTGCAAAGATTAAGAATAGTATGCATTGCATAATATTGTGCATTATACGTGTAAAATAGAGCAGAATCAAGGTAAATTTTCAAAGGCCAAGTTACAAAGATAGTAATATGCCCCAGTGGGTGATTGGTGGTGTTGAAGAAACAGAGAAGTCACAAATGATGGGCAGTGGCCTGCTATAACTAATGTTGAATCAACCAATAATGGCTGGAGGCCCACTCCCAAGGACAACAAAAAATCTCCCGATGCAAGTCTCAACCCAGCAACAGATCCTTCAGGATTTGAAAAATGTGTTTATTTATTTTCATACAATAAGGCAAGACTTTATCAGCTTTAATGGCTAAGTGCCAGCTGGACATTTTGGAATTTTAGTGTTATTGGATATGCCCAGGTGGCGATTTTGTTAACTTCTATGCCCTTAGGTAGTTATGGCAGTTATTAAGGCATCTTTCGCATGGTATACCTAAGCTTGTGGTGAGCACCACACAACACCCTACTTTTGTAAAACAATGCCCTGTCTGTAAATTACTGTTATATTAATAATTAAAGAAAACATTTTATGCCAATACATGTATATAATATGGTAACCGCATAGTGAAATGGTTTTAAAACCTATTATTTCCTAAACAAAAGAAAATGTATATGTACAGATATTCAATCAAGGCAACAATTTTTAGCATTTCAGCATGGAATATGGTGATTAATAAGGAACAAACGTAATAGCAAATACAATAAGGTTTGTAAGGCTAGAATAAGATGCTTTTGTGAATGTTCTATACAAATAAAAATGACTCTTGCAAAAGGTCCCTGATTTTAAAAAAATGATCAGTACTATCAGCTTAATCAAAGTAAAGGCAAAGTGTAGTAGCTCAACTAACTACAAATTCTAAATAATCTCTACCTATTAATTTCTGCCATGAAATTATCTTCACTTAATATAAGTTGGAGGAGGATTATCAAGTTTAATGTTTGCGATGATTTGGGCTTTCCCCAGCTGGAGATGCTAACTCATTTTATCATTAGAATGAAAAATATTCAAATACTCATGACTTGAAATGTTGAAATTAGTTTTTCAATCCTATTGGAGAGCATAAAAAGACGTTCTCATGTACCAAAAATATGCAGGGAAATTAACAAAATACCTGATTCAATTGATAGCTGCTGCTACTGATGTCCAGGAGGTGGTTGTTGTTGCTATTGCTGCTGACCATGTGGTAGAGGCGGCATGTCAGGTCTCGACTGCATATGAGGAGAAGCACCGTACATAGGAGGGGCATCACTGCCGGGTGGAGGAGGGGGCATTCCAGGCCTGGGTGGAGGAGGACATTCGATCCTTGGAATGGAATATTCAACGTTTTCAGTGTCAAGAAGCTTTATAATTTACTAACAAAATGAAAACTAAACCCTAGGACTACAACACAACACATTCTGTGAAAGCCATAATGTTTTGTGTGTAAAATAGGTCGTTGAATGCATAGTCACACTTGAAACAAGAGGAGCCATAACCCTTTACTTTTAAAGACAACGTGGTAGAAAATATAACATAATCTGGGGTGTGCGGAGCTAGGGTTTATACCTGTAGTACATAGATAAATTAACTATAAGTTAAACCTGGCCAATAGAAAAAATAAATAAATCATATCTCTATTACAATCAACGAAAAATTGTTTGTCAGATAGCATAGAAACCCGTTAAGGGAAAATATATCTGCAACCTTGTGGGGAGTAGAAAGAATGACTACCTGAATATGGTCATGGGATGTGCCTGCATAGCCACGACGATAACTCTAGAATTAGATTTGGAATTGTTGGAAGATAAATGTTCAAAATTGAAGGTCGATTTGACCTTGTACAACTTGTCATCCTGTTAAAATTTTGAAGAATTGATTTAGAAACAAAAGATGAAAGATATCATAAGGGGTGAGAACTGAAAGCCCTGCAAACGTCTGAGATAGGAAGGGTTTAGAAAGCCTACCTGATAGGGGGTGCGCCATGATGCCGATCTCCGCCATGGATGGAACTTCTCCGGGGTTGCAGAGAGATAGCATGTGAGCATAGGATGAAACAATGCAAAATAAAATGTCGGAGGAGCGTAAGAAGTTAATCATAACTATTAGATTTCACCACCGTCGTTCGATCGAGCCCTAACTTGTCTGGGCCATGGATATTTTCCCGAATCCCCATATCAGAGGCAGTCTCCAGATGGAGGGAATCCAGCTACCTTCCTCAAAGTTCCTCTATTAATAACCCTGTCTCCAAACCGTCACACTACCGACACTTATCTCAAATTGTTGCACTACTGACACATATCTCGAAACGTCACAAAACCGACATTTCTCTCGAAACTGTCACAATACCGACACTTATCTCCCAACGTCGCAATAATGACACTTGTCTCCAAACGTCGTAATACCGACACTTGCATCGCAATTCTAAATTTTTTTTCCGCAAATTGTCGCAATACCAATGTTTGTACCTAATACCGTCGCACAATCAACAAGTGTCTCTAAATGCCGCAATAGCGATGCTTGTCTCCAAATGTCGCAATATCAACTCATGTCTTAGAAACGTCGCATTTCTGACGTTGTGTCCCGAAACGTCGGTGTTCTGAAGACGTTCCTAAACGTCTCAATACCGAAGATGCCCCTAAACATCACTATAGCGACGGTTGTTGGTGGGATTTAAAAAATTGAGAAAAATTGGGGAAATTTCCGACAATACGTCAAAAGTGTTGGAATTTTGACCAAATGTACTAGTGTGCAACAACCACTTGTATCCGAAATTATTTATTCACAAGCTGCATTACCGTATTATGGGATGTCGCAGCCACAAATAGGTTATACCTATCCACAACTGAATCCAAGCTATCATAGTTTAGGTTATAATATTGGTGGACAAACTCCTTGGCAGCCACAAGTGCAAATGTTGCAACCTTCATTTCAACAAGTAGCGTACCCAGGTTTTGGTCAACAGAATCATCAAGCGTTTGCCTATCAAAACAACCCCTATATGGGTTACCAACAATAGGTTCCTTATGCTGGTGCTCAAAGGCCAGTTCCCCAAGCAATTCCATCATACCCTGGCTATGCTCAACCCGACTTAAATCGATAGTTGCCTTTTGTTGCAACTTTAGAGTTACCGGATTTAAACCAACTCACCAATGATCCAATAAATTATGCTCATTGTGTTGAAAATGTAGCAAGATGATGGAGCTTAGTGAAATGAAGTCGCCTTCACTAAGTGGGCCCGCAGGCAAATTCTGGCGCAAAATCTATTTTTTGACTATGTCTATTTTTAGACATATGGAGCATGGTCCAGGGGTTGCAGTATGTTATTCTTGGAGTATTGGTCATGTTGGTAAAAATAGATGGACCTCTATTTTTTGACCTATAGGTCGAAGTCTATATTTAGACTGCCTATCCCAAAAATAGGGAAGTCAAATATTATTTACCCTTAATAATATTTGGACTATAAACTTCAGTTTACTCTCTTGGAGCACTTCAGTTCGAGCCTTGGAAGTGGCTCATGCATATGACAGAGGAATTACGCTATTCCTAGGGGTTTGGTGAGCTCATGCATGGTTGACTTCAGTTAGGACTTCAGTGGCAGAAGTTTGGTGGAGTTGATGAGACAGTTGGTGGAGTTGTGTTCGGTTTAAATTAGTTGAACTAGTTGAGATTAGTTTAACTAGCTAATCAACTAGTAATGAGTGGAGTGAATTAAATATTATTTAATTCATTAATTAGTAACTCATTATTCAACTCAAGAACACATCATTTCACTATAGTGCATGAACAGTTCAGTGGAGACCAGTGAAAGAGGTAGATGAAAGGGTGGAGTTAGCTATCAGTGGCGACATCAGTTGTGCATGAGATTTGCACCACACTTGGAGGAATTTCCCATGATGATTGCGCTGTCAAGCCAAGGAGATTCGAACCTTGGATCTCTATTTAGACAGGCCATGATTGCGCAATAGAGGCAAGGCAATTAGTGGATGTGTTTTGAACCTGTGACTTGTTCAAAACCAAGCTAGTTTGTGTGTAACTTCATGAGATAGTACTGAGTACTTGTGAGGAGTATTGTACTGAGTTTGTTACATGTTTTCTCCATTATAATATACACAATAGCTGCGAGGTTTTCAGCTATAAGCTTTCTCCATACATACTGTGTTAATGTGTATGATGATTTGATGTGCTATCGCTTGTTTTATTTCCGCATGTGTGATGATTTGAGTGGAAGAGATTATGTGTTGCATATGAATTCGAATTGATATGTGATCAGGATAATCTCGATGGATAATTAATCATTATTCAGAAAATTTCTACACGGTATCGGAGCTATTGAAGCAGAGATTGATCATCACAGTGATTACAAACTTATTTTGGTAGACAGAGTCTGCATGCGGGCCAGGTAGCCTCTGGATCCATCCTTTCTTTGAAAGGTGATATATCTAGTAAATGCCCCTGCAGTCGATCTCTGTGCTAGAAATAATTTTTTCTCACAGATCAAGGGCGGTTGAGCTTTGAGGTGGAATTCGAATTTTGCAGTAGTTTTGTTTTCTTGGTGCCGGTGTTGAAAATGTCTTTCAACGGTTTGCGACTCGAATATGCTCTTGAAGGCAGTTCGAATTATGTTGCATGGAAGGATCGCATGGAGGTAGTATTAGAAGATAATGGACTGAAGGAGTTCATAGATATGGATGTCCAAAAGCTCACTGATCCTGCTGAAGTCGAAGCCTAGCAAAAGAAGATGGCGAAATGTCGAAGGATCCTGTTGGAGGGCGTCAAGGATCATATTGTATCTAGCCTGCATGGAAATGCTTCTCCATATTTAATGTGGAAAGATTTGACAGATCTATTCCAGAGTAAGAGCGACCAAAGGAAGCTGGCGCTCAAAGATAAGCTCAGAAACATCAAGATGGAGAAAGGCGACAGTATCGCCAAATACCTCACGAAGTTCACTCAATGCAGAGATGAGCTGGGAAGTGTGGGGGTGACTTTCGAAGATGAGGACATGGTGGACCTAGCTCTCCTTGGTCTTTTGAAGGCTTGGCATTCATATCAAGATAGTGTCAATGGTCGGGAGAAGTTGCCGGGGTGGGAGCGCCTTTGGGCGGATCTCATGCAGGAGGAGATAAGGAGGACTACCAGGGACGGATCTTCATCAAAGGGAGCTGATGAAGAAAATTGTGCTTTGGCTGCCAAAGAAAAGAAGGGGAAGGGTAAGAAAAATTCTCATTCCGGTGCAAAGGGCAAGAAGTAGGATATGGCGAAAGTGAAGTGTTTTCACTGCCATGATCACGGACATTATGCTACCAATTGTCCGAAGAAGAAGAAAAACAAGAAAGCGGGAAGATCTGCAGATGGAGAAGCTTTGGCTTCACAGTTCGAGCTTGAATTTTCACTGATCGCATGCTTGGTTTCAAGTGTGATGGGATCGGTGTGGTTCTTGGACAACGGTGCGTCATTTCATATGACGGGAGATCGGGAGTTGTTCTCAGATCTGGAGGACAAAGATTTGGGTGTGCACATCGAGATGGGCGATGATGGTAGATACAGTGCGACTGGTATCGGTACCATATCCTTTCGGAGGGAGTCTGGTAAACCCTTTGTATTGAAGGATGTCATGCATGTACCTGGATTGAAGAAGAACTTGATCTCTGTGGCGATGTTGGAGGATAAGGGGTATGATGTGGTTTTCAGCGAAGGAAAAGCCTTCCTGCGCAGTAAGACTACTGGAGAGACCCGGAAGATAGGGGTTCGAACCAAGAACCTTTATCAGTTGCAAGTAGATGGCTGCGCAGTAATGGCATGCAAGGCGGGAGAAGTGGTGAGCCGGGATGATGAGGGCGAACTGTGGCACAGGAGATTGGGCCACCTTCACCATGGAGCTTTGAATATCCTGCAGCAGATTTCTACTGGGCTTCCTAAGGGCACTCTTGCGCAGTCAGATCAATGCAAGGGGTGTACCTTGGGGAAGTATGTGAAAGCCACCTTTCACGAGAAGGATAGTCGCGCCACGACGATCCTTGAGAGAGTTCACATAGACGTGTGTGGTCCTTTCTCAGTTGCTTCGACAGCAAAGCACAAGTACTACATGATCTTTGTTGATGATTTCTCTCGAAAGTGCTGGATCTTCTTCATGCAGAAGAAGAGCGATACATTCGCGAAGTTCTGTGAGTTTAAAGCACTGGTCGAGAAGGAGTCGGGGAAGAAGGTGATTGCTATAAGGAGTGATAACGGTGGTGAATTCATCTCAGCTGAATTCAAGGAGTTCTGCAGCGCAGAAGGGATTCGGAGAGAGCTCATCGCACCCCATAACCCACAGCAGAACGGGGTGGCTGAGCGGAAGAACAGAACGATCGTGGGTGCTGCACGGGCGATGTTGCATGATCAGGGCCTACCCCTTCACTTATGGGCTGAGGCATGCAATACATCAGTGTATGTGCAGAACCGTTGTCCTCACAAGGTTCTTGGCATGAGTACACCGGAGGAGGCTTATTCTGGCAAGAGGCCTGATATTTCCCATTTGCGGATTTTTTGGTTCTCCTGTCTACATGCATGTGACGAAGGATGCGAGAAGGAAGCTGGATCCAACTGCTGAGGTTGGAATATTTGTGGGGTACACTGATACACCTCACAACTATCGGGTGTATTTGTCAGACAGTCGAAAGATTGTTGTGCGACGGGATATAAAATTTCAGGAGGAGAAAGCCATGCAGTGTTCGCTTGAGAGGGAGCTACACTTGCATGCAGATGAGGAGCTGTTAGTTCCTAAGGAGGAGCTTCCGGATGTGGATCAGCCACAAGAGGAGGTTCAGGAGGTGGAAGAAACCACCCAGGCAGCGCCAACCATCGGAGGGCGCATGCGCACTACAGAAGCTGAGCGACTGGCTCGGGATGCAGAGAAGGTTGTAGGACCACCTACAGCACAGCGCAGACAGAGACAGTCACCGGATCGGTACACTGGATACATGGCTCTTGTGAGTCAATGTATTGTGACGGAGCCATCCTCTTTTGAGGAAGCTGTGGAGGAACCCGCATGGGTTGATGCCATGATCGAAGAATATGATTCGATCGTCAGGAACAGTGCATGGGAGATTGTCCCAAGACCGGTGGGGAAATCAGTGGTGGGTTCGCGATGGATCTACAAAGTGAAGAAGGCGGCTGACGGGAGTGTGGAGAAGTACAAGGCGAGATTTGTCGCCCGTGGCTTTTCACAGATCGAGGGGATCGATTATGAGGAGACCTTTGCACCTGTCGCAAGGTACTCTTCCATACGGACGATCCTAGCTCTCTCAGCGCAGATGGGATGGCACATCCATCGGATGGATGTGAAGACTGCGTTCCTCAACGGAGTCATTGAGGAGGAGGTGTACATAGAGCAGCCTGAAGGTTTCGAGATCTTCAGCAGTGAGTCGCATGTGTGCCGACTCAAGAGAGCACTGTACGGGCTGAAGCAAGCACCTCGTGCTTGGTACACTTGCATAGACAGCTACTTCACCGGGCTTGGATTCTCCAAGAGTGAGGCAGATCCAAACCTGTACCAGATTGTGGTGGAGGGGAAGCTGTTGATCATCGTACTGTATGTAGATGATCTGATTTTGACTGGCGATGAGCAGTTGATACTTTCATGCAAGGAGGATATTGCACGAGAGTTTGAGATGAAGGACTTGGGCATCCTTCATTATTTCCTGGGATTGGAGATTTGGCAGCGCAGCGGAGGACTGTTTGTTTCTCAGGGTAAGTATGCTCGGGAGATTTTGGAGAGGTTCAAAATGCAAGGCTGCAAGCCTGTTGACACTCCTCTTCCTGGTGGTTGGAGGAAGGAGGATGCTACTTCAGCGGAGGTAGTGGATGCCACTGTCTATCGACAGTTGGTGGGGTCGCTTATGTATCTGGTCAATACATGACCCGATATATGCTATGCAGTTAACCGGCTTTCGCAAGCTATGGTTAAGCCTACCAAGCTCTTTTGGAAGGCAGGCAAGCATGTATTGCGCTATATCAGAGGCACATCGGGATATGGTCTATGGTACAGACAGGAGGATGGAGCGAAGCTTTCTGGCTTCACTGATGCAGATTGGGCAGGGAGTCCAACGGACCGGAAGAGCACTTCTGGAGGAGTTTTCAACATTGGGTCGACAGCAGTTTCCTGGTACAGCAGGAAGCAGAGATCCGTGGCACTCAGTTCAGCAGAGGCCGAGTACATGGCAGCTAGCTTGGCTGCATGCGAGGCTATTTGGATGAGGAAGATCCTCGCAGGATTGTTCAGGTTGCATTTGGAGCCTACGGTGATCTACTGTGATAACCAGAGTTGCATTAAACTCTCGGCTAATCCAGTATTTCATGATAGGTCCAAACACATCGACATCAGGTACCATCATATCAGAGATTGTGTTCGGCGGAGAATCATGATGCTTTCATATGTTCCCACGGAGGATCAGGATGCCGACATCCTGACGAAGGCGCTCACCAGGAGCAAGTTTGAATTCCACAGAGGCAGGATAGGGGTTGCGGATAATCCATATCTTGCTGAGAGGGAGTGTTGAAAATGCAGCAAGATGATGGAGCTTAGTGAAATGAAGTCGCCTTCACTAAGTGGGCCCGCAGGCAAATTCTGGCGCAAAGTCTATTTTTAAACTATGTCTATTTTTAGACATATGGAGCATGGTCCAGGGGTTGCAGTATGTTATTCTTGGAGTATTGGTCA
Organism: Pinus albicaulis; assembly: GCA_034641835.2. Classification (NCBI taxonomy): domain Eukaryota; kingdom Viridiplantae; phylum Streptophyta; class Pinopsida; order Pinales; family Pinaceae; genus Pinus; species Pinus albicaulis. The sequence goes on from CM076570.1 coordinate 830,290,082, forward strand.
TGTTGGTAAAAATAGATGGACATCTATTTTTTGGACCTATAGGTCAAAGTCTATTTTTAGACTGCCTCTCCTTAAAATAGGGAAGTCAAATATTATTTACCCTTAATAATATTTGGACTCTAAACTACAGTTTACTCTCTTGGAGCACTTCAGTTCGAGCCTTGGAAGTGGCTCATGCATATTACAGAGGAATTACGCTATTCCTAGGGTTTGGTGAGCACATGCATGGTTGACTTCAGTTAGGACTTCAGTGGCAGAAGTTTGGTGGAGTTAATGAGACAGCTAGTGGAGTTGTGTTCGGTTTAACTTGGTTGAACTAGTTGAGATTAGTTTAACTAGCTAATCAACTAGTAATGAGTGGAGTGAATTAAATATTATTTAATTCATTAATTAGTAACTCATTATTCAACTCAAGAACACATCAGTTCACTACAGTGCATGGACAGTTCAGTGGAGACCAGTGAAAGAGGTAGATGAAAGGGTGGAGTTAGCTATCAGTTGGGACATCAGTTGTGCATGAGATTTGCACCACACTTGGAGGAATTTCCCATGATGATTGCACTGTCAAGCCAAGGAGATTCGAACCTTGGATCTCTATTTAGACAAGCCATGATTGCGCAATAGAGGCAAGGCAATTAGTGGTGAGTTTTGAACCAGTAACCTGTTCAAAACCAAGCTAGTTTGTGTGTAACTTTATGAGAAAGTACTGAGTACTTGTGAGGAGTATTGTACTGAGTTTGTTACATGTATTCTCCATTATAATATACACAATAGCTGCGGGTTTTTCAGCTATAAGCTTTCCCCATACATACTGTGTTAATGTGTATGATGATTTGATGTGCTATCGCTTGTTTTATTTCCGCATGTGTGATGATCTGAGTGGAAGAGATTATGTGTTGCATATGAATTCGAATTGATATGTGATCAGGATAATCTCGGTGGATAATTAATCATTATTCAACAAATTTCTACACCTTGCTGGCTGGTGATACCCCATAAATTACCCTCAGATATTCATAAGTTCAATGGAAACCCTGGGGAAGACCCATCGACGCATTTTATGACCTATCATTTGTGGTGTTCATCTAACTCCCTAAATTATGACTCCGTTCGACTACATATTTTCTAGCGTACGCTCACTAGTCTGGCTGTGAAATGGTACATTGAGTTACCAGGAGCTTCATTTGATAATTTCACTACCCTAGCTATTATCTCTTTGACCCACTTCCAGTTACCAATATGATATGATACTATAATGGGACTCTTGAATAATTTTAAACAAACTAATGCTACTCACATTTCTGATCATATTCATGAGTGTCGTCGTCGTCGTAGAATGGTTAAGACATTTGTTCCTGATAAGCTCCTTGTTGAGTGGTTCATTAAGTCCCTATTACCATATATAACTAAGGATGTGGCTAAGGGTTCCATCGTCACTGAAGAGTAGGTCATTTCTCGTGCCCAATACTTAGATTTGATTTACACTTAGTCTAGCACGCTCTACGAGAAAATTCCCAATGCGTCGTGATCTAATTTTACTGTTCCTCCTCCATCTAAGGACTCTCATGTCGGAGACGGTTTGATTGGTACTACAAGCACACATCACTCTACTGCATCTGATCCTACACCTTCTTTCGAAATCCATGCCGCGTCATCTAAAAAAGGAAAAAGTGACAAGTAACCTGGAAGTAAGAAAAAAGGGAAATCAAAGAAAAAGCAAACTTCTACCCCGCAGGAACGATCATCTGATCAATCAACTGGAAATCAGAAACCTTGTTACCCTTGTATAATCTATAATGAGGAGAAATTTGTTCGCGATTGTCCTCACCGTGTCGAAGTCTCAAAATTGGTTAAGACCTCACATGCATCCACAGTGTTGACATATCCATTTCTTAATCTGGACACAAATTTGGTTGCTACGGATCCACTTCTAGTTCCCAAGTACTTGTGTTATCTGTCACAAAGCCATCGACTGATGTTTTGGTGTCAACACTTAATAAATATTACGGTAATCAGGGTACGATCAACCTACTACCTCAACCACGAATCTGTCTACGGAATCGATAGCGCCACTGTTATTCCTGAATTGACAATAAAGCCACCAAAGGGAGTCATTCATAAATCAACATTTAATCCTTGAGCCCAAGCTGCTCAAAATTATAATATAGTTGAAGATTTGGCTCAATCCACTTCATCTATGTCAGTGCTTGAGGTGCTTCAAAATTGTCCGTCCGAGAAGTAGGCTTTGTTGTCGGCAATTGGTGGAATCGATCCGACAGATTCCAATCTTGTAGTATTTAATCATACGGGTTACGTGCCGCAATTACCAGAAGAATTGGTATTCTCCATCCAAGTAAATACTATTATTGATGAGGGAGCATCTACATACATTATGTCTCTAAACTGCTGGAAGTCACTTGGCTCGCCGCGCCTATCTCAATCACCTACGACGTTGAAAGCTTTCGACGGATGTACATATAAGCCTTACGGTATTATCAATAACCTGCATGTTTAACTAGGGGAAAAATAGTAAATATTGAAGTTGAGTTCATTGACAGACCCCTTGATTACAAAATTTTACTCGGAAGGCCATGGGTATATGCTATGACTACGATCGTCTCCACCTATTTTAGAATGATCGCCTTTCCACATAAAGGTGTCATCACAATCATCAATCAAATATCCTTCTTTGCCTCCAGTTCCCAGGTAACTGGAAGTGTTCCGTTAGTTCACGCATCCCAACTCGCACTTCAGAACATTGGTGCGGGACTCTTAAGGGATTCTTCCCTCATGGGAACCTTTAATGCATTACCGTTGCCTGCGATGTCGGCAGAAGTTGCAAGCATAGAGACATGCTACATGATATATTCCACTCCATCTGGCTTAAGGAAGATTACAAGTGATTCTGAAGTTGTTACGTTGGATGAATTTCTACTGCCCAACCCAATTGAGCTGACATAGCAATCAATATACATGGTGTTGAGTCCCAAACTTGCATCTTTCCTATACACCTTTCTAGACTTTTTTCCATTTACCTGGACCTCCTAAGTCATCAACATCATTGCATATTAATCATAAAAGAGAATTTAAAGTGGTTTTTAACTATGTTTTGTGTCTGCTGTTTGAATTAGATTTTTGCTCATTTAGCTGCGGAATCTTGTCACTTTCCGCAGCCATTTTGTTAAAGTCTATATTACAGGTGTCTTCAGGCAAATCTGCCACATGGGCAAGTTGGAAATGACATGGACATGGACCGAGTCCTACTGGCTTAGTCGAATTCACCAAAGAAGGCCGTGGTCAAATGAAGCCAAGCGGTGGTCAACCTAAGAATCCTACGGTGACAGAACTCTGTTTTTCACCACGTGAAGACTTGCGTGGCTGTTTCTAAATCACGGGGGACATATCAACACCTGTGAACGGCTCCATAAGCCGAATCCAACAGCCACTCTCCATAGATTTAATCTTCACGGTAGCCATAATGCTAGATTTCTGGACGTGGTTGTTCACGTGTCTTTTATCAGCGCAGAATGTAGGAAATTAGTTATGTCATCCTCTGTTATAAATAATGCGTTCTCATACGCATAGTAGTTAGCTGCTGTAATGTAATTTTTGTTGAAAAGAAAGCCACTGTGCCGTGACATTATTTCCTTGTTATGACTGCATTTTAAATATACTAGAAGACTCTGTTCATAAGTATAATTCGTGGTTGATAGCTGTTGCCCGAGGATTGTGCAGAGGGCCCCTGCACACGCCGAGGTTTTGTGTATTTCTGTATAGTTTCATGATTTATTTCCTTACGTTCATTATGCCATAATCATTCACGTGTATATATTACATCTCTTATGGTATTAATGTTTTATTTTTGTTCATAATTTTTCATGCTTTATACTGCTGTTAACTGATCAGTGTCTTTGTTTCAGATTATAGTAGGCAGCCCGGGCATTTGCACATAGTTTTACAATGACTAATGACATGGAATCAATCTTGTCCTTCTGCTGATTTCTTTTTCTTAATTTTTTGCAGCATTGTTTTATTCATTTCAGTTTTGTACATTTGCTTTACTAGTTAGTTAGATATTAAACTGCTCATGTCATTATCAGTTACCTATGAAAGCCATAGCAAGACTAATGGTGAGGGATTGCAGTATGAATGTGTAGTTTGATGTTAGTTTATTTTTCTGCAAATTCGATATTAAATTGCTCATGTCATTATCAATTACCTCCGAAAGCCATAGCGAGACTAATGGTGAGGGATTGAAGTATGAGTGTGTAATTTGGTATTAGTTTATTTTTCTGCAAATTAGATATCAGATTACTCAAGTTGTTTATGATTACCTCCGAAAGCCATAACGAGACTAATGGTGAGGGGTGAAAATATGAGTTGATGTAATTTGATTTTAGCTTTACTTTGCTTGCAATCTTTGGATTTCTTTGAGTAAAGTTTCTTTTGTGTTTAGACAACAGCAAGGGTAATGGGTTTCATGATCAATAGTTCACTGTTTGTTTAACTAGTATAGTGGCACATTTTCATTTTCTTTTAGGAATTAATTTTGTCATTGTATGTTTCAAAATCCTTTTGAAGTTTGAAGTTTGGGAAATCATTATAAAGGACATCATTGCCTTGAACATTCATAACCATACTTGTCTTTTAGAATTTCCATCTCACATTAGGAAACCAACCAAGGTAAATAAAAACCCAAAAACGACAAAAAGTAAGAGATAGGTTATCTTGCACATATAGTGCGCCACACTTCGTCAGCTTACGAATCCCGGATTAACAAATTAATGTAGCAATTTAGGACACACTAAATTGACCAAACACATGGCTTGGGAGGAAAATCTGAAATCCTCGTTGCCAGTCATTTGGGTTGATCGTTTATTAGATTTTGGTACTCCATCTGATCCTTTTTCCTCAACTTTCGTGACATATGAGAATATTGTGGAATCCATGATGCAAGAAGGAGAACCATGGGAAGATCATCATCATCGCTCCCATCTTCAAGATTGGGAAAAACATAATCTTATTGAACTATATCACCCATCAATCAAAACATTCTTTTCGAATTATTTTCCCATTAATGCAATCAAATCCGAGCGAAATTTATCAAATATTTAAGAAACCATTTCTATCGATATTTCGACCAAACCCATCATTGTAAAAAACATTCATGTCGGCATGTATTGTTCTCCATCAGAACTCGAAACATATCGCTCTCTCTTTCGTGAATTTCGTGATGTATTTTCCTGGTCTTACGAGGAAATACCATGCATAGATAATAGTATCGTTGAACACTCTATTAATATGTACCCTGATGTAAAACCAATATTTCAATGCCTTCATCCTGTTCATTTGAAGAAGGCCGCTTCCATCAAAGAAAAATTTGAAAAACTTTTGCGTGCTAGTTTCATTTACCCTATTCCACTAACTGAGTGGGTTTCAAACATTGTTCTTGTTATGAAGAAACAAGGGACCATTAGAGTGTGTGTCGATTATTGGTATGTCAATTTTTCTTGTTCAAAAGACAACTATCCTACTCCCTTTATCGACCAAATTATTGACGATTGTGCTGGATGCGAAATATTTTCATTCATGGATGGATTTTCTGGCTACAATCAAATCAATATCCACCCAGAGGACTAATATAAGACAACATTCATCTATCCCTAGGGCACATTCACTTATCGGAAACTCCCATTTGGTTTAAAGAATGCTGGGGAAACCCTTCAGAGAGAAATTGATTATGCTTTCAATGACATTAAGCACATTTTTCAACCCTATCTAGATGATTTACCCGCACATTCACGAAACCGGACTGATCACCCGATGCAATTGAGAGCTATCTTTCTATGTTTCCGACACTACAAAATACACCTCAATCCACATAAATGGGTGTTTTGTGTTAGTTTTGGTCATTTTCTAGGATTCGTCGTCTCAAAAGAAGGAATTCAAATCGACCCACTTTAGGGAAAGGCTAAATTTATAAGGAGGTTCATACCCAACTACAAAAAAATGGCTAAAGGATTTACTCAGCTCTTGTAAAAGAGGATTCCATTCCATTGGGATAATGTTGCACAAGCTTCTTTTGATGCTGTTAAGGATACACTTGTTTGGGCGTCATTAATGTATCCCCCCAATTATCAGAGTGATTATTTCTTATATATCGCCGCGGCTGATACGACCATTGCTATGCTATTGGTCCAAGTAGAAAATGGGATAGAACATCTGATATATTATTTGAGTTGTAATCTCAATGATATGGAAGTGAAGTATTCATACGTAGAAAATCTTGCCTTGGTGGATGTTCAAGCTGTCCAAAGATTTCGCCACTATATCCTGTTCCGGAAGACCATTTTCATTTCAGATTGCAACCCCATGACTTATATCTTATCACGTCAATTGTTGGGGGGAAAGTATTCAATATGGATTGTCATTTTGCAGGAGTTTGATTTGGAATTCATCAAATCCAAGTCAAAGAAGTCTTTAGTTTTGGCTAAGCATTTCTGCGAACTTCCCTTTGATAGTACTGCTACTACATTAGAACCATTTATTCCTGATGAGTCTCTTTTTTTGATCGGATCATTTGATCCTTGGTATGGGTATTTTATCATTTATCTCCAGACGCAGAATTTTCGGCCTGATACCTCTCACTTTGACCAACGACGTATTCGATACCAAGCCAAATATTATCTGATCGTCAGTGATACACTTTATCGTCGTGGTGTCGACACAATTTTAATAAGGTGCCTCACTCATGAGGAGGACGAAAAGGTTTTAAATGATTGTCATGCTGGGGCTTGTGGTGGACACTTGTCTGGATATGCTACCATGCAGAAGATACTTCGCGCTGGTTACTTTAGGCCTACCATATTTTGCGACTGCATCCTCGCGGTAAGCAGTTTTTATGTGTACCAGATATTTGACCATAAAATCCGCAAACCGCCAGCGCCAATGCATCCTGTTGTCTCTATGGGACCATTTGAAAAATGGGGCATAGACTTCATGACCTGTAACCCTCATTTGTCGAGGGAACATGGTTATATTATTGTCGCAGTAAACTACTTTACCAAGTGGACCGAAGCGATGCCTACATTTAATAACACGGGATCAAAAAATTCATTGTTTTTCTTTAATAATGTCATTTTACAGTTTGGTGTTCCATAGGCTATAGTCACAGATCATGGTTCTCATTTTTGCAATAATATGATGAATGAGTTGACTACCAAATTAGGACTATCCCATGATAGTTCTACTCCTTATTATTGACAATCAAATGGACAAGTCAAGGCTATTAACAAGATTCTTAAACTGATTCTTCAACGAATGATAGGAGTTCATAAATGAAATTGGGATTTAATCCTGTACTCGGCTTTGTGGGCGTATCGAACCTCGGTGAGAAACACAACCAGATTTACCCCCTTTCAATTGGTGTATGGTATGGAAGCTATCTTTCCAATGCAATGTGAAATACCATCATTAAAACTTGCGATTGACTTGTTACCTGACACCTCTACTGAAGAAGCACGTCTTTTTAACCTCATCCATCTTGATGAAACACGTCACGAAGTCGCATTGGCCAACAAAGTGCATAAGAGACATATAAAGGCGCAATACGATAAGCATGTCCAGCCTCACATATTCTCAGAGGGTGACCTGGTCCTTCTTTATGATCAGGAAGCTGATGTAATAGGTATATGGAAATTTGAGTCGTTATGGCATGGCCCCTATATTGTCAAAATAATTCTTGCTAAGGGTGCCTACAAGTTGGTAGATTACGATGGAATTTCATTGGTGCAACCCAGAAATGGTTTGTATCTGAAACGTTACTATGTTTAAACATGAGCGTAGTAAACTGTTGTATTATATTGTATATATGCTGTTGATTTGCATTTATTTCCTTAGTTTGTTTTTCTAGAGTTTTCTTGAAGTTAGTAATCCACTTTACATTTGCAACACATGTAAAGAGATATGTTCAATTCAAATCACATAATTGAATAGGATTGCGCAATAAACATAGGAAAACACTAAAAACAAATAGATATATAGTTATAGGTTTTTACAAAATTTGTGCCTAAGACACATTGGTCATCTGAACTCAAAATGTATGCAACATGTCAAAATTAAACTAGTGGTGCTCATGATAACATGCTAATGATCTAGCTATCCTACGCAATAACCACATCCAATGGTTAGAAATTCCAATAGTATGGTGCTGCAGTCGCATGGGTAAATCTTCAATCCGACAATCCAAAATCCAGAAGGTCAACCCCTGTATGTGCTGTTGTAGCTCAGCAAGAGTTTCAGCCATATACAAATCCTGAAGGACTGCTCTCCTGATAGCCCTCTCTGCTGGCTTATCCACTCCCTGCTCTGGCTGTCCCACTGGTCGAACTCGACCTACATCTGCATACATCAAAACTTTAGTTTAGTCTTGGGAAAACATCATAATACAAAAACATGTATAAACATTAGAAAAATAAAAAACATGGTCAAAACATTCTTACCAATTTCACCCCATAGAGTGCCTTTTGGTAAAGCTAAATCTGGATCTCCTTGGAAGTTGACGCCTGCATATGCATAATCATCGATGGCGATCATCTATCACCTGAACCAGGTGAAGAATGTAGTCAAGAACAAGATGGTCTATTGACCAGCATGTCTAGCCATCATTTCTACCCATCTCTTCATCCTTGGATCTCTAGGGTTGGATATACCCAACATCACATGCCGAGGTTGCATCAATGGAATCCGCTCTAAGGAAAAAGAAATGAGGATAGAAACATACTTGAATTTTTTCTTCCTTCCTCCCTTTGCCTTGCTCAACTGTTCTTTCATTTGAGAGAGTACAACTTCAGCCCAGTTGAAAACTATTGGTTCCAACCACTCTAGTGCATATTTCATGTAAGATTAGTTTACTACATGTAGTGTAGCGGTACCAAAAAGCTTTGCGATTGTGAATAAGATGGTTCTCAATGGAAAATCACGAACATTGCAGATGTTTATTTTCCCATCCTTGCTAGGTTCTGCCCCTGGATTGCAATACTGCAATAGATAATCTCTCACCGTCCCTCCTCTGAGAGCAGACCCTGAAAGAGAAATGGGCAGGCCTCTCCTCGATAATCCAGTGAGAAAATAGATATCCTCCACTAAAATTGGGACCACTTTGTCCCCAATATGAAATGCCTCTATCGCTGGATCCCATGAGCGAACAAGGAACTCCAATAGTTCCATCTGTTGCCTCATACTCGACAGTCTAAAGTACTTCAGCAACCCATAGTCTCTGAGGGCTCTTACCGTACCTGTATCATTTAGGGTAATCATGTTTTGTTCCTCATGTTCTCTTTCCCTCCATGTAATCTTCATTTTGGTCCGCTGAATCCCTGAAACACAACCATAAGACTCATAAGGGCCCATTTCATGCAAAAAACCAGGAAAAATTTGGGCACACTGCAAAGAACAAAAATGTAAATTGCGCTCAATGCACCCCTAGTCAGGGGACGGTGCATTGCAAGTGCACTTGGCCTTCAATTCTAGTGCATTGCAATGCACCTTTCGACATTCAAGGGTGCATTGCCCCATGTGCAAAATAAATTTACCCTAAGGGGCCCAAATCCCTAAAAAATTGAAATGAAATGAAACATAAAGGCTACTGAAGGAAAGAGGAGGTTTATAGCTCCAACCTGGATTGAACGGCGAGGAAAACCGTCCACAGAATCGATCACAATCAATTGATGAATTTTGGGGGAAAAAAAAGGTTCATAGCTCCAAAATCCAAATGGTAACTTTCAAATGGTAAAAATGAATAATAAAACTCTTTTAATTAGTCATTTGATTATTTGCAAATCATATTTATTGCTGTGACTATGGTTTTTATTCATTCTTTACCATGAAACAAGTATTTTTAATCCATTTGATGTTGTTCTGAACAAGTTTACAGCTGACATAGCAGATTAGTCGTGCACAGTTATCCAAGAATGATTTGACCACAAAGCATACTTTTATCCTTATTTTTCGAGCTTTGATAAAAACATAAAAGGAATTGAAACACACTTTTATATATTTTTCAAGCTTCGATAACAGCGAAAAAGAAACCCCTGGTGTCTTCTTTTAGCTCTTTTTAGACTCCGATAATGTGAAAAGATTGTCGAGCACTCTTCTTTTCGAGCTCGTAAAAGTAAATGAAACAACATCTACTCAGTATAAGTTTAACCCTTTTCCGGGCTGAGATGGATTATTTACGAAAAAGGAAAACCTTAGTCGAACATGGCTAGGAGGTTCTCTCAGATATCATCTTACACTTTTCATATCAGAGCGACAAATTTACGAAAAAGGACTCATGGAGTTTTCTTTTGTCCTCTTTTTCAATCTCTCTAAATATGAAAAAGGATCGGGCTGTCACTGTCGTTAGGCTCGTTAAAACATAAAATAGAGATGAGCTTGTCTATCATGGCAAGAATCGAGTTTCATTTATTGCTAGACTTGTTAAATTATTAAATAGCGATGCATATTCGACTGAACGGTTGAATTATAGATCAAGCATATGTTATCCTCCTCAAGCTTGTTGGAAAATAAATAGGCACTGGTCGATAAATGACCGGGGAAAATTTGGGAAAGTGAACATAACTTTTACGGTAGCAGGTCGCTCTTGAACATGATACTTCACTCCATCATTGTGAATTTTGGGTTGGGTAATCTTCTCAACGGTTCATTCATACCTATGGTCCATCATACCTTCACTTTAGTTTTGGGTCAATGCTGCCAACTCATATTAGTGTTTCCGATATGTTCAAGAGAAGTCATCCAGTGAATACTCATCCTTCTGCAATACTCATAAAACTTCATTTTCATGATAGTCATCCCTGAACATTTCTATATCAAGTCAAATTTTGTCTCCGAAATCAGTAACTCCCGTTTTGCGATAAAGTGGCTTCCTGTCGACATCAGCTCATCATTCAGAAAGTTTACTTAGAAACATCATCTTCCAGTGCCATGAGGCTTGTTACAACTTCGACAAGATCCTCACTTCTAGACCTTTGACCGAAAGATTTTGTTTGGTGTTCGACATCAAATCATTTATTCATGCCTTGCAAAATGTACTGCAGTACCTTGAGAGCCATTAACATCAATGGTGGTTCTCTCTCATTTGTTAACAACTCACATCATTGGCTGGTCATCAAAAGATGTCTTACCATGTTCGAATACAAATAATATATTCGCATGGCTAGAATTGCACCCGAACGATCGAGTGAACAAGATAAGAAGACCCCAGATCTAGTTTCATCCATCCGGGCTGCGATTTGATGATTTTTGTACACATCATCTGTATAATGACCTTACATACAGATCGTCATCTGAACATGGGCCTATATATGTAGGCATGTATGTATTGGGAAACATTCCAATGTAGACGACTTTTTGCACTGTGTACATGTTATTAGATAGTTTATGTGTTGAGCATGGGAATGCCTCCCTCAAAAATTTGTGATCAAGATGAAAATAACATGATTAGTATTCTAAGATTGATGTAGGTCACCACTCCGCTTCAATTCCAGCTGATCACATTGTAAAGCATCTCATTAAAATATATTATTATTATTTTGACTTCATGCTTTAGGGGGAAGCTATTATAGGTCAATTAGGGCATCATCCCCCATGACCTAGTCAAACTGGACATCATCCCCAGGACCAATGAAATAGGGTCTATCATCCCCTTACATTTCAGTTCCTATATTCCTTAAGAGAAGAATAATTCATTCATGGCTTCTATTGTGAGATTTCCAAGGTTTGAAGTATATGTTATATCACTTATAGACTCACCAACGCTGCTACTAAAGGGACTAACTACATTGCATATGCTACATCCTCCATTCAAGTGTGCACTGCAATGCACTTCCCAACATTCAAGAGTACGTTGGTCACTTGGGAGAAAAATTCTCATTGTTCCGGGAATCTCCACATGTCCAGTGCCTTCTAGAAGAGTCCATATGTGTCAAAATTTGAATCCAAGTGTCCATCTAACACCTCTGAACTTGGGAACATGTATTTCCTATTATTAGAATGTCATTCATTGAGAAACTACTGTCAGTTTCCCTATAAATTGAACACAAATCCTAGTGCTAGGGATGGAAGAATTTTGGTAAAGAAATGTTGCTGGATTCTCATTTGAGAGAGTGAAAGTACTGATATGTTACTAGTGTGATGTTGGATGTGATGAGGTTGGGATGAAGCTAGAGCTGGTGGCATCAAATCGATCATTGGTTGTAACCTCCCCCTTCTACTCTTTAATAAAGATTGTTATTCATTTTCCCATATATGTATCTCTTTATGTTTCTATTTCTCATGCCATGGATTCTTGAATGATATACATGTTTCACATCTAATCGATTTGAGTGATTAAGATAGGTAGATATTTGTATATGCACGTTGTTTTTTTTTCTTTGTTTATGTTTGCAAGAATCAATCTGATGATTGAAGTTGGATTGAGCACGACAACAACAATGATAGAAGGAGAAGAAGAATCACTTGGATCACAAGTAGATTCTTCTATCATTCTGTGTATCTGCTTATTTTAGAGACAGTTTTAGCAAAGTATTTCCTCTGTTGTTCTAAGTGCTTAGCCCACACTTAGGGAATTTGATTTATCCGTAGATCACAATTCTGCATAACATAAAAATCCATTTTTGACAATTAATTGTATAGGGTTAAAACCTATAGAAAATACCCATGGTTTCTTCTTTGAGAAAAATTATCATTGATTTGCTTCTTGGGTTGATCTCCACTCACTATGATTTCTTCTTTCGACTGGGATTTTTGTGACAATAAGGCCTTTCCAGTTTGAGATTTGAAATGTTGTGGGTGAGGAGAGGCCAAGATATAGTCTCCCATCATAATTTTATTGTATGAGGGAGTCACACCCCCTTCTCCCTGCGAGGCTTTCCATGCTAGGGTGTACCAAGAAGGTGAAAAGAAAATCTTAGGCTTTTTAGTAGGAAATTATTCTACACATTCGTATGCTATGTATATATATAACAAAAATAATAATAAATAGTGCAAGCCTTCTAGCTTGAACTAAATAATGTGTAATTATTAATTTCTCTGTATCCATTTGTGTCTGTACAGAATAAAAAAATAAAATCTATAAAGTTCATCAATTTCTAACAAATGGCCACAAAATTATGTCAATGGTACTATAAATATTATACTACAAATACTCAAAATATCATAGGAAACTATAAGTGCACATATATTTACATTTTTACATATACATTTACACATTACATGCACATTTAACCCCATATATTCCCTCCCTGGCGTGATTTCATATACATTTAGCCCCCATATATGCCCCATGGAGGTCATATCAAGAAGATTACCTTGAAGAAAGCATAACAAGTTAAAAATGTATCAAAATAAATAATTGCAAGGATAACAAATTCAATATCTACAAGAACACATTATTTAATACCTTTGTGGTTTTTTTTGTTGTTGTGTTGTTTGAGTGTCCACTTATCATGCTTGATTATCTTTAGTGATTATGTAGGCTTCTTTGAAGTCATTCAATTTTTTTTTTTTAATATAAATTTGTTTTTTTTTTCCTCATAAAAAAACCCGTATTTTCATTCATTTATAAAAAAGTACTAAAATACATTATTTGGAAACTGCCATGTTCCCACATGAGGCAATAAAAAAGTCCTATAAGATCCAGATGGAAGCAAATAAAAGTCTGCAAAAAACAACGACTCCAAATATAAGTTTTTCTAAGACAACTACAAAAATGGTTGATCGTTGTGCTTGAGCACCAGTATATATGGAACTGATTGCAAAAAAAAAAAAAAAAAAAAAAAAACACTAAATATGTACATCAAAATCCATAGCTGAAAAAATCAGCCATATCCATCTGGAGCGGGCTCCTCAATAAAAGGACAATGAAAACACTGATATGGATCTAGTACACCATATTCTATCACTTGCCAAAGCCCCCAATCCAAGAGAAATCCTTCCTTAGAAGCATGTTAGCAACCTTGTTTCATTCCTTGGAAACATGATTTATAGCCATAGAAACAAAAACATCTTTTAGTCAAAAAATAGCAGACATAAAATGTGAAAGCGAAACAATTTGGAAAGATTGAGTAGCATTAACCCAATTGACCACCAATAGTGAATCTCGAAAATATTAATACGGTCACAACCTTTTTCCAGAGCATAGTCAATCAAGAAACTGCATGCCATAATTTCGACCTAGTTATTTGAGCTGTGCGCAATGCCTTGAATGATATGGAAATACACTTGCTCAAAGAGATGAAGAACAAAACTTGCACCACATTGAGCCCCATTGAAGAAACCCCAAGGCAGATTGATATTCGAATATTCAACCAAAACTGTATGATGCCCACCTAGCGGACGAGACTGTGGATGATGATCCATAATAAACAAACAATATGTCATAGTCTAGATCGAGAAAGAAGAGGTATCCCAGAAAATAACTTGATTATAAGTTAGCCAAATTCCCCAAGAAATTATGAGAGGTAATGATATGAAATTAAATGTTTCCCTGTTATCAACCCAACCCCTCCAGATATCTACAAATGTAGCACCATCCCACCAACAAGCTGCCCCCAGAACACAATGACATGGTGACCATAGTTGCCTAGTAAATGAGTAGTAAAAAAATATATGAGAAATAGGTTCTTCTTTGTACCTACACAAAATACACCAACCTGGATCAATTTTATGTCATCGTTTCATTACATCCTAGGTGGGGATTTTACCCATGAGGATGCACCAGGATTTTATTTTTTTGATTTGGATGGAAATTTTATGGCCCATAGCACTCACGACCACCATAAGGGATACAGTTCCTGAGCTAAAATATTTAGTTGAATATTGCCTGCTTTTGGAGAATATGAGCCATGAGAATTTCCATACTAGATCAAAACATCATCAATATTCGTGAGCATAATATGTGAGGAATATAAAGCATTTAAATAAACATGCCATTTCTAGCAATAAATCCCATCGAGCCTTAGACTTGTAGCTGATAGCCACCCTTGACACCATATGGAAGTGCATACTGGTCATTTATATGTGCAAGTCTAGAAAAAAATTTGATCCCTAAGTAGGAAAATCAACATAGGTGATAATATGTAGTTGGTACTACTACTAATCCAAGGGTCCATACGCAACCAAACCTTCACTCTAGAACCAATTTCCATACCAAACCCGATGATATCACATGAAAGAATTTTAAAATAGCCCTCCAGAACACAAAAATATTTGATCTAGAATACCGAGGAAGGAAAATCCACTCCTCCAGTGTGTGGGGGGTTAAATATTTTTGAGTAATGAATCGATTATAAAGAGTATGAGAATCAATAAGTCTCCACTCACTCTTTGCATCCAATGCATGAGAGAAAATAAAAATGTTTTTTAAACCCCAACCTCCAAGGAGTTTGAGCATTACAATGAGAGACCATTTGACCCATGGGAGCAAATAATCTTCTTGAGAAATAAACCAAAGAAATTTGAAACAAATATCGTGTGCTTGTTCCAACACCCCCTTAGGAATCCATGTCAGGGACATCCAGTAGAATGGAATGACCTAAAGCATTGATTTGACCAAAACCAGATGACCTGCTCTAGATAACCATTTAAAACTTTTCAATTGTTTCTCCAATTTTTTAATCGACCATTTCTAGTCTTCTTTCATATAATAGTTTGGCTTAAGATGGAAGCCCAAATATTTTAGACCTCTGTCAAGAGGCACGATCTCAAAAGGGAACATAAGACTGATTTGGTGGGTGGACCGATCGTTTAAGTTGAAGATGGATGTCGAGGATTTATTATCATTGAGGACGATGCCCATGGACTTGCAGAAAAGTCATAGGATATCCTGAAGAGTTCCAAATGTTTGAACAATCCATTTGAGAAAATATATCTTTGTTAGTATTGGATGGTCTCTTTTTGTAGTATTTACCTTGCTCATTGAGCATTGTGATTTTCCTATTAATATTATTGAAGACCATAGAAAACAAAATCACCTATAAAATTCAATAATGATACAAATGAAATATAATAGGTGAAGGAATAGAAACATGATTTGTGGAGAATGTATGAAGGACCCATTTAACACTATTGAACCTTCTGCTATAATTCTCTTTGCTTACTAGACTACTTATTTCTGCCTACTTTTTGTGGTATTCTTTCAACCACTCCTTGTGAATATGTCAAAAATTTCATCATGGACAATTGTATCCTACCAAATTTTAAAATGTATCCTTTGTAGCAACTTGTAAATATTTATAATAGACTGAATTATCTTTGTCTACTACCAATGAAATAGATATTCATCTTTACACTTTATGCTCAAACATCAATATGCATGTCATAAAATAAATCAATTCCATAAAAATGTAAAATGCTTGATTTAATAACATTAAAACTTTCTGTTAAAAAAAATATAAATTGTGCCATGACTAACATGCTCATATCTACTCTAACTAAGATGCTTGGAACTTTATGCTCACTACAATGAATACAAGTAATCCATATATAGGTGTAATTTCCTTTTTTTCTTGTTAACCTCTTTAGAAATAATGTAAGTTTGTGTATCAGTTTTTTTTCTGCAACACTAAATTGATTCAATCAAGTAACAATTAAATTGTAAGCGCAACTTGTGATAAAATAAATACATATTTTTCAATATTATATAATAATCATATTGTAATTACAACTCGCAAATGTCTTATCATTATTGTTATCTTCATTGGTTGCAAATTTTTTACCTTTTATTCCCTCACATGTCTTTCTTTCCCTGTGAGTAGTGTGACCATCTAAGAAATGTCCCAAAATCCATATAGCCTATAGATCTATTACAATGATACACTATCAAGTTAATACATAAAATCCATATAATAAAGTATATGTATAATTTGACATGAACATCGAAAATATACATGCATAAAATCAACATATGTAAAGACATAGGCTAACCCTTTGACTCAAAGACATATTCATATATTAACCCTCTAACTCCCAAACATGCTCACAAATAAACATTGAACTATTGTTTCTATTAGCATAGTTTTTGTGAATCAAATTTTAGATGTGGAATTCACAGTGTGGAGGGCCTACATTGGGATACTAATTATGAGTGAGATGCTTTATGAGCAATAACAACAATGTGTAAATTGTGTACTTTTATATGTATTTCAATTTGTGTTAGTGTGTCATCTCTACCACATATGATCAACACAACTTAAAATAATTATAATTGCTTACCCCTTACCTTGGTTAACAAAGTGACATAGATTGTGCATTAATGGAAGGACGGGGAAAGGATGGATGAAGCCAATAATTGAAAAAGTTCATTAAAAATTCCATATACATGGAAATAATTATATAATTCTCTTTAATTTAAGCTTGAACATGAGGTCAAATAAAATTCAAAACTCATTTAATCATTCTTTCTTCCACTAATCAATTGGAGTTAGTTATTATCGAAATTGATAATGAAATACTAGCAAAAGTGTTGATACTCAAGTTTGGAAAGTAGTAAAAAAATTGTAAGATAAATTTTTGGAAAAAAATATGTTTGTGAATTTATCTTACAATATGAATAACTGTGAAAAACTGCATAAGTTTATAGTAAGAACTTTATTGCAGAGTAGGTGTTTTGTTATACATGGATTCCTAAATGATCTTATATAGGGGAAGCTTGTTCACACTCTAACCTTTCTTTCTTGCAAAAGTATACTACAAGATATATCCATTCATAGTTTTTGGTTGATTTTGGTGAGAGGCCTTTATCATAGGGAATTCAAAGTATATAAAAATAATGAAATTATCCAAATATCATGCAGATATAGTAAAAGTATTCAATATTTGGGAAATTATTGATTTGTATTGGAGACATAATCCTTTAGGGTTATGTGAGCTTGGTGTATTCACTTAAGAGGAAGGCTAAAGCCTCAATTGAAGGCCGACAGTCATAAAAGTCCAAAATACCTCTTGGAAGATGAAAACCAAGGATCAAGAAAATTGTGTATAAATATGCATATCTTGTGAATAGTATGAAACCCGTGGTTTATATAATTTTTCTATCAGATTTGTGTGTTCAACATGGTATCAAAGCACACTATTTCTAGGGAAATCCAATCAGTTTGTGATCCACAGTGTGTGGCCTTTATCGACCATGGGTTTTTGATCTTTCATGAGCATGGGTTTTTGGTCTTTCTTGGGCATTCGTTCCCTAGGCATATAGGTACACATTTGGGTCGCACCTTCTCCTACTACATGTTTGAATGCAAGTTAGATTCCTCTTATACAATTAAATATGGGAATGTCATGGCAATATTCATGCCATTGTAAAATACCGCCTTAGTAGCTCATGATCATAGACTGCGAGCCTCTTCCTCACTGGCATTGTTATCCCACAAGAACATTGTTTTCTCCACTTATTTTTCTTTTATAAATTTTCCATCCCTCTTATTACAGATAATTTTTTCACATCCAATAAAATGTTCTTGAAACTAGATTAATCAACATCCATTGACACTTTTCATTCATCCAATGTAAAGCCAAGAGCATCCTCTCTCCAAAAATTCCAACAATTTTGGGTCAAACACCTCAAAAACCTAATTTTTAGCTCCATCACACTTAGCCTTCATGCAAACTTCACTATTGAAATTTGTACACAAAGGATCTACACTAATCAATGCATGTTTCCTTCACTGCAAGTGCGATGAACCCTAGAATATGGTTAAAAAAATAATAATCGAATATTCTCTTTCTAGAAGCTTTTGGAGTGGTTTTAAATATTTAGTGTTGGATTAGATCTCGAACTCCTCCTCTTGAAGTCTTATCTCTTATCCCTAGAACTTATCCTCCCTCTAATGTGGATTTAAGTCCTAGATTGGTAAATCCCAAACCACCTCTTTTACCCTATAAATTTACTACTTCCTATAGAGTCTAGGTTGGCTTTTGGAGACTCTTATTGATGCCCTCATTTTGTTTCTTTGTGCCTAAGGATCCATTATCTATCCATGCACTTGAGTTGTGATTTAAGGCTTTCTTTGGGGCAAATGAAGGACAACATAGTCAGGGGACATCTATAAGGTAAAAATATGAAATAGTTGTATCTTCTCCTACATTCATTAATACAAAATCCCTTTGTTTTCCTATACTTATGTCTCATTGATGCATATGTAGAATAATGCCTCCTTCTTGACTCATTGTTTAGAGATGTTAGTATATGCTATTTGTATGTTTTGGTTCTCTTGCTTGTTTTAGTTGTTTTGCTAGTTCCACTTTTAGCAATTGGAGTTGGAGCTAGAGCTTACAAGCAAGGAGAAAAGGAGTGCTTGTGTTGGCTTCTAGGTAAATATTTATTCCATATTCTAAAATTCTCTAAGGAAATCATAAGTCTTTTTGTCTATGTTGTTTCTAGATCAAGCCACTAGATCTAGGGAATTTGCTTCTATCCACAGAAGGAAATTATCTGTCAAACACCTCTTCTAAAGAAATCAACCATTCTAACATATGTCAGGTTTACTAATTCTCTATCTAGCTATCTATGCCTTTGCTTCCCACAACAATAATGTTGGGCAACTTCAATCTCGTTACAATACACTACCTGAGATGACTATAACACCTCTCTGTGCTTCTGCCAATCATTAATTGAACTCATGCTAGTTTTGAGCTCTATCATTTGTGCCAACCCTAGATTCTAACACTTACACCCATTAAAATCATAGCCTCTCTACATGCCTACCATTCAAATTTATTCCAGTTTGAGCTCCATTGACGAGCAATTCTGACCTGTCATTAAACACTAGGTGTTATATTTTCTCTCCTACATACTGATGCCTTCCATATTTGGGTGTTGAATTTGTCATATTTGGTGTTACTTATCCTTTTGCAAGTAGACCCAATGTTACTTCCTCTACCATGATTGTACTGTTGGACTATCATATATTAAGCAATTGGAAAGGCAACTTTATTCTCCAAAACTAAACCGAGTACACACATTTGAAAGAGTGATATAGGTTGGATGGTTGTGATTTGGATCATTTCCTTTAGTGACCCGCGAGTTCTTTTTCCCTGCATACACGACAGGAAATAGCCAATGGGGCATATTCATACCTCTCACATATAGGTAGGGTCACATGTAGTGACAATAGCTGGTGGAATATTGCTCTCTCCACATTTTCAAAGATAAAGATTCTATTGGAGAAAATCCTCAAGAACAATTGGTCAAGTAGAGAAGACCATCCTCGAGAGTTGCTTGTCTAAAAAAAAACTTAGATGCAGGGAAACTTTCTTGAAACATTCATCAAATGAGGAAAAATTGTGTTTTCCATTATTGTTGAAGGTTGAATTCCAAATATTAGAGTCTTGGATGGGTAAGCGTCTTATTCAAACACTCAAATTAGGCACCACTAGATGGAGCTTCATTTGCCAAGACCAGCACGTGCTCGTTGTTTTCTTCTCCTCTAAAAAATATGTTGGGGTCATGCAACGAAACATCAAGTTGTCATTGTAGAGCATAAACAGGGAATGAGTACACCATCACAAATTATAAAACACAAATAAACATTATCTAGTTCTCAAACCTAGTTTTAAGAGACAATGAAGAAGGAAATTTCTTAAAGATCCTCAACTTTCATTGTTCATTTATGGCTCGCCAATTTGAAAATATCATTAATAAGAGAGAAAATGTTCATGTATGTATAATATAGTTCAACAAATAATTGTTTAGATTCACATATTATAATCAATGTTGATTAATTTGTCAATGAAGAGGATTCAAAGCATATGTTTGAAGAAGGGGTGCAATGAGCTTAACATGTGCAACAACTTGTTTTGTATACTATACCAATTGATGAATTTTAGTTTTTTGAGGGGGAGACAATATGATTTTGCCTCTTTATTAGTCCCCACCTCACCATGTACTATAACATTTTCCTTGCAATCAAGTTTAATTTACTATGCATTATTTGGTTGTGTTTTTGTAATTTTAACCAAAGTTTCGGGAAAATTATTAATATTTCTATTTTTGCATAAATTCAATACTAAATTTTGAATTTTCAAAAAATGTTATTTCTAATTTCCCATTGGCTGAGGAAGCTCTACATAATTCCCCTAGTGGAGGTTTTTTTTGTTGATTTTTTCTAATGCCCGATAATTCATTTTAAAATTAAAAAAAAAGTGAATTTTGAGTGGCGATTGCATTGGTGAGTGCTCTGACACTGGCACTGTTATCTTAGCGACCTAATTAATGATGCAATAATTGATGCGATTGCAGGTCACTGCTATGTTAGTTCTCTTCTTAATGATTCAATAATTGATGTGGTTTTAGGTTGTTTAGATAGTCCTCGAGGAGGGGGGGATGAAAAAATGTCAAATTAATATTATTATGTTTCCTTATTCAGAGGACAGAGTGTGCGAGAGAGATTGGGTCATTTTCATAGTGAGTGTTGTGACATTGATCAATGATGCGGTAGTTGGTACCGTTTCATTGTGCGAAAATTTTACTGTGTAGAGGATGGAGTATGTGCAGGAGAAATAGGGGTCTTGTGCATAGATGGGGGTGCTCTGACACCGACGGGGGTGAAGAGGGACTTAGTATCATTTTTGTAACAATTATTGTAATCGTTTGACTATAAAAGCTACTCGTATTATGCAATATTAAATAAATTGTATTTTTAATCCATGCAACATGCAGTTGCAGGACACTGTTATGTTAGTGCTTTTCCCAATGATGTGAGAATTGATGCGGTTGCATGTTTTTTGCATAGGCCCCCCTAGGGGGTTGGAAAAATCTCCAATAAATTATTATGTTTCCTTGTGCAGAGGACAAAGTATTTGTGGGAGAAATAAACTGTGTTTTCAATCCGTGCGAAGAAGAAGTGTTATGTGGTAAAATGAACTAAGTCAATTCAATTTTTCCATTGAAAGGGGATGGTACATATCTCACCATTAAATACCCCCCAGTATGAAAATTCCTTAGTGTTAGTGGAGTTCCTGGTTCTCCAAATGTGTGGAAAGATTTATGCAAGGTTTATTAAAATAATAAGTCAATTCAGTAAAATGAAGTCAGTCAATTCAATCTTTCGATTGACAGGGGCTGGTACATGTTTTGCAATATCACTAGTAAATACCCCCCAGTATGAAAATTACTTAGTGTTAGTTGAGTTCTTGGTTATCCAAATGCGCGAAAATATTTCTGCAAGGTTTATTAAAATAATAAATATAGAAATATCTTTTTTAATTATTATTTAGGAACATACTTTGCAACTACGAAAGTAGCTACGCGGAGGAAGCTGTTGTAACAGACCCGAGCTAAAATTTCATGTAATAAAAATTAATAAAGGAAAAAGTAAGACAACTGTAAAGGGACACTTATTCCAAGTTGAATGTTGGGAAATATATCCTAGTGGGCATCACTTGATGTGTTTTTGTCTAAGGGTAAATTAACAAAGGGAATGGCTAAGGCTTTGTAAAGGAAAAAAGTATTTTTGGCACATTTATTTATGAAAAGAAAGGAAATTAGGAGAAAAGGAAGGTGAAATGCCACAGATTGCCTATGAGGAGGAAAATGAAGGAAAATAATGGAAAATGAAGAAAATAGAGGCCTAATTGATAAAAGGGCTTCTGAGGATCAGTTGGTACCTTTTTTCAGTTCAGGTTTGGAGCTCTCTCTCTATTCTCTGTCTCTCACTTTCTTGGACACTTGTAGAGTTTTCTTGGATCATTTCAGCATTGGATCAAGAAAGGGAAAATCAGGCAAAGGAAGGACAAGGAAAGGAAAGGAAATCAAGGATCAAGCAAGGAAAGTTTGGGACAATCAAGCTTCAGTAGGAATACTCATAGGTAACACATAGAATGTATGATTTCCTAACTAGTTTTGAAATGCATGGTATGTGCATGTTGGTATTTGGTTCTTTTGTTATCGATGGCATGGTTTTTCTGGGTTTTGATAGTGGTTTTTAGCCTTGCCTTTCCATTTCTGGATAGTCATTGTCTGATGAGATTATTCTCAATTTTGAGCTTTGGAATTTTCAAAAGGTTTCGGAATTCAGGGCGGAGGTGGTCTCAAGAAAATTCCCAAAGGCCTAGGAATCCCTTGACCGATAATAGTAGGATACATGATAAAGCCTGAGGGTGGAGTCTCGATTAGGGCCTAGTGATACAGTGTGGATTGTGGTAAAGCCTAGAGACTTGGAGATGGAAAATTCCTCAAGGATGGTGAAGGAATCCAGAGTCATTCCAAGCACGGTTTGGTTTTGTGATCTCAGAGCCAGTTTAGGTGAGATCATAGTATGGTGAGGGTGAAGGTGGTTTAACCTTTAGATTCCATTGTTTTTTTTGGGTTGGTTTATCCCATGAGATGCCACATTCATGCTTGGAATTTTGCATGGGGGTGATTGGCTGAAAGAAAGATTTGGTTTAGCCATGTCTATGGTCTGGTGGTACCTGGAAGTCCCGAACCTGGTTGGCTCTTGCCATGTTTGATTAAAGCTAAGTTCCCTTGATTTTGATTGGTAAATTTACTTGTTATTATGTGGCTTTAATGGATGTTATCTTTTGGTTATTTATATGTTTATATGTTGTTTATAAGTATGGATATATGACTGGTTTTAGTCAATGTTCTTTTCATATTTTTACTTGTAACTGAAAGAATAATGGATGCAAGACCTAATTGATCTTAAGACAACTAATGGAAGAGAGCGATGATCCTTCTTGTTAATTCTCATATGAGTTTTCACTCCCTTATGCTCAAACTTGCATTCATGACCTGTAGATTTCATGTTTACCAATTGTTTGACAGAATGTAAGTCCTAGTTGGGGATGGTCAGGTCTAGTCCTGGTTTCAGTTTTTGGTTTATAATCATTGTAGTCATGTAATTTTTGAGTTATGAAAGTTACATGGATTTATGAGTAGTGGCTTAGCTCCAACCCTGAAAAATAACCCTAAATTCCGCAGTTGTTGGCACAACATTGGCCAGAAAAGGCCATAGTTGCACTGATGTAGGCCTATGGGAGCAACTGGGGGTTTCCTATCGCATTGAGGGATTGGCAAGTGAGCGACTGAAGCTCTAGCTCAGGGAGAATATAAGTTGGCTCAAGGGATGGACACCTGGAGGGGTTGGGTTACTCCTAGAGGGTCTTGAGGCACTTGATGGAAGTGAGTAAGGTTTGTTTTGTCGAATCCATTTCCTTAAGGTCACCTAGCAGGTTGAGTCTTATCATAACATCCCCTCATCTCATGTTTACCTTGGGTAAGTTCGTGAGTTTGTACAAATGAGCGATTATAGTGGTTTGAGGTATCTATTTGAGCCTCGCGGCCCCCCAGGCAGTGGTTAATTTAATTTTTTATTATCAATTTTTACTTTTTTTTTAAATTTTAAATTTTAAATTTTATTTATTTATATTTTAAATTTTTTTAAATTTTTAAATTTTAAATTTTTAATTAATTTATTTTTTTTAAATGTTTTTAAATTTTTTCAATTTAAAAAAATGATTTTTGTTGTTTTATTTTATTTAAAAATGTAATTTTCATATATTTATA
Source organism: Pinus albicaulis (assembly GCA_034641835.2). Taxonomy (NCBI): domain Eukaryota; kingdom Viridiplantae; phylum Streptophyta; class Pinopsida; order Pinales; family Pinaceae; genus Pinus; species Pinus albicaulis. The sequence goes on from CM076570.1 coordinate 830,314,647, forward strand.
TACTTTTTCTTTTTTGATTTAAATTATTATTTAAATTTTCTTTATAATTATAATAATAATAATTATTATTATTTTTTTAAATTTAAATTTCTATTTTTTAATATATATATATATATATATATATATATATATATATATATATATATATATATATATATATATATAAAATTTATTTTTTTAACTAATTTTAATTTATTATTATTATTATTTTTTATAATTTTTTTTAGTTATGTGGTTTTATTATTATTATTATTATTTAAAAAAAAGAAAAGAAAAAGAAAAGAAAAGAAAAAAGGTGTTTGTTTTAGGTTTTTATTTTTATTTTTTAAATTGTGTGTTTTTTTTGAATTTTTTGTTTTTTATTTTTATATTTTTACAAGTGATATTTTATCTTTAATACCATGCCTAAAATTGTTGGAATTATATTTTCATAAAAGTGATATTTTATCTTTAATGTCATCCTTGGATTTTTAAGGCTTTTCAAAGACATGATAATAGATTATCTTTAATACCACGCCTAAAAAATGGTTGAATTTTAAGACTTTTGATATTTTATCTTTAATGTCATGTTTATCGTTGAAGTTTTACGGTTTTTCAGAGTCATGATATTTTATCTTTAATGTCATTATTAAGATTTGTTGACAATTTACCCCGAAAAGAAAAAGACGTTATTCCAACATAGACACTTTTTGTTTTCAAGGTGTTTTTTGCACACAAAAAATTGACGACGTTATTCGAGCATCAACACTTTTCGTTTTCGGGTTGTTTTTTGCAAACAAAAAATTGACAATGTTATTCTAACATCAACACTTTTCATTTTCAGGTTGTTTTTTGCACACACAAAATTGGTGACGTTATTCCACCATAAAATTTTTGTTTCGAAGGTGTTTTTCCAATCCTTTTTTCAAGAAAAAAATTGGTTTTTAGCATAATTTTAAAAAATGTTGAAATTTGACCCTTAAAAAAAACAGTGCATTTTGGAAGAGACACTTTTCATTTTTGGGTTGTTTTTTCATGTTTTTTGAGTTTTTTTGGGCTAGAGTTCTCGTTTTGAGGTAATAGTTCTTGTTTGATCGGTAACTGTGTTTCTCTTTGGGTCGTATCTGATACCATAGGCAGGTAGTATCAGAGTGGGTTGCACTCTCTTTGGGAAAAGTATGATGTTGTCAAAGTCATGATTGTCATGCATGGGGTTAGGGTGTACCGTTGGTATGGTCATGCCTGATGTTGTATGTTGATATATTTTATATGGATACATTTATGATTATACATGTACATGCTAATGTGGACTGATCTTGCAGATGAGATAAGCCTCCCCTGAACGTCAATGAAGTATGGATTTTATTTTGGAATCTATTTGGTTTATCTGACATGATATACTTACAGGAAGAAGTGAATCAATGATGATGAGAAAAATGATAGACTATAGTTTCCGTGACTCTCCCTACAAATCAATTGGACAGTAAGGAGATGAGCATTCTCATGGTGTGGAAGATACATTGAGGAGCTTGAGCGAAGAGATCAAAAGTTGTAAGGCATATAATGACAGGTTGGTTGAGGCTCAGGAAAGACTTGCAAGGGCTCAGGAAAAGTAAATATAGGTCAATGCAACGATTCTTCAGAGCTTTTTAGAGTTGCAGAAATAGGGAGAAATGAGGATCAGTCAAGAGCATGAGGAAAACACTAATGGAGCCTATGGTAGCAGGTCTCGGTCTGGATACAGGTTGGATAGAGGGGAAACGATTAGAGGTGGAAGATCATTGGACATGCTTGATAGGAGGACTGAAATGTATGGGAATCATCCTAATTTCTCTTCCAGGAGACATCATCATAGTTGTCACCATCATCATCCTTATAGGAGGGGTGATTATTTTCCAGAGGAGTTCAAGAAAGTCAAGCCTCCTACATTCGAAGGAGAGATGAAGAAGTCAGAAGATGCAAAGTCATGGTTGCTTGGGATGAGGAAATTATTCAGATTGCATAGCTATACAGAGAACATGAAAGATAAGATAACCACTTTCATTCTTAAAGGGAAAGCATATATCTAGTGGGAGTATGTGAATAATTTTAAAAGTATTCAGGAGGATGACATGACTTGGGATGAGTTTGAGAGCCTCTTCAAGAAGAAGTACCTGTCGGATAGGTACTATGATGCCAAAGCTAAGGAGTTTTATGGGTTGTAGAGGGGTTCCATGATAGATGATGAGTATACTAGTAAGTTCCTGGAGCTGTTGAGATATGTGCCTTACCTCAATGAGAAGAAGGCCAAGGTTCAAAGATTTGTCAGTGGGCTACTAGTAGCATACAGACACATGATTGAGTTCCATGAGCCTAGATTGCTAGAAGAATCCATTCGGAAGCTAAAGCATTGTTATGAGCAGTCAAAGCACAAAGTTGAGCCTAAGCGTTACTTGAAAGAAAATGAGAAAGCTAAAGGAAGATGGCCACCAAAGCGGGGAATAACTCAGGATGTAGGTGAAAAATAAAATGTGGTTCCTTACAAGAAGTTAAATACAGTTGAGAAGGGACATGGATCATAACCCGGAGAGAAGGAGACTAGAGGTGATGGTAGAGCATCGTTGCAGTGTTAGATATGTGGCAAATATCATTGCAAGAGATATTGTCCACAGTATCAGGGTGGTAGACCCTAGATCTATAGTGCATAGGAGACACATACAGTTGGGGATGTTGGTCATAGCATTCCTCTGATTTATGTAGCTGTGGAAAATAGGTAGGCAGATCACCAAGCATTTACCATTGTGATGGATGGTAAGCTTTATGATAAATTTATTTCTATTTTTATTGATCCTGGATCTAATTACGGTTATGCTAATCCTGACCTAGTGGATAAGTGTGGCTTGAGAAAATAAGTGCATGTAGAATCTTGGCTGGTGCATTTGGATATAGGTACTAAGAAGAGAGTTCACAATTGGGTAAGATCTTGTGCATTTGAGTTAAATTGTATACCTACAACAACACATTTGAATGTATTGCCATTGGGATCATAGAGCATGATTTTGGGTATGGATTGGTTGTACCTTCACAGGATCAAAGTGGATTATTATGATGAGGATATTGAGTGCCTGGATGATAATGGATAAAAGAGAATTATGTAGGGAAAGAAGTAGCCTATATAAGTGAGGATGGTCACCATTTGATCCAGGTGGATATCGGTGGCCGCCCATTTATTCCATTTGGACCCGTGACATCAATTCTTGCAGCTTTTCACTTCCAGTAGCTTATTATTTTTAGCAGGTTTTCGGGTCCTGCATGTTTGAAGCCATTTTTGGGCATTAATGATCTAGGTGGATATTGGTGGTTGCCCACCTATTACATTTAAACCCCCACCATCAGTTCTTTCCGTTTTCAAGTTTCAGCACAACTTACTATTTTTAGCAGTTTTTCGGGGCCTAAACTTCCGAAGCCGTTTTGAGGCCCTAAACGACATTTTTTGGGAAAACCAAGAGTGACCATTCCTATATTTCTTGCACCAAAAGTTGTACTCCTCAGATAGATATTTATAATGAGCTATTGAGCGCGTCAAACGGAGATCGGATGCCAAAGTTATGTCCCTGGGAAGTTGAAACACCAATTTACCCAAACGGGGCCCACAGTTTTGGCGCTTCATCTCCTAGGGTTAGGTTTTTGGAAGTTTCAGATTTTACATTGTTTCTCAACAATAAATAGGCCCTCAAGCCTCATTGTAACATAGTTCAGGGGTTGGTAGCCATCACATCTCTTCTCAGGGATATGCTGCCAGGACCCTAGTTCATCTATTTCCATTATGTCTGTAATAATCCTTTGAGCCTCAATGTAACACAGTTCAGAGGCCTACGTACGCCACATATATTCTCAGAGATACGCTACCAGTGCCCTATCTTGTTTCCATTATGTTTGTAAGCTTATCTAAGTCATTATTTTATTAATAAAATGAAGCATTATTTCCGCTACATCTCAGTGCTTATGGTTATATGTGTATTTTAATGCGTTCCTGCATAAATCTGGATGCTGATACCCTGACCATGTTGGGGACATGAAAATAAAAATAGAGAAAGAGTAGACCCACTCTGATGCCACTGATCCGTATTTATGCAGGAACGCAACAAAATACACATATAACCATAAGCATGGAGATGCAACAATGCTTCATTTTATTAATAAAATAATGACTGAAATAAGCTTACAAACATAATGGAAACAAGCTAGGGAACTGGTAGCATATCTCTGAGAAGAGATGTGGCATACACAAGCCTCTGAACTGTGTTACATTGAGGCTCGAAGGTCTATTACAGACATAATGGAAATATATGAGCTAGGGTCCTGGCAGTGTATCCATGAGAAGAGATGTGATGGCTACCAGCCCCTGAAATATGTTATAATGAGGCTCGAGGGCCTATTTAATGTTGATAAACAATGTAAAATCTGAAACATCCAAAAACCTAACCCTAGGAGATGAAGTGCCAAAATTGTGGGCCCTGTTTGGGTAAATTGGTGTTTTAACTTCCCGAGGATGTAACTTTGGCATCCGAACTCCGTTTGACACGCTCAATAGCTCGTTAGAAAGATCTATCCTAGGAGTAAAAATTTTGGTGCAAGAAATAAAAGCTCAATCACTCTCAGTTTTCCCAAAAAATGTCATTTAGGGCCTCAAAACGGCTCCGAAAGTTCAGAACCCGAAAAATTGCTAAAAATAGTAAGTTGTGCTGAAACTTGAAAACATAAAGAAATGATGGTGGGGGTTCAAATGGAATAGGTGGAAGACCTCCAATATCCACCTAGATCATTAATTCCCCAAAATGGCTTCAGGCGTGCAGGACCCGAAAACCTGCTAAAAATAGTAAGCTGCTGGAAGTGAAAAGCTGCAAGAATTGATGTCGCGGGTCCAAATGGAATAGGTGGGTGGCCACCGATATCCACCTGGATCACCATTATGCAGGCTAAGTGCAGTTATAGAAAAGTTTGTGTGATGTTTGCATTGCGTATTTCCAGTGACAAGGGTAAGGATGTTGAGGATGCAGAAATATTCTAGAGGTATCCTATATTGCAGCAATTTTAGGATGTGTTCCCAGTAGAGATTCCATAGTTACCTCCTCACAGGGAAATGGAATTTTCTATTGAGTTGGTACCAGAGGTAGCACCAACATCAAAGGCACCTTACAGGATGAGAATGCCAGAGTTAGTAGAGTTGAAGTCGCAGCTGAAGGAAATTCTTGGCAAGGGATACATTAGGTCGAGTGTATCACCTTGGGGTGCACCAGTGTTGTTTGTGAAGAAGAAGGACGATACTATCAGGTTATGCATTTATTAAAAGCTTCTAAACAAGGCGACGATCATGAAAAGGTACCCATTTCTGAGGATTGATGATTTGTTCGATCAGTTGAAGGGAGCAACAATGTTCTCAAAGATCGATTTGAGATAGGGATACTATCAGGTACGCATCAAAGAAGAGGACATCTACAAGATCGCCTTCAAGACTAGGTATGGGAATTATGAGTTTGTTGTAGTTCCATTCAGCTTGACTAATTCCCTAGATACATTTATGTGTTTGATGAATAGTGTATTGTGTCCTGTTGTAGCCGCTACAACATCACCCAAAATTTTGGGTATATTTGAAATTTCGGGTCCCCCTCTGCTCGCTTAGTCATTAAGGTCTTTCACCCGACCTGCAGCCAGTGACATCCCAGCGACCTATCCCCAACCCCTCATGAGATTTCTCACCATCATGATCAGATGCTGTTGCTGCAATCACACCATGTGTGGGAGGGATCATCCAGCATACGCTCAAATAAGAAATTTTTTGTGCATTGAGGATGTACATTAGCAACCCTCTCGCCATGGGTCATTAAGCATGTTGTTTGAATACTTATTTTAAGCTCGTTAGTCTCATATTTTTTATCTAGGGACACCATTCTCAAAGAGTAATTGTGATGTTGTAATGTTCCACACAGGTCAACCCCACGGGTGACAAACTCCTCAATTTTTTCACGACATCGAGGGAAATAAAATTGAGCTCAACAACAACAAGGCCAAAGTTGTGAAATAGGGGAGGAGGAGGAGCAAGTGAATAGTACTGTTAAAAGGAGGATGGTGTGATACATGTTTATCAGAGAAAGAACCTTTTATGTCACTGATGCAAAAAAACATTCTTCACTAGTGTACACCGGATACATGGAAACACCCCATTTGGAAATGTCCGTACCGGATGCCATCTCGCATAAACTAGAAGCATTTGCTATGATCTAAGCTTACGTAGGGATTGGATGAAGTATTTATATTCCGAGATGGAAGATATCTCACCTTAAATGAAGTTTTGAAGATCCTGCACAATACCAGCTCAATGTCGATGTGTACACACAAAGGAACACATTTCACCAATTCGACAAGTCTAACCTGAAGTATAGCCCAGGTGAACAAAGTGGACTCAGAATATTTCCCTAAAGAAAGACAATCTCATTCAAAAGCGTTCTCATGCTGAGCAGCAGTGCGAAAGCACATATGTTGGTGTTGGCAAGGAAATGGCACAGTTTCAAATATCAAACACACCTTTGGGAAACAACATTTATTAATCCTAAGCTACATAGTGGACGCACATCTATGGACCAAGGGTATGGTTTTAAACATTATATAATTAAACCAGGGTGCAAAAACAATATGGTTTCAAAACCATATAAGATGGTGGAGCAAACTATACGAAAAACATTACAAATGGGCTCAAATACTTCTGTGGCGGAATTTTATCCAGATATTTCAGATGAAGAAAAGAATGAAACCCTAGTCTTGAAACCACATATTTCTGATATTTTTCATGCTTCAGACACTGTTTCTTATATTATAAATTTTCCACCAAGAGAAATTGAAACGATCCAAGCGAGGGAGTGGAAACCAATAAAATTTTAGTATCACAGGTAGAATCGGCCCCGTGCAAGCATTTTCGAGAAGCAGGTCACAACGACGTGAGAAAGCCCTGGGGTATTGAATTCAAAAGGTTTATTATAAGTTTATGCTTTTCTCACATGATACATTGATATTCTTCGTTAAAACCATGAGATATGTATTACCCATGGCAAAACATTTGGAATGGATATATATATATATATATATATATATATATATATATATATATATATATAGCGACCGAAATTTATATTTGAACACAGAACGGAACATTATAACAAGCCTACAGTGGACATGTTATAATAACTATAGCGCAATTATAGTCAAAAGAAAGGCAGAGTTGTAAGATTACGATAATCTATAACCTCTGTTTTAAACGGTGCAGAGTTATAGTTTCAAACTATATCGGACGAAGACTGATAATACAGGTTAACAACATGACAATTCATCACCGCTGAATCTTCCCACAGGCCACGGGTTTGTTAAAACACCAGATGGGGATTATGAATAGGCTGTTTAATATGCCATGGGTGATATCGGTTTTTTGACTCACCGCCAATGCCGAGCCAAGTACCACGACCGCTGGAGGAGGTGAGACAGCTTGCCAAAAGGATGTCGAAGGGATGGAGATATGATCCACCGTTTTGGTAAGCGGTTTGATAATGTATTATAATGTTGGTTTTCATGAACCAAACCATCTCAGCATGCTGCGAATTCAAGCCATGTAAAGCAGAAAAGGGCCCAGTGCATTGCAAACGCATACGATTCGACCACCGAGTTAATGGAATTCACAGATTGAAATAGTTTAGCGGTGGAATATGAGTCGCTCACGGTAATGAAGAGCCCCTCATGAGATTGAGATCGCTGAGTTGCAATATATGTTTTCGGACAAGAAACGCGACCATGCGACTGTGCGACCTCCCCGAGGTCGTAATGTCGCAAAATGGGTGTCCAAGGGAGGTTGCGACCATTCCATTTCCCACTGCACGAGCTTGAGGTCACTGAGTCGCAACACATGCTTTCGGACAGGAAATGCGACCATGCGACTGTGCGACTCCTTCGAGGTCGCAAGGTCGCGAAAGGATGTGTCCAAGGGAAGCTGCGACCGTTCCATTTCCCTGACTACGCGACCTTTGATCAGTGAATGCGACCCTTCTCAAAGGCAAACACACGCCTACCCAAACTGAAAGACACACTCTTAAATTGCATGGGCACTCTCACACCGATACTATAGGGATGTGATCGAAGCTTTAATGCAAGATAGAAAAGCCTTGTGGGCTACGTATGGAACGCTTATGAATCTTGGTAGCCGAAAGGAAGCGCATCGGCATCAACATTTTTTGCATCATGAACTAAGATGCATGCGCTCTCGCGGGCCTATTGATAGAGGCTCCCCAGCTTTTGACGCCTTAAACAACTGCTGGTATCCATTTTCCGTTTGCATTTAGATGATCACAACTACGAGGCAGGTTGATGTAAACATACCGCCAAGTTATGGACTCATCATTTCAGGGTTATTCATGCATGCGAAGATGATGTCATCTATCCATTCATACAGGAAACTCTTAGTTGCACCAAAATGTCGCCTGAGGTAGCACCATATGAATGCCCTGAGCCTCTCTAAAAACTTGTTGTTACAGGATGCACATGAGTTATCTGGAGTCTGCGCATACCTCTCTCATAATACCTATATATGGTAAAGTTCTAGCCTTCTACCAAAACACAAAATGGAAGCTGGAAACCCATCATGTTCAGTGGGAGATGGCACAAGCATAAGGTCTTTTACCTCATCAATGGGTTTTCACTACAAACATTCAGATCTCGTGAGAACTTAATGAAGACCATGCCGCGGCATAACACTTGACCACACAGGGGTCCAAATTTATCAGTTTTACTTGTGTAATTAATTAAATACGCCTCTAACATTATTATTCGTCAATGAAGACATGTAACCTAAGCTATGTGACTGCAGGTGGAAGCTGTCGGTCTGCGCAATAAGCCAAAGTTTTCCCCAGCAAGAAAGAGGACCCTTTTCAAATAAAAGGAGGCGGGATAAATAATATTGCTATGAAATCCAAAGATTGCCAAAAGAAGGCCGCAAGTCACAGATTTTCTTGAGGTCGCAAGTCGCAGATCTGCTTGAGGTTGCATAGTCGCACTCTCTGTTAAAAGCTCGATAGCGCGACCTAGCGACCCAGCGACCAGGTCGCAGGTCGCAGGTTGCAAGTCGCAAAAGCCAATAAGGTCGCAGGTCGCAATAGTGGCTCAGGTTATAGGTCGCATAACAGACTGGGTCGCAAGGCAACCCAATAGTGGGGAAAGCGGAAAGTCAGGAAGCCCTAAGGGCAAGATTTGCTCTATAAATACTTCCTTCGGGAACTTGTAAAAGGACCTTTTTCTTTGGGGAATCAAGGAGGACAATATTGTACAGAAGGATTATACATTTTTATAGATGAATACAAGCATTTTGAAAAATCCCTTTGTGGATCTAGTGTTGACATATGTATGAGCACTATTGAGTATTATATTTTAAGTTTCTGAACATCTTTAGATTAAGGGAACTGTATCTTCAATTCATATCACTATTGCATAACAGTTTGCTGAGTATATGTTAATAGTGGTTGAGTTCATTTCACTTTCTTAATGAATGTTGATGACTTTGTTTATTAGCATTTGTGTTATCATTTAAAACTTTTTAGGAAGTGAAGGGGGTTCTTGCCATAAAGAATTGTTTCTTCTGTGGTCAGAATAGTTTACAAGCATGACCCTAATGACGTGTTGTTGACAACACTTCCTTCAGTACTTATGCTTTATTATTTCCTCTTGCTACTCATAGTGTTATATGTACATTTAATGCATCAATCATATGTCTTGTATCATTTGATTAAGTGTGTATCCATAGGTTTATAGAGTTTAAGCGAGACCCAAAGAAAGGAGAAATCAGCGGTAGCTGGACCCACACCTCGGACAGGATCCCTATTTCAAACGGTTCAAGGTCTAAATGGGACCTTTTACCGGGGAGATCCCTTGCTGTTGGCCGGACAAATTTTCCCGTCAACAAAATTGGCGCTAGAAGGAGGGCCAGATGACAAGCTGAGCCCTTAGAGGTTGCAGTTAATCTCATATCTATAATGGCTCATTCCCAAATCATTCTCCCGAGATGTTTTTCGGAAATTTATGAGCCTCGATGCCTCATCCCCGATGAACTTATGTATCACTTGTCCCAGCTAAAATTTGATGGCGAAAACAGAGTGTCTATAACCAAACACCTTTTATATTTCTGTGACTTTGGTGAGTGCTACAAAATTGACAATGAAGGTTTGATTTGTTTGCTTTTCTTCCTCACTCTCGAAGGTCGTGCTAAGAAATGGTGCCGCACATTGCCGGAAGCTTCCATCCATTCGTTTGAACAACTCGCCAGTGAATTGCAACAAGCTTTTCACATGTACAATTTTAAAAATGTATTTATAAAGTTAAATGACATCAGAATGGAACCTCAGGAACCTCTAGATGAATTCTCTATTAGATTTTTTCATTATTGTTTTTAGTTCCCTGAAAAGGATGTTGATTGGAAGTTGTTAAGCGAACAGTTCAGTTATGTGATCCTCGTTTCCCTTGAACAGTTTCAAGTAGCAACCCAGCCTGATCCTAGTGTTACCTATGACGGCCCACAAATTTCCAGATTTTTAGACTGCGTCCCCAATGTTTCCTTGTCCATCTCCCCGAGTCTAGACCACATTTAGGCCTCCAAGGAGAGTATTGTTATTTATGGTATTCTTGCTCCTCCTCCTGAATTTCCGGGTAGTGGAGTTGTGACCTCGAAAGTTCTGAGCAATGATAGACACCTGCAAGAGAATAAAGCCTATTGTACTACCTTTGAATATTTCACACACCCTGTCGAATCAAGGCTTGAAAACTAGATGGGCCCAACATCCCTCCAGGTTCATGAAACATACCTCGAGCCCACTCGATGTCTCCCTGGACACAGTCCTAAATTTGATTTTCATACTGATTATGAATTGACTCTTATCCCGGATGAATTTGATTCCCTTACAAGGCCTGCCAGATCATTGTTTTATCTGAATGACACAAATGTGCGTATTAAAAAACCTTGTATGGTTAACACCCCTGCGGCTCAATCTTTTCGTTCATTATTCCCCGATTTATTTCACAAGTCCGCCACACCAGTAATTTCTTCGAGAAATTCTAAATTTCCTGGTATTGGCGACCATCATAAGCACGCAGATGGTTTTTCACAATCACAGTTCAAAATTAATGAATCTTTTAGATCTGATCTTCCTCACTCGGAATATTTAGACAACCATGGGAGCGATTTCCTGCCTGGGCAACCTCAAGATGTCCTCTTTATTGATCCATCCCAGTTGGTAACTCCCGGGGAGCCTAACATGCCAGGTACCCAACTTGATCAAATCAATGGTTCCAACGATCACGGCTTATCTGAAAACATATTCACTCATACTACCGAGGACTGTCACTCGTATCTCTCTGCCAACTATAATCCGCTTTATGAAGATCCGAGTACCTATCAGGGAATCAAAGCAATTCCGCTTCTGCCGGCCGTTACCCCTAGTCCTTCTGATCCTGTCGAGACCCCTCAAACAACTCCAACTAGAGTTTCTTAGCTTAGGGTTTCTGAAATAACAACTCCCAAGTACCGTGCTCCTCCCAGCATAACCGCGTCGGATATCATTTCATCTGGGCGGATCTTTAATTCTAGTAAGGTTTCCCTGAGCACATATTCCTATCCCCCTGCAGCTGGTGTGCAACAACCGATATACCCCAATTTATTCACTGGTAAGAAAACACCGGCCATTGCCTCTAATATTTCCAGTTGTTGCCCAGCCAGTACCAATTGCAATTAGGCACAAACATGTGATTTTGGGAACCTTAACTGCCCGAAAACCTTTCGGTAAACTCACCCCATCCTGGAAAATATAAAGAATCTGATTCATTGGGTTATCCATCTGTCAGTGTGCAAACATTTGGCCGAATTGATATAAATCCCACTGACATCTTTCCAATTACTACAATTGATGATCACATCCATTCGCCAGTTGACCTCACGAACCCATCAAAGTTTGGGAGCCCCCCGCTCGAAGGCCCAGAATTGGTCCAGGACGGTGAGGTATTTCAGCCTTCACTAAATGTAGATTCGGATCCTCATACCCTTGACCAAACCTAGGAGAAAATCCAAACTAGGGTTTTCAAAGTTAGGGTTTCTGCCCTTGGATTCACAAGTATCTGTAATTTTCTTGGCAGATGCTTATTTTTCCCATCCTATCAGGTTAATCATCCTCAAAACCATGATGAGACTGCCGATCAATTCGACGAGTCCTACCCAGTGAATATGCTCGCAAACAGGCAGTGGCTTACCTCCCTCCCGTCGGACCTAGGGTTGTGCATGAATTGGTTTGTGTCATTCATAAACAATGTTGAGTTTCAAGAACATATTGCTGTATATCAGGATGAGAGTGGAATTCAGCTTGCACAATCCATTTGGGTATGTCCTCTGGTAAGTATCCATGATCTTCTTGCCGTTGCACATGCTCTTCAGGTAAGTCTTGCTGTAGGTGCATGATTTTGTATGCTGGCGCTGATTGTGAACATTGTTGTTCTTGCAGGGCGGGAACTAATGCGGTGGCTGCACTGGAAAGCTAATTTCACATAACCCGACCGCCTCATTGGTTAAGCTAAGGTTTTAGGTGTAGGCTAGCTAGGACCTGTTAATAAAAAATTTTAGTTCAAAGTTCAATTAGGTTTACCGATGAAATTTTTTACTTTATGATTTAAAAGTGTGTCTGCTATTTTTCTTACGATTAGTATCTTAAGCATCATCATGTTACAATTTTTTTTCACTCATTTCTTTTTATTTTTCTTGTTGCTACATAAATAATCACTGCTTGTATTATCCCCATTTTCCACTTAAAACTGGTTGATCGTTCCCACACATGGTGTTGCATTGCATCTTGAGCCTCATCTATTACATTGCGTCGTACACTTTATCCCTCACATAATTTCCGTAGGTTGTTGATATAGCTTTGAAAATTTTCGACATATTTCCTATCACTTCATGAACTCTCATTGAAACCCCACCACCTTGCGGACTTGTTCTACCTCGATTACTGAAACAGTAACCCCATTGTTTGCGTGAGGTTGCGGTGGCTATCTCAAGAAGCAGATTTCTCTCAGGACAGGTCACCGAAGTCGCTTTCTCAACAAGATGCCTATGAGTCTAAACTTATTTAGCCGGGGAGATACGAGTTGGTTGCTTATGGGAGACCTAATGAGTTTGAATGGCCCATACCCGTAGCCTAAGCCTTGTGCCCAGCATAGTCTTGGACATCTTAATGATATGTTTTGCACACTTTGCCTATTGTGGTAGATGGGATGTGAAGGTTTTGGCACAAGGGAAAACCCAAATCATGATATCTTTCAGTTTCTGTAAAACAAGAAACAACCTCTCTTGCTAGTAAAATAAGTCAGGATCCCTCATCTGCCCATGAAAAATAATTGACACGAGCACATGAAAATAAGTGCTACAAGCACATGAAAAAAATAAGGGTAAAGGATCGAGAAAGGCTTCCTACGCAGAGAGGTGATGCAACGACTCCACCGGGGTACTGACCAGGCTCGCTAGCAGCGGAGCAACGCTTGTGATTTCTTGAAGTGACTCTGCCAGGGTACTGTCCAGGCTTGCTGGCAGCGGAGCAACACTGGAAAATTACTTTAAAAATTTTGAAAAATAATAAACCCGCTACCTTGCTCTTCACATCATCAACAAGCTACTGGCATCTGTGAGCTTCCGCTTTGATGTGTTCTGATTAGCGAGACCTAGCTGAGGCACAAGGACTGGGCACACCTGTAAAGGCCAAAGTAATACAAAGGGTAACCACAAAACCTGTTCAATATTCCCTTGAATCACTATCTTGGCTCATACTATTGTTGTGATATTGATAAAGATGCTGGATTCCACCAGTGGTTCACCATTTGTTGTAGCCGCTACAACAACACCCAAAATTTTGGGTATATTCGAAAGTTCGGGTCCCCCTCTGCTCGCTTAGTCATTAAGGTCTTTCACCCGACCTGCAGTCAATGACATCCCAACGACCTATCCCCAACCCCTCATGAGCTTTCTCACCATCATGATCAGATGTTGTTGTTGCAATCACGCCATGTGTGGGAGGGATCATCAAGCATACGCTCGAATAGGAACTTTTCTGTGCATTGAGGATGTACATTAGCAACCCTCTCGCCATGAGTCATTAAGCATGCTGTTTGAATATTTCTTTTAAGCTCGTTAGTCTCATATGTTTTATCTAGGGACACCATTATCAAAGAGTAACTGTGATGTTGTAATGTTCCACACAGGTTAACCTCACGGGTGACAAACTCCTCAATTTTGTCACGACATCGAGGGAAATAAAATTGAGCTCAACAATAAGGCCAAAGTTTTGAAACAGGGGAGGAGGAGGAGCAAGTGACCAGTACTATTAAAAGGAGGATGGTGTGATACATGTTTATCAGAGAAAGAACCTTTTATGTCACTGATGCAAAAAAGCATTCTTCACTAGTGTACACCGGATGGATAGAAACACTCCATTTGGAAATGTCCGTACCGGATGCCATCTCACATAAACCAGAAGCATTTGCTATGATCTAAGCTTACGTAGGGACCAGATGAAGTATTTATATTCTGAGATGGCAGATATCTCATCTTAAAGGAAGTTTTGAAGATCTTTCACAATACCAGCTCAATGTCGATGTGTACACACAAAGGAACACATTTCACCAATTCGACAAGTCTAACTTGAAGTATAGCCCGGGTGAACAAAGTGGACTTAGAAGATTTCCCTAAAGAAAGACAATCTCATTCAAAAGCGTTCTCCTGCTGAGAAACAGTGCGAAAGCACATATGTTGGTGTTGGCAAGGAAATGGCACAGTTTCAAATATCAAACACACCTTTGGGAAACAACATTTATTAATCCTAAGCTACATAGTGGGCGCACATCTATGGACCAAGGGTATGGTTTTAAACGTTATATAATTAAACTAGGGTGCAAAAGCAATATGGTTTCAAAACCATATAATATGGCGGAGCAAAATATATGAAAAACATTACAAATGGGCTCAAATACTTCTGTGGCGGAATTTTATCCAGATATTTCGGATGAAGAAAAGAATGAAACCCTAGTCTTGAAACCACATATTTCCGATATTTTTCCTGCTTCGGAAACCGTTTCTTATATTATAAATTTTCCACCAAGAGAAATTGAAATGATCCAAACGAGGGAGCGGAAGCCAATAAAATTTCAGTATCACAGGCATAATCGGCCCCGTGCAAGTATTTTCGAGAAGCCAGTCACAACAACGTGAGAAAGCCCTGGGGTATTGACTTCAAAGGGTTTATTATAAATTTATGCTTTTCTCACACGATACATTGATATTATTTGTTCAAACCATGAGATATGTATTACCCATGGTAAAACATTTGGAACGGATATATATATATATATAGCGACCGAAATTTATATTTGAATACAGAGCGGAACATTATAACAAGCCTACAGTGGAAATGTTATAATAACTATAGCACAATTACAGTCAAAAGAAAGGCAGAGTTGTTAGATTACGATAATCTATAACCTTTGTTTTAAACGGTGCAGAGTTATAGTTTCAAACTATATCGGACGAAGACTGATAATACAGGTTAACAATAGGACAACTAATCACCGTTGAATCTTCCCATAGGCCATGGGTTTGTTAAAACGCCAAATGGGGATTACGAATAGGTTGTTTAATATGCCATGGGTGATATCACGTTTTCGACTCACCACCGATGCCGAGCCAAGTACCACGACCGCTGGAGGAGGTGAGACAACTTGCCAAAGGATGTCGAAGGGATGGAGATATGATCCGCCATTTTGGTAAGCGGTTTGATAATGTATTATAACATTGGTTTTGATGAACCAAACCATCTTAGCATGCTGCGACTTCAAGCCATGTAAAGAAAAAAAGGGGCCAACACATTGCAAAAGCATACGATTCGACCACCGAGTTAATGGCATTCACAGATTGAAGTAGTATGGTGGTGGAATATGAGTCGCTCACGGTAATGAAGAGCCCCTCACGATATTGAGATCGCTGAGTTGCAATATATGTTTCCGGACAAGAAACGTGACCATGCGACTGTGCGACCTCCTCGAGGTGGCAAGGTCGCAAAATGGGTGTCCAAAGGAGGTCGCGACCGTTCCATTTCCCACTACATGAGCTTGAGGTCACTGAGTCGCAACACATGCCTCCAGACAGGAAATGTGACCATGCGACTGTGCGACTCCTTCGAGGTCGCAAGGTCGCGAAAGGATGTGTCCAAGGGAAACTACGACCGTTCCATTTCCCCGACTACGCGACCTTTGATCAGTGAATGCGACCCTTCTCAAAGGCAAACACACGCCTAACCAAACTCAAAGACACACTCTTAAATCACATGGGCACTCTCACACCGATACTACAGGGATGTGATCGAAGCTTTAATGCAAGATAGAAAAGCCTTGTTGGCTACGTATGGAACGCTTATGAATCTTTGTAGCCGAAAGGAAGCACATCGGCATCAACATTTTCTGCATCATGAACTAAGATGCATGCGCTCTCGAGGGCTTTTCGATAGAGGCTCCCTAGCTTTTGACGCCTTAAAAAACTGCTGGTATCCATTTTCCGTTTGCATTTTGATGATCGCAACTACAAGGCAAGTTGATGTAAACGTACCAACAAGTTATGGACTCATCATTTCAGGGTTATTCATGCATGCGGAGATGATGTGGTCTATCCATTCATACGGGAAACTCTTAGTTGCACCAAAATGTTGCCCGAGGCAACACCATATGAATGCCCTGAGCCTCCCTAAAAACTTGCTGTTACGGGATGCACATGAGTTATCTGGAGTCTGCGCATACCTCTCTCATAATAGCTATATATGGTAAAGTTCTAGCCTTCTACCAAAACACAAAATGGAAGCTGGAAACCCATCATGTTCAATGGGAGATGGCACAAGCAGAAGGTCTTTTACCTCATCAATGGGTTTTCACTACAAACATTCAGATCCCGTGAGAACTTAATGAAGACCACGCCGCGGCATAACACTTGACCACACAGGGGTCCAAAGTTATTAGTTTTACTTGTGTAATTAATTAAATGTGCCTCTAACATTATTATTCATCAATTAATACATGTAACCTAAGCTATGTGACTGCAGGTGGAAGCTGTCGGTCTGCGCAATAAGCCAAAGTTTTCCCCAGCAAGCAAGAAAAAACTTTTCAAAGCAAAGGAGGCAGGATAAAGTATATTGCTATGAAATCCAAAGATCGCAAAAAGAAGGCTGCAAGTCGTAGATCTGCTTGAGGTTGCAAGTGGCAGATCTGCTTGAGGTCGCATAGTTGCACTCTCTGTTAAAAGCTCGACGGCGCAACCCAGCGACCCAGCGACCAGGTCGCAGGTCGCAGATTTCTTCACATCGTAGGTCGCTGATTGTTGAAGGTCGCAAGTCGCAAAAGCCAGTAAGGTCGTAGGTCGCTGATTGTTGAAGGTCGCAAGTCGCAAAAGCTAGTAAGGTCGTAGGTCGCAACAGTGGCTCATGTCATAGGTCGCATAACAGACTGGGTCGCAAGGCATCCCAACAGTCGAGAAAGTGAAAAGTCAAAAAGCCCAATGGGCAAGCTTTGATCTATAAATACTTCCTTCGGGAACTTGTAAAAGGACCTTTTTCTTTGGGGACTCAAGGAGGAAAATATTGTACAGAAGGATTATACATTTTGATAGATGAATACAAGCATTTTGAAAAATCCCTTTGTGGATCTGGTGTTGACATATGTATGAGCACTATTGAGTATTATATTTTCAGTTTCTGAACATCTTTAGATTAAGGGAACTGTATCTTTAATTCATATCACTATTGCATAACAGTTTGCTGAGTATATGTTAATGGTGGTTGAGTTCATTTCACTTTCTTAATGAATGTTGATGATTTTGTTTATTAGTATAAGTGTTATCATTTAAAACTTTTTATGAAGTGAAGGGGGTTCTTGTCATAAGGAATTGTTTCTTTTGTGGTCAGAATAGTTTACAAGCATGACCCTAATGATGTGTTGTTGACAACACTTCCTTCGGTACTTATGCTTTATTATTTCCTCTTGCTACTCATAGTGTTATATGTAAATTTAATGCATCAATAATATGTCTTGTATCATTTGATTAAGTGTGTATCCACAGGTTTATAGAGTTTAAGAGAGACCCAAAGAAAGGAGAAATTAGCGGTAGCCAGACCCACACCCCGGATGGGATCCCTATTTCAAATGGTTCAAGGTCTAATTGGGACCTTTTACCGGGGAGATCCCCTGCTGTTGGCCGGACAGATTTTCCCGTCAACACGTCCTTATCTGGAAAAGTTTGTTATTGTATTCATTGATGACATCTTGGTATATTATAAGAACGAGGAAGTACATGCCGAGCATTTAGCAGCAGTTTTTAGATTTCTAAGAGAGTATCAGTTATATGCTAACCTTAGAAAGTATCGTTTATTTTAGATAGAGGTACACTAGTTGGGATAAGTTGTTTCCAAGGAAGGCATATCAGTAGCTCCGGAAAAGATAAAGGCCATCATGGAGTGGATGGCTCCTAAGAATGTGGAGGAAGTCAGATCATTTATGTGATTAGCATGTTATTATAGGAGGCTCATCAGGAAATTCTCACGCATTACATATCCTATTACATCTTTGCAGATAAAAGGTAAGAAGTTTGAGTGGCCAGAAGAATGTGCCACTAGTTTTGAGTAGCTGAAGTAATTGTTGACCAATGCTCCAGTTCTTAAGATCACATATCTAGATAAAGAATTCGTAGTGTATAAAAATGTTTGTAAAAGAGGACTTGATGGATTCCTTATGTAGGAGGACAAGTGGTATGCTATGAGTCCAGGAAATTAAATGAGCACTAGTGGAACTACGTGACTCATGATATTGAGTTGGAAACTATTATTCATGCTTTGAAGATGTGAAGGCATTATCTTCTTAGTAGGAGATTTGTATAGATGAGTGATTATAGTGGTTTGAGGCATGTATTTGACCAATCGAATTTGAATGCCATGCAAGCTAGATGGTTGGCCACCCTTAGTGACTTTGGCTTCGAGATCAGATACATTAAGGGAAAGGAGAATAGGGTTGCAGATGCTCTCAGCAGAAAAGTAAAGGTGAATCATATAACATATATGAGTTCCTATGGGATAGACTTGTAGGATCAGATCTTATAGGCATGACAACAAGATAACAAGTATATGGAGCTCAGGCACATGTTACAACAAAGTACATGTACATGTAAAAGTGCAGGTACATGTATAGGTACAGGTGCAGGTGTAGGTACATGTGATCAGGATGCAGACTATCATCTCACGACAGATGGTTTGGTAAGATTCAGGGACATGATCTATATGTCAGATGACAATGAGCTCAAGAAACTTATCTTGAGGGAGTTTCATGTCAATCCATACTTGGGTCACCCAGGATATCAAAAGACATTGACGATGGTGAAGAAGTTATATTATTGGCCAAATCAGAGGAAGGAAGTGGCAGAGTTCATGGCTAGATGTTTGGAGTGTCAACAAGTTAAGGCATAATGTAAGCATCTAGGTGGTTTACTACATCCTATTCCAATTCGAGAATGGAAATGGGAGGTCATTTCCATGGATTTTATCACAGGTATTCCAAGGACAGTGAGGCAGCATGCTTCTATCATGTTTGTGGTTGACATGTTGAGAAAGGTGGCTCAATTCATTCCAGTGAAGAATACATATTCATATAGTGAGGTGGCACAAAACTTCATCAGGGAGATTGTGATATTACATGGTGTTCTAAAGAAGATTGTTTCGGACATGGATGCCAAGTTCACTTTCAAGTTTTGGAAGGATTTGTTTGCAGGATTGGGGATAGAGTTGGCCTTCAATACAACTTATCATCCACAGACAGATGGACAGACAGAGAGGGTCAATAAGATATTGGAGGAAATGCTAAGAATGTATGTCATGCGCCATAAGCAAAGGATATGGGAGGAGTACCTTCCATTGGTTGAGTTTGCATACAACAATGGTTATCAGGAGTCACTAAGGACAAGTCTGTTTGAGGAAATGTATGGATGGAGTTGTAATAGTCCCATTAGCTAGAGTGATCCAGTGAACATGGTACTTATTCGGTTGAACATGTTGGCAGACATGGAACAAGAAATGCAGGTTATAAGGAAGAATCTAAAGGAAGCACAGGACAAGCAGAAGTGTTATGCATACAAGCACAAGGAATTTAAGGAGTTTCAGGTTGGGAAATATGTGTATGTGCGCATCAAGCCCAATAATATATCCCTAAGGATTGGATCATGTGCCAAGTTGGCACCATAGTATTGTGATCCTTTTGAGATCCTTGAGAGGATTGGATCATGTGCCAAGTTGGTACCATACTATTGCGATCCTTTTGATATCCTTGAGATGATTAGACCAATGGCCTATCGACTTGCACTGCCTCCAAAAATGAAAGTCCATGCTTTTTTTCATGTTTCATTGCTTAAAAGGTATATAAAGGATGTTTATAATGTTATTGATTGGTCTGTATTGCAGGTGGAGCAAGAAGGAGAATTCCAACCGAAATCTCATTGTAGTGGAAATAACTCATGCTCCAGAATAGAACCATCAAGCAAGTAAAAGTGCAGTGGAAGCACTTTGGGCGCAAAGAAGCTACATGGGAGATGGCGGATCAGATGCAGACTATGTATCCTTCATTTTTTTCCGATTGAGGCAAACCATTTTTGATATTTGTACATATTTATGTATGGTTTCTATTGTAAACATTGCTATGAGGTAATTTATAAAGCTCCAATAAGCGATATGGTTGTTATATTTTCATGATGGTTTTTGCTTTTGAGCAGGTTATTCATTGTAATTACTGCATCAAGCTAAGTTATAAAGCTCCATGTGCAATAAGTTTTCTTTTCAACGGTTTTTCTGAGGTATAATGTAACACCCTCCTCCCATATCTACCCAAGTAACAGGCCAACCAGGGTAAACATATGACGAGAGGCTACTATGATTAGATTCAACCTCCTAGGTGACCTTAGGGACATGTAACCAACGGAAACACGTTATATAAACCTTCCACATCAACAAAAGTACTCCCAAGAACTATCCCAACCACTCAGGTAACTAGCCCCTGGGTCCCACTGATTTTTTATGATTTCAAACCCCCAAATGCTCCCACGATATAGGCATGGTGTGTCTGGGAGGCTCTGGATGATCCAAAAACATATGCATGCATGCATCCATGTACTCTTTCCCACAAACTTGTGCCAACATCCTCGATATTTGAGTGACTTTTTTAGGCCCAGATCCTAGGAACTCAATGACAAGCTCAGAAATGAAACAAAACAACAAAACAATGATGTATTTGCAAAAACAATGACAAGGGCTAAACTGGACCCCTGCTAGCCATGACAGGCATTTCGTCAAACATGTCACAAATATGTAATCTATAGGTGTAAACAACATATCTTTGCATAGGTGTCTCATACTTATCTAAGAATAGATAAGAAGCATTTTCCCCTTACATCATTAGCTTCATTATCATCTATTAGGTCATAGATAAATTGCTTATTCATTTAAAAATAAAAACAAGAAGAGAGCCATACATCATCACTATCATACACATGCTTATAACCCACATAATAAAAACAAAAATATCAAGGGTACATCAACCATATAATCCACATTTGAACCAGTACATTTACACATAGGATGTCAAGGAGAGAACCTATTATTAATGAATGAAAAAACCAACTCGGGATGGGACTTATACGTTCCACCTGACCATAGATTGGTTGAGCCAAATCTCTCTTCAACCAATCACCCTCATGCCATATTCCAAGCATGAATGTGGGACTCAAACCGAAGGAACCAACTAGGGCATCCCAAAGCTAAACCACCTCACCCTGATGAATAAAAATCAAGCTTTACATTAATCCACACTGGATCACTAGGCCAAAATAATAAACATGTCATAACAAGATTTACCATGATCTCCACCCAATTACTAGGCCAAAAAAGCATGGATGACACCGGATTTCTCCACCTACACCATGAGGAATTTTCCTGTCTCCTAGTGTCTCAGGCTTAACCACAATCCACAGTCCGATCCAGGGATTAATAGACCCTAAACCGAGACACACTCTCTAGTTTTTATCATATATCCCAACCCGTGATTCTTAGGCCTGATGGAGATTAAACCACCTCTAGTATTTACCATATATCCCGCCATTCACCAGTCAAAGATTCCTAGGCTCACTGAGGCAACACACTATCCGGATTTACCGAAACCCATAGTCCAGTTCATGGGTTACTAGACCATGTGTTCTATCAATTTGGAGATCCATCTCACTCAACTTCGAATCCATTCGACAATCCATTTCAACCAAAACATGAGAGCCCCATCACACCATGGCTATACAGAAATGGAAAGGCTAGGATAAAAGCACTTTCACACATGGAAAAAACCATGTCATGATAGAAAATAACCACATGCAATACCATGCATGCAAATTATATCAAGGAAATCACATAATCTTGTTGTAGCTGCTTGAACCTACTCTTCCTTGCTGGCTCCTTCCTTTCTCTTGCCTTCTTTGCCTTTCTTGATCCAATGCCAAAGTGCTTCAAAAAAAATCTAAGTGTCTAAGAGTGAGAGAGAGAGAGGGGATAATGAGAGAGATCCAAAACTGAACTGACAAAAAGTATCAACAGATTCTGAGAAACATTTTTATCAAATTAGGCCTCTATTTTCTTCATTTTCCATTATTTTCCTTCATTTTCCTCCCACATGCAACCTGTGACCTTTCACCTCACCTTTCTTCTAATTTCCATTCTTTTCATAAACAAATGTGCCAAAAATTCCATTTTTCCTTTCCAAATTCCTTTTCCATTGCCTTTGCTGATTTCCTTAGCCATATTAACCGAAATGAACACACACTAGGATGATTTTTCCAACATTAAGCTTGGAATAAGTGTCCCGTCAACCATGGTAATTATTTTTCCTTTATTAAATTTTATTACATGGAATTTTCACTAGGGATGTTACATATAAGTGTGGTTTGACACCGAGGATGGCGTTCCCTATGGGGGAGGGTTTTGTAACTGACCCACGTTAAAGGTTCATGTAATAGAAGTTAACATAGGAAAAAATAAGACCATGTTTAAGGGACACTAATTCTAAGCTGATTGTCGGGAAAGATATCCTAGTGGGCATCACTTTATGTGTTTATGGCTAAGGGGAAATTGGCAAAGGCAATCACTAAGGCTTTGAAAAGGCAAAGAGTATTTTTGGAATATTTATTTATGAAAATAAAGGAAATTAGGATAAAAGGAAGGTGAAAGGTCAAAGGTTGCATGTGAGGAGGAAAATGAAGGAAAATATGGAAAATGAAGAAAATAGAGGCCTAATTGATAAAAAATCTTATAAGGATCAATTGGTACCTTTTTCCAGTTTAGTTTTGGAGCTCTCTCTCTAATCACTCTCTCTCACATTCTTGGACACTTAGAGTTTTCTTGGAGCATTTCAACATTGGATCAAGAAAGATAAAAGTAAGCAAATGAAGGACAAGGAAAGGAAAGGAAAGCAAGGATCAAGCATGGAAATGTTGGAACAAGCAAGCTTCAACTTGAATACTTATAGGTAACAAATTTCATGTATGACTTCCTAGTTGGTTTTGACATGCATGGTATGTGCATGTTGGTATTTGGTTCTTTTTTTTATCGGTGGCATGGTTTTGACAGTGGTTTTCAGCCTTTCCTTGCCATTTCTGGATATCGATGGTGTGATGGGATTTTTCTTGGTTTTAAGATTTGGAATTGTTGGAAGGTTTCAGAATCCATTGCAAAGGTGGTCTTAGGAAAATTCCCAAATGCATAGGAATCCCTTGATCGGTAAAAGCGATATACATAGTAAGCCTGAGGGTGGAGTCTCGATTAGGGCAGTGTGATCTGGTGTGGATTGCAGTAAATCCTAGATTATTGGAGATGGAAAATTCCTCAAGGATGGTGAAGGAATCTAGAGGTATTCCAAGCTCTGTTTGGTTTTTTGATCTCAGAATTGGTTTAGGTGAGATCATGATATGGTGAGGGTGGAGGTGGTTTAACCTATGGATTCCCTTAGTTTTTTTGGGATAACTTATGGATTCCCTTAGTTTTTTTGGGTTGTTTCATCCCATGAAATCTCGCATTCATGCTTGGAATAAGGTATGGGGGTGACTGGCTGAAAGAAAATTTTGGTTCAACCATGCCTATGGTCGGGTGGTACGTGGAAATCCCAAACCTAGTTGTCTCTTGCGATGTTTAATGAAAACTAATTTCTCTTGCTTTTGATTGGTAAATGTACTTATTATTATGTGGCTTTAATGGTTGTTATATTATGGTTATTTACATGTTTATATGCTGGTTATAAGCATGGATATATGACTATTTTTAGTCATGGCTCTTTTCGTGTTTTTACTTGTAAGTGAAATAATAATGGAAGAAAGACCTAATTGATGTTAAGAAAACTAATGGAATAGGGTGTTTATTCTTCTTGTTAAGTCTCATATGAGTTTGCATTCCCTTATGTTCATATTTGCATTCATGACATGTAGATTTCATGTTCACTAAGTGTTTGGCGGAATGTCAGTCCCGGTTGGGGATGGTAAGGTCTAGTCCTGGTTTTAGTTTTTGGTTTATAATAATTGTAGTCATGCAATTTATGAGTTCTTAAAGTTACATGGATTTTTGAGCAGATGCTTAGCCCCAGCCCTGAAAATAGCCTTAAATTCCACAGTCTATGGCACAACACTAGGCATAAAAGGTCAAAATTGCACCGATGTAGGCCTATGGGAGCGACTGGGGGTTTCCAGTCACATGGAATGCTTGGAAAGGGAGCGAATTGGCTCTAGCTCAAGGAAAATTTAAGTGGCTTAGGTTATGGACACTTGGAGGGGTTGGGTTACTCTTGGAGGGTCCCGACGCACCTGAGGGAAGTCAATAAGGTCTGTTTTGTCGACTCCATTTCCTTAAGGTCACCTAGGAGGTTGAGTCTTGTCATGACAACCCCTCATCTCATGTTTACCCTAGGTAAGCCAACGAAAGTGGGTAGATGCGAGGGGAGAGGCATGTTACAAGTGTGCGAAGGTGATTGCACAGAGATGGTTGTTCGAAGGAAGCATGTGTGAAGAAAAAATGCACGTGTGTAGGGCTTTCATTGTGCCAAAATATTTGTGCAAAATTTATTAAAATAATAAATATACAAATATCATTTTTAATTCTTATTTAGGAACATATTTCACAATGTACATTCATTAACTAATATCAGTTTCAAATGTTAGTGACTAATTTAAGGTCGTTATTGAAAGCAGAAGTAGTTGTGCAAAGGTGGTTTTGCGCATGTGGGGGTTATGCAAAGAACAAATGCATGTGCAGAATTTGTGCAGAATGAGGGAATTGTGGGGGTATATTTTATTTTTAAGTCGTTTTCAACTCTTTTGGAGTTAGTGCACATGTAATTTGATATTATCAATTTGTGCACAAGAAAAATTCTTATTTTGTTATTAATATATTCTGCGGAGTGCATAGGTTCATACAATGAAAGCTTGAAATATTTTTGTGCAGAATAGACTGTGTTGTTCGAATGAAACGTGTGCGGAGAATAAATGTATGTGCACAAATCTTTCATTGTACCGAAGCTTTGTGAAAAGTTTATTAAAATAATAAATATACAAATCTCTTCTTTAATTATTATTTAGAAACATAGTTTACAACAAATGTTTCTTATCCATGATATCCGGGAGCCATATTAATTAATATAAACTTCAAATGTCAATGAATGAATAAAGGGTGTTGTTGAGTTTGGAAGTAGTTGTTCGGATAAATCTATGCGGAGATGGTTATGTAGAGAACAAATGCATATACAAAATGAGAGATGTGCATAATTTGAGTGAATGAGGGAAGTGCAGAGGGATCTTTGAATTGTAATGTGTTTTATGCTCTATTGGAGTTAGTGCACATGCAATTTGATATTAGTAGATTGTGTGAAAGAGCAGTGCTTATTTTATTATTAATAGATTCTGCGGAGTGCGGAGGTTCACACAATGAAAGCTTTATAGTACATATGCATTTGTGTTATTTTGAAAGTATAAATTAGTTTAACATTTTAATGCTTTGAAAATCATGTTTGTATATTTGATATCTTGAGAGCTTCACTTTCACTCTGGTACGATACTAATGGTTACTTTATTATTAATAGATTGTGCGAAGTGCAGAGGTTCCTACAATGAAATTTTGAGAGATTTTTGCGCACAATGGATTTGCTTTGCAATCCCACACATATGCATTTATGTTATGTTAAAAGTATACGGAAATCATGTTTTTAGATTTGTATATAGTTGCCAATTAAACGGGAACTATTACCTCAAAACGAGAAGTCTAGCCCAAAAGAACTCAAAAAACATGAAAAAACAACCAAAAACGAAAAGTGTGTCTTCTAGGACGCATTGTTTTGTTTTTAGGGTCAAATTTCAAGATTTTTCTAAATTATGCTAAAAACCAATTTTTTTCTTGAAAAAAGGATTGAAAAAACACCCTCGAAACAAAAAGTGTTGATGGTGGAATAACATCGCCAATTTTTTGTGTGCAAAAAATAACATGAAAATGAGAAGTGTTGATGTTGGAATAATGTCATCAATTTTGTGTGTGCAAAAAACACCTTGAAAACGAAAAGTGTTAATGTTGGAATAACGTATTTTTCTTTTCGGGGTAAATTGTCAACAATTTTTAATAATGACGTTAAAGATAAAATATCATGACTCTAAAAAACATTAAAATTTCAACAATAAACATGACATTAAAGATCAAATATCAAGTCTTAAAATTCCAACAATTTTTAGGCATGGTATTAAAGGTAATCTATTATCGTGTCTCTGAAAAGCCTTAAAAATCCAAGGACGACATTAAAGATGAAATATCACGTTTATGAAAATAAAATTCCAATGATTTTTAGGCATGGTATTTTTTTTTTGTTTGCTTGGTAATGTGGGTCCTTACATGACTTTACGCCAAACCTATGGTCCGAAAAACCGCAACCAAGGGGCATCTAAGCTGTCAAAATCACCCGGGGATCGCACCCGGCCTTGGCCACACCAACCCTTATCATGGTTGGATTATTTTTGCCTTCAGGGAGATTGGAACTCGTGACCTTTTCATCACGAGTGTCTTAACAACACACTCTTCACTGTCAAACCAACCCTTGTTGGCTAGGCATGGTATTAAAGATAAAATATCAATTGTAAAAAAAAAAAAAAAAATCAAAAATAAAATAAAAAAGGCAAAAATTCAAAAAAACACACAATTTAAAGAAAAGAAATTAAAAAAAACCCAAAACAAAAAAACTTTTTTATTTATTTATAAGTTATAAAAATAATAATAATAATGATAATAATAAACCTTATAAATAAAAAATATGATAAAATAATATATATATATATATATATATATATAAGAAATTAAAAAGAAAATTTAAATAATAATTTAAATTATAAAAAATATATGAAAAATACATTTTTAGATAAAAAAGATAATAATTTTTTTTTTAAAATTAAAAATATATATATATATATTCCGTGGAAAAAAATCTTTATTTTATGATAAAATAACAGACTGGCGCCTTAATGGGGTCGTTATAGTGCTCCTTGAGCTGTTTAAACTCTTATTCAGATTTTTTTCGTGCTACACTAATGGGTTTTTTAACAAATACCCCTACTAATTTACATCCAAAAAATCTATCTGTTTTCTTTTTCCTTAAAATTTAAATCCATCCTTTATGTAGGGTGGCTTCCATATCTTCGCTGTGAGAGATCATTGACGGCGCACTGCTATACTCCCCGAACAGACAATATTATCACGTCATTCAAAACCTTGTAGTATTGGTATAATTGAGGGTGATTTGTTCCTTCTGTATAAAATTCACAGTTATTCGGAATTTCCAAAAACTACGAGAAATGGAAGAGCTCCTATGTATACTTTAAACCAGATGGATTTCTTCCAGATTAGCGGACGTATCCATAATTTTCAGTGTGCCTGGAAGGAGGGTGAGAGCCAACTTTGATAGACCATTTGCTTCCGAATTTAATTCCCGATACACATGTTTGAATGAGAGGAAAGGATAGCCTTGAGATAAACGTCGAATGTTTCAGAGGAGGGCTTGGAGATGAGGAGAATGAATTTGGAATCTTTGAGTAGCCCAATCAATAACCATTTTGGAGTCTCCGAAACATTGTAATGAAGAAATATTTTTGGATTTTTCCACATGAAGAACAACCCATAGTGCGCATATATATATATATATTTTAAATTTTAAATTTTAATTTAAAAAATGTGTGTTTATTAATTTATAAATTTTATTTTTTTCTTTCTTTGAAAATGTATTTTTTTTTTTTTTTTATATATATGTGCGTGTGTTTTTTTTAATTAAAATTTTCTTTTTAATTTTTTAATGTTTTTTTTTTTTAATATTATTTTAAAAATTTTATTATTTTATTTTAATTTCCGAAATTTAATTATTTTGTATTTTAGTATTTTTATTATTTTAAATTTGTTTATTGTTTTAATAAATTTTTAATTTTATCATTTTCTTTAATTATGTTTTTTTTTTTTAAACTTAAAAAAAATGGTTTTTTTTGGGTTAATTTTTATTTATTTTTCTTTAAATTATGAGTTTGTTTCCTTTTTTTTTATAGGAATTTTTGATTTTTTTTTTTGCCACGTGTTTTTTTTTTTTTTTTTTACCAAGATGAAACTCAGCACTCTAAACAAAAAGGATTGATGTTGCATCAACACTTTTCAAAATTAGCATGAAAATCACTAACATTTTAATACAAATGTTTATAATTTATAAATAAAAAAAATTAAAGTGCCAAAAAAATCACCATTTTTCTAAATCGACATGACATTTAAAAAAAAATAAAAAAAAACTAAAGTTCCAAAAATATGCTTAAAAAAATAGGTTATTCTACATTACCACTTTTCAAATTCGACATGAAAATCATGACATTTAAAATAAATAAAAACTAAAATAAAAAAGTCATAAGGAAATTTAAAGTGCCAAACCTATGCTCCAAATAAAAAGAGTGATTCTGCATCTCCACTTTTCAAAATCAGGTCTTTTTTTTGCTACCTCAAAAAAATGGGTACCAGGTAATTTTCCCGTTTGATTGGTAACTATGTTTTTGATGTTCTAATGCTTCTATGGTTTTCTGAATACGTGGGAAAGTGTGTAGTTGGTGAATTGAATGCTGAGAGGATTGGTATTTACCCGTAGGATTTTTTTCTAATCATAGGAAAAACATCGAGACGATAAAAAATCTAGATGGTAACATTATCTTCGTAGCTTGTTTTAGATAAAAAATAATGACAGGTGGTGATTTCTAGGGAAAAGAGTCTGCAAATATTTGAAATAGTTAGTATAGTGAAGGAAAAACTTTATTTGCAATGATAGAAAAAATAACTCACTTCGTTCCGATTGTTAGATTTGTGAATTAATAATAATAATAAATACTAATGAGGGGGTAAAAAATTGGAACGATAGAGAGATATGGATATGCTCTTTATCTCCAATATAGAGATTTTGTGACATACATGTGATGATTTACAAGGAAGTGAGTCGATAATCATTTTGAAATCGTCGATGGAGGAAGGAAAGAAGCTATTTTTTGATATCGATAGGAGCCTTTTCTAATTGTTTACGTATTTTAAGTAGCATATTGTGTAGCGTTTACTCTTTGCAAATTGTGTTTTAGAGCTTGTAGAATTATCCGAGATTCTACTCTCTTACATAAACTGTTATCTTTGAAGCTAAGATTGCATCTTCAATGGTGTCTCAATGGCATTTCTATTAAATTGTGTATGATAGAAGTAGTGCAGAAATACAAAGCTCTACAATACTACAAGATTTTAAACCAATTCACCTTTACCAATTTCCTATTCACATTTGGCATTTTCTTAGCTAATTATCATGATCTAGTTAGTTCAAACTTGTTTTGTATGGTAATTTTTCTTCTTCTTATGACACATATAACACTGATATTAAATCAATGGATTGTGATTAACTTTGGTTTATTCAATTGCTAATTATTCAACGTGTTGTGTTTAGTAGTTTTGACGCATGTAATAATAATAGTTGCGGGAGAATGAGGTTGAGAAAAAAGGAATATGACATAGTGTTAGTTTCCATTCCTTGGCTTGTGTAGTTTAGTCAAATTTTATGGTTTTTTTATTTCGAATGAATCCTAATGTTAAATGACATTTTCTATCATCCAAATTTTTAATCATTCCAATGTTTGTTCTCTTATTAACAGAAAACACATGTGCGAGTAAATATTAGTGCTTTCAATGTTCAATTTATTGAGTAGGTATGTGTGCACATCTTTATTCAATATACCGATATGCACATGGTATCAACGTTTCCTATCTTTGTTCCACACATACATAAACACATGTGCGAGTAAAATTTTAGTGCTTTCAACATTCAATTTATTGAGTAGGTATGTGCGCACATCTTTATTCAATATACCGATATGTACATGGTATCAATGTTTCCTATCTTTCTTCCACACATACATTCTACTGCAGAGCAGTACTTGTTGGTATTCGTTAAAAAGACACTTAATCTAATATTTCATAATAGTAATAAGTATTTAATCGCAAAATATTCATTATTTCTAGTTTACAAATTTCCTTTTGCAATTGTGCCTGTTACATTGTGAATTAAAGTTTATGTTTTTAGTAATTAAATTATTTTCACATCCATAAAAATCAAAGAGATTAAAATTAAATCCATTTGTGCGGAATAAGGTTCCCACTGCATCAAAACTACATGTCATTGATTTGGTGAGAAACATGTGTGTCAAGTCATTTGTAAATCAAATTTGCTTCGGTTTTATAAAGTAGTGGGGACTAGTCGTCAAGTCGATTCGTCATAGAAGGTAGTTGTATATGTCTTGGCATAATAATTATTTACGAATTTCCTTGCATACTTTATTATTTGTAACTATTATTGATAGTTTTACGAGTCTTCAAATTTAACCGGAAAAACAATGGAATTTTGGCATGTTCCTAATAAAATATGGTGGAATTTTTTTGTAACTCGAAGTTACAATTATCAAATTTAGCGATACTGGGTGTCGATAAGGTTTTTTGTGATAATGAATCCATTTCCACTACAAAAAAACACGATTAAAGCACTCGTGATGGTATTTTTATTGAATAAAAAAAATGTCAGATTGCAACAATTTTTGGCGTCGAGGGAAAATTTGCCAATGGGGTTTTTGATGATGTTGAATCCATTTCCACTATCACAAAACATGATTCAAACACTCGTGCCCCTGATTTTTTATTGAAACAACTAAAAAAAAAGATTGTAGTGATTTTTGTCTCTATGGGAAAATGTACTGCCTCAATAGACAATGTCTATTATTGTATATCGTAAGTTTCTATTTCTTATGACACATATATCAATGCTTTTGAAGTAGGAGCACAATGTGAGTTAAATGGACAAGATGCTTTTGGAATTTTGGATTTTTTTCCTATTACTCTTCGTAAAAGTTGGCTTTGGTATATTTAATTTCTTTTTATTCAGAGTGATGTGTGTAATGGTTTTCACACGAGAAATAGTAACAATCAATGTTTGTGAATACAATGGAGAATTATAAAGTGAAACGAGATTTGAATATGTTATTCATTGACATATTATTTTTTTACTGCAAAGTGAAAATGGGTAGAAAGCGAAGGGAAAAATATATTTGCAGTCATATGTTTAACTCAATTGTTGACATAGATGATAGCTTTGACTAATTGAGAACGTATGAGCGTTAAATGAATTTGTCAACGGAAGAGAAAACAAGCAACAAGATTTGGAGTACTAGATTAGCTAATGTTGGGTTTGTTCCATAGGTATTTGATTTTAGAGAAATTGTTTATCTATGTGTAAATAATTTTGATTTAAGAAAGAGGGAAGTTAAGCTAGGAGCGACAAAGGTTCCTCTGAATCCCATAAGCGTTTATAATTGTCTGTTGTGAATAGTTTCTTGTAGCCAAAAGGACGCGATATTAACATTGTGCGACAATTCATTTCTTTAACTTCTAAGGTTCATTCCGATCTTTCTCTTGTAGACATTTCTTCTTTAGGCAACCATTTAGGGATTTATGTTGGCTCTTTTCCCATGTAGTAGGGCTATAAAGTACAACAAATTTTTCAAAATTCATTTTCTATGTGCTTTATGAGACATACATAAATAATTGTATTTTCGATTGAGCTGATGTCATTTCGAATGAATTAGTTTTTCAGTTACCTAGATTACCCAAGAAAAATAGATTCTTTATGACGACATATATGATAACAACTCTCATGTCAAGGCGTGTGTTTGATGATTTACCCTATAATCCTAAATTCAATTTTTGTGAGGAACCAATGCAATTATGGTATCCTATATTGTGGAAGCACAAAGCTTCTTTAAATTTTTGTTAATTCCAGATGTGTTTGTAAGGAAGTGTATTGCATAGTAATTGGACAAGAGCCTTATTGAATATCTGCAGATGCTAATATTTTCCGGTCTGGAAAAGGGGAATATGAGGAAACAAAAAGCAATAAAGTCATACGAACTTATGGTTTTGAAGATAGGCCATTGTTATTGTCAATTTTTTTCTAGATAGATATATTTTTTCTGAAGTATATATATATATATATATATTCTTGGGAAAGTCATTTTGAAGAATACAACTTACACTAACGTTTTTACAAAGTCTTTAGAAGCTTTTAACTTAAGTGAAAATGAAACTATTAAAGGATTTGATAGAGGAAGAATTTTCACGCAACACCTTGAGTCTATGAGGTATGGGAACTTGTTTCTGATAAATAGAGAACAAAGCGATGAAAGTCACAATGTATCAATAATAGATAACAAACACTAGTAGATGCTAAATAGATCCCTAAAAAAGAGATCATCGGGATGGGAGAAAGATATAAGAAAAGAGGAACAAATCCTATTGGAAAATTTCAATCTTGAACACGTTTTACTAATGCGACTTAATCTGCCAGCAAAAAGGGAAAATAACTACTGGAAGTGAAAAATTTCTTGCCAATAGGATACCAGGCGGTGAGGATGATGAAGAGCTTCCTCGTAGTGTAACTCCAGAAAGATCGCACATGGATGAATCATCTAGATCCAAGAGTCCTCTTTAAATAAGGAGAATTGAAGAAGCTTAGGACATGGAAGTTGATAGCATTGTACTACCTGATTGGGTTAATACTTGTTTGCCAGAAAATCAAAAAATAACGGAGGAAATTTTTGAAGAGGAAATTAATTTCGATGATCGTTCTGTCATATTGCAGGATTCAAATTATGATAGGGGCGGTAAGAAATTGAAGATTAAAAGGGTGAAAATTTATGATATAAAGGTTGTTGATTAGGAAGAAATGAATGTTGATCTATCTATGGTTGCAACGACAGGGGGTATGTAATTGCGTCAAGCTAGTGGTGAATCGCTTGTGGATTCTGTTAGTCAATGACAAGAAAAATATATGAAGTGGATACTAAAAGTAAAATATTTAGAAGATACTCTGAGCCCAAGTCCTTTGTTGAAGACTCCACTAATGATACATAGACCGCCATTGGAAATTTCTAGTCGTGGAACATCTCATAGATTTGAGAAACATGTCAATCTTATGAGTGCAATGAAATTGTATATCATTAGAAATATATCCGAAAGATTGTGTATTATTGAATTTTCATGTAAAGTTTCTTTTGATCTACAACATTTAGAGCATAAAACTAAGTCTTTTATCGAGTTGGTCAAAAGTGAACTAGAGGGAGATAGGGAATTCATAAACAATGACCTATTAACTTTTAGTCGGAAGCTTGATTTACTGTCCGAACTAGAAAAAGATAAATAAGGAATGCATAATGTTGATCAGATGAGGCCAACCAAGACCATTGTGTGGTCTGAGAAAATCAAAACATTAGAGGACATTATTTTTTAGTGTGGAGACATAGATTATCGAAGAGAGGATGCATATCTCAAGGAAATAACGATTGCTTAGGATTTAAATGGTCAGTTCATTACATATGATTATGGATTAATTGTGAAAGACGAGTTGATGGCTAATTTGGAGAATATGAAACAATCACATGCAACACAATTTGATGATATAACTAATTTTACTACAGAGGAAATTAGAAAATGGCTAATTACTTTTGTTACGGTTAATGAAGAGTACTCTGCATTGGTTTTTCAATTTCAAGGAGAATCTAGAGAAATTGAGGAGGGTATATTCAATTAATATGTTAAGCAGGACATTTTCGTCCCTCTGATGAAAAAATTCATCACAAAAAGCCTGATTTCGAGAGATAGCTGAGGGGTAAGCAAAATCGAAATATGATTTTGCATATTGTAAGTGTTTTAATACATTGGAACATTTGTTTTCATCATCATATCATTTTACTATTGAATTTTTTTGTGTGCATTATGATGGTGTTGAGATTCAACAAGATGATGAGCTTAGTGAAAAGTAAGCACCTTCAATAAGTGGGGCCCGCAAGCTTTTTTTAGGTGTATGTCTATTTTTAGACATGGTGAGCATATTCTATAAGTTTCAGGATGCTATTAGTAGATGGTTGGTCAAATGTGAAAAATAGATGAAATTATATTTTTAGAATATTGGGCTAAGTCTATTTATAGATCGTCAATCTAAATATAGATGCATGTTGATTATTATTAGCCCTTAATAATAATTCGACAATAAATATCAACTTATTCTCTTGGAGCACTTTATTTCAGTGAACAGATTTGGCAAATTAGTGGGCTAAAGGAATTACACAATTCCTAAGGTTATTGGTGGCTCATGCATGGAGGACTCAGTTAGAACCACAGTGGCAAAGTTGTGACATAGTTGGAAGAGTAGTTATGGGAGTTGTTATTTAGCTTAACTAACTCAGTTGAGCTAGTTGTATCTAGTCTAACTGAAAGATACACTAGTGAGAGTTTAGTGAATTAATTAGTTAATTAATTCACAACTAATAACTCACTAACAACTGAAAAAATACAATAGTTAACTACTTGCATGTGAGTTCCAGTGGAGACCCAGTGGAGAGACAGGTGAAAGGGTGAGATGGACTATTTGTTGTGACTATAGTGATGCATTCAATGCATCTGACACACATTGGAGATGCCAATGAGGATTGCGCAGTCAAGGCAAGGCCAATTCAAATTCATTTAGGGGTCTTCTTTAGCAGGGATTGCGCAGTGGAGGCAGGCTGTCAGGAGGCAAGAAATTGGTGCATATAGATGCAAATTTCTGCATGACAGTGTGTAATGATTGTTGATTGTATTGAGAGCTTGATGTACTAAGATTTGTATGAGATTATTACATGATCCATTTATATACATAATATATGATAGTTGGGGTTTTTAGCTTTAAGCTTTCCCGTTAAACAACTGTGTTTATGTGCGATTTATTTTCTTCACATGTGTTTGCAATTGAGTTTAAATTACCGCAAGATTAACAATGTAAGGATTCTGTATTTAACAAAAAGATAAATATTGTTAGATCAGAAGAATCTGGTAATACATCAATATTAATAAATTTTTACATGGTATCAGAGCAATGTTAATCACTGGAGATTGCAATTGTGAAGAGGTCCTGAGTTTTGTGCTGGTGGACAATTCGAATTTGCTGCAGAAATTTCTTGGTGCGACATTTGAGTATTCATTGAAATGTATTTCAATGGGTTGTGATTGGAGTATGCCTTTGAGGGTAGCTCGAATTACATAGCCTGGAAGGATAGGATGGAGGCGGTGCTTGAAGATAATGGACTGAAGGAGTTCATTGATAGCGATGTTCCTAAGCCTACTTCTAGCGATGCTGCATTACTTGACGCATGGAAAAAGAAGGTAGCAAAGACAAGAAGAATTTTGTTGGAAGGTGTGAAGGACCATATTGTGTCAAGCCTTCACAGGAAAGCCACTCCATTTGAAATGTGGAAGGCTTTGACAGATATTTTCCAAAGCAGCAGCGACCATAGGAAGTTGGCGCTGAAAGATAAGCTCAGAAAAATCAAAATGGAGAAGGGTGACAATATTCCAAAATATCTCACGAAGTTTATCCAATGTAGGGATGAGCTAGGGAGTGTGGGAATTACAGTTGCAGATGATGACTTGGTGAACTTGGCTCTCCTTGGGCTTCTAAAGAGTTGGCACAACTACGAAGACTCTGTCAATGGACGGGAGAAACTATTGGATTCGGAGCGACTTTGGTCGGATCTTGTGCAGGAGGAGATAAGGCGGAATACCAGGGATGGCTCTTCATCGAAGAATGATGATGAAGATAATTTTGTTTTGGCTACCAAAGAAAGGAAAGGGAAGGGGAAGAAATCCCATAAAAAATCCGAGGCTAAAGGAAAGAAGCTGGATTTGTCCAAAGTGAAGTTTTTTCACTGTCACGAACATGGGCATCTCGCCACTAACTGCCCACAAAAGAAGAAGAACAAGAAGGCTGCCGGAGCTGCAGCAGGTGAGGCCTCAGCCTCGCAATTTGAACTTGATTTCTCTTTGATCACATGCTTTGTTTCAAGCACAATGGGATTAGTGTGGTATCTTGATAGTGGTGCTTCCTTCCATATGATGGGAGATAAGGAGTTGTTTAGTGACTTGGAGGAGAAGTATCTCCAAATGCATATAGAGATGGGCGACGATGGTAGATACAGTGCAACCAGAATTGGAACCATTACCTTTGAGAGGGATTTAGGTAAACCACTTGTTACACAGTAATTTGTCACCGTCCCTGCAATCCCCGTCCCACACATTGGAGGGCTCATTTTGTGACCTGTGAGCAGTGACATGGCTTGAAACCACTTTCATGACATCCCTCTGAACAAGAGCTTTCATTGCCCTGAA
Source organism: Pinus albicaulis (assembly GCA_034641835.2). Taxonomy (NCBI): domain Eukaryota; kingdom Viridiplantae; phylum Streptophyta; class Pinopsida; order Pinales; family Pinaceae; genus Pinus; species Pinus albicaulis. The sequence goes on from CM076570.1 coordinate 830,351,600, forward strand.
GACATCTCCTTGTGGAAAACCCTAAAAATGGCCCTTTTTGCATTGGCGCGAGTAGGCAGTTCAGTACCCGTGCCAATGGGGAAAATGCTTCAAAGATGCCGCGCCAGTTGGCGCTCTGTCCCAGAGTCACACTCGTGCCAGCCAATTTAAGGAATGTTTTTTAAAAATAAATGGTGGAAGTTTCATTTTAACTGATCCAGGAACTGATATCTATTTTGAGTTGGGAGGTTTGGCTACGGATTTCCATAGAGAGGAAGTGGTTTGCCACCTCTCATGGAAGCTTCCTTGATGATAGGGCCAATCCCATGATTATAGGGATCCCAACTCCCCTTCCTCCATCTATAAAAGCTTGTTCATCTCCATTGCAAGCTAGTCTTCAAGTTCCCAAATTCCCAAGAGCCTTATGCTGCAAGAGCCTCGATTATTCCCCTAAGGCCAAATTCAAGCAAGGAGACTTTTGTCAAGATCCGAAGAGAGAGGTTTGTACCATCCTTGACAGGCTTTTCGAGACGTGTTCTGCTTGCGACCCTTCGAAGGAGAATTCAACGTTAGAACTTGGTTGTAATTTTCCTTTTATTGATTAATAATAAACGACTATTGGTTATGGTTCCACTCTTGTTGTTGTTTATAACGATGAGTTATGTCCTTTCTGACTGACATATAGTTGCATCTACTGGATTTTACGCTTGCATTTGTTTTGTTTCTTGCGTGTGCAGGTGTCTGATCACAGAGATCGTGAGGATTGTGATCTGCCAGAGCTAAGGAACATGAGCGCTACCTCTTCTACAAGCAACAACGTTGGATTCTAGGTAAGCCTTCATCGTTAGTTGGTTTATTTGCAATTAGGAACCTCCACTATAGCATGAACGATTGTTGCTAGACCCGGTCTTGGCTAGTAGGGATCGCCTCTGTCCGCAGAGGGGATTTACCTCCACAAAAAATTGGCGACTCGGCTGGGGATCATCTAGCTTGTTGTTTTTCTACTTTGTGAGCTACAAACGGAGCCTGAAGTTAGCCAGATATCCTTCGAAACGCTATTGCTCTGCATTAGCGAAGTAGATCAAAGCTGCTTCAGTCAATCTCCGGTTTAGTTTATGAACTGAACACTTGGAGTATTGTCTTGTCTTTTCGGTTGTTTCTCGATTCTGCTTGCTTGATCGGCTTTTTTGGCTGGCTCTTTTTGTGTTTGGCTTTTGGTTCAGCCCCAGAGGATCAGATCTGACCTCTGCTCTTCTAAATTTTCACCTTTTCATAGTTGGCTTGATTGGCGCGAGTTTAGCCCTATAAATAAGCGCTAACATGCCAGCTTTTCTGCCTATCACTCGCGCTATCTCTCTCTCCGGCGCGTATCACAATGCGTACGTACTCATTTCCTGTAGTTGCTAGGGTTTTCCCTTGTTCGGAAGCTTCTTTCGGTCAGTACTTTGCTTCTGGGTTTGTTTTGGATTCTCCTTGAAGTGGTGAGTCTGGTCTTGGTTGGGAGAAATTTTTTGTTTTTTCATTTTCAGGCGTTGGCGCTTGTTGTCAGTTAGCAACCCGCGCCAATTAGCCATTGGCGCTAGTTGTCAATGTGCAAGTCGCGCCGCTGGCGCGAACACATGCATAAGTTTAGCCAATTTCGTGATGTATGAAATTCGAGATTTTTTCCCAAATCCTTCACCAAAGGTGTCTTTCCTTCCTAAGCTATTATATGAGCACAGATTACTTCGCTCCCGTCTTTTCCATGATTGTTTGATGTAAAAGGAATTAAATGCCTTGTTTTAACTTTGCTTTGGAAGTTCCTCTTTGTGTTTGACCTCATATATCTTGTCACCTTTTGAGGGATTTCGTGACAAAGTGTTTGAAACAACGATTGCATTCTTAGTGTTTGTTTACATCTCTTTTGCATTCATCCTTCATTAAGAATATTTGCGTTTATTTAGTTTTCGTCTCAAAGTGTTCTTTTTGTTAAAATGCATTAGATCACATTGCATTGAAAAGTATTTTTTGAGATCCATCATTGAACTTAGATTACATTGTTTAATGATTGAAAACTAGAAATCGATTTGATTGCATTCTCTTTTATTAAAAGCATGCATTAAGTAGATTCTCATTTCATCGAAAAATGCATTGAGTGCATTCTTATCATTTGAAAAGAAAAGGGAATTGTGCATAGATTACAATTGCATAGTTTTCGAAAAATAGGATTTTGCATAGATTACATTGCATTATTCGCATCATTGAATGTTTCAAATTACTTTTGGATAGTGAAAGTCATCTAGTTTGGAAAAAGTTTCATTTTCAGTGTTTTTGTTTGTCGCATCATTGTTTGAAACTCTTCCCTTAACTAGATAGCATTCATCGAATTGGAAAGTTTTCTTTTCTCATGTAGTGTGCATTTAGGCGATTTTGAGACATAACACTCTCTAGGGCCTGAAAACCGAAACATAATTGAAGATAAACATTAAAATTCATTCAATTTACACTAAGGCAGCATTGAAACATTAATGCAACATTTAGTGGTCTAGGCTAGAGACGCGTTCTGGCGTCTTTAAACCTAGTAGCTGTCGTTCGCCTCTTGGCTTTAGACAGCACTAGTACGGACTTGTGCTCTGTTGAAAATGCAGCAAGATGATGGAGCTTAGTGAAATGAAGTCGCCTTCACTAAGTGGGCCCGCAGGAAAATTTTGGCGCAAAGTCTATTTTTTAGACTATGTCTATTTTTAGACATATGGAGCATGGTCCAGGGGTTGCAGTATGTTATTCTTGGAGTATTGGTCATGTTGGTAAAAATAGATGGACCTCTATTTTTGGACCTATAGGTCGAAGTCTATTTTTAGACTGCCTATCCTAAAATAGGGAAGTCAAATATTATTTACCCTTAATAATATTTGGACTCTAAACTTCAGTTTACTCTCTTGGAGCACTTCAGTTCGAGCTACAGAAGTGGCTCATGCATCTGACAGAGGAATTACGCTATTCCTAGGGGTTTGGTGAGTTCATGCATGGTTGACTTCAGTTAGGACTTCAGTGGCAGAAGTTTGGTGGAGTTGATGAGACAGTTGGTGGAGTTGTGTTTGGTTTAACTTAGTTGAACTAGTTGAGATTAGTTTAACTAGCTAATCAACTAGTAATGAGTGGAGTGACTTAAATATTATTTAATTCACTACTTAGTAATTCATTATTCAACTCAAGAACACATCAGTTCACTACAGTGCATGGACAGTTCAGTGGAGACCAGTGAAAGAGGTAGATGAAAGGGTTGGTTAGCTATCAACAGACACTGGGCCACAGCATGAGATTTGCACCACACTTGAGTGACTTTCCATGATGATTGCAATCGTCGTGTCGTAAGGATATTCGTACCTTTTGGATTCTTCCAGACAAGCCTTTGATTTAATAATAGAGGTAAAATTAGTGGATGTGTTTTGAACTTGACTTGTCCTAAAACCAAGCGTAGTTTGTGGTAATTGAGATAGTACCTAGTACTGTAGGTTATGTGTGCTAACACCGAGTTTGTTACATGTTTTCTCCATTATAATATACACAAGAATGGGTTTTCATTACAAGCTTCCCATACACCGTGTTAATGTGTATGATGATTTGATGTGATATCGCTTGTTTTATTTCCGCATGTGTGATGATCTGAGTGGAAGAGATTATGTGTTGCATATGAATTCGAATTGATATGTGATCAGGATAATCTCGGTGGATAAATAACATTATTCAGAAAATTTCTACGTGCTCCCCGTACCGTCGAGTATATAAAGGGAGACCCCACTAGGTTTCTATCCTTTATCCATAGGAAGCCGAGTCTGCCGCCCTATATCCGTGATACACCGGACACAACATTCGGGGAGATTGCCTGCACGTACGTAAAGTCCTTGGTTGATTTCTCTTTCATTTTGAAACCAAGGTGTATATTGCAGTTCACGGTTATTTGGTACACCCTTTGCCTAGTATTCCTAAGTAGTCATTTTGATCCTATCTGACTCCCTAAATTTGAAAGGATCACCAAGCGCTTGTCCTTTCACGCTTGTGTCAAATATGAAAGAGATAGAGTCACCTTTTCAACCGTTTCTCGACTCTTAAAACATGAAACGGTGAAGTTTCTTATTTTTCAACGTGGTAAAAAATTAATTACCCGCGATCACATGCCCTTTTAGAATTTTCTTGTTGGCCGTTTGATTGTGTGCCTTGGTTTTTAGCCCGTGTGCAATTTTGAGTTGTTGATGGAAACTTTTCTAGAGTTCACCAACCAAGGAATCCCCTCCGATGGGAATCCTAGTCATTTTCCTCCTTTTGGAAATATTGGTGCTCCTTATATGGCAACGTTGTCCCTTCCTGGGTTAACTGTTGGGTTACCTGTTTGGTTGTTTTCAACCTCTGTGGTCCCGAATGTCTCAGCTACTGTTCAATTAGTTCCTCCGCTTGAACAACATCATGTTGATTCTAAGGTGGACCTCTCCCCTTCTTTTCCTGTTTCTGCGTCCTCCTCTTCTACTTCGCCTGGTGAAAGTCTGGATTCAAGTAACCAGGTGACTAAGAAGAAGAAGAAGAAGACAAAGAAGAAGAAGTCCGATAAAGGAGAGGCTAGCTCTGTGGCCGTTGTGCCTAAGGAGTCTTCTATTGATAAACCTTCCAACCCTCCGTGGAAAGTCAAGTTCCCTTGTATGTTGTGCACAGGAGACCATCTTCTTCGAGACTGCCCTGGCATTCCCAAGGTACTCGAAGTATGGTCCAACGGTCGTCCACCGTTGCCTTTGGATTCCGGGAGTCAGGTTGGGGGCACGTCTTCAGCTAGTGCTGGTAAAACTCCTAAGAAGCAGGGTAAGATTACCAATCCCTGTAAGTTGTGTGAAGGGCACCATGCCATTCACCTTTGTCTGTATATGGATGAAGCCAAAAGAGTCTTGGACAACTCAACCGTTTCTACACCATGCCTCCCGGCTGGTTATAAACCACTTTCTTTGAGTCCTCCACCAGCTGATCCTACGATTGGTCAAGAGTCATCCTTGGTCGATCCCGCTCCCCTGGAAATTCAAATTCAGGAATCTGTTCCCGAGCAACCATTGGTCGTGGGATCGGTTGAAATAGCCCCGTCTACGGTGCATCGGGTCTTTTCCGTTGAGAGTGGACCCCACACCCCTCATGTTCTTCTTGTTTCTTCAGATTCCTCGGACTTGGAGAAAGATTCTCCTGTCCCTATACCTCAAGAAGCTGCTCCTGCGCCTCCCCTCATGGAGGTCCCGGAGGATACTTTTCCCACCTTCGAGATGGAGGTAGTGGAGGATGCTCCTTCTTCTTCCGTAACACCAGGGGAAGACCATCTCAGCTCGATGGTAGCCCCTCCGAGTAGTTTGGTCGCTTCCTTTGATTGGAATCGATTTTCAGGATACCGCCTTCCGTCTTATGTGCCTTTTGAGATCACAGTACATGATTTTGGTCTGGTCGTACCCAGCACCATTATAGACGAAGGCGCATCTGTTAGTGTTCTATCCTCAACTACTTGGCAAGATTTTGGCTCGCCGCCGCTTGCGCTTCTTACACAGAATCTGTTGGTGTTTAACAGAAGAAATAGTCAACCGTTAGGGATCCTCCCGAGGTTACCTATTACTTTGGGAGGTAAAACCGTCCATATGGATGTGATGGTTGTTCCAGGCCCCTTGGATTTCAATCTGCTCTTGGGGCACGATTACACCTATGCCATGGGAGCGCTTGTCTCCTCCCTTTTTCGTGTGGTCTGTTTTCCACATGAAGGACGGATCATGACCATTAATCAGCTTTCGTTCTTTGGTCCTGATGTGGCAGCTGGCCCGCCATCATCCCTTCCTAGTTTTTATCCACCCGTTGTATATTCCCCACCGCAGGTCAACTATGTGGCTACCTACCCCATGTCTGTACTTAGTGATGGTGCCATCGTGCATCGTGTGCTGGGGGCATTAGGTCCTGACTTCCAGGATGTTTTCCTTCCATCACGATTGGAACTCTTGGAAGCGATGACTTCTTATTCATTATGATGAGGTCGGTCGGAGCACAGTTCGTTTTCTTGTGTCAAGCTCCTTAAAAAATGAAACAAGCTGGTCAGAGCAGAGTTCCTTGTATTGTGTCAAGCTCCTTAAAAAATGAAACAAGGGTGTCTGAGGATAGTTCTTTTAATGTGTTAACCTCGTTAAAATAATGAAACACGTTCCCGTTCAATTCGAGTCTTTGATAAGATCTCGTAAAATCCCAGTCGAGTCTTTCTCTTGATCTCGTAACTTGAACCTTCACTCCATCTGCCTTTCATATGGATTGAAGCTTGGGGGGCATGTACCTCGAATTGAGTCACCATGCCGGGGGCATGCTTACTTTTTCAAGCATATTTTATTTCCGTTTCAATCTTGTGTAAAAATGAAACCGGTTTCAAGCATAGTTTATCTTTGTTTCAAGCTTGTGTAAAAATGAAACCAACTTCAAGCAGAGTTTTCTGATTTCAATCTTGTGTAAAAATGAAACCTTTCCCATTTTACCTCTTGTGATTGTCATTTTATCAAATTTATTTTTGTTAGAGATGAAACTTGGTTTTTCTTCATTCCATCGCTACCATCTCGCTTGGCCGATCATATGCCTTCACTTGGTTGTTTTACCTGCTCCTGAGGAACTCACTAATGAGTGTTCATTATAGGCTAGTTTCTTGACCTTTACTTGTTCAGAGAAGTTCCACCATTACCGGAACCAGTAGCTACCCTTTATACCACTCGTTCCTCCAGGAGGAGTCACCTTTCAGCTCTTTTCTGACTCTCTAAACATGAAAAGATTGCCGAGGCCCTTATCGTTTCGATCTCATTAAAGTGGCCACGAAACGACATCTAACCAGTATATGTTTACCCCTTTTTTGGGCTGGGATGGATTATTTACGAAAAAGGAATACCCTAGCCTATTACGACTAGGAGGTTTTCTCAGACAAAGTTTTCTACCTTTTCGGGTCTGAGAAACTATTTATGAAAAGGGACCGTTGGAGTTTACTTTTCCGCTGTCTTTTCAAACTCTCTAAACATGAAAAGACGTCGAGTTCTTCCTTTGTCAGACTCGTTAAAACCTGATGACATTGGATTCAGTCGTAATGACGGTATCCGAGTTCCTCATTCCTAGGGCTTGTTAAATGTACTAGGATGGGCTTATATAGCAAGCATATGGTATCCTCTTCAAGCTTGTGTAAAAATAAAGAGGTACTCGCCAGAATTGGTGGGGAAAAATGGAACCAACATCATTGTCGTGTCGGCAGTATGTCGCTCTTGAACATGGCACTTGTCTGCATTCGTGTCGGGTTGGGGACATCTCTGCCATCTGCTTTTCACTTGCCTCCATGGGTTTGGGTAACCCCTTTTGACCTCTCATCTGCTCTTTGCCTCGTCATCATGACCCCCGATCTTTTGATGTCAATCATCGCTGGTTCACCTGTCGTGTCAGTTCATATGCTCAAGAGAAGTTGACCTCCGGCAAAAAAAAAAACAAATATCAACCTCCCTCTGATTCTCATCTGATCGTGATTCAAAAAAACATTATGTTTCTCTGTCTCACATCGATGATGTGGGAAACATTATGGCCCACCTTCGATCAAGGTCACTTCCTGTCGACTTCGGCTCATTATCCGGGAAACTGATCTAGAGACTCCCTTTTGGTGCCTTGGAGCCTGCATGCCTCAATGGCAGGTTCTTCGCATTCAACACGAGGTTTTCATTATTGGCCTCCGATCGAGTGATTCTACGGATGTTCGACACCAGCTCATTGATTCACATGCCATAGATTGTACCTGTAGTACCTTGAGGGCCATCGTCATTTTTGGTGGTACCTCTCGCGTCTGTTAACAACTTTCATCATTGGCTGGTAATCAGACGATGTTCTTGCATGTTCGACTTCAGCTCATTTATTCACATGCTTGAACTTGTACTTTGTTCTGGTCGAGATGGAGCACAAGACCCCAGATTTTTTCTGTTGGAATCCAGGCTGCGATTTTTTGGATTATTATGATTGGTTACATGACTCATTCATTGGATGGCTGCGACCAATGTTCTAGTTCATTTATCGATCCTCACCGGAGCGGCTGCACTTGGCTTCCTTGGATCTCGATTGTCTCCTGCTATGGATTTGCTGTTTCATACCGCATATATATCATGTATCTTCGATATCAGTTGTATTTCTCCACGTAGGTTTTCCGATGACGGAGTTTTCAGTTGGACACGTTCTCGTAAAGCATTTTACCCCTCTCTCTCTCTCGGGCCTCATGCTTTAGGCGGCATCTGTTACACAGTAATTTGTCACCGTCCCTGAAATCCCCATCCCACACATTTGAGGGCTTATTTCATGACCTGTGAACAGTAACGTGGCTTGAAACCACTTTCATGACATCCCTCTGAACAAGAGCTTTCAATTCCCTGAAGACATATCCTTGTGAAAAACCCTAAAAATGGCCCTTTTTGCATTGGCACAGGTGGCCAGTTCAGTACCCATGCCAATGGGGAAAATACTGAAGAGCTAGCTGCTTGGCGTCTCGTCTCCAGTCGCATCACCTGCACCATGGAATGTTTTAAAAATAAATGGCGGAAGTTTCATCCTAACCAATTCATGAACTGGTATCTATCTTGAGTTGGGAGGCTTGGCTCTGGATTTCCATGTAGAGGAAATGGTTTTCCACCTCTCATGGAATCTTCCTTGAGGATAGGGCCAATCCCATGATTATAGGGATCCCAACTCCCCTTCCTCCATCTATAAAAGCTTGCCCATCTCCATTGCAAGCTAGTCTTCAAGTTCCCAAATTTCCAAGAGCCTTATGCTGCAAGAGCCTCCATAATTCCCTTAAGGCCAATTTCAAGCAAGGATACTATCGTCAAGATCCGAAGAGAGAGGTTTTTCCTATCCCTGACAGGCTTTTCGAGACGTGTTCTGCTGGCGACCCGTCGAACGAGAATTCAGCATCAGAACTATGGTTGTAATTTTCCTTTGATTGATTATTAATGAACGACTATTGGTTATGGTTCCACTCTTGTTGTTATTTATGATGAGTTGTGTCCTTTCTGACTGAAACATAGTTGCATCTACTGGATTTTACGCTTGCGTTTGTTTTTTTTCTCGCATGTGCAGGTGTCCTATCGCGGAGATCGTGGGGATCGTGATCTGCCAGAGCTAAGGAACGGGAGCGCCACCTCTTCTACAAGAAACATCGTTGGATTCCAGGTAAGCCTTCATCGTTAGTCAGTTTATTTGCAAGTAGGAACCTGCACTATAGTGTGAATGATTGTTGCTAGACCCGGTCTGGGCTAGTAGGGATCACCTCTGTCTGCAGAGGGGATTTACCTCCACAACACCACTTCTGTTGAAATATGTTATGGATGTTCCAGGTATGAAGAAGAACTTGGTCTCGATCGTTATGTTGGAGGACAGAGGTTATGACATTTTTTCAGCGATGGAAAAGCTTTCCTGCGACATAAAACAACGGGTCAAACCAAGAGGATAGGGATTTAAGTTAAGAATCTCTACAAGTTGGAGGTAGATGGCTTCGTTGCAATGATGGGCAAAGCAGAAGAAGTGGTGATCTGGGATGAGGGGAATTATGGCACAGGAGATTGGGCCATCTTCACCATGGCACCTTGAAGATTTTGCAGTAGATTTCTATTGGACTTCCCAAGGGTACTCTTGCACAGTCAGATCAGTGCAAGGGATGTACTATGGGTAAGTTTTTGAATACCACCTTTCATGAGAAGGAGAACCGTGCTTCGGTGATCTTGGAGAGAATTCACACAGATGTGTGTGGACCTTTCTCGGTTGCTTCAACAACAAAACACAGGTATTATGTTATATTTGTTGATGAATATTCTCATAGATGCTGGATCTTATTCATGTAGAAGAAGAGAAAAACATTCTCAAAGTTCTGTGAGTTTAAAGCATTGGTGGAGAAGGAGTCGGGGAAGCAAGCGAAGGCTCTGCGAAGCGATAATGGTGGTGAATATATCTCAAACGAATTCAAATAATTCTGTAGCAAAGAAGGAATTCGAAGAGAAATCATAACACCTCATAACCCACAACAGAATGGGGTCACGGAGAGGAAGAATAGAACGATCGTGGGTGCTACACGAGCTATGTTGCATGACCAAGGCCTACCGATGCACTTCTGGGCGGAAGCATGCAACACTGCGGTTTATGTGCAAAACCGTTGTCCTCATAGAGTACTTGGCATGAGTACACTTGAAGAAGCTTTTACTGGTAAGAAGCCTGATATTTCTCATTTGAATATTTATGGCTCATTTGTTTACATTCATGTGACAAAGGATGCCAGGAAGAAGCTGGAGCCGACTGCAGAAGTTGGGATATTTGTGGGGTACATAGAAACACCCCATAATTATCGTTTTTATTTCCCAAACTGTCGAATGACTGTGATGCAATGGGATATAAAATTCAATGAGGTGAAAGCCATGAATTTGTCGCTTGAGAGGGAGCTACAGTTGCATGCAGAGGAGGAACTTCTTGTTCCCAAAGATGAGCCTATAGATGTGGATCAACCACATGATATTCATGGAGTGGAGGAGTCCACTCATGCAGAACTAAACATTAGAACAGGCAGAAAGCATACAAAATAAGCTGAGAGACTGAAGCTGTTGAGATTGCAACAAGATGATGAGCTTAGTGGAAAGGAGTCGCCTTCACTAAGTGGGCCCGCAGGGCATTTTTGGCGCAAAGTCTATTTTTAGACATGTGGATCATGATTCTATGAGTTGCAGGATGCTATTTGTGGAGGGTTGGTCAAGTTGGAAAAATAGATGGACTTCTATTTTTAGACATACTGGGCGAAATCTATTTTTAGATTGCCAATCTAAAAATAGGGATGTCAAATATTATTAGCTCTTAATAATATTTAGACTCTAAACATTATCTTATTCTCTTGGAGCACTTCAGTTTGATGCCTAAAAGTGGCACATGCAGCTGACAGAAGGAATTACGCTTTTCCTAGGGTTTAAGTGAAGCTATTGCATGAAGACTTCAGTTAGAACTCATGTGACAGAGTTTGGTGGAGTTGATTGAGGAAGTTAGTGGAGTTGTATTCAGTTTAACTAATCTAAACATAGTTGAGCTTTTTGTATCCAAGTTAACTAATAGATACAATTAGTAAGAGTGGTGTGAATTAATTATTAATTAATTCACTAATTATAAACTCATAAATCAACTAAAGAATACATCAGTTAACTTCAGTGCATGGACAGTTTCAGTGGAGACCAGTGCAGGAATAGGTGAAAGAGCAGGTTAACTATCAGTTGTGACTATACTGTTGCTATTTGCAACACACAGATAGGTGGAGTAAGCCCATGAGGATTGCGCAGTTCAAGCCAGGTGGTTATCTATTTAATGATGCCATCCCATAGCATTGAAAATGCAATAGAGGCTGGCTATCAAGTGGCAAAAGATTGGAGTATGTGTTTTGCTAGATCTAGCTTAATAGTGTGTAGCAATTGAGGGTGTGCATGAGAGCTTGTGAGGAGATTTTGTACTATGATTGTTACATGATCTCCATGACATATAATATACAAATAGTTGGGGTTTTCAGCTTTAAGCTTTCCCATTAAATACTATGTTCATATGTGTGATTGTTTGTGGTTTTAATGTATGCATGCAATTGATTTTATTTCCGCATGTGATGATCAATGGTAGAAGAGATTCTGTATTATGCATGAAGCTAAAATAGTGTGTGATCAGGAGAATCTCGGTGAATAATATCTCAGTTATTCAAATTTATACATGGTATCGGAGCAGTATTGATCATCGGAGCAATTGCAAAACATTGAAGCGGTTGAGTTTTGTGCTGGTGGAATTCGAATTTGCAGGAGTGTTTTCTTGGTGTCAAAGTTGAGATGTCTTTCAACGGATTGCGATTGGAGTATGCCCTTGAGGGCAGCTCAAATTATATTGCATGGAAGGACATGATGGAGGCGGTGCTGGATGACAATGGGTTGAAGGAGTTCATAGATGCAGAAATTCCAAAGCCTACTTCTAGTGATGCTGCCGTATTTGACGCATGGCAAAAGAAGACAGCAAAGTGTCGAAGGATTCTGTTGGAAGGTGTGAAGGATCACATAGTGTCTAGCCTTCATGGTAAGGCTTCTCCATTTTTTATGTGGAAAGCTTTGACAAATTTATTCCAAATCAAGAGTGACCAGAGGAAGTTGGCGCTCAAGGATAAACTCAGAAACATAAATATGGAGAAAGGAGACAGTATGCCCAAGTACCTCACGAAGTTCATCCAATGCAGGGATGAGCTGGGAAGTGTGGGGGTGACTGTAGATGACGAGGACTTGGTGAGCTTGGCTCTCCTTGGGCTTCCTAAGAGTTGGCATTCCTATCAGGACTCTGTCAATGGTCGGGAGAAATTGCCAGGATGGGAGCGACTTTGGTCGGATCTTGTGCAAGAGGAGATAAGGCGAAGTACCAGGGACGGATCTTCATCAAAGGCATATGATGAAGAGAATTGTGCTTTGGCTGCCAAAGAAAAGAAGGGAAGAGTAAGAAAGCTTCTCATTCTGGTGCGAAAGGCAAGAAGCAGGACATGTCCAAGGTGAAGTGCTTTCACTGTCACCAACACGGACATTGCGCCACTAATTGTCTGCAGAAGAAGAAAAATAAGCAGGCTACTGGGACTGCAGTTGGAGAGGCCTTAGCCTTATATTTTGAGCTAGATTTGTCGCTGATCGCATGCTTGGTTTCAAGTGTGATGGGTTCAATGTGGTTTCTGGACAGTGGTGCGTCTTTTCACATGACAGGAGTTCGAGATTTGTTTACTGATCTGGATGAGAAAGATCTTGGAGTGCACATCGAGATGGGCAATGATGGTAGATACACTGCGACCGGTATCAGTACTATTTCCTTTGAGAGGGAGTCTGGTAAACCCTTCATATTGAAGGAAGTGATGCATGTTCCAGGATTGAAGAAGAATCTTATATCTGTGGCGATGTTGGAAGACAAGGGATATGATGTTGTCTTTAGCGAGGGAAAGGCTTTCCTGTGCAGTAAGGAAACTGGTGAGACCCAGAGGATAGGGGTTCGAGTTCAGAACCTTTATCAATTGCAGGTAGATGGCTACACAACAATGGCATGCAAGGCAAAAGGAGTGGTGAGCCGGGATGATGGCGAGTTGTGGCACCGAAGATTGGGCCACCTTCACCATGGAGCTTTGAAGATATTGCAGCAGATTTCTACTGGGCTTCCTAAAGGCACTCTTGCATAGTCAGATCAGTGCAAGGGGTGTACCTTAGGAAAATTTGTGAAAGCCACCTTTCACGAGAAGGATAGTCATCATTTATCCTTGAGAGAATTCACACAGACGTGTGTGGACCTTTCTCAGTAGCTTCGACAGCAAAGCACAGGTATTATGTGATATTTGTTGATGATTTTTCTCGTAAGTGCTGGATCTTCTTCATGCAGAAGAAGAGCGAGACATACTCAAAGTTCTGTGAGTTCAAGGCACTGGTTGAGAAAGAATCGGGAAGCAGGTGAAGGCTCTTAGGAGTTGATAGATTATGGTGAATTCATCTCTAGTGGAATTCAAGGACTTTTGTAGCGTATAATGAATTTGAAGAGGAGCTCATAGCACCTCATAACGCATAGAAGAACAGGTTGTCGAAAGTGGAAAGAACTAATCTATCAAGGTAAGCCGCACGATGATGTTAAAAAGGATCAGGGGCTTACTCATTCACTTGTGGGCGATACATGCAATACTACAAAGATATGTGCAGAACTGTCCCTGCTGGGTGGATACTTGGCATGAGTACACCCAGGAGGCATTTTCTGAGAAGCCTGGAGCATTTCATTTGAGGATTTCTGCTCACCTCGCTTACATTCAGACAAGGATGCCGTGGAAGAAGCCGGAGCCGATCGCAGAGGTTGGGATATTTGTGGGGTACACCCATACACCTCACAAATTGTTCTGGCTTCTTTTTCTTCGACAACACAAGACTATTGAAGCACGTGGGATATAAAATTTCAGGAGGAGAAAGCCATGAAGTGTTCGCTTGAGAGGGAGCCACACCTGCATGCAGATGAGGAGCTATTAGTTCCTAAGGATGAGTCTCAGGATGTGGATCAGCCACAAGATGAGGTTCATGGAGTGGAAGAGACCACTCATGCAGTGCCAACCATCAGAGGGCAGAAGCGCACTACAGAAGCTGAGCGACTGGCTCAAGATGCAGAGAAGGTTGTAGGAGCACCTTCATCACAGTGCAGACAGAGACAGTCACCTGACCGGTATACTGGATACATGGCTCTTATGAGCAAGTGTATCGTGACGGAGCCATCCTCTTTCGAGGAAGCTGTGGAGGATCCCACATGGGTAGATGCCATGGTGGAAGAGTATGATTCGATTGTCAGAAACAGTGCATGGGAGATTGTCCCAAGGCCAGAAGGGAAATCAGTGGTGGGTTCTAGATGGATCTACAAAGTGAAGCAGGCAGCTGACGGGAGTGTGGAGAAGTACAAGGCAAGATTTTTTGCTCGAGGATTTTCACAGATAGAGGGGATCGATTATGAGGAGACCTTTGCACCTGTCGCAAGGTATTCTTCCATACGGGAGATCCTAGCTCTCTCAGCGCAGATGGGGTGGCACATTCATCAGACGGATGTGAAGACTGTGTTCCTCAACGGAGTCATTGAGGAGGAGGTGTACATAGAGCAGCCCAAAGGTTTCGAGATCTTCAGTAGCGAGTCGCATGTGTGAAGGCTCAAGAGAGCGTTGTATGGGTTGAAACAAGCACCTCGTGCTTGGTACACATGGATAGACAGTTATTTCACCGGACTTGGATTCTCCAAGAGTGAGGCGGATCCTAACCTATACCAGATTGTGGTGGAGGGTAAGTTGCTGATCATTGTACTTTATGTAGATGATTATATTTTGATAGGTGATGAGCTGTTGATACTCTCATGCAAGGAGGATCTTGCAAAAGAGTTTGAGATGAAGGACTTGGGCCTCCTTCATTATTTCCTGGGATTGGAAATTTGGCAGCGCAGTGGTGGACTGTTTGTTTCTCAGGGTAAGTATGCCCGGGAGATACTGGAGAAGTTCAACATGCATGGCTGCAAGCTTGTTGATACTCCTCTTCCTAGTGGTTGGAGGAAGGAGGATGCTACTTCAGCGGAGGTAGTGGATGCCACTGTTTATCGACAGTTGGTGGGGTCGCTTATGTATCTGGTCAATACACGACCCGATATATGCTATGCTGTTAACCAGCTTTCACAAGCTATGGTTAAGCTAACCAAGCTCTTTTGGAAGGCGAGGAAGCATGTATTGAGATATCTCAGAGGCACATCGGGATATGGATTATGGTACAGACAGTCGGATGAGGTGAAGCTGTGTGGCTTCACGGATGCAGATTGGGCATGGAGCCCAACGGATAGAAAGAGCACATCTAGAGGGATTTTCAGTATCGAGTCGATAGCAGTTTCTTAGTACAGCAGGAAGCAGAGATCTGTGGCACTTAGTTCAGCAGAGGCTTCCAGTGCATAAGGCAGTTATGGTCCCTGGCGTAGGCTATATGGAAGAGGAAGATCCTGGCTGGTTGTCTTGCCTGTTACTTGGATCCTACTGCATATATTGTGATAATCGAGTTGTATCAAACTCATTGTCCTGATTTTTTACGATGATCCAAACACATTGACATCCTGAGTCACTCAGATCAGAGATTGTGTGCAGCAGCGTCATGTTACTTGCTGCATTCCTAGGGAGGATCAGGATGTTGATATCTTGACGAAGGTGCTCACTAGGAGAAAATTCGAATACCACAGGGGCAGGATAGGGGTTGCAGATAATCCTTATCTTGTTGAGAGGGAGTGTTGAGATTGCAACAAGATGATGAGCTTAGTGGAAATGAGTCACCTTCACTAAGTGGGCCTGCAGGGTATTTTTGGCGCAAAGTCTATTTTTAGACTATGTCTATTTTTAGACATGTGGATCATGATTCTATGAGTTGCAGGATGCTATTTGTGGAGGGTTGGTCAAGTTGGAAAAATAGATGGACTTCTATTTTTAGACATACTGGGCGAAATCTATTTTTAGATTGCCAGTCTAAAATAGGGATGTCAAATATTATTAGCTCTTAATAATATTTAGACTCTAAACATTATCTTATTCTCTTGGAGCACTTCAGTTTGATGCCTAGAAGTGGCACATGCAGCTGACAGAAGGAATTACGCAATTCCTAGGGTTTAGTGGAGCTATTGCATGAAGACTTCAGTTAGAACTCATGTGACAGAGTTTGGTGGAGTTTATTGAGGAAGTTAGTGGAGTTGTATTCAGTTTAACTAATCTAAACATAGTTGAGCTATTTGTATTCAGTTTAACTAATTGATACAATTAGTGAGAGTGGTGTGAATTAATTATTAATTAATTCAATAATTATAAACTCATAAATCAACTAAAGAATGCATCAGTTAACTTTAGTGCATGGACAGTTTCAGTGGAGACCAGTGCAAGAATAGGTGAAAGAGCAGGTTAACTATCAGTTGTGACTATACTGTTGCTATTTGCAACACACAGATAGGTGGAGTGACCCATGAGGATTGCGCAGTTCAAGCCAGGTGGTTTATCTATATAAATAGGCCATCCCATAGCATAGAAACATGCAATAGAGGCTCGCTATCAAGTGGCAAAAGGGTTGAGCATGTGTTTTGCTAGATCTAGCTTGATAGTGTGTAGCAAGTGAGGTAGTGTTGAGAGCTTGTGAGGAGCTTTGTACTATGATTGTTACATGATCTCCATGACATATAATATCTGAATGGTTCTGGTTTTCGGCAACCATTAAATACTGTGTTCATATGTGTGATTGTTTGTGGTTTGAATGTATGCATGCAATTGATTTTATTTCCGCATGTGATGGTCAATGGTAGAAGAGATTCTGTATTATGCATGAAGCTAAAATAGTGTGTGATAAGGAGAATCTCGGTGAAAAATATCTCAGTTATTCAAATTTATACAGAAGCTTGATGCGGCACAGAATGTAGGAGTTCCTACATCACAATGCAGAAAGAGACAATCACCTGACTGATTTACTGGATACATGGCTCTTATGAGCAAGTGTATCATGACAGAGCCATCTTATTTTGAAGAAGCAGTGCAGGAGCCTACATGGGTAGATTTCATGGTGGAGGAGTACGACTCCATTGTTAGAAACAATGCTTGGGAGATTGTTCCAAGGTCGGTTGGTAAATCAGTGGTAGGTTCAAGATAGATCTACATGGTAAAGCAAGCTGCTGATGGGAGCGTTGAGAAGTATAAGGCAATATTTTTTTCTCGAGGCTTCTCACAGATCGAGGGGATTGATTATGAAGAAACCTTTGCACTTGTCACATGATATTATTCTATAAGGACCATCCTTGCTCTCTCAGCGCAGATGGGTAGGTACATTCATAAAATGGATGTGAAGACTACGTTCCTTAATGGGATAATTGAGGAATAAGTGTACATTGAGCAGCCTGAAGGATTTGAGATCTTCAGCAGTGAGTCGCATGTGTGAAAATTCAAAAGAGTGATGTATGGGCTAAAGCAAGCACCACGTGCTTGGTACACACGGATCGAAAACTATTTCACCGTACTTGGCTTCACCAAGAGTGAGGCGGATGCAAACCTGTACCAAATTGTGGTAGAGGGTAAGATTTTAATCATTTTTATTTATGTTGATGATTTAATACTAACAGGTGATGAGAAATTGATACACTCATGCAAGGAATATCTTGCAAAGATGTTTGAGATGAAGGATTTGGGCCTCGTTCATCATTTCCTTGGATTGGAAATAGGCAGCAAGAAGGTGAACTGTTTGTGTCTCAAGGAAAGTATGCTCGAGAGATACTTGGTAAGTTTCACATAAAGGACTGAAATCCCATGGATACTCCTCTTCCAGGAAATTGGAGGAAATAGGATGCTACATCGACAGAGGTAGTGGATGATACTGTCTATCGACAGTTGGTGGGTTCGCTCATGTATTTATTTCATACAAGACCAGACATATGCTATGCGGTGAACTAGCTTAGTCAAGCAATGGTTAAGCCTACCAAGCTCTTTTGGAAGGCAGGCAAGCATGTCCTGAGATATCTTAGGGGCACATCTGAGTATGGTTTATGGTACAGACAGATGAATGAGGTGAAGTTGCATGGCTTCACAGATGCAGATTAGGAAGGCAGCCCAATGGACATAAAGAGCACATTAGGAGGGGTTTTCAGTATTGGATATACAACAGTTTCTTGGTACAGCAGGAAACAAAGATCCATGGCACTCAATTTAGTGGAAGCAGAATACATGGCAGCAATTCAAGTTGCATGTGAGGCTCTCTGGATGAGGAAGATCCTGGTCGGTTTGCTCGGTAACTCTCATTTAGATCCTACAACGATACAATGTGATAATCAGAGTTGCATTAAACTCTCGATTAATCTTGTGTTTCATGATAGATCCAAACATATTGATATCCAGTATCATCATATCAGAGATTGTGTGCAATGGAAGATCATGTTTCTTCAGTACATTCCTACAGAAGATCAGGATGTAGATATTCTGATGAAGGCGCTCAGCAGGAGAAAATTTGAATACCATAGAGGCACGATCGGGGTGAAGGATAATCCCTATCTTTTTGAGAGGGAGTGTTGAGATTCAACAAGATGATGAGCTTAGTGAAAAGTAAGCACCTTCACTAAGTGGGGCCTGTAGGTTATTTTTAGGTGTATGTCTATTTTTATACATGGTGAGCATATTCCATAAGTTGCAGGAGATATTCTGATGAAGGCGCTCAGCAGGAGAAAATTTGAATACCATAGAGGCAGGATCGGGGTGAAGGATAATCCCTATCTTGTTGAGAGGGAGTGTTGAGATTCAACAAGATGATGAGCTTAGTGAAAAGTAAGCACCTTCACTAAGTGGGGCCTGTAGGTTATTTTTAGGTGTATGTCTATTTTTAGACATGGTGAGCATATTCCATAAGTTACAGGATGCTATTTGTAGATGGTTGGTCAAATGTGAAAAATAGATGAAATTATATTTTTATAATATTGGGCGAAGTCTATTTATAGATCATCAATCTAAATATAGATGCATGTCGATTATTATTAGCCCTTAATAATAATTCCGACAATAAATATCAACTTATTCTCTTGGAGCACTTATTTCAGTGAACAGATTTGGAAAATCAGTGGGTTAAAGGAATTACCCAATTCCTAGGGTTCTTGGTGGCTCATGCATGGAGGACTCAGTTAGAACTATAGTGGAAAAGTTGTGACAGTGTTGGAAGAGTAGTTATGGGAGTTGTTATTTAGTTTAACTCAATTAAGTGAGTTAAAATCAGTTGAGTTAGTTGTATCTAGTCTAACTGAAAGATACACTAGTGAGAGTTTAGTGAATTAATTAGTTAATTAATTCACAACTAATAACTCACTAAAAACTGAACAAATACAATAGTTAAATACTTTCATGTCAGTTCCAGTGGAGACCCAGTGGAGAGATAGGTGAAAGGGTGAGATGGACTATCTGTTGTGACTATAGTGATGCATTCAATGCATTTGACACACATTGGAGATGCCAATGAGGATTGCGCAGTCAAGGCAAAGCCAATTCGAATTCATTCAGGGGTCTTCTTTAGCAGGGATTGCGTAGTGGAGGCAGGCTCTCAGGGGGCAAGAAATTGGTGCACAGAGATGCAAATTTCTGCATGACAGTGTGTAATGATTGTTTATTGAACTGAGAGCTTGATGTACTAAGATTTGTATGAGATTATTACATGATCCATTTATATACATAATATATGATAGTTGGGGTTTTTAGCTTTAATATTTCTCGTTAAACAACTGTGTTTTTGTGCAATTGATTTTCTTAACATGTGTTTGCAATTGAGTTTTAATTTACGCAAGATTAACAGTGGAAGGATTTTGTATTTAGTAAGAAGATAAATATTGTTATATCAGGTGAATCCAGTAATACATCAGTATTAATAAATTTCTATAGATGGAAAAATCTAATTCCTGAGTGTAGTTCCTTGTTATTTGTTTTTGGTGACTTTTATAGATTATGGTCAACGTGATCCCAATCACAAACCGCATTGGGACAAATTCATTTAGTTTTGTGACTTAAGTATTATCATTTTCATAAATTATTTATGCAACAAAGACTATTTTATGTACCATGTCTCTATAATCATAGCTTATTTGGATATTGTTTACTGTCTTTTCTATCTTCCAGTATGTTTACTGATTATGTAAACAATTCTGAGATAACGATTCACATGGGATGTTGTATGGACCCGAGTTCTCGAATGTTGTAAAAAAAACAATAATTGAATATCTATTTACCAGTAGTTTCTTTGAGATTTTATATATTAGCTAATGTTTTATAATGAATGATAATTAAAATGGATATATGTTTACTGTGTTCTAATATTTAAATATTTTACTAGTTATATTAGTAATTATTAGATAATGTTTTACATTTGACCTTGTATTACTTTGGACTCTTTAGCATTTCTCAATATTATTGATTGAACAAAATTTCATGAGACTACGCTTTTGAGATTTTATATTCTATGTAATGGTATGAAAATTGTTGGCAATGAAAATAAATGTTTAACAAGAGTTTTGGTTCAGAGATATCTATTTAATTTATGATTTATTTGAATGATAGATATAATGATTAGGATTTGAATCTCAATACAATTGTTGTTTTTGTAATTGTGTTCGTTACTTTTAAAGTCTTGTGAAGCACAAAGACTCTTTAGTTTGTTTCAGTTCTGTTTACAATCAAAATGAACACTTGGAAAAAAATTTGGTTGTTAAATATCTATTGCATTTTTTGTGACTAGCATTTGAATTCAAATACAATTACAATTACTGTAACTTTATTAATTATTGTTGAATTTTACTTAACTAGAAAGCCTGATTATTTTGTTCCAGTTCTCTTTATTTATGAATGCATGCACACAAGTGAGAATTACACACATCAATGTTTCATTGTATGGAGTTTACATTGTGCGGGGCTTAGAATGAGAGTTTTCATTGTGCAGAGGAAGCTTCTCGCTGGGACTAAAATATCTGCACAACAACATATGATAATAATAATAAATTGGACTATGGGTTCTTTTTTTAGAAGCATTGTAAAAAAAACTCCATATTTCGTTTTATAATAGTCAATTGTAAACCAGCCTTTGTAAGTAATTTGGTTATAGGAATATACAGTTTGTTTTCTTAAAGAAAACAAGTATTTAAATAAATCCTACTCGATATAGAAACTTGTTTTATTGTGCATATCTTTCCTTGTTCAAAGCTCTTATTAAATTTAATATTGTAAATCATGAAAGTTGTAGTAGACAATTGTAAATGATTATTTGTAGAGCGTTATTGAGTATAGAAGTAGCTATGCGGATGAATTTGTGCGAAAGTGGTTGTGTGTGTGCGAAGGTTATGCAGAGAATAAATGCATCTGCGGAAGTAAGTATTGATATAAATCATGCTATATATAGAAACATGTTTCATTGTGCAGAGCTTTTCTTTCCCGAAGCCCATAATAAAGCTTACATTGTGTGCACGGAGCTAATTTCACACAATGAAATATTTTATTAAACAACAATAAACCTAAGAATCACAAAACTAAATTTAATAACATTATTTAACAATAAATTTTATCAACTGAAAGAAACAATTAATAATGTTACTATGCAGGAAAGATTTGACTTAGTAAGCTGAGAACTATAATTGTATGTGAAGTTTCATTATACAGGAAAAACTTAACTCTATTCCAAGTTTGTGCCTGAATTTTTACTGGTGATTGTAATCAATGCAGGAGGCACACATTGCAAATGGAAAATACACGAAATTACAAAATAATGTTATGTAGAACCGAAAGAAAGAAGAAGGTAAAAAATGTTTTCATACTACAAAGTGTGGTTTCTTCATTTTCGTACACAACATAATGACATTAACATTTCAGTATTCTTTTGGAAAATGGATGGAGTGACATGTAATTGAGAATGTAATGGTATTACTTATAAACTAACATTGATATAGTAGTGGATGTGATTGTTGAAAACATATAAGCTAACTATCATTATTATAAAATATTCACATTTAATTTGTTTTTTACATGGAGTAACTGCTTTCCAAATTTCAAGATTTTTTTTTAAACTATGTCTATTGTTTTTCGAAAATCTCTGTTTTACTGTTTTTGAATTTCTATTAATTCAAAATGTTCCTTCAAACAAATTTTACACGCATAATAGTAACAAAGGGTGGAAATGAAAAAAGAAAAAAAATTAGTACTATCAACAATTACTTTGATATCGAAAATCCCGAAGCTTGACAACTGTAATTCAATTTTCCAAAAATCTGTGCCCAGTTTTCTAAAAATCGTGTTAGAATTTCTATTATTTTCTGGCCAAAATTGTGGCACATTTAGATTATGCGAATTATTTCTACTATTTTTCATAAATGTAGACTTTGCTATCTTGAATTGCTACATATTGAAAGTTTCTTGTAGAAGAGATTTCACATGAAAAATAATAACAGTTGCTATTTTTTTAGTGTTTCAATGATTTATACCTAAAGAAAATTGAAAACGTTGTTAGTTGAAAAAATATTTTAGAAGTATATATGATCCAAGAGGATCATATAGGTCCAAGTACAAGTGGCTTAAGTGCAAAGGCTCAAAATTCAAAGTGGCGGAAATGTGGCAAACTCAGTTTCAAGTTGAAGATCTCGTCGTCCTGATTCCAACGACGCAGATGACACTCAATTTCGAGTCCGTATGGAGAAGTTAGATGTAGTCAAAGTTCTAAGGTTGACTAGATGACATGGTAGGTTAAGGAAGATACAATTTCCAGAATTCTGGTGGTCGGATTTCGGCCAGCTCCAACTGGATTCCAGGGAAAATTGTTGGATCGATAACTTGTCCCCTTTGGGTCAAAATTGAGAAGATTTAAAAGGGCTCATTATTGTTATAGAAACAAAAAAGAAATTATAAAAATAGGGGCGGGCCATAACACCCGCCCCTACTCGTACCACATAAAAAAAGAATATTAAAATAGTGGGTTCGACGGCCATGACCCCTCCGCCCCAACCATTATAGCAAACATGTATTCAGATGTATTTTAGGATTCAACAGATCAAGGAGGATGAGGCAAAGATCCAGTTGGATTCTCTTCGATTGAATGACACTGCTCTTGTCTGTGGGAGAGAAAATTGCAAGGCAACACAAATTTGGGTAACCTTCTCTCCTCATGGTCAAATTTTGTTTCTGCATTAAGAAACCAATTTTACCCTTTGGGATATAAGCAAAAGGAATTAATGGAATGGAAACACCCAAGGCAAGGTAACGGTAAAAATGTACAAGACTTCACTAAAGAATTTAGAAAACAAGCATTGAATTTGGGAATTCCATTAGATACACCAGAGATTGTAACCAAGTATATTGGTTCTCTACATAATTACATCAGACATTCATTATTATTGTTTGAGCTTCCTACCATCAATGAGGCCAGTGTGAAGGACATGCATCTAGAAAGCAGGGGAATGCATGAAAAAAATGACCACCCAAAAAGAACTGCAACAGCCAAGAGAAGGGGAGCAAAGCCCTCTTGTACACATTGTGAGAAAGAGGGACATGATGAAGAAAGTTGATGGAAGCTACACCCTGAATTGAGACCTGAGAGGAATGACAAAAAGGGGAAGCAGAAGGCCGCTACCACCATGCAACAAAACCAAGATTCTGAATCAGAGGAAGATGAGAAGTTCACAACGGTAGGATTTGCAAGAGGTAGACCAATTGACCTGGGGTCTGATTTCGATGATGAAATGAAGCTTGCGGCCTTTGGGATCACAGCAGGAGGAACCATAGACTTGGGTTCTGATTTAGGAGATGAAACAAAAATTTCAACAGACATTGTACCAAAGATGAAAAAGACACTCACTGCGGCTAGGCTCCAAGAACTTGAGGAGATCAACCAACACATCCAAGCAGAGAATACTGAGCTAAGGAGGCTCTTACAAGAAGAAAAGGAAGAAAAACAAAGGATACTACACCAATTACAAGCTAAGGATGAGGCCTTGGAAAAGTTGTGACATAACCAACCCGAGGTAAAAATAAACCCTTCAATTTTGTGTACTTTTCATGATGATGATTTCGCTGCTTTTGAAGAACATACTACAGGGATTGGTTCCAAAATGTTGAAGAAAACTGGATATCGGGGGAAGGGCCTCAGCATCAGAGGACAAGACATCATAAAACCAATTAAAATAGAGGAATTGCTTCATCATGCATGACTCAAATATGTCAAGAAGGAAGTTGGGAAATGCTCTAAAAAAACTAGTGACCCACCAACAACTAATGATGAGAGAACCTCCTCACATTTCAGCGATAGTGAGGGATTCATGAGAACTTATCATAGGCACATCAGGAGGAGGCATTCCAACATGACTCGGAAATTTTGGAAGAAGAAGAATCATTGCAACGAGGATGAACGACAGAAATCTGCATGTCAAACACATCAGGATCAAAAAGCACCCATGAAGAATCCAATCCTCGAAGCTATTCCACAAAAAAATCCACCACATGGAGATGACCCATTTACTTTATTAATTAAAATATGTTTTTTTTGAGGTATTAGTTTTTATGGCCACAATTATTAAATCATGTGTTGCAAATAAATGTGAAAGTGAGGATGTGTTTTCCATCGCTTTGAAATGCAACGATGATTTTTTTGGCCTTTTCCTATGAATAGTTTAGGTATTGGTTTTTTTATTATGTAATCCTTGACCAATTAGTGTATGCTATAAAATATTGGCAAGTGAGGGGTTGTTGAGTCATGTGTGGTTTGTACATGGTTGCAAATGATGTACCAAATTTGTGTGCAAGTGATTGAAAGTGTGGTTTGGAAAGGACACAAGCAGTGTGCTAGATGTGTTAATGCTTTTGGTGGTCCAAAATATCCTCAATGGGGAGGAAGGATCCATGAGGATTGTACATGTCCAAGTACAAGTGGATTAAGTACAAAGGCTCAAAATTCAAAGTGGCAGAAATGTGGCAAACTCAGTTTCAAATTTAATATCTCGTTGTCCTGATTCCAATGGCACAAACGACACTGAATTCCGAGTCTGTATGGAGAAGTTAGAAGCAGTCAAAGTTCTAAGGTTGACTAGATGACATGGCAAGTTAAGGAGGACACAATTTCATAGAATTCTGGTGGCCAGATTCCGGCCAGCTCCAACTAGATTCTGGGAAAAATTGTTGGATCGATAACTTGTCTCCTTCGGGTTAAAATCGAGAAGCTTTAAAAGGGCTCATTATTGTTATAGAAACAAATATATATATATATATATATATATATATATATATATATATATATATATATATATATATATATATATATATATATATATATATAGGGCCGACCTCATGACCCCCGCCCCTACTTGGAACACATAACAAAAATAATATTAAAATAGTGGGGTTAGCAACCATGACCCCGCTGCCCCAACCATTATAACAAACATGCATTAAAATGGAGGGGCACGGGCTGTCAACCCCACCGCCCCTACCCGTTACCCAAGGTATGTGGTAGAGGATTGGTGGGCGGGCCGCCCGGGTGCGCCCGCACCCCCCCCCCCCCCCCCCCCCCCTCCCAATTAAATACAATGTTTGTTTCAAAAAAAATAAATCTCTATTGCGGGAGGGGGTGGGGTTTGACCACCCGGCCTCCTCCCTACCATTATGGATCACAACCGCCGTGCTAGTGGCTTCGCTTGGGAAGTCCAATCGGCCATTTTGGATATAATCTCAGCTTTCACTAATGCACCCAGGCATACCAGAAGCGGCATGGAAATCGAGACGGGTAACGTAACCGTGAGCCTTTTCAGGGGCAGGTGGAACCATGATTTGAGCTCAACTTTCAAAGGGGCCAAATTTTCCCAGTGTCCAAATTGGAAAATTTTTATATGGATTCTACACCTCTCAGCGACATGATTTTGATGGTGCTATCCATTTCTGCAACAGAGGTCTCCATTTTTTGACCACTTTTCAACTTGGAGGAATAAGGGTGTAATTTTACATTGATTCTTGTACTTTCATTTTATTTTCCACTTGATGAAAGAGGGCCTCCCCACTGATTGAGTAGGGCCCGGAGACGTAGTCCCTCCTGGACGAACTCCGTTATCAATTTCTTGTCTTATGTGCATGACTTTATGTGCTTCTCTCTTATTATGTTCATGCCTTTTAAGTTTCATGGTTAAGATGCAATTTTACATGTAATTCTTTATTGCATCTCAAAGCTAAAGATTTTGGATCAATAGAGCATAAATGACTATGAGGAGAAGGAAAGAATCTATTTGCATTGATATTATTAACTCACTTGTGCTCATCCATCAAAGCTTTTAGTGGTCAGCTGCATATCAACGATATGTGAATCTATCTGTGCAAGAGAAGAATAGCGATAAGATTTGGTCTACCAGATTAGTGAATGTTGCATGCGTTCCATATGAAGGATTTAATAAACTGAAAATTTGAAATTAAGAAAGAAAGGAGCCATGGTGGTAAATGAATAAAGCCTCATTGTATTGTATATCCCTCACACCAAGTAATGATAATGATACAACATATAAATACATCAAGAGTGTGTCTCAAGATAGTGCGTCTTTCTTGGACACAATCAATTTGGTTGAGTGAATATCTCAACCACAAAATAATTTAGGAGCCTAAATAGTTGGAGAGAATCTCTCAACCAACTAGACCTAAAAAAACTCCCAATTTTGAGTCACTGACTCGTTCTAGAATATAAAAGTAGGAATAAATCCAATTTTTATAGTTTTAATTATTTTGGAAATTTTGATTGTTTTATGTGAGAGTGAGGATAACATTCCCCCACTCAATCATAAGTCCAAAGTAAGAACCTGGTACCATATCCAAGTCCTCATACTCAAATTGCTGAGCTGATCCTCAATGAAAAACTACCTAAAAAACCACCTAAAATGGATGTTGATAACTCCAATATGAAGAGATCAAACCAAGAAACATGAATCAGCTGCAAGTCTGATACATCCCTGAAAGTTTTCTTGAAAAATCCATCAAATTCCAAGCTGCAATACAAAAACATCCATATATCCTTTGCTTGGTCCAATGACCATCAAAGTGAACAAAAGAATGTCCACAAATGCTCTCAATCAACATCCCAATCACTTGTCTACCGATAATTTTTTTATGACGCCCACTAGCATATTTGAAATTCGGATTCCTAATTGCTTTCCACTAGAAAATTTTACGATGCCCAATGGATGCTTTGATAATTCCCACTGGCTGATTTATTGATGCCCACTAGAAGATTTGATGATGACCACTAGTTGATTTGATGACGCCCACTGACTGACAAATTTGTTGATTTGTTGAAACTTTTATTCAGACAACCATCTTCGATTCCATTATCATTTCCCCCCTTTATCAGCTGAAAGGAGAGACAATCATTTGCATTTGATTTTTGAACTCCCCCCACTTAAGGTGTAGGATATTTTCCATTTTTAAGTATTCAATAAACTTTATATTTACCTATGTCTTAAGTAGATTGTGGGACTTATGCAGTTTCTTCATTTCTAGATTCCATCTCCAAGGCTTTGTCTAGCCATAATTAACTATCACTTTAGTCTTCTTCTGCATTTGAAATTTCTCTGATAGATGATTTTTCTTGCCACAATGGTGACAAGGATGGAACTCGAAACATTTACTCTCCATATGAAAATTTATCTTACAATGGTTACACTTAACATTATTCTGGTATTTTCTAGAAAACTTGCACTTACAAATGGAATTGGTTTTGAGAAATCTGGAACATAAAAAGTGTTTTCTTTGTTGTTTCCCAAGCCATGTCAATATTTATTGAAAGAAATTTCTTCCCAAGGTCTTATCATCTTCTTGGAAAGAGAATTTACTTGTTGTTCTTCACATATGATATTGTTGACATTCATTAAGTCATCTTTATCACACTTAACATCAATCATATCTATTAAAAATTCTTTTGTATCACATGCTGCATCAAACTTTTCAATTAGATTTTCAGTACTACTAGTTGCATCATTTAGTAGCACAAATTTCTGGATGAGATAATTTGTGTCACAACTTTCATCATTCTGGTGGATTAGATCATTTGTGTCACAACTTTCATCAACATCCGGAAGGAGGTCATCTGTGTCACAACTTTCATTTGTTGTTTGGATGAGGTCTTCTATGTCACACACTGCATCTATCTTTTTTGTACATCATGCATCAAGTAGATCTTGTTTTTCACTTAATTTTATTTGGAGTGCATTAATGATTTTTTCTTTCATATCTAGTTCATTTTGAAGATCGTTTGTTGATCCTAATGTGCTCGTCATTTGATTAATTATGTATTTATTTTGCTTTAAATTTCACTCAAGTACTTTGATTTTGTTGTGAAATTCGTCATTACACTCTTGCAATTATTTAACACACTCACTTGTACTCGCTTGATCTTAGAATTGAACTCGCTCGCTTGATTTTCCTTTAATAGGATGAGGGTGTTGGATACTACCAAAAATTCACCCTAAAGAGTTTTACAATGATTTAATGACAAGTTCAAATGACTTAGACTCGATCAATTTGAATTTTCACTTCAGACCATAAGATTTAAACCTTGGGTGTCAGGTTCAACCGAGAATCTAGCCTTTTTGTTACAACAAAAATTTCACACAACTTGTCAAAATGACTTTTAAAAACCCCTCAAAGTTCAATCTTATCACTCCAAAAAATTCTAAAAAAAAATTCACTTATCACTCCATTATTATTATTCTCATTACAATCAACTATTTCTAGAGGATGACTCACTCTTTAAACCTAAATAGCACCATATATATATATATATATATATATATAATCTCTCTCAATAAAAATATCACCAATCTGACCAAAAAAACACAATAAGATGATCCTAATTTTCCCTTTTTCACTTTCAATGGACAAAATTAAATTTTATGAAGATCAATCCACTCCATATATTCACCATTAAATCAAATCAATATTTCTGATATTTTTTCTAATTTTGGATACTTTAACCATGAAAAATTATAAAAAAACATACCATATACACTGCAACATTTTAGAAAATTTCAATTAGAAGAAGGGGGTCGACTACGGAACCTAGTAATCTAGGCATTCCAGATATGGTGCTATAATATTCCATCGATTCACAGAAATTGAAAACAGAATTGAAGTGTCTGTGAGCTCCTGGAAGTTCATGTGGCAGGGAATTGATCGAGAGAGAAACAAATATGTGCACTCACCTGTCATTTCTGAAATGAAAATGACATGAATTGAACACATTGTGTTGTGATATATTCTATTCAGTTGTCAGAGTAGCTAAATCAGGATCAAGTTGTTGAGATCAAATCATGATTTCTGCATTGAGTTTCTGACTGCTTATGTGGTATTTGTGATACTAGATGGTCTCTCTGCTTGCCCTCCATTTGGTGGTTTCAAAAATGGACCTAGATCCTTAAAATTTTCTACAATTTTCGTCTGGTGCTAGTGGTGGTGACAACATTGTCACAATCCAATGTGTTGGAGCGATTTAATTTACAAAGTGTGATTAACCAAATGTTGGTCCTATTTTTATACTATCTAAATACAAACCAATTCTGATATAAAAAAAACTCATATCATCACATAATTAAATCTCTTAGTATGTTGGACTAAACTGAGCTTTGTTCTTTCCAGGTTGGGATATGACTCCTCATATTTGTAGCATTCAAATACGTGGCTTCACATAACTCTTTCTCAATAGTTCCCACACGTGCTCTAGTGGAAAATCTATGAATTGTGATGTTTCTTTGTCCAAAGTTGTTGTGAATGTTGAAAAGGAAATGAAAATACCCCGTCCTATTCTTCAAATTTCAAGTTGACCCCATATCTCTTGTGCTCTTCAGCATCCTCATAATATAGTGGACAAACATATTGGGTGTACGACCAGACCATGATATTTAATAAATTTGAACTCTACCTTACCACAGGGTAATCGTAGTTCGATCTTCGGACCCGTGCTGTAAAATATATCTCGACCGTCAGGAAGCCTCAAATCCTCTCACGTTGGTCACTCGTTGGGTCAACACTTCACTACCTAGCTAACAACACTGGCTTTTCTCTCTCAGCTTCGGTATGGTTCATCTTCAAGCAAGTAGATACACAGCTCAATTGACATGGGCAAGGAAACATTCTGTTGTAGCTTTCCCATAGGTGGCTCAAAAATTATTAGTCGAGCGATTCAAATAATTAGGACATCAACATTACGGCTAACTGATTGGGCAAGATAAATCTATAATCAGTATCTTTAGTACAAAAATTAAAATTGAGGTAGATCATCAACACTATGTTCAAAATATCTCTACAGGCTCTCGTTTATATGTGGGTTTACCCAACATGCAACTCCTATACACAAAAAAAAATCATTTCTCTTCTCTGTCAACTTAGCAGCACAGTGGAAATATATTATTGGAGCCAATGGCAGTTCACACAAACAATCATAAGATTTTTCCAGTAACTACTTATACACCAATATTTTCATAGAATTTCAACAAAACATTGGCCTCGACAACAACTGGACTTGCAAGTTCCCGAGTGGGACAAATGACAAGAAAAATAATAAGTTACATTTTATCATATTAGAAAACTGGTGGTGACTTCACTATCACCTCAATAGCGCACGAATTCAAGCCATGGCTCTGATACCAAATAAATGATTTAATAAACTGAAAAAACTGAAATTAAGAAAGACAAGATCAATGACGGAAAAGGCATAAAGCCTCATTGTATTTTGTTTCTCTCACACCAAATAATGATAATGATACAACATATAAACACATCAAGAGTATGTCTCAAGATAGCGTGTCTATCTTGGACACAATCGCTTTGGTTGAGTGAATATCTCAACCACACACTAATATAGGAGCCTAACTAGTTGGAGAGAATCTCCCAAACAACTAGACCTAAACAAACTCCCAAGTATGAGAAACTAACTCATTCTAGAATATAAAATTAGGAATAAATCCACTTTTTATAATTTTAATTATTTTGGAATTTTTGATTGTTTTATGTGAGAGTGAGGCTAACACCATAAGTATTTGATTTAGAGAAATCTCTTATTAATGGGTAGAGAAATTTGATTTAAGAACAAAAATAGTTAGGCTACCATCCAAATATACTCATATTTCTTTTACTTTAGATACATTAGGTGCACATTAAAGCTACTGATTCTAGATATGTGCTTAGATTTTTCAAAAGAAAACATTTGTTTAGAATCACATATAGGTGGCTTGAAAATCATACAAGGGTTCATTTTGCTAGCTTTTGAGGTTCCTTCTGATCTTTCCTATCTAGATATTACTTTTTTTAGAGAACTATTTAGATAGTTTTGTTCATTGTGTGTGCATTTAATAGGACAAGAAACTATGACCAATGTCACAAGATCCATTCTCTATGTTCTCCATCATTTGTATAAACAAAAATTTATATTCGACTAGGTTGATCTTATTTCAAATAAATCGTCTTTTCAATTAGTGAGTTTGTTTAAAAGTGGTAGATTCTTCATGATGGCGTATCTGATAACAAATCGTATGTCGATTCATGCTTTTTATTAATTTCCACAGAACCCTAATTTCAATTTTGACAAAGAACAAATGCAGTTCTGCTATCCCATATTGTGGAGGCAAGAAGCTCAGTTTCAATTTTTTGTCTAATTCAAGATATTTTTGTAAATTAATTTATTTGCATGATAACTATACGAGAGCCCCATAGAATATCTAGTGAAGCACAATTTTTCCTCTGGGGAAAAGGTATACTGAAGAAAGAGGGCATAATATGGTTATTCGAGTTTGTGGGTTTAGAGGTAAACTAATATTGCTTCCAAGATTTGTTAAGGACATGTAATTTTTTGTGGAAGTATATAGGAATTACTACGATTTTAAAGTTAAATTTGAATAGAAAAGGAAAAAATAATTTATTTCTTTTCCATTTATCGTTGGATGAGTAACCATGAAGAATAGAATCCACTTTGTAGATCTTGCGAAGTCTTTGCATTATTTTAATTTAGAAGAATTTGAAGGTTGGTGAGACATTGATCCAAAAGGCATATTTATCTCACGTTTAGGCACCATCAAATGCAAGAGCTTGTTAACAAGAGTTTCAAGTGAAACCAAAAATAGTCACAGTGCTCGAAGTAATAATCAAGAATCAACAATAACTATTAGAGAAATTGTTGAAGAAGCAAGTATCAACACTGAAACAAAGTGAAAATAAAGAGGCGAAAAACCTGCACAATATTCAATTTGCATATCGGAAACTGCTTTGGATTCATCTTCGAGTAAAAGAAAATGAAAGATACTGAAGTTGTAAATTTGATTAATGGGCAGTTATCAATTACAGGAGATGAATTGGAAAAATGAAAAAGTCCCCTACAAACAAGAAGCAGTCAAGAAGCTATCAATGTGGAAATTGAAACTCTGCTACCTAATTAGGCCAGTACTCCTTTCAAACAAAAATTAGAAAATAATGGAGCAAAATTCCAAAGAATTTTCTTTTTTTGATGATCAATTTTCCAATTTTCAAGTTGAAAACGATAACAGGGACAATAAAGTATTGAAAATTAAAAAAGTAAGGGTGCATAGTAAAAAGTTATTGATAATGCAGAAACGAATGCTCATATGTTCATATTTTCTACCACAGGTGTTATAAGATTCCATGAAGCTACCAGGAATGCACTTGCAATGTTTATTGAGCAATGGGAAGAAGATAACCTAGTACTGAAAGAAACAATAGAAGAGTTGGACATTTTTTTAAATATGAGTCCTTTATTGATGACTCTTGTCGCAATACAGACTCTGTGATCTGTGATTCCTACTACTAGCACATTTCATGGATCTACTAGAGCCCCGCAACTGGTTAATACAGTAAAATTTCATATTGTCACTAATATATGCCAGAGGTTAGAAATCATTGAACATGCATGGCAGATAGTTTCTGATCAACTCATTTCTTGATTTGGTGAGAAGTAATATTAACGAACACATGACTTTCCTGCTTCTATTCAAAGGCTTGAATTATTGCCTTATCTGGACAAGAAAAACAAAGAACTTCCAAATGCTAATTGAATGAGGAAAATCAAAGTTGGACGGCCTATGCCTAATATGCAATTTTGAATTGATTACAAAAGATACATTAACATTTGAATGGGAAAAGATAAAACAGTCAATGGAAAAACAATTCGATCATACAAGTCATTTTACTTCAGAAGAAATTAGCAAATGGCTAGTTATATTTTTTAGTATTAATGACGAGAAGTCTGTGTTAAATGCTTAGTCACAAGAAGAGGCGATGGAGATCGAAAATAAATTATTCAATAAACATGTGAGGCTAGAGGTAACAATGGAACCAATGAAATAATTCATTGAAGTTAATTTGAAGACATTGGTTCAATAGGCCACACATCTGGAAGAAAACTGATAGTGAAACTATTAGCGTATATTCTTTCACATATTGTAACTGTCCTTAAAGATTTGCATATTTGTTTTCTATTTAATAGTATTCAGTCATCATGATTTGTTAATTTTATTAATGTCACGTAGTCTAGTTGTCCAATGCATTTCCTTGTTTTGTTTTGTAGTTCCTTCTTTCCATATTACGGTTCACGCGTTTAATTTTTCCAAATGAAGGAGCAGATAGTTAAAGAGAAGATGCCATAGTAGCACAGTGAATGAGAAAATGAATTGATCCATTGCGCATTTTCATTATTGATATAAGTGATTCTCGCTCAGAATCAAAATTCTTAATGCTTTGGATCTAATATTCTATGCATTTGTATTATGTTTATTTATTTTAATCATAGCTATAATTATTGAAATTTGAAACTCGATACAATTCTTGTTACTTTGATTGTATTGCTTCATGTTATAGACTTATGCTTTGCGCACCTGTATTATGTCATCAATACATATATGGCAACAACATGAAACCTGAAAAATAATTATGTTTGCTATGAAACATGAATAATGTTGATTGTCATCATATTTTAAATTTGTGCAGAGTAAAATACTCTAGAAAGGGATTTTATTACGCTTTCCTCGTATCTCCCTATTGTACATAATGGAAGTTTTTTGCTGTATTTTGAAATGAAATTGATATATTGATTTTATGTAATTTCAATTTCGATTGGTTTTTTGTGGCACTACACAACCTTTAACAAATTTATTACTGGTGGAAATTTTTGCGAACAATTTTCCTTATGCAGGAATATTTCATTGTGCCAAGGGAATTCATTATAAAAAGAGAATTCATAAACAATAATCCGAAATTATGTGGCACAAGTTTATTTTGACACATTCTGCCATAACAGGGCAATGCATTGCGCACAGTGAAATGTTTGCAGAAAGAAGTTTATTGTACCTCCATACTTTGTACAATGAAAACATTAACTGTCCCGTTGCATAATTTAAGCTTCTGCATCT
This sequence comes from Pinus albicaulis, assembly GCA_034641835.2. Lineage (NCBI taxonomy): Eukaryota > Viridiplantae > Streptophyta > Pinopsida > Pinales > Pinaceae > Pinus > Pinus albicaulis. The sequence goes on from CM076570.1 coordinate 830,386,109, forward strand.
TCACATTTATGTATAATTATAAGACATAATGTTCAAGAATACATGTGAAAAGTACAAAGCTATCAACAAAATCCAAATGCGGAGGTAACAAAAAGTGCATGAATGCTTCGTACAATAAAATTTTTGACTCTACTTCCGTACTCCACACTAGACTCGTATTAACATTAGACTATCACTAAAAAAATATGAATATTAGACTATTAATAAACATCAACATTAGACGTGTTGCATCATCAAATTTGAATGGACCTTTTTGTTCTGTTGATTAAATCAATTAGTAACGATTTGTAAGTTAATATTAATATTTTAACTCTTTCAAAATGATAACAAAAGCTTCAAAGCTTTGCATTTGTGTTAATTTTGAAAATATATCTTAATATTAATATTTCAATGCTTTGAAAATCATGATTTTAGATTTAATATTTTAATGCTGTAGAAATTATACAAACAATATGTATACCAATGGATTCAATCCGATCATGTGATATGCTAAAGTAAGATATTGAATCCTTATATAAATTAATTGCGGAAAATAAACACAATCGCAAAATCACACCAAGTAAAGAAAGAAGCAAATCAATCCACAACACAAATATTTTCATGGGGAAAGCTTGCTGCTCAAGACCCTTGAATCTCTATTGTATAATGAACCAAGGAATTATGAATCAATACAATGCATTCTTGCTCACAAGAATCTACTGCACTCTCCTAACTGTCTCACAGTGATCCAAAAAAAAATGGTCCAACACTTAGCCAATTCTCAGCTTGTCTTCAGTCTGCCTTTCTCATGCAATCCCTAGGTAGTTAATCCCTATTAATTAGGATAATTAGCCTTCCTTGACTGTGCAATACATCATGGGAATCCTATGGTGTATATAATTGCGCCCTGGCAATTTGCTATAAATATAACTGATAGATAACTTCCCTTTAACCTCTGTCTCAACTGGGTCTTCATCAGAACTGACATGCATGCAACTATTAATAGTAAATCATCAGTCACTTGACCGATCACTACATGTGAATTAAATCTCATTTAATTCACTTGACCTCTCACTAATGCAACAATCAGTTACAACTAGTTAAACTGATTTTAAATCACTTAATTGAGTTAACTGATTTCTCATGCATTAAACTAATACACTAACTGCAACTTGGACTGTAAAACAAATAGAATCACCCTACATGCCTCAACAACCACCCTCAACTCAAATTTCATGAGATAACTGAGTCTATCACACTCAGTTAACTATTACAAGTGATTATGAGATAATATTACAATTTATTATCCAATTTATTTAAGGGATAAATAAATTTGACACACATTTCTTCTAATTTAATTAAGAAATAATTAAATCAAAAGCCTCCATGGTAGCCTTTTCTCGATGCCAATTTCACTATTTCTTGTTGCAAATTTCAACAAATGCTTTGAAATAATTCCAAGTCAGACAATGTTGAAATTTGCATCAAGAAACAGTGAAATTGGCATCGAGAAATGAAATCCAGAAAATGGCACCCAAAAATGGCTACCATATGAGGCTTTTGATTTAATTTTCCCTTAATTAAATTAAAAGAAAAATTGTAATTTCATCTCATGACAACTTGTATTAGTTTACTGAGTCAAGAAGAATTAGTTATCTTAGGAACTTCGAGTTAGAGGTATAAGAGGATGCATGCAAAGGAATTTTCTATTTTTATGGGGTCTAGTTATAGTTATTTGTGAGTTGTAATTAGTTAACTCAAGTATTTGAGTTAAAATCAATTTAACTAGTTCTAACTAAGAGATGAGCTAGTGAGAGGTCCAATTAATTAAATCTAATTTAATTCACAAGTAGTGATCAATCAGCTAACTAATAATTCACTATAAATAGTTGTTGCATGCTAGTTCTAAGGAAGACCCAGTTGAGACTTGTAGGTTTTAACCCTGTACAAAAATTATCTACAAACGAATCTTAAAAACAGAAAATAAACAATAGCGAGAGCATAAAATATAAACAGATATACACAGATATTTTCTCTTGGATCCCAAATCGGGACGACCAACTTGAATTTTCATTATATTCCTTTTAGTGTTACAACACATATATATACATGTCGAAGCATACATAAACCCCAATCCACTAACCCTGGATTAGAACACAACCGTAGTTCCCTTGACTGGATCTACAAAATACCAGGTGCAGAAAACCATCGTCCCCCAAAAACCATGTGCAAACTCATGCACAAAACCATGGGTGAGTCCGCCTATGAGTGGGTCCGCACACCAAAAAAATAATTTCCCGGGGCGCTGCCGCCCCCCTTGTGACCCCCTTGCTACGCTTGGCACAATGTACAACGCGTGGGACTAATCGTGGAAAGAATATAACACATACCCAACATTCTCCCACTTGTTGTTTTCTTTCCGCAGGGGGCCACAAGAGAGCTTAATAATCATTCCATCTCTGCAACACCCATTGTTTCTCTACACCAAGAGAACTTCTGAGTGCTTACAGACTTCGTCAATGCATCTGCAACATTCTTCAAAGTGTCCACCTTTACCAGCAACACCCTTTTATCCTCAACCATATCTCTCACAAAGTGATATTGAACATCAATGTGCTTTTTCTTTGAATGATAAGCAGCGGTTCTTAGCCAAGAAAATTCACTTTTGCCATCACAGTCTATCCTTATACGCCTGTTGCACCAACCCCATACTCGAACACAATATCCGCAACCAAACGCTTTCCGTTTGCATGAGTGGTTTCCATGTATTCGCAGATCCGTAGTTGAAAGATCCACTACAGATCGTCTTTTACTCATCCAACCGATCGCACCTCCAAATAAGCTAAACACATACCCAATCGTAGATCTTCTTTGGTTAGGTCTAGATCACCAAAATTTCCGCTCCGCATCAACAAAACAAAGAATTTCCAACACCCTTTCCAATCCTAACCTTCCCCGGTAGCACAAGCCATAATCACGAGTGCCACACAAATATCTGAAAAACTGCTTCACTACTGTCCATTGCTCCTTCCCTGGGTTTGACATAAACCTGCTCAATACTCCCACTACATGTGCAATGTCTAGTCTAGTACAAACCATTGGATACATTAGGCTACCCACTGCACTTGCATATGGAACACGGGACATATCCTCCTCTTCTTCTTGTGTCTTGGGACACTTTTCAACAAATAAATTTACACCTACAAGAATAAAAACCTTCACCAGTTTAATATCCTTCATATTATACATCTACAATATTGTATCGACATACTTCCTCTAGTTTAACCAGATCTTCCTCTTTGCCCAATCTTGCTTAATTTCCATGCCCAAAATATAGTTTGCAGCACCAAGATCCTTCATGTCGAATTTGGAGAATAGTTGGGTCTTCAAATCTTCGATAATTTCTTTGTCATTTCCAATCAACAACATATCATCTACATACAAGACCAAATAAATAACATATTCAACAATTAATTTAAAATAAACACAGTGATCCTCCTTTCTTCTGGTGAAGCAAAGTCCCCGTATATAGGTAGCAAATTTCTGATACGACATCCTTGGTGACTGTTTTAACCCATACAAAGACTTCTTTAACCTGCATACCAGTTCTTTCTTCCCTTTCACCATAAAGACTTCAAGTTGTTTCATGTAGATCTCCTCTTCCAGATACCCGTGAAGAAATGTTGTCTTCATATCCATCTGTTCTACCTCAAAATTAAATGCAGTAACAATAGATAAAAGTAATATAATAGAAGCAACTTTGGCAACAGGAGAAAAAATATCACCAAAATCAATTCCTAGAACTTGGGAATAACCTTTTGCTACCAACCGAGCTTTATATTTGTCCACCTTGCCTTCCACATTCATTTTCTTCTTAAACACCCATTTTCTCCCCGATGGGCTTCCTTCCTACCCGAAAAACTCCACCAAATCCCATGCCTCATTTTTATGTAAGGATGCCATTTCATCAACCATGGCCTCCTTCCAGAGTTTTCCATACTCTGAATCTACTGCCTCCCTGACAATTCTGGGATCATCATTAGTTATAGTTAAAGAAAAACTTGAAAAAAAAGAAGATGGACAATACCTTTCTGGTTACCTTCTTTCCCGAACTGATCTTCTCACAGCTAGAGTTTGTGGCTCTTCCTCTTCTGAGTCTTCTTCTGTTGTAGAGTCTGATTCATCCTCCTTTAGCTCAAACTCTATCTTCTCAGGTTCCTTTGGTAGGACTTCATGTTTAACAACATCTTTCACCTCTCTAAACACCACAGCTCGGCTATACACAACCTTCCTTGTTTCCGGTTTCCAAATCTTGTAACCCTTTAAACCATCCTTATACCCAATAAAGATGCACCTTTCAGATTTATTATCCAAATTGGTCCTTTTCTCCTTTCGAACATGTACATTTGCATCACATCCAAATACCCTCAGATGTGAAAGAGAGGGTTTCTTACTAGTCCATACCTCATGTGGAGTCTTATCCTCCAACTCTGATGAAGGTGATATGTTAACCAAGTAACATGCAGTCTCCACTACCTCTGCCTAAAATTCTTGTCCTAAACCAGTACCACTGAGCATGCTACTTGCCTTTTCCATCAATGTTCTGTTCACTCTTTCTGCAAATCCATTTTGTTGAGGTGTGTATGGAATAGTCTTCTGTCGTGCTATACCACACTTTTTACATAACTATTCAAATTCCTTCTTGCAGAACTCCCCACCATTATCTGTCCTCAACACCTTTATCTTCTTCTCTGTCTGGTTTTCCACCAGAGCCTTAAATTCTTTAAATATTTCAACGAATTCAGATTTCTTCCTCAAGAAATATATCCATGTATTCCTTGAGTAGTCATCTATGAATGAAACATAGTACACAAACTTACCTAGTGATGGAACCGACATAGGTCCAAACACATCACTGTGCACAAGCTCTAATATCTTGTTCGCCCTGTAGCACTAGAAGGAAAACTCGCCTGATTTTGTTTCCCATATACACAATGTTCACAGAAATTGAAATCCAGAGAGCTATCAGACATACCTTCTACCATACCATTTCCATGTAGTATCTGAAGGCCCTTCTCTCCAGTATATCCAAGCCTTTGATGCCATAGCATGGTCTTTTCTCCAGAGACCGCTAGGCTTTCTGCTCCAATTTCGGGAACCACATAACTGTTGCACCCATCAATAACAGTGCTTCCCTGAAGCTTGTACAGAGTTCCAATCTAAACTCCCTACATTAATACCAGTTCTCCCCGAACCATCTTACATGTATCTTTCTCGAACACTGTTTTTACACTTGCATCATCCATCTTGCTTACATAAATTAGATTTCTGACCAATGCAGAAATGTGCAGAACACCAAGAAGTGTTCTAATCCTTCCACCTTGCAGCTTCAGCTTGAATTTTCCACGTCCGAAGATTCTGGCCTTCATATCATACCCTAAGAAGACATCACCGCCATCATATTTCTCATACTCGCAGAACCACTCCCTATGGGGAGTGAAGTGAAAGGATGCACCCGAGTTAATCAACCATGACTCATGATCTACATTTGTATTTGAAGAAGAAGCCAAATACAAATCCCCACCTTCATTCGAGGTGGTTTTTTCCTCTGTAGAAGGAGCATCATCAGATCCCTTTCCTTTCTCAAGAGCTTTAGATCTGCAGTCCTTTTTGTAGTGCCCTTCCTTTCCACATTTCCAGGACACCTTTACAAAATTTCTAGGAGATTTAGACCTCTCTCTAGATTTAGATCTCCCACTCGAAACCTTATTCTTGTTTCTGATCTGGGACCTTCCTCGTACAGATAAGGCATCTCCATTCTAACCCTCCATATTTCTCCATCTCGTTTCCTCCGATAGAAAGGCTGAGACAATGTCATCAAAATTCAAGGTAGTTGTATTGCTACCTATTGCAATAACCAGATTGTCCCACGAATCTGGTAGAGAACACAATAAACTGGTGCACTTATCTTCATATGATATTTTAATAACAATAGATGATATTTGGCTTACCACATTATTGAAGGCGTTCAGATTCTCTGTCACCGAGTCTCCATCCTTCATCCTCAGGTTATACAGCTTTTTCCGCAAGAACAATTTATTCACCAGAGACTTAGAGTGGTACAAAGTCCCAATTTTGTCCCACAAATTATTCGTCATAGCTTCCCTAGATACATTCAACAATACCGAATCTGAGACACACAACTGTATTGTGCTCTTTGCCTTCCAATCCAACTTCTTATAGTCTTGATCTGACATTGACGTTGGTTTAGTACCTGGATCTACCGTGATCCATTGATATTTATCCACCAGCATGTCCTCCATCTTGAGCTTCCACAACTCAAAACTCTGACCATTAAATTTCTCAAACTCTATCTTTCCACCGCTCACCATCTTCTTTCACCGCAAGAATTGATCTCGTAGATCTCCCACTAAACAGGGTCTACCTTAGGCCCGAGCAAAAAAACCCTCAGCAACAAAGAAGTCCCCTTGAAGCCGAAACATATTTGATATCAAATGTAGGTTTTAACCCAGTACATAAATTATCTACAAACGAATCTTAAAAACAGAAAATAAACAATAGCGAGAGCATAAAACATAAAACATATATACACAAAGATTTTCCCCTGGATCCCAAATCAAGACGACCAGCTTGAATTTTCGTTATATTCCTTTCAGTGTTACAACACATATATATATACGTGCCGAAGCATACATAAATCCCAATCCATTAACCCTGTATTAGAACATAACCGTAGTTCCCTTGACCGGATCTACAAAATACAAGGGGCAGAAAACCATCGTCCCCCAAAAACCATGTGCAAACTAATGCACAAAACCATGGGTGGGTTTGCCTATGAGTGGGTCCGCACACAAAAAAAAAATTCCCAGAGCGGTGCCACCCCCCTTGTGACCCCCCTGCTATGCTCAACACAACGTACAATGCGTGGGACTTATCGTGGAAATAATATAACACATACCCAACAAGACTGAGGTCAAAGGGAAGATATCTATCAATTGTACTATTAGAAAATTGTATAGGTCATGCATGAGTTCATCGGGAAGGCCCTGAAGGAATGCACAATAATTAATTGGTATTTTCATAATCAATATGGGCTCAATTATCCTAAGAATGTGTAAGAAAGGTAGGTCAGGAAGAGGCAATCAAAAGGTTAAATACTTGACCCATGTTTCTTAGATTGTAAGCTAGTTTCGAGTAGGGTCAGAGTGAGACAGTCAGCAGAGTGTAGAAAGTTTCTCTTGTGTGAGAAAGAATTGTATTTTTTCGTGATATTGACCATATAAAATATTGATATAGAGGGGTTTTGAGCAGTTTCTTTCCCCAGATACATCTTGTGTTGTGCGATTGATAATTTCTTTCTCTTACTTGTTATGTGATTATGCGATCGTATTTTGCTTCCACAATTTGGAGAAGGATTCAGTATCTTGTTTTAGTACATAGTAAGATTAGATTGAATCCTGTGGGTATATTTTCTACATGGTATCAGAGTGCCACAAATCAAAATAGAAGAGAATAAATTGAGTTTTGTCTTGAACAAGTTCGAATTTGCAGATTTATTCTTCAATATCCAACAAAAGATCAAAATGTATTTCAATGGATTGACAATCGAATACGCTCTTCAAGGAAATTAAAATTAAATAGTATGGAAGGAAAAGATGGAGGTAGTTTTGGAGGACAACGAGTTGGAGGAATTCATAGATACTGATATTCCCAAGCCCGCAACAGCAGATGCTCAAAATATTGATGCATGGCATAAGAAGGTAGCAAAGGTGAGAAGGATCTTGTTAGAGCGAGTTAGAGATCATATAGTCTCAAGTCTCCATGGGAATTCGACTCCATATTCTATCTGGAAGGCCTTGAAAGATCTTTTTTAGAATAGCAACGACCACAGGAAGTTGGCATTGAAAGATAAGCTCAGAAAGATCAATATGGAGGAGGGCAAGACGATACCAACATACTTGATGAAGTTCACTCAATGTCGAGATGAGCTTGGAAGTGTTGGTGTGACAATAGCCCAGGATGATTTGGTGAGCCTAGCTCTTATAGGCCTTCCCAAGGGATGTAATAATTACTAGGAATATGTGAATGAGAGGGAGAAGTTACCATACTTGGAGTGTTTGTGGTCTGACTTTGTAATGGAAGAGATAAGGCGGAGAACTAGAGATAGGACCTCCGAAATATACAAAGAATAAGATTTTGCATTGGTTGGAAAAGGCAAAAAAGCCAAGGGAAATAAGTCCCAAGGCGAAGAGGGCAAAAGATACTTGTCCAAGATCCAGTGTTTTCACTATCACGAGCACGGGCACTATGCCTTGAATTTTCCACAAAAGAAGGAAAGCAAGAAGAAGCCTACAATTGTAGCGGGTGAAGAACTAGCGTCAAAGTTCAAGCTTTATTTTACTCTCATTGCATGCATGACCAACGCTGTAATGTTATGCATTTTTTATCTAGACAACGGTGCCTCATTCCATATGACAGGGAATAGATATCTCTTTAGTGACTTGGAGGAGAAGGACCTCCAAAAAAACATAGAATTTGGAGATGACGAGAGGTATAGCACGACCGACATAGGTACAATTACCTTTCAGAGGGAGTCTATCTCCCCTCTCATATTGACAGATGTTTTATGTTCCAGGACTAAGGAAGAATCTTCTCTCCGTAGTAGTATTGGAAGACTGTGGTTATGATGTCATGTTTAGAAAAGGAAAGGTGTTCCTTAGACACACCGCCACCTGAAGGGTGAAACAGATTGGTGCAAGATTTAAGAACCTGCATGCTCTCGAGGTTGAAGATGCATACAAGATTTGAGGACCAAGAAAAGGTTAGTGAATTTGTGGTTGAGAGGGAGCCTATCAACATGCAGCCTCAGAAGCAGTCTTAGAAGGTTGTGGAGCAACCACAATTAGATAAGTAGAGAAGAGATCAAGTCGAGGTGTCCACTCAAGCAGAAACCTCCAATAGGGGGGAATTTCAAGCCAGATGGGCAAAGGGATCACATGTAGCCATACCTCCAGGTGAGAGGTGGGACAATGTGCAAAAATAATCCCAAGAGAAGAAATTTGGGTAGGATCTAGTGAGATGGCGTGTCTCATGGATTGGACTTGGCTACGAGGATCCCAGAGTATACAGTAGCATGAAGGATCAATACGATTGATGCAGTCAGATGTCAGGAAGACAAAAATTAGAGTGACAGATGTCATATGCTGGAGCGCAGATCAAAGTTGGCAGCAGTGTAGAGGGAACATATGTAGAGTCAGCAACAACACAAATATTTTATTAGATAGTACTGTAATCGATAACAATCAAAGACTCTGATGAAATATACATCATATTTATTCATTTTTTGGAGGATATTCAGTTTCAGGAGTTGCAGGAGAAAACAACACTAGAGAAGTGTTGCATGCAAAACATTCCAAAGGCACTGGATCAGGATAGATTGAATTCCTTTCTTGCTAAGAGGGAGTGTTGAAATTTTCAACAAGAAACAGTGAAATTAGCATCCATAAATGAAATCCATAAAATGGCACCAAGAAATGGCTACCATATGAGGCTTTTGATTTAATTTTCCCTTAATTAAATTGAAAGAAAAATTGTAATTTCATCTCATGACAAATTGTATTAGTTAAATGATTCAGGAAGACTTATTTATCTTAGGAAATTCGAGTTAGAGGTCTAAGAGGATGCATGTAAATCAATTTTCTATTTCTAGGGGGTCCATATATAGTTATTTGTGAGTTGTAATTAGTTGACTCAAGTAATTGAGTTAAAATTAGTTTAACTAGTTCTAGCTGAGAGATGAGCTAGTGAGAGGTCCAGTGAATTAAATTTGATTTAAGCAACAAGTGATCAATTATTTAACTGATAATTCACTATAAATATTTGGTGCATGTAAGTTCTAAGGAAGACACAGTTGAGACTAAGGTTAAAGGGAATAGATATTTCAATTGTACTATTAGAAAATTGTGCATGTGATTCATGAGGTTATTGGGAAGGACCTGAAGGATTGTGAAATCATTAATTGGTATTTTCCTAATTAATAGGGGTTGAATGAGCCCAAGAATGTGTAACTATGGCAGGTCAAGCAGAGGAAATAAACAGGTTTAATACTTTACTGATTTTTATTAGATTATAAGCCAGTTTCGAGCAGGACCGGAGTGAGACAGTCAACAGAGTGTTGGAAGTTTCTCTAGTGTGAGAAATCATTGTATTATTTCATTATATTAACCATATGAATTATAGAGATAGATGGGTTTTGAGAAGTTTATTTTCCCAGGTACATATTCTGTCGTGTGATTGATAATTTATTTTTCTTACTTGTTATTTGATTGTGCGATCATGTTTTGTTTCCGCAATTTGTAGAATGATTCAATATATTGTTTTAGTACATTATAAGATTAGATTGAATCTCGTGGGTAGATAATTTCTACAGACAACACTACCAAGTGCTAACCATTTTTTTGTATATATTTAATTGGGTTCCCAATGAAACCTTGTTGATAGTATGGATGAAATTGCTCGCTTCAGAATTAAAAAATAAAAGTTAAATACATTTACCATAATTTTTAAGTTTTATCAAGAGAAATAATTAGTGTACAAAGAATTTCTTGTGCAAAAAAGAATTGTGGGAAGCTTTATGCAGAGTTAAAGTTCCACCCAAGCAAAGTTGTGCACAAGGTTTATTAAAATAATAAATATACAAATCTATTTTTTAATTATTATTTAGGAACATATTTTGCAACTACAAAAGTAGTTGTGCTAATGTGGTTGTGTAGAGCTGGATTTTCGGAGGAAGCATGTGTGCAGAACAAATGCACGTGCATATACTTTCACTATGGCCAAAGAATTGTGCAAAGTTTATTAAAATAGTAAATGTACAAATCTATGTTTCAATTCTTAGTTAGGAATGTATTTTGCAACAATTTCTTCCTCCCCATGATATTTGAAACCCACATTAATTAATAATAGATTTGAATGTCAATTATTGACCAAAGGGTGCTATTGAGTATGAAAGTAGTTGTGCGGAGGTGGTTATGCGTGTGTAAAAGATATGTGGAGAGGAAATGCATGTGCAGACTGACAAGAATGTAGAGGCATATTTTAATTGTAATGTGTTTTCAACCCTTTTGGAGTTAGTGCACCTGCAATTTGACATTAGTAGATTGCGTGGAGCGTGGATATTTGCACAATGAAACTTGAAAGCTTGGTTTGCACGTCAGGGCAATAACAATGCTTATTTTATTATTAATATACTATGTGGAGTGTGGAAGTGCGTACAATGAAATATTTAGAGTACATATGCATTTTTGTTATTTTGAAAGTATAAGTTAGTATCATATTTTTATGTTTTGGAAATCATGTTTTTTTATTTGATATCTTGAAAGCTTCACTTGCTTGTTGGTACAAGATCAATGGTTATTTTCATTATTATTAGATTGTGCGAAATGCATAGGTCATACAATGAAAGCTTGAGAGCTTTTTCCACACAATGCATTTTCTCTTACAATGTGCATGTGGGTGGCCTATATTTTATACACATGTAAACACTAACTGAATAAATAGAAGCAAGACATTACGAACACATTAACTACTCACCTTATTAGCTAAATCTGCAAAAGTTTTAAATGCAAAAATAGTATAAAATTAATTTCGTCTCTTGAAATAAAGTTCCATATGCAACCATTTTCTCCTGCACATACCGTGTGCTCCGCATAGTCATAGATCCATACAATGAAACATAATAACATCAATTCAAAATTCCCTCCTCATCTCCATTTTCCCACACATACTTCGTCCTCTACACAATGAAATATAGTCAATCTTTATTCCGCACAATGTCAGAAGCATATGTAAATGAAAAAAGATAACAACATATGGCACAAAAAAAAAAATGAGGAAGATTGGAATATCGATAACAACTTAATAAACATTTTAGGATGTAGAAATTTTTTAGCATTATCACATTGTGAAAAAATCATTTTTCTCTGAAAATTATCAAAAAGCTAACAATAAATAAGACTCCACAAATCAAAACTCAAGAAAATTAATCATACGTCTCCATGTTGTTGATCAGTGGTTGTCATTGATGCCAACCCAAGCAGCATCAGGGGCTACCCCAATCTTGCATGGGAAATTTTACCAACCAAATTACTATATTCTGGGTCAATGATTTTTTTATGGTTTCTACTTGTCGATATGTTTCCGTTGATTTATGGCACACCACTTAATTCTTCATGGTTTGAGAGATATTCATGTTTGAAGTTAGTAGCCCCAGTTAGTGGGCTAAAACCCCATGGGGTTGTGGCATGGGTCATTGAAAAGTAAATAATTAATAATTTTTAATCTCCTAAAATCCCTCCCATGTTCACTTGTTGAAAACCCTCTCAACCTCAGCATTTATATAAATTGTTATCCTCATATCCTCCTCATGCGGGGATTTCGCTATGTGAAACAGGTCTTCGTTGAATTTTAACTGTAAATGTTTTTCTACAAAGATTCGTAATCTTAAATTTTTATGAGGTGAAGCCGAAATCCTGAGGAAACTCCTGTAAAAATTTCAGAGCATGGTGCGCAATATTTTTGGAGATATGATATGTGGAATTTAGGGTTTTTGCAGGCTCCTGAACTTCATCTCAAAGAGGTGACCTTGGGAAAATCGTCACAACTCTCTCTCTGAGTATTGGATTGGAATTATGTAAAAAGTGGCAGATAGTGCACGGAATTTGGTTTTCACTGTATCAATTTTAAATCCGAATAAAGAAACAATGACTCGTGGCACGTCGTACAAGTTTGATCTACTAAACCAGTCCATAATTAGGTCATTGTGAGAGATTGGGCATAACTTTGTCTTCAAGAATCCAAATTGGGTCAGGCCTGTGGCATTGGAAATAAGACTTAGAGGAATACTACAAGACAAAAAATCATATATTGGGGATCTGAAATAACAGAGATACATTAGATTCAGTATCGAGCTCCTAGAAGCCAAGAAAAAGCTAGATCATGTGTTGTCAAGGGCTGCAAAGGACCAAACTTTCTAGGGCAGCAAAGCAAAGCAAGGTGCAGCAGAGGTAAGCTCCAGGTAAGTATATTCTGTATATGCATGTTCATCTCTTAATTTCATTAGGTTATTTATATTCTAATTTTTTTTTGTTTAGCACTGACATATGCTCTGCAGGATAAGTTAAGTTTTTCTATTATCATGTCATGGGTATCTCCTTGAGACTTTTTGCAGGTATTATATATTCATCAAGATAAGACTCAATGCATGATCTAATGTTTTGAAGAGTGAGAAAGTGTAGCATGACAAGAGCAACAATCAAGGTGCATAACAGCAGCAAGAATTTCACCACATGAAGTCTTCACATGGGCAGCATTGCATACAGTCATTGTAAAGGTATCACTGTACTGAGTCATTGTAAAAGAATCATTGTAAAAAATTTACAAGTGTCTATCTACCAAGAGTTGAAGAGGCAGTGTCGGGAGGTCTAGGATCATCATTAGGTGGTTGTGTCATAGTTGGGGTTATGTTCTAGTATATCTTCTTCTTCTACATCATTCTATATCATTGTAAAGTGGACCATTTTCCCTGGTACGAGAGTCCATTCTTCTTTTATTATTCTATAGGTTGGTAGGGTGGTGTTAGGCTAGTGCAAGAAGTCACCAATAGGTTCAAGCCTGTGAAAACTTCAGGGTGGTAGGGTGGTGCTAGGGTGAGTTTTAGCTCATTGGGTGTTGGGGCATCCGTTCAGTTGACTACTAAATAATTTCAGGCATTAGAGCACCCATCCAGTGGGAGCTGGAGAAGAATGATTTTCTATATTCTAGGAAGTTGGAGATTTATTTTCAATTGGAGTTGAATATTAAAGAATTATTAGAAAAGCATTCAAGTGGTTTTTGTCTTGGAGGGGGTTTCCACCTTAAAGACTGTGTGCATTTGTGTTGCTTTTGTTTACTACTATCATTGTACAAACACTGAAAATAATTTAAGATTAACTAATTCTCTAACATATTAATAATAATACTAATTGAAATGAATATTAATTCACTCCCCCCCCCCCCCCTCTCAGTTTTTCCAACAATTGGTTTCAAAGCTTAGTTCCTTCAATAGTAGTTTAACAACTAGAAGGAGGTCATGGAGCATACCAAGGATGGTGTACCTCTGTTTAATGAAAATAATTATGCACTCTGGAAAGTAAGAATGGAGGTCTATCTCTTGGCGCAAGGTTAAGAAGCATGGGACACAATTCAAAATGGATTTACATCAACCACAGATGAACAAGGTAAGAAGAATTTGGTAAATGATGCAAAAGCAAAGAATATTATTATTAGTGTACTTATTGAATATGCTTATCATAAGGTGTTGGGTTGTAAAACTACCAAAAATGTATGGGACAAACTTGATAATATATATGCATGTGACTCAAATGTCAAAGAAGAAAAGCTTCAAATCTACAGAGAAAAAATTGAGCAACTCAGAATGAAATAATATGGCAACATTGTTGCATACTTCTAACATGTTGATGAAATAACCAACACTATGAAAGGATTGGGAGAGCATGTTGATGATAAGACTATTATACGAAATATTCTTAGAAAATTACAAGGAATATTAAACCCAAAGGTATCGGTCTTAGAATACAATGAAAATCTGGCAAAACTCAACAAAGAGGAATTACATGGAGTTATCATAGCATATGAAATGAGACTTGATGAAGAAGAGGGTACTTCGCATCTAGAAATTGTGTTTGATGCATATAAGAAAACCAATAATGACAAACAACCTTCAAAGGAAAATACCTGCACCTGCAAGTGTGAAGAAAAAGAAGATATCTCATCATCCGATGAATACAGTGACAACAAAGAAGAAGCCAATGAGAGAGTATTGTTTATGGCTAAGCACAATAAACAAGAGGTATCAAACAATGAAGAGGAAGGGTTGACCATAGAATAATTTTCTAAGGAGGTAATCAAGCTTATAAAAGAGCTCAAGGCTGAGAAGATCCGTTCCAATACTCTTGAAGAACAAGTTCAAGGTATCAAAATTGAAGTTGAAGAACACAAATATATTAAAGAGACAATTCAAAAGAAGTTGGAAGAAAGAAATCAAGAAAGGGAAGCATTAGAAGCCGAAGTAGTCTCGTTGTGTAAGGAAGTGAAGAAGGAAAAAAATGTCCAAAACTATGCCAACAGCTCAAGGGCATTGAAAGAACTCATCAACAATCAATGATCTTACAACAACAGAACTGGCCTCGGTTACAATGAAGAAGAAGAAGGACCTTCTATAACAAAATACAATGAACCTATGAGATATAACATGCATGTAGACTTCATTGGAAAATATTTGCAAGAACAGCCTTGGAAGAAAATTCCCGGACGGAGATTTCCATCCAGGTACCAACATATTTTTCATGGCTATTTTTATTCACATGGAAATTTTTTTCATAAAGCTATAGAATGTCGCACGTACCCTAGGAACCAATACAATACCAGGATATTTGTCAAATATGAACCTCCCAGGGCTCAACGAAACATTAATAGATTTGAAAATTTAAGAAATAATATTGAATGCTACAAATGTTGAAACTTTGGACACATAGCCAGAGACTACAGACTTGAAAATCCTCTAGAAGAATCTTCGAATCCACGCAATGAAAGAACATGGAAGACGAAGAAGACTGATAATTGTGATCTTTATCTCAAGGCTCAAAACAAAAAGGACGTGTGGTATGTTGATAACAGTTGTTTAATGCATATGACCGGAGATAGAAAGAAATTTGTATCTCTGAAAGAGAAGAAGGATGGAACTGTTTCCTTTGGAAATGATGTATATTCAAATGTTATAGGATTAGGTACCACCACTCTCGGAAGCAAATATGCTCTAGCCAAGAATGTTCTATTGGTTGCAAACACGAATCACAATTTGCTTAGTGTCAGAAAAATGTGTGATCAAGGATACACAATACTATTCAACTCCACAAAATGTGAAATCAAGAAAGGTAGGTATGGTAAAATTGTGGCTACAACAAGTGAGCTCCAAATAACATATATGTTCTAGATGAAGCAACTAAGGCACATCTACTATCTAAAGAGGATGATATAATATTTGATAGCAATGATGATCGACTAAGTAATAACTTTCCTATAGAAATGAAAAAAGAATTCGAGATGTATTTACTTGGTGAGCTGACATACTTCTTAGGGCTTCAAATATCTCATCAAAAGAAATGAATATTTATATGTCAAGCCAAGTACATCAAGGAAATGCTCAAGAAATTCAAAATGGAATATTGCAAACCCGTCCTTAATTCGATGGTAACAAGTTGCAAATTGAGCATAGACGAGTCATCTAAGGATGTGGATCAGAGGTTGTACATATCTATGATTGGTAGTCTTCTATATGTAACAGCCTCCCGACGAGATGTTATGCAATCATTTGGAAAAGTAGCAAGATTCCAAGCAACACCAAAAGAATCACATATTATTGTCATCAAAAGAATTCTTCGATATCTAAAGGGAACAATAGAATATGGCTTGTGGTATCCCAAGGGTAACAATCTCATTATTCAAGGCTTTAAAAATGCAAATTAGACAGGAAGCGTTGATGATCATAAGAGTAATCTTGAAGCATTTGAATATCTTTGCTAGAAGCTTGGGATTCTCCCAAGTTCTCATTAGATTTTCCTTATTCATAAAATAAAGGGGGAGTGGAAGTGTGTATAGGTTCGCAGGATGGTTGTGTGTCAAGGGGAGTTACCCTTTTCCATTGATGTCAAAGGGGGAGAGAATTTTGTAGGAAGAGGTGTCATGATCGCAAGGGGGTTACTTGTGTTGCCATCAATGCCAAAGGGGGAGATTGTTGATCAGTGGTTGTCATTGATGTCAACACAAGCAACACCAAGGGCCACCGCAATATTGCATGAGAATTTTGACCTACCAAATTACTATATTCTGGGTCAATAATGTTTTTTATGGTTTCTACTTTTCGATATGTTTCCGTTGATATATGGTACGCCATGTAATTATTCATGGTTTGAGAGATATTCATGTTTGAAGTTAGTAACCCCAGTTAGTGGGCTAAAACCCCATGGTGTTGTGGCATGGGTCATTGAAAAGTCAATAATTAATAATTTTTAAGCTCCTAAAATCCATCCCATGTTCACTTGTTGAAGAGCCTCTCAACCTAACCATTTATATAAATTGTGATCCTCATATCCTCCTCATGCAGGAATTTCGCTACCTGAAACAGGTCATCGTGGAATTTGTGGTATAACTGTTTCTATACGAATATTAAGAATTTGAAATTTTTATGAAGCAAAGCCTAAATCCTGAGGAAGCTCCTATAAAAATTTCAGAGCATGGTGCACAAAATTTTTGGAGATATGATCTGTTGAAGTTAGGGTTTTTGTAGGCTCCTAAACTTCATCTCAAAGAGGTGACCTTGGGAAAATTGTCATAACTCTCTCTCTGAGTATCGGATTGGAGTTCTTTAAAAAGTGGAGGATAGTTCACAAACTTTAGTTTTTTCTGTATTAATTTCAAAGCCGAATAAAGAAACAATGGCATGTCGTACAAGTTCGCTCTACTGAACTAGTCCATAATTAGGTCATTGTGAGATATTGGGCATAACTTTGTCTTGAAGAATCCAAATTGGGTCAAAACTATGGCATTGGAAAGAAAAATCAGAGGAATACTACATGACCAAAAATCACATATTGAGGATATGAAATAACAGAGATACACCAGATTCAATATCGAGCTCCTAGAAGGAAAGAAAAATCTAGATCGTGTGTTGTTAAGGGCTGCAAAGGACTGAACTTTCTAGGGCAGCAAAGCAATGCAAGGTGCAACAAAGGTAAGCTCTAGGTAATTATATTTTTTATATGCATTTTCATCTCTTAATTTCATTAGTTTCTTTGTATTATAATTTGTTTATGTTTAGCACTGACATATGCTCTGCAGGATGAGGTAAGTTTTTCTATTATCATGTCATGGGTATTTCCTTAAGAATTTTTGCAGGTATTATATATTCATCAAGATAAGACTCAATGCATGATCTATTGTTCTTAAGAGTGAGAAAGTGTAGCTTGAAAAGAGCAATAATCAAGGTGCATAACAACAACAATAATTTCACCACATGAAGTCCTCACGTGGGCAACACTGCATATAGTCACTGGAAACGTATCACTGTACTGAGTCATTGTAAAAACTGTACAAGTGTCTATCTGCCAAGAGTTGAAGAGGCAGTGTTGGGAGGTCTAGGATCATCATTAGGTGGTTGTGTCATAGTTGGGGTTATAGTCTACTGTGTATTCTTCTTCTACATCATTCTATATCATTGTAAAGTGGACCATTTTCCCTGGTACGAGAGTCCATTCTTATTTTATACTTCTATAGGGCGGTAGGGTGGTGCTAGGCTAGTGCATAAAGTCACCAATAGGTTCCAGCCTGTGAAAAATTCAGGGTGGTAAGGTGGTGCTAGGGTGAGTTGTAGCTCATTGGGTGTTGGGGCATCCGTTCAGTTGACAACTGAAGAATCTTAGGCATTGGAGCGTTCATCCAGTGGGTGTTGGAGAAGAATGATTTTCCAGATTCTAGGAAGTTGGAGCTTTCTTTTCAATTGGAGTTGAATATTAAAGAATTATTAGAAAATCATTCAGGTGGTTTTTGTCCTAGAGGGAGTTTCCACTTTAAAAACTGTGTGCGTTTTTGTTCCTTTTGTTTACAGCTATCATTGTACAAACACTGATAATAATTGAATATTAACTAATGCTATGGAAGATTAATAATAATACTAATTGAAAGGAATACTAATTCACCCCCCCCAGTATTTCCAACACATGCTGCACCGTCATATAAGCAAAACATAATGGAAATAAGTCTCAAATTACTTGGTCGAGAAATAGTATGAGAAATTTAATAGCATAGGCATTGTTTGGTATTCATCCCCGTTTTCCTACACATACCCCGTCACCTTCCCGCACATACCCCGTCATCTACTCTAGAAGAAAAAATGATAATATTAATTGCATATTTGTTCAATGTTCCCTATTTACCCTACCTTTGTAAAATACCCGCAAACACTCAATCATAACACCATTAGGCTGAGTAATAACAGACAATCAAAGCACTCACAATATCACAAACTAATAGCATAATTAAAACCAGTGAAAAGTAGCTAATGATCTCATTGATCCACTTTAACAACATTTCTTCAAAATTTTCTAGATCTTTAAACTATCGTTTTGTTTGTTGTGATCTTGGAAAAAAAATGAAAATAGCTTTAGTCTCGAAGGCATATTGTTAAAATTCTCTAAATTGTTTTTTCTCACCTCGTGTTTAAATTTAATAAACAACATACATGGTTTTGCATGTAAAGCAGTGTCAAAAGATTTTTTCACAATGAAAACTCCGCACAAACAAATATGAGCACAATTCTAGGAAATATTTTTAAGGTTTATTTCTTAGCATCGACTGGGGAACTATGTAACATAACACTATTACTTTTACAAATTTCCATAGTGGTAATGGAATTATTGAAATTATAGCTTTAACATTTTATTAAATTCATGAAATTAATCATATCTACTAGTTAATCATTTATTTTAAGTCATGTAAAAAATTAAGCATCTAAGAATAGGTGGCCTTGATTCTTTTTTTTTTTTAAAGAAGGCATTAAACTTAAACATTCATGGTCAAAATCTGTTGACTTTCGATTAGTTTTTTTATTACATTTTTTCCTATTTTCCAGTCCAACTCTGTTAAGTATCTAATACATATGTTCAATATTTACATGGTAATGTGATAATAGTAACCGCTAATTTTTCTTATGTTGTCCATAGAAGCATTTTCCATGTGTTAATCATGCAATTTTTTTAGCATACACATTACGAATGCATGTTAAACTAGTTTTCAGAGGATTTAGTCACAAATAGGATCCTTGTTTAGGCTATACGGTATATTGTGGTAATTGCACACCATGAGGGATTATCATTTAGAGTGAAAGTGCAAAACATGTAGCATTTTTTTTTTAACAGTGAATAGTAGTAGTTTCATTAATCCGTTCCCAGATCGCGACATTAAATTGGATTATTACATTATGTCATTTTCATGCCAAAATTTGAAAAAAGTGTCCCTACCTACATACAGGGCTATCTTCATAGACGCCTTGTTTCTATTTTGTCTATATCTGCGATGCATTCCATTCCCATGTGTGCTATAGAGCTTACAAAATGAGTTACCGATGTATGTGCATTTGTGTTTATCCATTTCTATTGGGAATTGGTGCTTAGAAGAGGTAACCGTCCTGAAGAGGATATCGTCCAAATACTGTCCAGAGGGTATGTTTTCCCAATGCTATCTAGAGGTACTGTTGTCCCATTGTTGTCCCAAATGAATGATGTATATATGCTGTCCATATGTCGTGCACATGCTGATACAGAGCTATCCATAACGAATGTTTTCCATATGCTTTCCACGGTGAGTGTTGTTCCAATTCTATCCAAAGGAATTTTTGTTCCTTTTTTTCCAAATGTTGTTCCATCCAAATTTTGTTCCTTTGTTTTCCAATGTTGTTACATCCAAATGTTGTTCCAATGTTTTTACAATGCTATTTTCCAAATTTTGTTCCATCCAAATGTTGTTCCAAAAGAAATGATGTTTCCTGGTCCATTGTTTTCCTATGAGAGATGCGGTCGTGGTCCAATTCTTTTTGCCAGTAAGCATGGACGGGTTAGGGGATAGATTTGGTGTCAACGTTTCCATCGATGTTTCATATGCCCTTCAAGAATCTACACCCCTTATTAGCCTGCTCATTTGCTTGAGTGTTTAGGGCTCTGAGCACATGTCTATACTGGATGCCTTCAAATTACTTTGCTTCCTCCTTAATTCTGGTTAACATTTGATTAATTCTAGAATTTTGTGTTTCCTTCCCTTGAACCAGGTTTTTGATTAGGATATAGGAGTCCCCAAGTACCCACAGATGTCTCACACATTTTCTTTTTGCAATGGTGATTCTAAGCCAAAGGCCACTTGCCTCCGTTAGGTTGTTGGTTGCTCTGCCAATCACCTAGGCATATTTGTGCCTTGTTTTTCATGGAAGGCTGGACCCCTCCTCCCCCAGCCTCCCATGGGTTTCCTTTGGAGGCTCCATTAAACATAAGAGTCCAGTTCCATTTCTTCTTTATCTCATCCATTAGCTTTGTTTGGGTGCTTCTGAGACACCATCTGGGATGATCCACCTTTGTTGTTTTTGTATGCTTTCTCCAGGACCATGGAGATAGTCACTCCCATTCTAAATAATCTAATGAAAAATCAAGTTGTGGGGAGTTGAACTCGAAACAGAAGGATAAGGCTGAGAGCGTTGACATTCTGGCAGTAGGCTTTTTCATTTTGAAGATCGATTTATTTTTTTCCATCCAAATCTTCCAGCAGATATACTTTGGAAGAGATTGAAGGATGAATTTCAAATTTTGTTTAGTTTGGAGATTGCCTTTGTACCATTTTTTTGGATTTGAGAAGAATGTGGAGGTCTCTGCTGGTAAATCGATTCTAGAGAATATCTTCCCAAAAGCCTCCTTCCAGAATTGTTTGCTATAAGTGCATTTTATGAATAAATGGAGTATGGTTTCTTCCTCTTGTTCACAAAGAGGGCACCTGGTTGGCCCGATTATACCTCTTTTTCTGATGTTGTCCAGTGTGAGAATTTTCTTGTGATTTAGCTTCCAATTGAAGTAATTTACTTTGGAATATCATTTGGCTTCCAAATATGATTCCATATCCCACTTTTGGGAGGGACTTGTTCTTCGAAGAGGAGATGCGTGTAGCCTTCTTTGACTGAGTAGTGTGTGTTCTTCCAACACCATTTATCCATTTTATCTCTCTAAATTAGAGAGAATCCTTCGAGAAGATTTAATATTTCGTTTTTTTTCTCATTTAGCTCTCTAGGGATATTCGGCAGAAGCCATCCTTTCCATTTCCTCTTGTCATCCCATACTGAGATTTGTGCCAAGGTTGTGATTTTAATTGATATGAAGTAATCATGGAGGGGTTTCAGCTATTCCAAATCTACTATAGGGGCGATATTCATTATTCTTTCCTCCAAAATTTTGACTGTCATACCATTTCCAGGAACTCTGCTGATGTTTTGAGTAATTAAAGGAGATAAGGATAGAAGAAGATGCAAAATTGGGGAGCCTTGAGTGGCTGGAATATACATGTTTTCCTGTTCTTGTTGCTTGAAATACTTTCCTCTTATTACTTGAACCCGCCATTCTTTATATTTTGTGACTAGCCCCCACCATAATTTGGCCCCAATTGCTGAGTTCATTAATCTTGGGTCATGAATTCTAAGTCCTCCATGTTTCCTAGGTGCTGTAACAGTCTTCCAGTTTACCATGTGATATTTCCTTGCTTTTTTCCCTCCTTCCCATAGGAACTTCCTTATGAAACTGCCAAGTTGTTGCAGGACATACTTCGGAGCCTGGAGGACTGCAAATTGATATATAGGGAGGGAATACAACACTGATTTGATAAGAATAAGACGACATGTTAATCCATCCCTAATTGGTTATTTTCTATTTCATTTTGTCAATCATGCCTTATCAGGCCTTAGGACTGGCCCTTTTCAAGAAAATTGGGACTCCTAAGTATTTAAATTCCTTCCAGTCTATTTCTACCTTAAACCCTAATATTTCTTCTATTTTTTTTTTCCTTTCTAAGAGAGATATTCCATGTGTATATTCTACTTTTGGAATCATTTGTTTTCCCTCTATATGCTTCTTGGAATTTGTGCAGATAAGATTTGAATCTTCTAGCTATGACCAGAGAGGCTCCATCAAGAAGAGTTGTATCATCAGAAAATTTCCCATGATTTATGCTTTTGATTCCTTCTTTAAATCTAATTCCTGGGAAGTGTTGAGAGGGCCTTGTTGCTTCAAGGCTGTGACTCAGGAACTCTCCGACCAAAATATATAAAAAGGGCGAGAGGGGGAACCCTTTTCGGAGACCTCTTGATGCTTTGAAAAACCCAGCCCCCCTACCATTAATCAGGGGAGAGATCCAGGGCCTCGCAATGCATTTCTCTATCCATCTGGTGAAGGTATCTTTAAATCCCATCTTCTTCATTATGTAGAGGAGAAATTTGTGCCGAACCCTGTCAAATGCATTAGCCAAATCCAGTTTAATGACCATTCCTTATTCCTCACATCTCCAACTTGAGTCAATGGCTTCTTGGATTAAGATTATATTTTCATAGATTTGTCTTCCAGGGACAAAGCCGCCTTGATTAGGAGAGATGAGAAGAGGCAAGAAGACTTTCAATATAAGGGCTAGGATTTTGGAAATAATTTTATAAGAGAAGTTGCAGAGGGAAATTGGCCTAAATTGTGAGAAAGTGGATGGATTTCGTTCTTTTGGTATCAGGGCTAAAAAGGTTGAATTTATTCCACCACCGATGTATGATATCTTCAGGGAGTACCTGATCATTCAACATAAATATCTTTTTATTATATGCCAATAGGTTTGATAAAACCTACCGGTGAAGCCATCAGGTCCAGGATCCTTATCTGGAGAAAAGGAAAAGACTGCATTTTGAATTTCTTGAGGATGAGGCAAAGCATCAAGGATTTTGTTGGCATCAGAGGTCACCAGAGAAGGCATAGAGTCCAGGAAGAAGGCTTCACTAATGGGGGAAGAGGGTTGGTCATCATGGTATAGGGAAAAGAAGTGTTCAACTAGAGTAGCCTTAACCTCAGGAAAAGAGTCAAGAGATTGATTTCCATGCTGAATTTGGGTGATACCATTTTTTATCTTTCAAAATTCTGCTTGCTTGTGGAAGTATTTCGTGTTCCTGAGTTTGGAGTTGAACCAACTATTACGTGACTTGAGCCGCCACATATCTTCCTCTTGTCTTAGGCTTGCATGGTATGTTTGGAACATTTTTATTTCTTCTTGGAAGTCCATCTTCTCCACTTCATTATTTTCTATTTGAGACTGCTTTTTTGCAAGATTGTCTTATGATGTTTTGACATTTAGGGACAGATTTGCATTTTATGTTTTAAGCCATTCTTTGATGTATGCTTTTAACCTTTTTAATTTCCTTTCCCATATGGTTATATGGCTTCCATTTACCCAGTGAGTCCAGGAAGCAATGACCATTTCAGATAAGCCAACTGTTTCTATCCACAGTGAGGAAAATTTGAAAGGAATTGGCCCATATTTAACTGGAGGAGAAACAAGGAGCATGATCGGTCAGTGGTCCGATCTACACTATGGACGGATCTCTAAATATATAGAGAAGGGCAAAGATAGCAGAAGATCTGAAGCTAAAAATCTGTTTAACCTTGCTTCTATGTGCCGCGGTCCCGCCCTCTTATTATTCCATGTGTATTTAAATTTACTTGGCTTCACATCAAATATATTTAACTGCATTAGAAGGTCTTCGAATTATTCTTGATGAATTTCTCTTACCACTGTGCCTCCTCTATTTTAATCCAGTTTTAGTACTGCATTGAAATTTCCTCCAAGAATGCAATTCGTGCCATACTCTGTGTGCTTGAGGTCTTGAAGGGACTTCCAACAGTATTTCTTTTCAACATAAGTATTTGGCATGTATATATTTATGATTGTAATAGTATAATTTAGATTTTTGACAAAAAAAAAAATTGCTATCCAATGAACTGATTTTAGGGTGCTTACCAGGAGGAGGTTTGCGGGATCCCACAGGTTGCATACACCACCTGAGGCTCCATGTGAGCTCACTTCCTCCAGCTCACTTTTGTTCCATTTCTCGGGGGGGGGTGTGTGTAGAAATATCCACCGCATTCATCTTGTTTCCTGCAGAATTACAATGCTCAACTTCTCTTTCTTGATTAATGACATGGTTTCTTCTCTTCTCTTTCTGGTACCAAGTCCTCTGAAGTTACCGGAAACTACTTTCATTATCACTTCTTTGAGAGGGAGACCACTTTTAACGGGCCTACTTGATTACCCTTCTTATTTCCTTTGCTGCTCAGTTCTGCTAATTAGCGAATAATTGTAGTCTGGTGTCCCAATTCTTTGTCTCTTTCTGCTTTGGCCTGCCTTATCTCTCTATTTGATTTCCTTCCTGAGCTTCTGGCATGATTCTTAATGAGAGTTCCTTTTTATGTACATGTATCATCTGTTTCTCCTTGAGGTGAAGCTACAACCTCCTCTCCAATTTCTCCCTCTTCTTCTTCTGACATTCCTACTTCATCTATGTTTGTTTTGTCATGGGTTTTAGCTTTCTCTTTTCCTCCAACTGTTTGATATAGCGGAGCTTTTTAGGGCATCTCTTCTCATGTTTATTCCTCAGTTTCCATGTCAGCAAGAAATTAAAACCTATTCGAATTATCTGAATTAGTTGGGCCACCAATCGTATGGTTTTATTTTTCTGATGGTTGGGTCTCAGTTGGGCCTGTGTTTTTTTGTTGCGGAGCAGTAGTGGCTTCTTTTCCCCCAGGATTTTAGGAGCCTCCTAGGTGATTTTGTTGGTCTTTTGATGCTTTTTTTGTTTTCTTTTCTGCATGCCATTGTCTTGGATCATCTTGAACCTCCATTGTCTCCCGTTTCAGGCATTCGCGGGAAAAATGTTCGTATTAATGATATGATTTTCATTTGAACGATATCTGGTCATGGTCCACTTCTTGAATATGGGTCTAGTTATCCACGCACATTTTTATTACCTCGGGAAGACCTTTCTCTAGATCTACTTCAACACAGACGCGGGCACATGCGAATAGTCCATATTTCGGCTTAGCACAGTCGATATACTTTCCTAAATTATTTCCAATGGATTTGAATGTGGAGTGGTTCCAGAAGTGGAGAGGTAAAAATGGGAGTTTTACCCACACAGGGACAGCTGAGGGGATTTCACATTTAGGTTTGAAGTTGGGGCTCCAACGATCAAGGTATAGTCCCTGGGCACCCATAAAGTAAGGCCCATTCCTGAATATTAAATCACGATCCTCTCTATGCTCAAAGTAAAATGTGTAGAAACCCTTACCACAGAATGATGCCATGACGTTTCTGCCATGACGTTGCCTTGTATTAATGGCTTCCAGTTTTTGTCCAGCCAAGATCTAACAGAGCGAGGAGAGGGCCAAAGGACCATAAATTGTCTGATGAGACCATGGTTTGCTTGTTGGAGGGCTCAGGCTCAAACATGTGTAGCTTCAAGGGTGATTTCAGATATTTCGTCTACCTTTTTAACGAATCTGGAAGGGCCAGATATTTTGAAGTTTGGAGTAGCATCCATCAGTGCTTTTAAATTCGTTGATTCGTTATAAGTACCATTAGGGTTAAAAGGCTACATTGAGGATTAACGCCCAGGCAACTGCATGTGAAGTGCCTGGAAAATGGCTTCCTCTGCAAAGGGTTAGTTCCTTAGAGGGCCACCCGGGGATTAGAAGAGGAGCCCGACCCGCACAAGAAGGCGAGGCAGGCGCAATGTCCACAACACTGTAGAGGGCAGTCAAAGGTGGTCAATGCAGAGCTTGGACGCAGCTCGGCTAGGGTTTAATTTTCCTATGGTTTCCAAAACATGTAGCATTATTTATAGGTAAACAATGCATTATTTGTTCTAGATGTGAGTACTATGAATGTTTATACAATATACTATATAATTCGATAAGAATTATGTACAAAGTTCAAATACTATATAATGTGATAATACTAAACATGTTTGCACAAAATACATGACTGTCATATAGTTCTTATGTTTGAATTAATTTTGTGATATGGAATTGGAACCTCTTATTTTTCTTATTTCTGTATATTTGATATAACATTGTCATTGCAACAAAAATGAATACAATCATAACAAACACTATTAAGGAAAATAATAACCCTTCTAAGAGGTACGTTTATGTTTTATTTATTGTACTTTGATTATATTTGCATTACACAACCCACGATTTTTTTTCTCTTTTGGGCCATATTTTTTATTGTACTATAACTAAAAGTAATTCTTTTTAAATTTTCAGGAAACATATGAAACTTAGAGATTAAAATCCACAACAACAATTACAAGGGAAAAAGTATTTTGAACGTTTCTATAAAAAAATTGTATTTGCTAAAACTAAAATATATTTAGAATTTATGTACACTAGTACTGACTTTGCATTATCTTATTTTTTTTTCATTAAACAATTCTTAGTTTCAATTATAATTACCTTTTAAGAAATGATTTCAGTGTATTATTTTTGAATAAGCAAAAGTTATCAAATTCAAATGATGTCACTGTAGAGATGGACGAGAGTGAAGAGAGAACAATGAGCAGTACTATAGAAACAAATATCGTAACAAGAAAAACAAACGCCATCGAAACTATTGAAGAAATAAATGCAAATAGGTGTTTCTACGCATATTTAATTAACCCTATATCAAATTTCTTCTTTCTTTCTTTCTTTTTCTCCTTTTTTTTGTCTTTTTAATTTTTTGACTTTTTTTTTTATAATTTATTTTAATTCAATCCTCATGACTAGGCAAAAATAAATCAAATCTATGCCGTCGTTGATCGAAGATATTAGTAACAATATAACTGGGAGAAATTTTCATGGCATTTTCTTGGTTACATATCGAATATTTTTGGACAAAATGTGTAAGGCAAAAACAATACTCTGTGCATAATTAACAGATAAGAAAGTGGAAATAACAATAATGTTACTTGTGCCAACACCGTTAATCGAACAACATGAGTAAAAGCTTATTGCAAACGTTGGTTTTTCTATTAGAGATTTTGAAATAATTCCAAAGCATAAATACAATAGTGGTGATTGTGATTTTTTTTTCCTAAATAGTTTTAGCAGTGTACAAAAAATTTATCATGTTTGTGCAGAGTACCAAATTTTTCCAAACACAACGCTTGAAAATCAGTCACATAATGAAGATGTGTTTCCATTTGGCATAACCATAGTTATTTCAATTTCAGTAATGCACACACCAATGCAATATGTATTGCAAATCAAAGATGACAATGGATAACATGACAGGATTACAATAAGCTTTGTTTTATTTGAGAGTTTTAGTGTTACAAATTTATTTCCCTTATGTATTTTTCCCCACTAGAAAAATATTTTTTCTTTAATATGAAAATCAAGCTACATATGCGTAGGTCTTTATATCTCAATGTTCAAAGAAAAAATTATTCTTCATCTATTATATGGTTTTCATGTATTGTTTTACAAATTCTTCATATGTAACACGTTCAAGTACACGATAAACTTGTTTCAACATGTGTTTCAATTCAAAGAGATTTGCAAAAAAATGTTTTTATGTTGATCTTGCTAAAAAATAAGTTAAAAAACAAGAAAAAGTTTTCCAAACTTCACAATTGACGTTCATATGTCCATTGAAAACAGGAAAGAAGGCCGACATTCTAATAAAATTGTTTTCCTAGCCAAGTGGAATATGCATGGTAAACTATATCATATTGTTTAAAAAGACATATATAAAGAAAAACAAATAAAAAATACATTTAATTTCATGTTACTAAGCCTCTATTTTCCATATCAATTTACAATATTTCTAATGATACTTGACAAGGATTAGTGCATACACGAATCCATTTGATACTATATGTGTGAAATGCAATACTCCAATTACAAGTATTAGAACTATGAATAAAACTATGCTTTATTGCACCACTTGCAATCAATATTATCGCTTCTTTTATTTTCATTAGTTAAACTACATCATACATGCAAGTGACATGACTAAAATACAATATATTCTAAGGGGAGTCAAACTGGAAAGAGTATTACCTGCACTACAATCAATATTGTGCATACAAAACCAATGTTATTGAAATATTGACCAAATTCAAGACACATGGCACATTTACAATAAACCATCAAAACGTAGTTATACATATATGATGACGGGTTTCTTTGTTTACATTCTCAAGAAATCCGGTAATGACACAATTCTCGTTCTTTACATTTCCAAGCATGCTAACATTTCCTCAAAGTTTCTGGTTCAGAAATTCCATTTTTTTTGTCGAAAAACTCTTTCGCGTTATTCAATAATTGGGATATGATTTCACATTATCAATCAATATACTATGCTCATGGGAAAAAGATTAGAAATGTAATCATCAGAGAAAACAGGACAATTTTGTTCTAGCTCTATGCTTTGTACTGTGCCATGTCGTTTTTTCTTTCTTGCAATCTCATTCTTACATTGTTTTGTTGATTTATCAAATTTGCAAGTTTTATAAATACTCCGGCAATATTACAAGTTGGTTATGTTGCAATTTTCAGTGACATTACTTTACAGTCATGATTTTCTTTGTTTCAAGTGTCGACCAATCCAATATTTTTTCTATTTAAAAATTTATTCCATATAATATCTAAACAAATTTCCAAATAATTCATTGTCATACAAAGATGAAACAAATTTATAAACCGAATAAGCAAGATTATGATATAACTTATAAAACATATTCCATTTATACATATTACAATACTACTCCATATATGTTTTTTTGCTTTAACACCATCAATAATATTACAATAGGTATCCTTTAGCATATACTAAATTTCAAGATTGGTTCAACAAATAACAAAAATTTGTAGCGATTTCTTTACTAATTAACCATTATTTCTGGACATTAACGCTTCTAGTGATTATGCTGCTAGAATAGTGAACTAATTTCTATGTTCATGTTTTTCAAGAGCTCTTCTGACAATATTCTTACAACATCTAGTCCATCTTCAAGTCGCCTAAGCATTTGCTACATCTCCAGTATTTTATCCATTAGCTTTAAAATATATTGGCTAAGCATTAAGATATCTTGGCTGAGAATTAATATATGCTTCCTTTCTGCATGTACCTCTTCCTCTGTTCTCCTACCATTATTTCCTTGGGCCATTTTAGGATGTTAGTAACAAATCGAAAAATAAGAAGGAAAAATTATAAAGCAAAACCCTAAAAAACGTAATAGTTTCAGAACAAAAAATCAAGTCTTTTGCTTATTGTTAATCCAATTTGTCATTGATGGCAACAAGTTCAGTGAAGGATTCCTTCTTATTGATGTTGCATATGGTTAATGACATATCACTGCACTATCTTGATGACATGGTGACATTGATGGCACACATGATGACGTATATGGTGATGACATGGACAATGGAGGAATTGGAGATCACTTAATGACATATGATGATTAAAGACATAACAAGTGGAGACCTCACTTAAAAAAAAAAAAAAACACTCGGTGACATATGGAAACGAAGAAGCTCTTGTTGTCCTAATCATTTTCTACACTAAATAATTCAAGGGAAGTCACAAAGAAAAAGTTTTTTCACCAGCTTAGAGGTAACCTTTCAACATGGGACCTAGACCATCTTAAAGAAGATTTTTTCCTCTTTCCAACAAGCCCTATTTGTCCCAAAACTCATTTTGTGAGATATTGATTTTTTAAGATTAAAAAATTATTATTTTTGGATAGCCGACCTATGCACAATTATATCAAGTCGGCCTCTCCTTAGAAAGACGTTTCCTTTCAAATATGATAAACTACTATAAATATGAACCACCGCTCAGTTTTTCACAATCAATTTAGGTCAGTAAATTCACAGTATAATCGCAGAAGTAACTATGAGGCCGAGAGGACATATAAATTCACTGTTTTGGGTTAAAATATTTATACTGTAGTGGATTGTCACCTTTAGAACTCGAATTGCAGAGACAAATATTCATACGGACCTTGAGGATTTGTGGAAGGACATAAATTCGGTCATCAAGCACACACAAAAGAGATTCAGTTCACATCTCGTGAACTTAATATATAAAGGAGAATATATTCTGTTTGGGGTTAAAAAGGTCTCATCTAAATTGCAGAGATTCGGATTTCTGTGAGTGGCATCAACCCTTTTAATGAAACAGGCACCAACTTGTTGCCAAGCACCAACTTGGACTTTGATGAGGCTCTGACCTCTAGGGCTTTGACCCTATCTTCTCAAGGCACCAACCTTGTATTTAGGAGCTCCTACTCCAAGGACACCAATCCTTTTGACTCCTTTTAATGGAGAATGTGAATAGTATTTACTTGAACATTCTTGACATAATTATTCATTGTTTAATCACTTCCAAAATTCTTCATTGTCTGATCACTTCAAAATTCTTCACTGTCTACTTGTTCATCATTGCACTTCAATTCCAAAATTCTTCACTGTCTACTTGTTCATCACTGCACTTCAATTCCAAAATTATTCACTGTCCAAAAAGAGAGATTGTCTGAATCACAGAGTCAATGAGGAGATTCAATTTCCATCCAATGAACTGTCTTTTATCCATTAGCTTGTAACTTAGTAAGGAGCCAGTATTTTATCCATTAGCTTTAAAATATATTGTCTAAGCATTAAGATATCTTGGTTGAGGATTAATATATCCTTCCTTTCTGCATGTACCTCTTCCTCTGTTCTCCTATCATTATCTTCTTGGGCTATTTTAGGATGTTAGTAACAAATCAAAAAATAAGAAGGACAAATTATAAAGCAAAACCCTAAAAAACTTAATAGTTTCAGAACAACAAATCAAGTCATTTGCTTATAACTTAGCAATGATTCTAGAAAAATTAACATTGACAAATTTCCCTTGACGGGAAACAACCATGCATATAATGCGTTAGAGGCGATAAGTCCTCTAAATCACGAATTGACATCTTAGTTCTGAAACGACATTTAACTACTATCAGTTTTAATGGTATCCATTAACCAGTGATCATCATCTATATAGATAGTACTTATTTGCCTTATATTTAATCGGAAAATACTGTTGTCAAATCTGTTACTTTAAATCATATACATTTTACTTAAATTCCAACTTGACATTATCCAATTGATACGATTACGTTTCATGTTTGATCCATTTTACACACTTTAGAAATCTATATCGAGATATTATTTTATTAATATCATGAACCACATTCTATTTTCATTAAATAAAGCTCTTTTTCCAATAAATAAAAGTCTTTTCTATAAATTTTCACTGAACCAATATGTATTCAACACATTAGACTTGCCTTGTTATCGTCCAAATCTTACTTTGTGGAAGTAATTTCATATCCTAGGTGTCAATTCATGACTTGGATGTCTTGTTGTATTTGTCCCATTATCCAGATATTAAGTGAAATTTGTTTATTGAAATAAGTGAATTAGCTAACAATTTGTAACTTCATATGGTTTTTGTCGTTTTGAATTAAGCTAAAAACAAGCATTCCAAAACTATTATAAGTTTTCCTAACAACAAAACTTTGATTGTAAACTCTGCAACAATCTAAAAAAACTTTCAACATCTGGAAAAATCTAAGGATCATTTCATTGTTAAAAAACCATTTTTCTCTGAACATTACTAGAAAACTATGACTGAATAACACTATCATTTTCCATGTTGCATTTTCATATAGGCACAACATAATATAAATAAGTCTCAAACTATTTATTTTAGAAATAACCTTCGAAATAAATTGAATTTGGCATCGAAGAAAAAAAAACAATGTACATCCGCATAACTATCACTTCGCATGCAACCTAATATCTAATATGTAAAATGTATTTCCTCCACATATCCTTTGTTTATGAATAATGTTTCTGACTGATGACATCTAGATACAAAGTACAGATCACCACCTCTAACACCAACAATATCTCTAACAAAAACCTATCTTTCAAAAGCACTATGCATTTTTCAATTCATGCAACGTTTCATGGATAACATAAGTGTGTATCTATTTTCTGAACAAATATTAATATGAATAATAAGCATTAATTAATTATTCAACGCTAAGTGTGATTTCCAAGTTTTCGCATCTTCATAGACATCATTATCATCTTGACAATGCTTTGGCATAAAATTGGCGTTGCCTATTGAGGCCAAAATTGTTCCTGAAATTCCATGGGTTTGTGTGTTTAAATCATTTTTTGATTTTGGAAATGGATTCAAAACCATCAAAAACCCCTGGGGCACCCAAAATCTAGAATCTTGACATGTGTAACCCATATTTCCTAAAATTTCTGCCAGATTTTTGTTAAAATATTGCTGGAATTTCCATTATTTTCCAGGAAAAATTGTGGCCTCGTTAAACTACTCTTTTTTCATATAACACACTTGTCCCTTATTAGATGCTATAGTACTAAATTTTTTCCAAAAAATTATACATTAGTTTTTATCATTACAATAATTACGTAATGAAATATGTTATAAACGCTAATGTTTTATTGCACAAATAACGAGTATAATATGTGATAAATGAAAATTGATTTTCTATATTGGAAACAAAGTGATTATGCAAGATGGTATGTTAGCTTTGAAAATTTCTGCACTCAGAATCTGCACTCACACATGTGTTACAAGAAAAAATCCACAAAATCTTCTAGTGTGGAATGTAGAGGTTCACACAATGAAAGCTTTAAAGCTTCTTCCTTAAAATGGACTTCCTCCATACTTCTGCACATCTGCCTAATTTCAACAAGATAACCATAAAAAAAAACTTGTGCTCAATGATCCAATATTCTCTGCACTCTGCACAATCTTTACTCAATTGACTAATGATATTCGGGAGTATGGAGATATGCATTATTTATAATTAAAATATTGTCAAGAGCAAATATGGATTATTTAATACTAAAATTTTAACAATAAAATTATTATTTATAATCAAAATATTAACAATAATATTGAATGGGTCCACCGCTTGCCTCAATGTTATTACAAACAACACATATGGATTATTTAATACTAAAATATTAGCAATAAAAGCCTTCAATGCAGAGTTTGGAGATCAACACAATGAAAGATTCTGAGCCTCCTCTACACAATGAAATTTGGTTGTACTTTCACACATGTGACTAATTTCAGAAATATAACCATAAAAAAAGCTTCCTCATCCAATCAGAAAGTAGACATATCATTTATTGAAAATTCAAGAATTATTTTTGAATATATACAAAATTAGAAATATTAAGAAATTTTTCCAAAACTTTGGTTAAAATTACAAAAACACAACCAAATAATGCACAGTTAATGCAACTTGATTGCAAAGAAAAACAAAATGCTTCCAACATTTTGTATTTCAATTGTCATCATTACAATAATTACGTAATAAAATATTTTATAAATAATAATGTTGTGCTACACAAATTATGAGTACAATATGTGATATTAAATTCGATAAATGGAAATTGATATCGTATATTAGCTATCAAGTGATTGTGCAACACTGTATGTTAGCTTTGAATTTTTCCGCACTTATCCTTTGCACTCATGCATGTGTTTCAAGAAAAATATACAAGGGTCTTTAGTGCGTAGTGCACAAATATGCATAATGAAAGCTTGAAAGCTTCCCCCACACAATGGACATCCTTCGCACCTATACACATGTGCCTAATTTCATAAAGATAACTATAAACAAAGCTTGTGCTCGATGACCTGAACATTGATGCAGTTGCAGGTTCTTTGCATTCCAGAACAATTCAACCTTTATTCAATTAACTAGTAATATTCGGGAATATAGAGATTTGCATCATTCATAACTAAAATATTGCAAATGAAAAATATGGATTATTTAATACTAAAATATTAGCAATAAAATCTTTATTTATAATTAAAACATTACCAATAATATTGTATGGGTGCACTGCTTGTCTTGGTCTCATTGAAAATAGGAGGGTCCTTTGCATAGATGGGGGTGCTCTGACACTAACACTGCTATGGTCAATGATGTGACCATTGATGCGTTTGTAGGTTATATGCAAGAGCTTGTGTGGAACTATGTATATTACTACAATATTAGCAATAAAAGTGTTCAATGCAGAGTGTGGAGATCCACACCATGAAATCTTGAAATTTTCCTCTGCACAATGGACTTTCTTCGCACTTCCTGACATATACCTAATTTCAGAAAAAATGCCATAAACAATTATTCTGCTAAAATATCCGAAAATTAGTGTGCTTGATAAGCAAGTGGTACCTCTATATTATGACACAATAATCCAGAGTGCTCTTCCAACAAAAGAGAATACATAGATATGCATATTTATGACTAAAATATTAACAATAACATCGTATAGGTCCAAATCTTACTTCATATTATGCATTATTTCATATTAAAATATTAGTAATAAAATTATTAAGTGTGAAGCACCAAAATCTGCAAAATGAAAGATATTCAAAAAAATATGAAGATATGCAATATTTACAATTAAGATATTATCAATAATATAAGCATAAAGAATCTTCTTGCGAACAACTAATATGGATTATATATTAGTATTAAAATATTAGTAATGAAATCCTTTAATGAAAAGTGCGGTGATCCACACAATGAAAACTTGAAAACTTCCTCCACACAATGAACATTCTCTACACTTCCAAACATGTGCCTACTTTCATAAACATAACTTCTACTCAATGAAATGTGGTTTTGACTACTGATATCTATAAAATACTGAGATTTTCGAAAGGGCTCTTCGAGAAAAATGTAATACAAAGATTTTCATTATTTACAACTAAAATATTAGCAATAAAATCCTTTAGTGTGAAGTGTGGAGATCCACACAAAGAAAGGTTTCTCTGCACAATGTACTTCCTGTGCACTTCCACACAAGATCCTAAACAAAGAGATATTCAAAAATGCAAAAATAAGCATCATTTACAATTAAAATATTACCAATAATATCGTATACGTCAACCATTTACTAAATTATTAGCAATATTTTATGTTATTCTTCATTCCCACAATGCCATAAGCATTTGTAAATGAAACAAGATAACAATATATGCCACAAAAAAGAAAAGGAATATTAGTACTAATAGTGCATTATGTCGAAAGTTTTGTGCAAAATTTATTAAAATAATAAATATAAAAATCTCTTTTTTAATTATTATTTATGAACATGTCGTGCGGAGGTGGTTTTGTGTGTGCGAAGGTT
The DNA here is from genome assembly GCA_034641835.2 of Pinus albicaulis. NCBI lineage: Eukaryota > Viridiplantae > Streptophyta > Pinopsida > Pinales > Pinaceae > Pinus > Pinus albicaulis. The sequence goes on from CM076570.1 coordinate 830,422,054, forward strand.
ATGCAGAGAAAAAATGCATGCGTGGAATGAGTGATGTGTTGAAATTGTGCATAATCATGGAAGGGATGGATATTTTAATTGTAATGTGTTTTCAAATATTTTGGAGGGATGTCTCGTATGTAATCAATAGCTAACCAAAAGGAATTATTAAGATATTTCACTATACATAAATCTTCATGCAAAGAGAATCAATTAAATAACGGTAATATGCATTATTTAATTAAAATATTATCAATAATATAAGCATCAACAATGTTATTGCAAACAAAAAAATATGGATTATGTTTTAATACTAAAACATTAGCAATTAAATCCTTCAATGTCGAGTGCAAATATCCACACAATGCAAGATTGAAAGCTTCCCCCCCACAATGAATTATCTATGCACTTCTGCACATCTGCCTAGTTTTAGAAACATAACCATAAACATAGCTTCTAATCAATGGAATGTGAAACTGCAAAGATCCACACAAAGAAATATTTTTCCACACAATGGACTTCCTCTACACTTCCACACAATAGCCTAAACAAAGAGATATTCAGAAACAATATAACAACCCCAGGTTAAAAGTTCATGTAATAAAGGATAAAAAAGGTAAAAGAATAAGGCCAAGGTCATGGGACACACATTCCAAGATAAATGTTGGGAAAAGCACTATAGTGGGCATCATTTTCAGTTTATTTATGGCTAAGGAAATTGGAAAAGGAAAAGAGACATTAATTGGCTTTTATTGATGAAAATAAAGGAAAATAAGATAAAATAAAGGTGAAGAGATACAAATTTTCATGAGAGGGAAATTAGAGGAAAAATGAAGGAAAATAGAGGCCTCACGATAAAAAGGCTTATGAGGATCAATTCACAGCTTTTTTCAGTTTGGCTTTGGAATTAGTTTCAGAGAGAGAGAGAAGAGAACCAAGAGAAAAACTCAAGGAAAGCAAAGGAAGGAAGAAGACAAGTAAGGAAAAATCAAAGGAAGCAAGGAGAAGGTTGTATCAACAAATTTAGCAGGAGGATTTTACAGGTAAAAGGTTGCATGTGTGATTTCCTAGCTGAGGTGTGAATGCATGGTACATGCATTTGTTTATTTGCTTTATTTGGTGTCAATGACATGGGTTTTTTCGGGTTTTACAGTGGTTTAAGCCTTGCCTTGCCATTTCTTGGATATCCATGGTGTGATTGGATTATTTTTAGTTGAGCTTTAGATTGCTAGTGCTGCAAATAGCTTTAGACAAATCTATTCCACATAACCCATAAATTGTTTTGGGAAATTCCACCCGGAGACAGTTTTATTTGATAAATTGATTATTTTTAATGAGACACTAGGTCTAAACTTAGGAAATTAAAATAATTAATGGGTATTAATCTAAACTATGGGTGAAACTTCTAGAAAAAGTAGATCAAGTCAAAATGTAATCTTATCTGTTGATTGGAGATATAATATTGGTCATTGAAGTCTCAACAAGAAGACTATAAAAATACTTGACGGTCATTTTGAAAAATACACCGAGAGATAAAGAGATCGATTTTTCTGAAGTGAGCAGTGCTCAGAGGAAAAATTTGATCGAGAGATTCTCATCCAGTTGAGGGGCAAAGACAGTTTTGGTCAAAAGCTCTTCTTCGGGGCCAAGAATACTCAATAGAGAGGCAGATAAAAACTCAGAAGAGGCAACCTAGTGCCCAAAGTGGGTGACGCATTACCCAAAGAGGGCGACGCAGGGCCATGCAAGCCACATGCAGAGGAAGTGCAGTGTTTCCAAGCTATAGTCTAAGATTTTGCTGGAAGATTGGGATTTTGAGCCGGGAAGGCTGGAATCGGATTTTATGAGAGAATATTGATCTAACGGAGGAGGTGATGTAGTCATTCAGAGGTCCCCACGCAAGCCTACGAAAATACTACATAGAGGTAGCACAAATGGTGCTGGGGGGTTATCATTTCAACTGCCAAATCAGTCGGGACTTGCAGGGTGAGGTAATCTCACTATTTTTTCTCTGTCAGTGATCTTATTTGTAACTAAATTGTATGGAGAGACATTCAGAGATGTATTGAGATATAACTGCTGCATAATAATAAAACCCTCAGATCTATTGCACTAGTTTTCCCGCATTTGGTTTTTCCGGGGACATTTGTCCAAAAACAATGGTGTCAAGTGTGATGTTTTTCTCTTGCTCAGTTTGTTATTTCACATATTAATTTAATTAAGTGAAGGTTTCTTCAGTAATTGCTTCAGTATTTATAGAATAAATATGCAAATAAATTGTTAATGTAATTTACAAGTAGGAGAAGTTAATTAAGTTTGTTGCTGTAGGATTCTAGATCTAGGACTTGGAATTTTCACATGGTATCAAAGCGTTGCAGGTGAAACAAGAAGAGCAGAGCCAACGCTGAGCAGGAGGCTGAATATTTGCAAAAGGCTATAGTTTGAATCCCCAAAGGGATTGCGCAGTCCAGGCCAAGAGGGTTGAATTTCGAGGAAAGTCTCTCTCTAAGTGAGTCGATAGAGAGGAAGGGCTTCTAGATCGAGATTTTATCGAGCTAGAGGGAGAAACGCAGATCCTTAGCGTAGATATGGTGGGATGTGGTTTTTTTTGCAGGCAATTTTCTAGGAAAAAGTTGTCAGAAGAGAGAGAAGAAGCATAGTGAGGGAATTTTCTTCCTTAGGGAGTTCCTAGCCAGGGAATTCTATTTTTCGAGATCTGAGCAGCAGATCTGGGTGGCTTATCTATAATCTCCAGCAAGGAGTGTATAATCTAGTTCAACATTGTGTAGAGGAGAAAGAGAGGGAGCATATTCAACATTTTCTTGGTGACCATGGAAGTTCACGGGCTTAGAGATCAAGATCGATTGGAGGGAGCCTCCAACTATGTAATCTAGAAGGCACGAATTTCATGCCTTCTAGATGAATACGATCTGACGCATTCGTGACTAGGACAATAGTTTTCCCTGCAGTTCCAAATCCGCTGAAGAAGTACCCAGCTGATATGGCGAAGGATAAGAGGTTTCTCCTTGATGGAGTCAAATATCATATAGTGTCCCACATAGCCAACAAGGAAAAAACTAGGCAGATGTGAGAAGCCTGAGCAACGCTATACAAAGGATCTTCCGAACAATGGAAGATGTACTTAGAGAAGAAACTAAGGATGGTGCAAATACAAAAAAAGGAGTGTATTGATCATTTCCTGTCAAAGCTTCAAGAAATCCATGATCATCTAGCAGTTGTGGGATCCACACCTCAATCTACCGCGATTGTAAGGCTTTCCCTCAACACAATCACAAAAGAATGGAAGGTTTTTGTCCAGAGCATCCTGAGCAGAGAAACCTTGTTGAGCTAGGAAGAGATGTCTTTCTCTTTAGCAGGAATAGCTAAGGAGGGATCCAGTCAACTAAAAATTGATGACAATAGTAGTAGTGGGTCGAAGGAAACGGAGGAGGATCAAAACACAACCCTTACATCCAAGGGGAAACAGGAGCAGTGGAGATGGAAGGACATCTCAAATATTAAATGCTTCAGGTGTGGTGAACTTGGTCACTACAAAACATGTGTCCTTTGAAGAAAAAGGATAAGGACGAGAAGCATGATTTGAAGGTTGCATCCACAAAGATCGAGGAGAATGAGAATTCCATGAGTGCCCACGCATCTTTAGGAGGGAGATGGGTCGATATTGAGCTGTAATTTCACAAATAACTTCAGTGGGCAGGATCCTTGAGGAGTCCACCTCTTGGATCACAACCTTGCTACGGGTGCCCAAGATCAGTAGTAGCAGGCCAGACGAGTTTCAATTGATGTAAAGGAGTGTTGGAGTGACAGATGCAATAGTTAGCAACGCCATAATCAGAAGCAATGCAGTGCATAGTTGCAGCAGTGCAAGGCAAAAACAACATAGTACTTTAGAGGGACATCGTTCGACTAGCAGGAGTCAGGGTTTTAGCATTGACATTCATCCTGAACAACTGTTCAGATTTATGGATTTTTTTCAGTTGCTTCTCTCAGAAATTGAGTTGCAGTGTAGAGTTAGAAGTGGCAGTGCTAACAATAGATGCAATATTTGAGAGGGAGTTGTAGTATGGATGCAATGTTTATCATGGCAGGGTCAACAATAGTATAGTTGCAGGAGAAACACAGTGATTGGTGGATAGCATGTCAGACATCAGCAATGCAAAGGGAGATGCTTCAAAATCAGAGGAGTGTGCATCAAGGCATATTTTCTAGAGTACATTCCTCACTAAGAGGGAGTGTTGATTTGTAGTAGCATCATTTGTGCTCTAAGTCTCAAATTTTTTGCTCTAAGTCTAAATTTTTTTGGAGAGGCTTAGACACATATATTTGACATAACCCAGAAATTGTTTTGGGAAATTCCACCCAGAGATAATTTTATTTGATAAATTAAATATTTTTAATGAGGCCCTAACTCTAAACTTAGGAAATTAAAATAATTAATGGGTATTAATCTAAACTGTGGGTGAAACTTCTAGAAAAAGAAAATAAAGTCAAAATGCAATCTTAGCCATTGATTGGAGATCTAATCTCGGTATTTGAAGTCTCAACGAGAAGAATATAAAGAAGACTTGAGGTTAATTTTGAAAAATACATCGAGAGATCAAGAGATCAAAATTTTTGAAGTGAGCAGTGCTCAGAGGAAAACTTTGATCGAGAGATTCTCCGGAAGTTGAGGGGCAGAGACATTTTTGGTCAGAGGATCTTTTCTGAGGCCAATAATACTCAGTAGAGAGGTAGAGAAAGATGTAGGGGAGGCAGTGTAGTGCCTAGAGAGGGTGACACAATACCCAGAGAGGGTGATGCAGTGCCACGCAGGCCACACGCAGAGGCAGCGCAACATTTCCGAGCTATAGTCTGAGTTTTTGCTAGGAGATCGAAATTATAAGCTGGGAAGGCTAGAATCAAATTTTCGGAGAGCATATTGATCCAGTGGAGGACGTGATGTAGTCCTTCAGAGGTCCCCACATAGGCCTACTCAACTACTATGCACAGGTAATGTAGAGGGTGTTGGGGGCTTGTCATTTCAGTTACCGAATCATTCAGGACTTGCAGAGTGAGGTAATCTCACTATTTTTTCTCTTTTAGTGGTATTATATGTAACTAAATTGTTTGGAGAGACATTCAGAGATGTATTCATATATAAATTTTTCTTAAAAATAAAACCCTCAGATTTGTTGCACCGACTTTCCCGCATTGGGTTTTTCTAGGGACATTTGTCCAAAAAAAATGGTGTCTTGTGTGATGTTTTTATCTTTCTCAGTTTCTTGTTTTGCATATTAATTTAATTAAGTGAAGAATGCTTGGGTAATTGTTTCATTATTTACAAAAGAAATATGCAAATAACTTGTTAATGTAATTTACAAGTAGGAGAAGTTAATTCAATTTGTTGCAGTAGGATTCCAGATCTAGGACTTGGATTTTTCATGGCTGGAAGGATTTGGAACTGGGTGAGGTAGTTTAAGGAAAATTCCCAAGGGTTGGGGGTGGAGATGGTTTTCTCCAGGAATCCCTCGACAGGTGGGTGGAGACAGGAAAATTCGTCAAGGTATGGTGAAGGAAATTTGAGGTATCCAAGCTTGTTTTAGTTTTGTGATCTCTTGACTGGTTTTGTCAAGATCAAAATAGTTTGAGCATGGAGGTGGTTTAACCGCTAGATTCCATTGGTTTTTTATGTCTTGCTTTATACCATGAGATCCCACATTCATGCTTGGAGTATGGCATGAGGGTGATTGGATGAAAGAAATATTTATTTCAGCTCAATCTATGGTCGAGTGGTACATGGAAGTCCTAACTTGGTTGGATTTTGCATAAGTTAATAAGATTTGTTTTTCTATTGTACTTTATGATCATTTATACTTTTTATTATGTGGCGTTTATGGGTGTTCTATCATGGTTGATATTCTGATTATATGTTGGTTATAAGCATGGTTCTATAACATGTTTTGGCTATGGATCGTGACAAGATTTTATTATTTGATGAATGGTTGATGAATGCATTTTTTAACAAGTGTTATTACATCTACTTGAGAGGGCATTAGACCTTCTTGGTGATTCACATCTAAAGAAAAATTATTTATACTCAGACATGCATTCATGACCTGTAGCTTAATTGTTTACCACTTGTTTGACGAAATTCCTAGTATGTTTTGGTCTATCTAGGTCAATTTTGTATGTTATCCTTGTAATTATGTCATTTGTGATTTTGGGAAGTCTTAGGAAGTTCTGAGCAGTGGTATGGAGGTTGGCCTGGAATTTTGGCTCAGATTTTGGGACCGCACCCTCTAAATTGGGTAAGTTGGGTCACAATCGCATGGAGACAGTGTTGTGCATGCAACTAGAGGCCTATAACAACACCCAAGCCTTGTCATGCATGCAGTTGGGGGTCTAGGTGAGTGAAAAAGAGCCCTGTCTCAGGGTTTGGTCACCTATGGTGGTCCTTTGGCCCCTGAGTGTCATGTATCCCTGAAGGATGATGTGATTTTGTCAGTTTATGGTAGTTTTATAGGTCCTACTTCCTTAACTTGAGCTTGGACGTCAGGTCATGTCATAGTAACTCTTTGTCTCATGTTTACCCTGGCAGACCTGTCAAATTGAGTAAATGTGGGAGGGGTAATTATAGATTGGTATCAGAGCTTCCATGTTCAAACATTTGGACTAGATGATCTATATGCATGTTGTTATGTATGCATTTTCATGGTTATGGTTATCGTGCATGAGTTCATTGTACACAGTTAGTTTTATCACACATGACGTTGACATGTTGATATGAATATGTATATATGTATCTTGTTATCTAAACTTATTTGTGTAGATGAGATAGCCTCCCCTGAACTTCACTAAGGTATGTTGATTATGTTTATATTTGGTTATCTGACATGGTATGTTTGTAAGAATAATATTAGAGATGATAAATAGAATGGTGGACTATAGTTCACGTGGCTCTCCTTATAGATCAGATGAACAACCTAGAGATGAGTACTCTCTTGACATAGCAGATACTTTGAGAAGGCTAAAGGCAGAAACTAGAAATTGCAAGGAAAATGATGATAGTATCATTCAATCACAGGAAAGACTTTATAGGGCACAAGAAAAGCAAGCAGAGCTCAATGCAGTGATCCTTCATAGTTTGTCAAATTTGCAAAGATAGGGACAGCTAAATATCAATTTTGGACAAGAGGACAGGATCAATGGGGCATATGGTAACATGTCTTATGGAGGACACAGGTCAGATAGGGATCATGACATGGTCAGAGGTGGAAGATGGATGGATACATCTGATAAGAGAGGTAGTGGTTATGGGTTCTATTCTAGTTTTGGCTCAGATAGGAATCATGGTCATCATCAGTATCGTTATTATAGGAGGAGTGATATCAGATACTTTCCAGAAAAGTTCAAGAAATCTAAGCCTCCTACATTTGATGGAGAGTTGAATAAATTGGAAGATGCAAAAGCATGGTTACTTGGAATCAAAAATTTCTTTGAGCTCCATGAATATACAGAGAGTATGAATTATTTTCAATCTCAAGGGAAAGGAATATATTTGGTGGGAAGATATGAAGCGTGTAAGATGCATCAAGACATAAGAGTTGATTTGGCATGAATTCAAGAGACTTTTAAAAGAGATATTATGATGGTAAGGTTAAGGAGTTCAACGAGTTGAAGATGGGATCTATGATGGACGAAGAGTATACAACTAATTTTATGGAATTGTTGAGGTATGTGTCGTATCTTAAGGATGAAAAGATGAAGGTTCATAGATTAATCATTGGAATACCATTAGAATTCAAGGATCAGATTGAGTATGATGAGCCTCAGTCACTAGATGAATTAATTGGGAAGTTGAAGCACTGTTATGAGCAATCAAAGCATAATATTGAGCCTAAGCATGGCTGGAAAGGAAAATACAAGACTAAAGGAAATTGGCCTCCAAAGTGGGAAATACCTCAGGATTCAAGTGAGAAAGAGAATGTGTCTCCTTACAATAAGTTCAATACAACATAGAAGGGACATGGATCTTAGCCTGGAGAGTAGAAAAATATGGGTAGTGGCAGAGAACCATTGTAGTGTTGGGTATGTGTCAAGGATCATCGCAAGAATTATTGTCTATTGTATCTAGTTGGAATACATCAAATCTACAGTGATCAGGAGACATAGGCAGTTGGGGATGTTGTTCAGAGCATTCCTCAAATCTATGCATCATTTGATAGCAAGCAAGCAGATCATTAGGTATCCATTATTGATATGGAAGGGAAGCTACGCGATCGAGTTGTTTCCATTTTTATTGATCTTGGATATACTTATAGTTATGTTAACCTTGACCTAGTGGATAAGTGTGGCTTGAATAAAGAAGTTCATGGAGATTCTTGGTTGGTGTATTTGGATACATGTACTAAGAAAAGAGTTCATAATTGGGTGAGAAATTGTGCTTTTGAGTTGAATGGTATGCCTACATTAGCGCATTTGAATGTGCTTCCTTTGGGTTCGTACAATATGATTTTGAGTATGGATTGGTTGTACCTTCATAGGACTAAGATAGATTGTTACAAGAAGGCTATTGAGTGCTTGGATGATGATGGAGAGAAAGGAATCTTGCAAGGTAAGAAGAATCCTACATCGGTGAGAATGCTAACAACTATGCAGGCAAAGTGCAATTGTAGGAAAGGGTGTGTATTTTTTGTAGTTCATATTTATAGTGACAAAGGGAAGGATTTTGAGGATGTTGAAGTCTTGGAGAGTTATACAGTTTTGCAACAGTTTCAAGATGTATTCCCAATATATATTTCAGAGTTACCACCTCATAGGGAAGTGGAATTTTCTATTGAGTTGGTACTAGGAGCAACACTAGCATAAAAGGCACCTTATAGGACGAGCACTCCAGAGTTAGTGGAACTAAAGTTCCAACTAAAGGAAATGATTGATAAGGGATAGATTAGGCCAAGTGTATCACCTTGAGGAGCACTAGTGTTGTTCGTAAATAAGAAGGATGGTACTCTCAGGTTGTGTATTTACTACAGGTAGTTGAACAAGGTGACGATCAAGAACATGTACCATTTGCCATAGATTGATGATTTGTTTTATTAGTTAAAAGGAGCAACAATGTTTTCAAAGATTGACTTGAGATCAGGATATAATCATTTACACATCAAAGAATAGGACTTATACAAGACAACATTTCATATTAGGTATGGTCATTATGAGTTTGTAGTAGTTCCTTTTAGTATTACTAATGCTCCAACTAATTTCATGTGTTTGATGAATAATGTGTTGTGTCCTTATCTGGAAAAGTTTGTGATATTATTAATTGATGACATATCGATATATTCTAAGAATGAGTAAGATCATGCAGAACACTTGGCAGTAATGTTAATATTACTAAGAGAGAATCAATTGTATTCCAAGATTAGTAAGTGTAGTTTCTTTCAAACAAAATTTTAGTACTTGGGACATGTTGTTTCCAAGGAATGTATAGTAGTGGACCCAGAAAATATCATAACTATCATGGAGTGGGAAGATCCTAGGAATGTGGATGAGGTGAGATCATTTATGTGACTAATAGGTTATTATAGGTGGTTCATCAGGAACTTCTCATAGATTTCCTATCATATTACATCTTTGTAGAGGAAAGGAAAGAAGTTTGAATTGACTGACGAGTGTGCAACTAGTTTTGATCTGTTGAAGCATTTTCTTATAAATGCTCCAGTCTTGAAGATTTCAAATCCAGATAAAGAGTTTGTGGTATGTACATATGCTTGCAAGAGGGGACTTGGCGGAGTCCTGATGCAGGAGGGACAAGTGGTATGCTATGAGTTAAGTAAGTTGAATGAGCATGAGCATAATTATGTGACTGACGATCTTGAGTTGGCATCTATCATCCATGCATTGAAGATGTGGAGACATTATTTTCCTGGTAGAAGTTTCATCTTAATGAGTGATCATAGTGGGATAAGGTACTTTTTTGACCAACCCAATCTAAATGGCAGAAAATCTAGATGGTTGGCTACTCTTAGTGAGTTTGATTTCGAGATCAGGTACATTAAGGGTAAGCAGAACATGGTTGCATATGGTATTAGCCAGAGAGTACAGGTGAATCACATCTCAGCAATGAGTTCTTATGAGACAAATTTACAGGAGAAAATATTGTAGGCAAGACAACATGATGACAAGTATCAACAGTTGAGGCACATGTTATAGAAGCAGAGTGCAGGTGATAGAGATGAGGAGTATCATCTCACGGTAGATGGCTTGGTCAGATTCAAGAATAGGATTTATGTGTCAGACAATAGTGAACTCAAAAATATTATCTTGAGGGAGTTTCATGTCAATCCATGTTCAGGTCACCCGAGATATCAAAATACATTGAAAATAATTAAGAAATTCTATCATCGGTCAAACTTGAAGATGGAGGTGGTTGAGTTTGTTCCGAGATGTTTGGACTGTCAATAATTAAAACTAGATTATAAGCATCCATGTGGTTTATTACAGCCGATTATGATTCCAGAGTGGAAATGTGAGGTTATTTCCATGGAATTCATTATAGGTTTGTTGAGGACATCAAAGCAGCATGATTCCATCATGGTTTTGGTTGAAAAGTTAAGTAAGGTAGCGTATTTCATTGTAGTTAAGTCTAAGAAGTTAGATAGTGAGGTAGCTCATATTTTCATTAGGGAGATACTAATATTACATGGTGTTCCTAAGAATATTGTATCAGACAGAGATGCCAAGTTCACTTCCAAGTTTTGGAAAGAGTTGTTTGCAGGTTTGGGGATAGAATTGGCCTTCAGTACAACATATCATCCACATAAAGAGAGGGTTAATAGGATTCTTGAGGACATATTGAGGAAGTACATCATGCATTAGTAACGAAAGTGGGAAGAGTATCTTCCACCGGTTTAGTTTTCTTATAATAATGGGTACAAGGAATCTTTGAAGATGAGTTCATTTGAGGCACTTTATGGGTAGATTTGTAATACTCTTATCAACTAGAGTGAACCAGTGAATAGGGTATTGGTTGGATCTGATATGTTGGAAGAGATGGAGAAGTAAATGCAAGTTATTAAAAGGTATTTAAAGGAAACATAGGATAGGCATAAGTGTTATGCATATCAACACAAGTTATTTAAGGAGCTTCAGGTTGGGGAGCATGTGTATTTGCAAATCAAGACGAAGAGGAGTTCCTAGAGGATTGGAACCTCTGTATTGTGAGCATTTTGAGATCCTTAATGGATTAGACCAGTGGCCTACAGACTTGCACTTCTTTCGACAGTGAAATTCCACGATGTTTTCCATGTTTCATTGCTTAAGAAATGTGTGAAATATGTTGATCATGTGATTGACTAGTCTGTATTGTTGGTGGAGCCAGACGGCGAATTCTATCTAGAGCCTCAGTGCATATTGTAGCAGAAACAACTCATGCTCCAGAACCGAGCAACCGAGCAAGTTAAAGTGTAGTGGAAGCACTTTGGGCTCGATGAAGCTACATGGGAGATGGTTGATTATATGTGGGCTTTGTATCCTTTATTGTTTTTCGGTTCAATCAAATGAGTTTTGGTATATGTATGTATATATGTATATGGTTGTAGATACCACAATGAACTGTGTTATAAAGCTCCAATAAGTGGTATGATTGTCAAATTTTTCCTGTTGGTCATGGTTTTATATAGTTTTTCATTGTAAACACTACATCGAGATATGTTCTAAAGCTCCAAGGAAAGTATTTTTCGGTTTCAATGGTTTTGTTGGTCACAAGTGTCATAGAATATTGAGGATAGTGTTCCCCTAATGGGGAGGGCTTTGTAACAACCCAAAGTTAAAAGTTCATGTAATAAAGGATAATAAAGGAAAAATAATAAGACCAAGGTCATGGGACACATATTCCAAGATAAATGTTGGGAAAATCACTATAGTAGGCATCACTTTCAATTTATTTATGGCTAAGGAAATTGAAAAAGGCAAAGAGGCATTAATTGGAATTTTATTTATGAAAATAAAGGAAAATAGGAGAAAAGGAAGGTGAAGAGACACAAATTTGCATGAGAGGTAAATTAGAGGAAAAATGAAGGAAAATGAAGAAAATAGAGGCCTCAATGATAAAAATGATTTTAAGGATCAATTCACAACTTTTTGTCAGTCTGAATTTGGAATTAGTTTCAAAGAGAGAGATAATAACACCAAGAGGGGAAAGTAATGAAAACAAATAAAGGAAGAGGATGAGCAAGGAAAAGCAAAGGAAGCAAGGAGAAGGTTGTATCAACAAATTTAGAAGGAGGATTTTGTAGGTAACATGTTTCCTATGTGATTTCCTAACTAAGTTGTGAATGCATGTGTTCTAGCCACTGCAACAACCCCCAAAATTTTGAACCTTTCAAAATTTTGAGCCCCCTGACTAAAATTCTATCCTCCATTTACATCATAACAAGTTCCACATCCCGAAGGAAATTTAAGGTAGTTGAGAAAAGGACAAGTTTCAAACTTAAGAGTTCAACTCTCTCAGAGTCACGGGTCACAAAGACATAGTTTTCATAAAGATCTAAAATTGTGACCTGTGACCTGAGTATATCTTGTTGGCCTACTAGTAGGCAAGTCGCAAAATAGGAAGGTCGCATGATTTATACAATTTTAAAGTTGCAACCTTGTGACTACCCATCCTTTGTAACTGTGACCTACATTGACCAAATACAGTTGTCAAGTTGCACCATAGACATGGATTTGGCCTACAACTTTGTGACCCCTCCTACCTTGCAACTCGGCGACCTCAAGCCTTGAGTTTGCATGGTCGCTAGGTCACAAGACACATAAACACTGAATTTGTGACCTATACTGACATGAAACCTAGCAACCTCTTTGAGCCCTTCACATGTGGCCAATTCTTATATATTTACCCTCGCCCATAGATCATTTGTTCATCTAATCGGAACGATCAACGACAAAAAGACTTCACAACTGAGTAGGCGCTACACTCCTCTCTAGGTACGCATCTCTTACTCTTCCTTTTTAATCATTTCTCTTGTTATTTGTCTTTCTATGACCTCCAACCTTGCATATTCCCTTCTGGTAGGGTTTATCTGCCACTTTGGGTCATTCTCAAACTCATTTTCACCCAAAAACCCTCCACACTTCTTATCTTTCCATATAACACCCCATCTCTCAAGCACTAAGCCTAACCCGAATCCCATCTCCCCTACTCTCAGCCACTTATCATTTCCAGGGTCCCGTGAGGTTGAATTTCCCATTTCAAGCCATGAAATTTCTTTTCCGACTGCTAAAGGAACCAAGTCACATCCCAAAAGGGCATGATAGGACCCAAGTCGCGACCTTGAGACCTTTTTTAACTTGTGACCTTGCGACACCCACTACTTTGTGAACTAGCGACCTCAAGTCTCCAAGTTGCTAGTTTGATTGTCTCAACCTTTGCGACCTCCTATGTTGTGTGACCTAGCAATATTCTTCTAAACTAAACCGAGGCCCAATATTTCTCATCTTATTTCCTGCATATCAAAACTTGGTTTACGGTATTTTTTCTAATTAACATCATTCATGTCATATCTCTCATATTGGGATTTCTAGTTTGAAATTCCAGGTGACTTTGATTTAGATTGTATATCAATATCATTTTTCTCTAGAGAGATGTCACCTCTATTGGTTAAGTCCTCCCACAAGAGTGTCGAGAGAAGTATTTAACAAGTTCCGGAAGGACCACCACCACCAATCTACTGGGACACAACATGTAACATCAACACGACCACCAAATTCTCATGGTTTGGTATATATTATAATTTTTATAAGAAAAAAATTACCCTAGACCAAGGAGATTTCAAGGTATACATTAATATCAAGAGATCCTGGCTTCACAAAGTGGCAAGGAATCCACCTATCTTCCTATGTATAGATACCATTGACTAGATATTGCAGAATACCAATACAGTGTGATGGGTAATAAGGAGCCACACATGCAAGGTTTTTTCTATTGTCTCCTCCACATATATTTTTGCCTATTACAAGCTACCAAAGAAGTAGGAGACCTTCAATACAAGGTGGTTGTTAGATTTCTAGGTGCCAACTAAATACATCCTAAAATATTGATAGAAGGAACCATCTAAGTTCTAGGTTAAAGCCGATCAAGTTTACAAAACAAAAGGCCTTAGGAAGGTATAAGGACTCTTGGTGGTCATGATGAACCAGTTATATGGTAGGTCAGATATCGATCCCTTTCTGGGAACTTGGGTACCCATCATGTATAATTTTTCAATTAGGGGCATTATTTTTAACTGGGAGATCATTTTAGATTCATCACTGAAGACAAACATATAGGTAGTAAGGAATTCTGAGAAGGACCAACCATCATAATTATATATGGAATCATGCATTTTAGATGAAGTGTGTGCAAGATGCAATTTTAATGGATGGAGCTACAACTGGACCCTATATGTGTCGAAATTCATGCATATTCATTACAAGGACTTTTGGGACCCAGGCTATCAAGGTATGCATGAAACTACCTTTGAATTTTTCACCGCTCCTTTGTACCAATTACTCTTTGGAGAAGAGGCCCCTTGTATGTCCAAGAGGGCTAAAGATACAATCATCATAGTCGTCGGCTGGTTTCCTATCTAAGAGGGAACCTTCATCAGAATGTTTGAATCATACAATCCACCTCATGCTCTCCCTAGGTTTGTGACAGATAAATTTCTGCTACAAGAATTTTGTTACTAAATGACCACAATTTTCTTTAAAACACTACACAAAGGAAAGAAAAAGCACTGACCCTCCTTTCCTTTGACCATTGGGGCCTATTCCATTGGGAATTTTAATAAATGGAAACATAAGCTGAGGAGATGAAGGGATTCTACTTTATGGAACTGAGTCACCACAGGTATGACCCTAAGGGGATTGTGGCAGCGCACTGCAAGAAAGCAGGATTCAACTGGTCATACGTGCACAACAAAAATTTCCATGAAGACAAAGTGAGGAATTGTTACAATGTTTCCAGGGAAATAGGGCCAAGTGAGCAACAAGAAAAATAATATGATAAAGTTGAGCAGTCAAAAGAAAACATAAGCTTACAAGCTAGGACAACCCTGCTCAAAAATAAGAAAGGGAAACAAAAGACAGGGGGGAAACAAAAAAGGCATAAATGTGGTGAACCATAATATCCTTTAGATGAGAAAGAGGAATATGAATATAATGAAACCCTAGAGGAAATAAATGAAGCCCTTTCCAGGAAGAAGAAAAAATTGAAGAGAAAAAGGTGAGAAGAGTTGAAGCAGTCGTAGAAGTTAGGAGACCAACAAACTGAGGATCTCCAAAAATAGCAGTAGGAAGAGAAAAGGAAGAGGAAGAAAAATTAAAGGAAGAAGAAGAAGCATGGAGGGAACGAGAGGTAGAACAAAATAAGAACAAGAGGAAGAAGATATCATGAAAAAGAAAGAGGAGGAGAGTGAGAGAGGAAACAAAGGCACTAAGAAGAGCCCAAAATAAAACAGGAAAATGAAGAGAGAGAGAAGAAAAGGATTGAAGAATAATAAATGAGGAAAGTCAAGGAAGATAAAACAAAGTAGGAGGAAGAGGAGATGAAGAAACAACAAGAATATCTCAACAAGAAAATTGAGCTAGATCCCCAACGTCAACAACAAAATCAAGAGTCTGATATGCTGGTTGATCTCCCTTCGTTAGATGTTCCTCCATCCACCGCAATTACTGGTGGACAACTTCCACTCAAAGAACTGGGCATTCTAGCCTGCCAATATATTTGAAACTATAAGGAGGGCCACAAGATGGTTGTAACTAACACTCGTCCTCACCCTGAAACCTCCCAACAAGTTAGTAACCAACCTCATCATGCTTCCCCCGTGACACCTCTTCATCCTGATTTTGGTCCGCCTTTCGGTGACCTCCACTTAGGTGACTCTCAACCTCCTCCACTTGAGGATTCTTTGCTCCAAGAGGAACATCCTCTCTATGATGTCACACATGAGCAGATGAGAGATTTATTTCCTATTACCTGACAATTCACTAAGGGTATTAAGTGTATTCTTGCCACAAGCTCCCTTCCTAACATGCATACTTCTAAACTTCACCATATCCATAAAGGCATATTGGTAAACTCAGTAACAGATATGATTGGTTTATTTTGGATGATTATGTGGATATTTTTTAAAGGCTTTCGATTGAAGGATTGGAGAGTCCCCCGGGATATGAAAGAGAGGGGCCTAGAAGCACGGTTACATGAGGTGAAAACCAACCATGAAAAAAGACTACATAAGGTTATAACCAACCGCAATAGGAGAATATGTGAGGTGATAACCAATCACGACAGGAGAAAGTATGAGGTGACAACCAACCGCTGCAAGGGGACCCCGAAGTGGCTCATAGATCGAGGGGGGAAGAGAACATGAGGAATCAAGTCAATTTTCACAATGGCGATGCCCCTCACAAATAGAGGAACTTTATATTCCTGAGGAACTTGGGAAACCTTGGAAACATTAGGAACTTTAGGGATCTAGGACATCTAAGGGTCCCTAGGGGTAATGGCAAAGAACCGCCTCACACTAGTGAAGGATCCAGGTGTAGCACTAAAAGTGGTATGGAGGGCCATGATAACTAAATAAAAATTTCACCACAAAGAGCTAACCATTGACAACCTTTAGCCTGGATGGAACAATATCATTTAGGAACCCAGGGTCCGCTTCATGGCATGCCTTGGCACCCCGAGAAAAATCTTCTGAAATTTTATCCTGAGAAAGGAACCACAGTTGAAGACCATGTCAGTAATTTCTACCTAGCCTTAAAAATGATGAGATTCCAGCATGATGATGTCGCTTGTAGGCTCTTCCCTTATACCTTGGAGAATAAAGTATCCACATGGTATCACTCCTTACCTATGACCTCCATACGAAATTGGGATGAGTTCCAAAAAAAAATTCTCAAAAAAATTGTTGAAGGTAAGACACCTTCTATGCTCTTTACAGAACTAAGCACATTTAAATTCCATAATAAATAAAAGGTTAAAGATTTAAACTAGCAATTCACTACCATCTTGAACAAGTTCCCAACTGACGTGGCTCTTTATGATTCAATTACTATTGATTATTATACTAAGACCCTACCACATGATATTTTTGTGTTTTTTAAGTGAGAAGTGAAGGCTAATCTAGTGGAAAACCTTGTAGAAGCTCTTGTTGTGGATAAATATCTACTTTCCATAGTATCTCTTGAGCATGGCGCTCGTGAAGAGTCGAAGTCAACTGGCAAGAAAAATCAAGCCTCGTCTAGCAAGTCTAATGATAAGGATAAGGATTGTTTTGATTTTGAGGATCTAGCCAAATAATTGAAGCAATTAACCAATGAAGTTTCTAATTTGAAAATGAAAACCAAGGAGAGTTCATCAGGGGGTAAGTCTGGTAAGCCTTTCTTTAGAAGGAATGACAATCTTCCTACAACGTCAACTCAGAGCTCCAATGCAAATTTCAACATAGAGGAACTTGGTATGGATAATTAATGTACCTTCCACCAAGCCACTCATTTAGAAAAGACGTGTCCACAATGGATACATAATATGACTTTTGTGGTTACCAAGGTGCTTAAGGATCAGATGATTGTTGATGACGATCAGGAATCTAAGGATCTTGAAGAGGAAACTGTAACAGACCCGGGCTAAAATTTCATGTAATAAAATTTAATAAAGGTAAAAATAAGACCATGGTTAAGGGATACTTATTACAAGTTGAATGTTGGGCAAGATATCCTAGTGGGCATCACTTGATGTGTTTATGTCTAAGGTGGAATTGGCAAAGGAAGGGATAAGGATTTGAAAAGGAAAAAAGTATTTTTGGCACATTTATATATGAAAATAAAGGAAATTGGGAGAAAAGGAAGGTGAAAGGTCATAGGTTGCATGTGAGGAGGAAAATGAAGGAAAATAATGGCAAAATGAAGAAATTAGAGGCCTCATCAATAAAAATATCTTAGATCATAAATTGGTATCCTTTTGTCAGTTTATTTTCAGAATTTGTTTCAGAGAGGAGAAGATAACCAAGAGGAGAAATATATTAATCAAGCAATGGAAGGAAAATCAAGTAAAGGAAGGAAAAGGAAAGGAAATCAAAGCAAATATAAAGCAAGGAAAGGTTGGAACAAGCTTCAACAAGAATACTTGCAAGTAACAGATTATACATATGATTTCCTAGTTGGTTTTGACATGCATGGTATGTGCATGTTGGTATTTGGTTATTTTTGTATCAGTGGCATTGTTTTGTTGGGTTTTTATAGTGGTTTCTGCCTTTCCATTTCCGGATATCCATGGTGTGATGGGATTTTTATCGGTTTTGAGCTTTGAATTGCCGAAAGGTTTCAAAATCTGGGGTAGAGGTGGTCTCAGTAAAATCCCCAAAGGCCTAGGAATCCCTTAACCAGTAATGGCGAGATACATGACAAAGCCTGAGGGTGGAGACAAGAAAATTCTTCTAAAAGTCATAAGGGCCCCAATGAAGGTCAACCGGATATGGATAGGCCATTCGATGATGTTAAAACTTAATATCATCTATAAAGTTTATAGATTATATTATATATATATTTTAATATCATCTATAAACTGTATAGATGATATTAAATTTTAACATCATCGAATGGCATGTCCATATCCGATTGACCTTCATTGGGGCCCTTATGACTTTTTTAATGGCGAGATACATGACAAAGCTTGAGGGTGGAGACAAGAAAATTCGTCAAGGATGGTAAAGTGAACCCCACGTTGGAACCCCTTATTCAAAAAGAGTTGAATAAGTTGTTGGATGCTACCATTTTTTTGGAAGTTGGGCACTCCACTTGGGGGTCGAATATGGTTCCCGTACAAAATAAGTATGGTGAGATCCATTTATGCATTGATTTATAGAATCTAAACCAATATTGAGATAAATATAACTATATTGACCCCTCTATAGAGAAAATTCTTCAAACAGTATCAGTATCTAAAATTTTCTCCTTGCTTGACGGCTTCTGTAGGTACAACCAAGTTCGGGTAGCAGAAACAGATTGGTTGAAGACAACTTTCAGAACAAAGTGGGGAAAATTTTCCTTTCGATGTATGCCCTTTGGCCTTATTAATGTTGGAGCTACCTTCCAAAGGGTGATCGACATTTCTTTCAAAGGGATTTTTGGTCAAATCATGGTAGTATATCTGGATTATGTGATAGTGTTTTTAAAGAAAATATTAGATCACCTCCATCATCTGAAACAAATATTTGAGAGAAAGTATGGGATATATCTTAATTCCAAGAAAATCATATTTGAAATATCAGAAGGAAAACTTCTTGGGAATATTATAACCAAAAGCGATATCATTGTTGACCCCAAACATGTGAAAGCTATTGTGCAAATCACACTCCCAAGCAGTAAGAAGGGTATGCAGTCTTTCCTGGGTAAAATCAACTTCCTTCACAAGTTTATTTTTATTTTTCACAAATAGTTAAACCCTTACAAAATATGATAAATAATGATGCAAGGTTCAAATGGAACTAAGAAGAAAAGGAAGCATTTGATCATATCAAGAAGGTCGTTGTCTCTGGAAGTATACCTTCACTTTATATTTGTCTCTAGAGGTAGTGTTGACACAGAAGGATAGTAACGGTGATGAGAGACCCATATCCTTCATGAGTGATGGCTTAGAAGGTTCAAACTCAATTACCTATCCATGGAAAAATAGGCATACACAGTCTACAAAGTTGTTAAACACTTCCGACCATACATCCTAAAGAATCACGTAGCAATGTTTGTGCCTCATCCAGCTGTTAGGTCATTTCTCATCCAATAAGAGTTAGGTGAGAGAATAGCTAACTAGATGACCTGCCTCCAGGAATACAACTTGGAGTTCAAGCTTTCTCACACAGTTAAAGGACATGGGTTATGTAAACTAGCCATTGAATTTGTTGACCAAAGAATTATAAGGATGGGATCATGAGACCAAAATTTACCAAAATGACCTCACATCAGCACATGATTCCTCATCTTGGTATACTATTCTGAAGCAACATTTGGGACAAGGAACTTTTCCTCTTACCTTTTCCACAAAACAAATAAGAGTTGTAAGTCTCAAAGTTTCATCTTATCAGTTGATACGAGGTAACCTATTTCGTAAAAACTATAATGGTGTATTTATTAAATGCTTCGAAATTGTTAAAGCACAGAAGGTGTTGAAGGAGCTACATGATGGGCCAATGATTGGCCATTATGTCAGAGACACTACAATACATAAAATTATGAGAGTCGATTTCTTTTAACCTACCTTATTCAAGGATGCCCACACATATGTACGAAAATTCTCAATCTGTCAAAGATGCACTGGAAGGGAATCACGGTCAGCCGCACCACTTTGGTCTATAGTAGTGGAAGAACCTTTTCAGCAGTGGGGGTTGGATGGCATTGGAGAGATCATGTGGCATTCATCAAAACAACATATGTACATACTCACAGCCACATACTACTTCACAAGGTGGGTGGAATTTGTTACTTTACGTCAAATCAACAACCAACAAGTAATATTGTTTGCTAATCACCACATTGTAACCAGGTTCAGTGTTCCCACCTCCATCATTTTTTATAATTTTACTTATTTCTCATCTTTTAAGTTATATGATTTTTCTTTGGAAAATGGTATCATTTTGAAATATTCAACTAATTACTATACCTAAGGCAATCTCTTAATGAATTCCACCAACAAAAACCTAATATGCATTATCAAGAAAACCTTATTGTCGCACCAAAATAATTGGCACAATGCCTTAAAAAATTCCCTATGGGCCAGTTATGTCACCCCTAAACCATCACTTGGGACCTCCCCTTATTTCCTGGTGTATGGGAAAGAATCCATCTTGCTGCAAAATTTGTACCTACCTTCCCTCTAGTTTTTTCAAGAGTATCGGGGCATGCCTTGTCCTACCATACAAAACTGAATTGGCACTCTACTAAAACTTGAGGAAGAGAGGTATCAGACCAGGGATAAATTTTCCATACACCATAGCTAAATCAAGAGATGATTCTATAATAAATATACAAGAAGTAAATAATTTAACGTAGGTGACCTAGTCTTGAGATGGGATAAATCCCATGAATACAAAGGAAAGCACACAAAATTTCAAGCCCTATGGATTGGACCTTTTCAATTCAATAGGAAATTGGACAACACACATACCATTTACAAACCCTGGAGGGGAGGCTTGACCCCCTTCCCGAAATGGCCAAGACCTTAAATTATTTTTTACCTAATAGCTCTCATAGTTTATCCCTTGTCCTTGTAATATAGTTTTTTCTCGCACTTATTTCCTAGTCAGATTACCATGAATTTAGTTTTGTTTTCCTTGATGTTATTATAGTCATCATATCTTATTTCATGAATACAGGTTTTACCCTAAATAAATCATTCATGAACATCACCCAAGTCTAATTCCCCCAAAGATGTGGTAACTCCTACACCAATGGTTGAATTGTAGTCTTGTTTATGCCCACTCTTGACTATATCTAAAGTCACAATCAAGGTGAGGTGTTGAGATCTACCTCGGTGGAGAACTATGATTATCCATGACACCCTATCCTTAATAGTAATACCCTCTCTTTTGAATTGGTTGTATATTTTGGAAAATTTGTTCGTGCCCAGTGACTCAAAAGGGGAATGGAAAACCTTAATGAGTAACACGCATTTTTGGGAAACACTAAAGTCTTTGAAAAACTAGAAACAGAATCTATTTCACATAAAATAAGTTGGGATCATCCTCCCTAGAAAATAAATTCCTAAATAAATAAGTGCCAATAAGCACATAAAAAAATATCTAAATAGAGGGAAAAGGATTGAAAAAGGCTCCCTGGGTAGAGAGGTGATGCAACGACCTCGCTGGGGTATTGTCTAGGATCTCTGGTAGCAGAGAAACGTTTGTGATTTCTAGGGAGTGAGTTCGTCGGGGTACTGTCTAGGCTCACTGGCAGCGAAGCAACACCAGAGACCTATAACTACAATACCGAAAACATTTATAGTTCATATATCATTACCTAGGCCCCTATTTCGAGTCATTGGGAACATCCTTGGTTAGTGTGATTGATAAGCAAGGTCGAAGCAGTGAGGAACTTCTGATCAATACTAAGGGTGACATGGAGACATCAATGAGACCTATGAGTTTAGAACAACACAATCACAAGGATCAAATTCATCCCAAATCAAGGGCAAGCAAAGACATTGAGGTTCTATAAGTGAATCACCAATTTTTGTAGCCATTGCAACAACCCCCATAATTTTGACCCTTTTAAAAATTTTAGCCCCCTAAATAAACTTCTATCCTCCATTTAAATCATAACAATTATCGCATCTTGGCAATAGGTTAAGGTTTCCCTAAGGTACCTGAGAAAAGGACAATTTGCAAACTTCATAGTTCAACTCTCTCAAAGTCGCATGTCGCAAAGACATAATTTATTTAAAGATATAAAATTGTGACTTGCGACTTGAGCATGTCTTGTTGTCCTAAGTTACCAAGTCACAAAACATGTAGGTTGCATGATTTATATAGTTTTAAAGTGGTGATCTTGTGACTTCCCATCCTTTGCGACCCGTGACCTGTGTTTACAACCTATAGTCGCCATGTCACACCATAGACATGGATTTGGCCTATGAGTTCATGACCCCTCCTACCTTGTGACTCTACAACCTCCAGCCTTGTGGTCACATGGTCACTAGGTCGCAAGAAACATAAATGTTAACTTTGTGACCGGTACTAACATGTGACCTGGCCACCTCTCTTAGCCCCACACATGTGACGAATTATTATATATCCGCCCTCACCCATAGCTCATTCGTTTAGTTGATTGGAGCATTCAATGGTAGAGAGACTTGGTGACTGAGCAGGCGCCTAACTTCTCTCTAGGTATTCGTCTCTTCCTCTTCCTTTGTAATCATTTATGTTCACTTTTTTCTTTCTCTTACGTCCAACCCGGCATATTCCCTTCTGGTAGGGTTTATCTTCCCCCTTGGGTCATTTCCAAACTCATTTTCACCCCAAAACCCTTTATACTTCCTATCTTTCCATATAGCACCCAATCTCCCAAGCACTAATCCCAACCTAAAGCCCATCTCCTCCTCTCTCAGTTGCCTGTCATTTCCTAGGTCTTGTGAGATCAAGTTTACCATTTCAAGACATGGAATTTCCTCCTAGCTGATAAAGGAACCAAGTCGCATCCCAAAAGGGCACGATATGACCCAAGTCGTGACCTTGCGACCTTTTCGAACCTATGGCCATGTGACCCCCACTACTTTTTGACCTAGCGATCTCCAGTCACGAAGTCACTGGTTTGATCATCTTAGCATGTGAGACCTCCTATGTTGTGTTACCTAGTGACCTTCTTCTAAATTGAACCTAGGCATGAGAT
Organism: Pinus albicaulis; assembly: GCA_034641835.2. Classification (NCBI taxonomy): domain Eukaryota; kingdom Viridiplantae; phylum Streptophyta; class Pinopsida; order Pinales; family Pinaceae; genus Pinus; species Pinus albicaulis. The sequence goes on from CM076570.1 coordinate 830,445,451, forward strand.
TACTCATCTTGTTCCCCGCATTTCAAAATTTATTTTATGGTATTGCTGTCAATTAATAACATTTATGTCATCTCTCTCATCTTGGGATTGTTGTTTGAAATTCCAGGTGACATCGATATAGACTTCATGTCAATATAACCTTTCTCTAGAGGGATGGTGCCTCTTGTGTTTAAGTCCTCCCGCAAGAGTGCCAAGAGAAATTTCCAAGAAGTTCCAGAGGGACCACCACCACCAATCTATCTGGACCCAACATGTAACATAATAAAGACCACCAAACTCTCATGGTTTAATATATATTCTAATTTATCTAAGAAAAAAATTCCCTAGGACCAGGAGGATTTTAGGGTATACATTAATATCAAGAGATCGTGGCTTCACAAAGTGGCCATGCACCTGCCTCTCTTCCCATGTGCAAAGACCATTGATTGTGTATTACAGAATACTGATACAGGGAGATGGGAAATAAGGATCCACACAAGTGAGGCCTTTTCTACTATCCCATTTGCAGTTATTGTTTCCTACTGCAAGCTACCAGAGAAGTAAAATACGTTCAATACTAGGTGGATGTTGGATTTCCAGGTGCCAACTAGAGACATCCTAAAATATTGGTGGTAGGAACCATCTAAGTTTCGGGTTAAGGCCAATAAATTTTACATAACAAAATGCCTTAGGAAGGTCTACCAACTCATGGCGACAATGATGAACTGATTATATAGCAGGACGAATATCGATATCTTTCTGGGAACTTGGGTACACAGTATGTACATTGTTGCTACCAAGGGCATTATTTTTAACTGGACGAGAATTTTTAGCTTCATAATTGAAGACCAACATACAGGTAGAAAAGAATCAAGAGAAGGACCATCCATAAAAATTCTATATGGAATCATACCTTTTATATGCAGTGTGTTCAAGATGCCATTTTGACAGATGGAGATACAACTGGACCCCGGATGTGTTAGGTGTTGTGCATCTTCATTACAATATCTTTTGGGACCTAAACTATAAAGGTATGCATGAAACCACCTCTAAATCTTTCATCGCCCCTCTGTAACAATTAATATTTGGAGAAGAGGCCCCTTGTATGTCCAAGATGAATAAAGAGACAATCATCAGATTGGTTGACTGGTTTCTTATCCAAGGGGGAACCTTCATCAAAGTGTTCGACTCATACAAGCCTCCTCATGCTCTCCTCAAGTTTGTGAAATATAAGTTATTTTTGCAAGAAATTTGTTACCATATGACCACATGTTTCTCTAAAACACTGCACAAAGGAAAGAAAAAGCCCTGGACTGCCTTCCCCTTGACTATTGGGGAATATACCATTGACAGTTTTAAGGAAGAAGAAAAAAAATCTGAGGAGATGAAGGGATTATACTTTGTGGACCCAAGTCACTACAGGTATGACTGCAAGGGGATTGTGGCAACGCACTTCAAGAAAGTAGGCTTCAACTGGTCATACGTGTACAACAAACATTCCAATGAAGAAAAAGTTAGGAATTGGTAAAATGTTTCTAGAAAACTAGGGCCAGGGGAGAAATAGGAAAAATATGATGTGAAGGTGAGCGTTCATAAGAAAAAATAAGCTTGAAAGCTAGGACAACCCCTCTCAAAAGGAATAAATGGAAACAAAATACAAGGGGAAAAAAATGAAATAAAGGCGATGAACCAGAAGATCCTTTAGATGAGTAAGAGGAAGATGAAGACAATGAAATCCTGGAGGAAATAAATGCATCCCTTTTCAGGAAGAAGCAACAATTGAGGAGAAAAGGGAATAGTAGTTGAAGTAGTCGCAAAAGCCAGGAGACTAGTAGCCTGAGGATCTCCAACAACAGTAACAAGAAGAGGAAAGTAAGAGAAAGCATGAAGAGGAAGAATTATTAAAGAAATAATAAGAAGCATGAAGGGAACAAGAGACAAAACATAAGAAGAATCAAGAGGAAGAATAAATCGGGAAAAGGAAAGAGGAGAAGGAGAAAGAGAGGAAAGAAAGGCATGAAGAAGACCTTAGAAGAAAACAAGAAAATGAAGAGAGAGAGAAGAAAAGGATTGAATAAGAAAAAAAGAGGAAAGTCGAGGAAGATAAAAGAAACCAGGAGGAAGAGGAGATGAAGAAACAATAAGAAGTTATCAACAAGAAAATTGAGCTTGATCCCCAACATCAACAAAAAAATTAAGAGTCTCATATGCAGGTTCATCTCCATATGTTAGTTGTTCCTCCATCCACCCCAATTACCGGTGGACACATGCCACTCAAATAATTGGGAATTTCATCCCGTCAACAACATGGTACATGTATTTATTTATTTGGTTCAATTTCTATCATTGGCATAGGTTTTTTTCAGGTTTGACATTGGTTTCAACCTTTCCTTGCCATTTCTTGGATCTCCATGGTGTGATGGGATTCTTTCTGGTTTAGCTTTGGATTGTCGGAAGATTTTTGAACCGGGTGAGGTGTTATCAGGAAAGTTCCCAAGGGTTGGGGGTGGAGAGGGTTTTCTCTGGGGATCCCTCAAAATATGGTTGGAGATAGGAAAATTCCTCAAGGTATGGTGAAGGAATTCTAAGGCATCTAAGCTTGTTTTGGTTTTGTGATCTCTTGGCCAGTTTTGGCGAGATCACGGTAGTTTGAGGGTGGATGTGGTTTAACCTTTGGATTCCATTGGTTTTTTATGTCCCATGAGATCCCGCATTCATGATTGGAATATGGCACAGGGGTGATTGGCTGAAAGAAATATTTATTTCAGCTCAATCTATGGTTGGTGGTACATGGAAGTCCTTGACTTGGTTGGATTTTTCATAAGTTAATAAGAGCTATTTTCCATTGTACTCTATGAGAAAAAAGTTGTTATTGGAAACAAGTCCCTAATCAAGAGGGAGCTTGGGCAAGTCCCTGGTTAAGAGGGAGTTTGAGTATTTTCCTTTTATAGGAATGAGTATATCCTCCCTAGTTGAGAGGGAGATATAGACACATCATTATTGTCTTCATGTTATGAATAAAGAATGGAGGATTGGGTAAGAATATGAGATTGATTCCGATACTCTTTGAGGATGTGGTAGGGCATCAAATAGGCAAGATTAGTTGAAGACGAAATTCCTTGAGGTTGTGTTATTCCAAGACAGGAATTTTCTTATAAGGGCATACACTTTGAACACTCGGGTGGGATATGTGCCTTGATAGATAATGGTGATGGTTTCTATCGATCATTGGTCTCGCCAACATTGTCCTATGATCTTGTGGAGAGATAGAGTTGTTAGTCAAGGTCTTTCTATGTGACAATGTTGGTTGGTATGATTAGATGCAATGAGATAAGTTGATTTAATAGATTATGATATGGCTTACCAATCTAACTCTTATTATGAGAATTATTCAATTTGAGAATGTCCAAGTACCATGTATGGATTATGAATACCTCCCTAATTAAGATGGAGTGTTGAAACTAGGTTTGATCTTCATAATGACATGTGTAATCATGATTTTATTTGATATAAAGGGGATTCTTTATTATTATTGTTATTATTGATGCATGGGTTTCATGCTCAAGGTTATTTTTATAATTCAAGCATACATTGAGTGATTCTAGGGCTTGTCATTAAGTCAAAAAGTCAATTGAGTCATTGTCATGTATATAATACCCTTTTGGGCATGTTGTATATCATAAAGAAAATTTATTTGAGTCAAAAATAGAGTCAAAGACCCTCCAAGACCATGTCAACGTGAAAATAACAAGTTAAACTTCAAAGGAGATCTAGTCAGCCTACAAAGTGACAAGTCATCCTCATGAAAGGGTTGTTCAACTACCTTAATAAGTGTATATATAAGGCTGACCTCGACCTCATTTTGAGACATCTAATCAACTAAATAATTTTGATTATAAGCTTAAGAATACAAGGAATAGCTAGCGAGGAAGAGGATTAATGAAAGGAAGGAAGAAAGAAGGTTTTGGAAGATTGTTCTTGGATATAATTTCTTGCATGTGTGGACTACAATTAGGGTTTCTAAAGTGAAGTATTGCAGACATTAAAGGAGTCGAAATCTAACATGCAAATGATCATTCTTTCAAGTTTAAGTTCTAATAAGATAAGCCTAAGACAAGTAAAGAGGAGTATCACTCAAACTCTGCCCTAGATTGATCACACATGCAAAATTATAGGGATAACAGGTAAGTCGAAAATTGTAGGTAAGGAAGGCAGAAATTGTAGTCATAGTAACAGGTTCATTGAAGGAGAATTTGCAGCTACTACAAGGAAACTTTGACTAAAGACGACTTTGTGAGAAAGAAGTGATTCAAGGAGAAATTTGGCTTGGTATTGGAGGATTCTTGGTCAAGGGTCGTATGTCTTGGTCAAGGGTCATATGTCTTGGAATTCATCATTTGAAGTTCTATAAGAATAGAAGAGTTCTTATGGGTTTTCCTCCCAAGAGGAGAGGTTTTGGCCTTGGATGAAAACCTACATTTTGTGTCTCCTTGTCATATTTTTCTTCATTGTTTGGTAGATGTTTGATGATATCAAACACTAATAAGAACTAAGTGAAAGAAGAAGCTAATAAATTTAAGTAAAAAAACATCGCAAGAAGTGGTCAAAGAAAGACAAAACACCTAATATAACGTCCCTAGATTTCTCAACAGAAGTAGCTATCTACGGAAGAGGCCAGAACTTTCATTGTGCGGAAAGCTTCATGAAAAGAGAATCAACTAAATATAAGTAGAGGTAGAGACAATGTTACATCAAAACTATTAATCTTGTTTTCATGAACATAGTATGAACAAGTGGTTAAAAAAATCCCATTACACATCAATAGGTTGCTCTTCAAATTGAGTGTAAGATTTTGACCAAATTTCATCATATAATAGGTTTAAAGGAGTTAGTTCACTTTTGGTGACATAAATTTCTTACATTATAGAGGAATTTTCAATTATTTTACTTGATGTGCTAAGATCCCTTGATGTGTCAATACCTACCAATTGAGAAAATGTCAAGAATTGAAGAGTTATTAGAGGTACTAAACACTCTAATAGTATCTTTAATTGATGGTACAATCAATATCAACAAATGCACTCTCACTGATATTCAAATATGGTTACAAAATGCACATGACAAGATTGAGTTTTTGTAGCTCGAACCTTAGCTCGAGCGAGATGAACTATAATAAAAGAGTCATCATTGTGAATTGGTTCTTGTTTATAACAATTCTATTTTTGAGTTATATGAATAGTCTCATCAGTAGCCAACACTTGATTAGATTTGTGAGGCCACTTCAAGAGTAGTTTCACATGAACATGCAGAAGTTCAACTTGGACTTCCCAATCCCATCTTCCAACCTTGGGATGAAGTCATTAACAACAAGATTATAGTGGGTCATGGATATAAAAAATAAGTCTCCTTTCACCTCCTAGACTACTCCAAATAAATACAATTTAAAAGTGTTTTGTTTCTCCAAGACAGTTCAACTTTACGTGCTCCACTTCCACATGAGATTCACAAATGTTGACATTGTGATTGAGTTGGCCATTTAAAATATTATTGTTTTGATCTTCACCCTTGTGATCAATGTGGAATTCATAGTAATAATTCAAAAAAATATTCAAAACACAAGAATCTTGCAAGAGTAAAGATTCACCTTGGATGGATCACCTCTTAGAGATGGTCTTCAACAACCATGAAGATATATTTTTCATACCTTAGAGTTCATTCTTGAGTATTGACATGTCTACAGTGGATATATCTTCATCTTCTCACCTTATATCTGACAAGGGGGATTGATAGTCAACTACTAGTAGTGAAGTTATATCAAGTGATCCTAATCCATATCCTGAACTAGAGCTAGCTGCCAAATCCTGGAGCCAGATTCAACCAATGCAAAACTCATAGTTGTATCCAAAAACAGAGTCATGTTCCATGAGTATGATTTGGTTGGTGACCAACCTTAAACCACCACTTGCAGAATAATTTCAACTTTTTCTACCCATTTCATTAGTTTCTGGTCATCCTTAAACCATAATAATGGGGCACATCTACTTCATAGAAGACTTCAGCTTCTAGCCAGATTCAAAATTGTTCCAAGAACTGCTTCAATCCAAGTTCTAGAGTTGGTTTCTAGCCTTAAACCACCATTAGTAGAATACATTGACTTATGCTACCTCATTCAATTTATTGTATTCATTGAGCCACCATTTCAGAGGGCACATCGAGCCATTAGTTGTCATGCACTTTTGTATTTCATCTCTCTTCTTGGACTCAAATAAAACCTTTCAAATTAATGGGGGGGGATATTGTAAGCATAATCCTTTGGGGTTATGTGAACTTGGCTTATTCACTCAAGATGAAGACAAAAAGCCTCAAGTGAAGGTCGACAGTCCTAGAATTCGAAGAGACCTCTTGGAAGATGAAAACCAAGGGTCAAGAAAATCATGTATTCAAATATGTATATCTTGTAAATAATATGAAACACAAGATTTATATAATTTGTTTATTATATTTTTCGGTTTAACAGTTCAATAGTTTTGAAATTTTACATATCTACAAAATGAAAAATGTCATTTTTTTAATATCCTTATAATTATGTGTATATGTTTATAAATATTTAGGTATTTTAAACTTTAATTTACAAAACATTACAAACTATCTCTTCTCATCTTTTCTGGTGAGTGTATTCAATTCAACAACTCTAGTTATGATGTTATTCCTATTGATATTTATAGTTGCATATAAGGCCATATAAAATGGAAATGGTGGATAAATTAGGGCTATGAGAAAAATGTATCCTATAATATGAAGTTAAATCCATCCTAGGAAAATAGAGAACTATTGGGGTGAACACTTTAAATGCTACATCTTTTTTCATCACATCCCTTAATTTTAGATATTACATCTCTTTATCACTTCCTTAATCTGATGAAGCCTAATAAAAATAAATAATGATTTATTTAGATTTGATAATTGTATTATTTTCATCCATATTGATTCTTTTAGAGTGGAAAAATGTGGAGGAACCAGCTCAGAGGACCATTTTTACTAATGGGTTCGAGTTTTAAAATTGGGGTCCAAAACATTTTAGACATAGTTTTATACATCAAAAGGTTTTTATGGGGGGAAAACATTGTTTCTTAATTTCTTCACCCCTTACCTATATTCTACACATAGTTACCTTTCCAACTATGCAAGAATCACCTCGATCAAATTCTGTATGAAAAAATTATGCCACTTTAAAGTCGACCTTCCTATTTTGACCACTGTGATTCAAGAGGATGCCACGTTAGCTCCATATTCATGGAAAATGGGCTAGCCATGAGACCATGAAAAATAGGACTCTAGATAATTAAATATTGTAACTCTAGTTAATATTTAAAGGAGTACAACTTAACCACTAGTACACTATCGGGTTGTATTATAACTAGGCCACTAGGAGGAAAAGAGTTTGATTCTATTCGAGTGAATTTTATCCATAAATGAGAAGAATAGGTAAGAGTGGATAGATATGGTTTGTGAATTTTAGGATCCCATGGTACATAATACTCACTCCTTTGTGCTTGCATCCACTTCCATTTAGATAAATAGAGAGCAAAGCAGTCTCGGTTTCTAGATGGGTTTTCTCTTGAATAGGTTTCCCAAGTCATACCTTGTCTTATTATAGTTGTGAGTGATTGTATTTTTTTATTTTATATATTTTATATAATACATAAATAAAAATTGATAACTTAATAAATCTAGAAGTCTAAGGAAAATAACTCTCATAGTATAGATTTTGGATCTTCAGTATAAATTTCTCAGATCTACTGTGACAAACTATCTTGTGGAATATTCAAGATAGTTTATAGATAATATTGGTATTAGAGTAGGTTTATTTGGATATATTTTGAGGAATTTTATGTGATCTGGATCGACTAAGTTGAAATTTCATAAAACACCAGCATTGATTGAATCTATTGGCATAACCCTCAAGATCTTGCAAAGGAGAGGTTTGTGCGGCTGGAAGCACAAGTCACAGATATAAACCATAATGTGAGCCTCCTCATGGCATCCTTGACCAATAAACTCATGAGATTAGGAGAAGATGGAGGTTATAATGTGGAGGTCATATTGGGTGGGAAATAGACAGATTAAGAAGAACCAGAGAGAGAAAACAAGAACAAAAAATAAACAACTTAGTTTGAGTGTCGTGAATCATTCACAATACCTTATAAAAAAGGAAGCAAAGGTAAATATGAAGCCATATCAAGGTGATATTGACGTTCTTAATTTAAGTCACTAGTTGCAATAATTATAACTTTATTTCAATGTTCAACACATAGAGCAATAATGGAATTTTTCATCTGCATGTCTAAAATTAGAGGGCCATGCCCTGACCTGGTGGGAAAGTCACACATAAACCTAAAGGTTGGAGGAATATTCTTTGGTGACTAAGTGGGAAGATTTAAAAACTCTCATAAAGTGGTAAGTTGGAAGGTTTTAACCATGTACATAATTTACCTGCAAACGAATTCTTAAAATAGAAAAATATACAATGGCAAGATGTTATGCAACCAACTCAAAAAATAGAAGAAAAAATAGATGGATGACTTAAAAATTGTCCTCTTCGAGGGGGAAACCTCCTTTACATTACACAAATGAAGAATTATTGGATGCTTCAAATGAAAAAACATCTTTTCTATATATAGAATTCTAAGGGGTCACAATATAATCAAAGTTGACATAACAATAAAAATGTAAGGGCACAATAATAACAATAGTGGGATTCTATGGGGCACAATATTAACAATATGGGGACTACATGGGAAACACAATAACATAAAGGGGGCTACACTAACAATAACAATAAGGGGATACACTAGTATTATAGGGACCTAACATGCCCCTCTCCTACAAAAAATTATTGTCCTCAACGCTTGAGTAGTTATGGATGCCTCTGTATAAAATTCTCATACTTCCATGTGGAATCTTCAATGGGTAAGTTCTTCCACTTGATGAGATACTCTGAAATTGATCGATTTTGTAGTTGTCGAGTTCTTGTTTCCATGACTGCTTCAGGTACCAATATGATTTTTCCTTACTCATCAAGTTTTGGCAATATTGTTTGAACAAGGAGCTTGTCACCTATAACATTCTTTAAGCATGAAACATGGAAAACTGGGTACACTTGAGAAGATGTAGGAAACTCCCATTTGTATGCCATAGTACCAATATTTTGAAACACCCTGTAAGGACCATAATACTTTGGTGATAATTTATTATCCTTCTTAGCTTGCTTGAGAGATATTTGTTTGTATGGTTGTAGCCATAAAAATACGTAGTCGCCTACATCAAAACTTATTCCATTGCAATGTTGATCTACAAGTTGTTTCATTTGATTCTGCGCCAAAGTGAGATTAGCCTTTAAGAGTTGGAGAACTTGTTTTTGATGCTCAATGTGATCTTACATTGCTTGAACCTTATAATTTTCTCTTAAATATGATGTGATGGATGATGGATGGTATCCATAAAGTGCCATAAATGGGGTCATTTTTTGTAGTATGGAAGGAAGTGTTATACCACCATTCGAAATGGTCCACATATTTGCAATAGTTCCATTTTAACATTAAGTACAAGAAGGAAAGCACCAATAATGTTGTAGACTACCTCAGCTGACCGTTGGTAATGGCACTAATGACCGTTGGTGGGCATTAGACTTTGGGGTGGCTGCATATTTACAAGAGTAATCCATAGTTCGGAAACACATACCAGACACTCCTAGAAGGCAAACAATTAGTTTCAAATTTCCACCTCCAGGATGCATTATTATGCCACCTAGGACACCTTTTTTTTCCTTTACGTGAGCGTTCCAAGCTTATTTGGGCAGCACACTATAGTCAATTCGCTGGAAATTTTAGAGTAGATAAAATAGTGGTAGTGTTGCAGAAGTATTTTTGTTCATTGAACCTTCGATAGGATGTTCGTAAGTACATCAGATCCTGCACTGTCTGCGCTATTTACAAACTAACCATCAAGAAGGAAGTCCTATACATTCCTTTTCCTACTCCTAGTTGACCTTGTGAATCCATCTCCATGGATTACATGTTAGGCCTTCCTTCCACTAAGCAGGAAATGACTATGTTTTCATGGTCATCAACAGATTCTCTAAAATGGCCATTCTAACAGACTGCAAGAAGAGTATCACAACAGAAGCCACTGCTAAGCTCTTCTTTCAATGAGTGTGGGTACACTTTGGGATCCCACAGTCTAATATCTTAGATCGGGACAACAGGTTCCTAAGTAAAAAAATTTCATGTCTCTGGTCGATGCTGGATACCAACCTCAATAAATCCATGGCTTTCCACCCCCGAACTGATGGCCAAACAGAGGTCTTCAACAGTATGATCGTACACATTCTGTGTATGTACAACTCGAAGCATAGACACACATGGGATGAAATCCTCCCCCATGTCCAGTACAACTACAACAAAACTTTTTGTATCTCAACTGGCCACAACCACTTTCAGGTGGGGTTGGGATTCCAACCACTATGTCCCATTGATGTGGCATACCATTTGCAGCTACTCAAGTAGATTTGACTCATGTCCATTTCGAAGATGATAGGGCTAATAGCTTCATCAAGCGCATTCAACACATCCATTATTAGGTCAATGACATATTGGAGAGAGCCTATGCTAAGTACAAGAAATGTCATGATTAGCATCGTGTGCCACACAAGTTCCAGGTGAGTGACAAAGTTTGGCTACATTTTCAAAAGGAGTGCCTTGTTGGACCCACCGCAAGCTTTTCCCACTCCGATATGGGCTTTAAACCATCACTACAGTTATAGGGAATAATGCTTTCGAGCTTAGAATTCTGCCATTCCCTAGCCTACACCCAATATTCAATGTGTACCGCCTTTGACCATACTTCACACTATTACTGGACACACCAGAACAACTCACACCAACAGAGTTAAACCCAGACTGCATGGAACAAGCCAAAAATAATCGGATCATGGACACGTAGATCAAGAACACTCGCTAGCAGAAGATCCAACTGTATCAGGTTGTCAAAGTTGGCCAACTCTTGCACCAAGGCAAGTGGCTCACCAAGGACCAACTTCAGCGCAAGTTTCCCCATCTCATGGAGGCACTCAACCCAATTGGGACCATTGCTTCCTAAGAGGGGCGGGGGGGGCACTGATCCAAGTGGATATTGGTGGTGACCCGCATATTCCACTTGGTCCCTCACCATTGTTTCCTTTCAGTCTTCTTAATTGTAGCACAACTTACTATTTTTGGAAGTTTTTCGGATCCTAAACTTCTCGAGCCGTTTTAAGGGACTAAAATATGTTTGTAGGGAAACTGGAGAGACTTGAAATGTCCCAAACTTATTCATTAGTTTATTTTTGACCTCCTCTCCAACATCTTCAAAATGAGGTATTATGATAGCCAAACAGAGATCATATGCTAAAGTTATGACCCCGGGAGTTGATCTACCAATTTACCCAAACGGGGCCCACAATTTTGGCGCTTCATCTCCTATGGTTAGGTTTTTGGATTTTTAGGGTTTTCCATTGTTTTTCAATAATAAATATGCCTTTGAGCCTTATTGTAACACATTTTACAGGCATGTAGCGGCCACATCTCTTCTTAGAGATAAGCTACCATCGCCTGAGCTAGTTTATTTCCATTTTGTATGTAAGCATATTTCAGTTATTTGGTATTAATGAAATGAATTTTCATTTCTGCTGCAACTCTGTATTTATGGTTATATTTGTATTATATTGCATTATTTTTTAAGTTCATATCACATGTGGGTTGAGGAATAGAGACCTAGGGGCATTTAATCCACCAAAGTCACCCGGGGATCGCACCCAGCCTGGGCCACACCAGCCCTAAGATGACTGGATTTTTAGCATGTCTCCTCCCCCTAGCACAGATAAAAACAACCCCTAGTGAGGTTTGATCCTAGGTCACCTTGCTATCCTCAATCGGTTGTGCTAATGGGACTTGATGAAAATAATCTCTTATCTTTAATTACACTAATTTGACTTAAATTAAATTAAGGGAACCCGCTCCCTTTAGTAAATGTGCTAAGACCTCCTAGGAATTTTTGACTTGAATAAATTCCCCTGCATAAGACTCCCAAGGTAAAAATAATTCATGGACTCTTGTTTATGAGTCTTCTATTTTTTTATATTGATTGTACCTAACAGTTCCAATTGCATGTGCATTTACTGCAATTTTTTCTCCTCCAAGACCCCAAAATATGCTTTGTTTTTTCCCCCAAGTATGAGTTCATTGTTGTTTTGGTATTGGTCTCAATTATCGAGGTTTTAATACTTTATATTGCAGTGCTTCACTTGCTCTATTGATGTATTCGCTTACGGTCAAGTGATTTATGTTGTTGATGGTTCCTTTCACTTCAGTACACCTTTTATTAGGCACTTTTATCATTAGTTTACATAAATCCTCAACCTCAATGTCCACCATAATTCTATGTTAATCCATATTGTTGACACTTCTCCATTGTGGTTTTACTTCAAAATTTAAAAAATTTATGGCTTCATTTTCCATTTTACCATCACCAAACATCTCTTCAAAAAAAATTAAGGCACTTTTTTTCCTCCTCCCTAGTTGGTTTATGAAATATTGACTTTTATCTTTAAACCCTTCATCTTTACCTACATTTTCACATAAAATCAATTGATTACAACAAATATTTTGCCTTTCAAACTTCTGGAAGCTATCGTCTATAAAAAATATGATAGTTGACATATATCGATTTTGTTGGTTACTTACTACTAAGACTTTTGAAGACAAATAATTTGCTACTTCCTCCTATGCATTAGTTTTCTCTAGTAAATCTTTTGCATCCTTATGGTGGCATTTACTCTCATCTCCCAATGAAACATATGACTGCCCCATCATTCCATTTATTGATTTCAAAGGAATGCCTTGTTGTCTTTGATTTACGTATTCACAAAAATTAGTTTCAAAAATATTATTAAATGCCTCATGCATCTCTTTTTCTTCCTTTTTTTGGTATGAAAACTCTTTGCAGTCTTATTCGATCTTTAAATTGACTAGTCACTCCTCTATCATCCTCAATTATATTTTCAAATATTCATTTCCAAGGCTAACATCCCTCTCTCCACGTGTTGGAATTTTCTCATTTCTCTCATCATCCTCTTTTTTTAAAATTCCATTCTTAGCTTTTCTCATAAACCTCTCTAGAAATTTAGTTTCCTTATCAAATTTTATCAGCATTGCATTTGAATGTTGTTCTTCATCTCCTCGATCCTTCTTTTGGTCGTCTTCATAAGAAAACTTTTCCTTGTTTTCTGCGACAATGAGTTCTTCCAACTATTCTTCCATAGCTACATTTTTCCATTGTGTATGACTTCCATCCTGATTGCCTTTACAAGACAATTCTATCTCTCCCTATCTTATAATAGATTTCAGGTTATGTTCTTCCTATATGCTTATGACAATTTTAAGTGACTGTCCTTCTACTTTAATACCTGCAACATCTATATGAATACCCAAATTATCAGTTTTTGAAACATAAGGCTTGCTAGCCACCTTTATTGTCTATGTCATCATATCTTCATGTTGAGCTAAATCTTTCAAACACTCCATAAGACTATATTGAAGTCTCCCATAAAAATCATCATCATCCTCCCCAAGAAATTATCCTTGCTCTAGTTCACAATAGTGAACTCCTTCCTCATACTTAACCGCTTTGAGTTCTTCTTCCTTCAACAATGCACTCATCATGTGCCTCAGCTTTCTTGCAAATAGTTTCTCAATAGGTTGTGTAACCTTCTTCTTCATTTTCCATCCACATCTCTAGTCTTTTGCACTTTCTTATAACAACATCATCATTATACTGAGTTGATCCTTCATCTCAACCATTTCTTGGTCAAATTCCTCTTAACTCACCCTTTTCATCTTTATTCCATTTGCTTTGGAATTCTCCTCCATTCTGTTGTGGCTTACACTTGAACCTTTTTCAAGAGCATCAATAGTCATTTTTATTGTTCCTATGTGAACTTTCCTCTTTCACTTGTGACCTGCACTAGCTTCCACAATAGAAAGTTTGTTTCAACCTGCTACAAGTACCTCACCAAGCTTCTCTCCAATATATTTTGCCTTTTTGTAACACTTGTTCTCTCCTTTGGAGCCTTTGAAGCTTTATTTTCTCCTGTATGCTTCTACACTTTACTCACTCTCAAGAGATTCACCTGTTATTTCTTTGGACAACTCTACCCACACCTACAACTGTGGAGATTGTTGAGCTCTAAAAGTGTCTTCTCCTTTTCCAAATTCCACTTCATCTTATCATTCTTTTTGTCATTTTATAGACCTAAAGATCAATAAGAATGATTAAAATCACTTAAGGAATACATGCAATGACTAACTTGTTGTACTTTTGTGGTTTTGTTGTCTTAATGATTTCTGAGCAGTTTTAGCTACAGAATGCAGTCATTCTGTAGCCAGTTACACATTCCGTAGCCATTTTGGTGTTTGAACATATTATAGGTGTCATCTAAAGAAAAGGAGTATGTGGTTAGATTCTAAATCTTTCCTACATTGTTCCTTGTCATCCACGAAGGCTGAATCAAAAACTGGAGATGCTTATGTACGTGGTCAAACCAAAAGTCCGAGAAACAGATTTCTATGAGGATAAGGACTCTTGATTTTCTTTCAGCAAATCACAAGTCCTAAAAAGGATTTTTAGTTTTATTTTGACTTTAGAATACACCTATGCCTACTTTCATTCAATATAAGTTATGTAATTTCCTATAAATTTAGCTCAGTGAGACCGAGAGAAACAATTTAACTCTTTTTTTTGCCAATACTGTGATACTCTGTTTCGAAGTGTTTTTGATAATAAGAAGAAGCATAACTTTGATGTTGTATTGAAGAAAAACTTTAGGAGTTAAAGATTTTCATGCCAAATTGATAGCAGAGGGCCCCTGCTATCTAAGGAGGCTTCTACATGCTTTCTAGATAAGTAGCGTTTAATTCTGTATTGTTATATTTCTCACTTAGACAGTTTTCTAAGTTCATATCTTTTAGTATCATGTCTTGCACTGTTTTTTTAACTAACAGATCCTCATGATGTTATAATTAGTATTTTCTCAAAGATTTTCCAACATATCTCTATTTAGTGAATGGATTTAATTGTGACATCTTGAGTTACCAGCACTTTAGCTCTGTCATTTAGATTAAAAGATCCTCGGTATCCTACAACCATTCTTTTTCTTAAAATATTTTCCAACATATCACTATTATGTGAATGAGATGTGGTTGTATTATGTTGAGTTAATTAGCATTTTATGTTCTGCAAATTAGATAGAAGATCCTCATATTGTTACAAACAGTCTTTTCTCAAAACTTTTCCAATAAATCTCTAAATCACATAAAAGACCTAATTGTAATACTGTGGGTTACTTGTTGTTTAGAAGATCCTTATTTCGTTATATCTAGTCTCCTTCAATAATCTCTTCCAATAAATCTCTAGCTGATGAACGAGATCTAGCTGTAATGTCATAAGTAGTTCAAATATTCATAGGATATCCTTAGCATATTATAGCAATTTTCTTCTCAAGCTATTCCAAAATATCTCTATTATATGAATAATATTGCACTATAATATTCTAAGTTGTTGTCTGTTTTTAGGAAGATCCTCATCACATTGGAGTTCAATCTCTTCCATAAACTATTCCAACAAACCTCTAACTAAAAGGATCAGGTTGAAATATAATGTCTTGAGTTACATTTATGTTCATTTGCAAGCTAGGACATCCATGGATTAGAATGATCTGTTTTTCATCATTTTCCTAATTAGGGACAGAAATTACAATTACACTCTGTTTTGAGTCTAAAATTCCCTTTTCTTTCCTTTTTGTCATAGATTTGATGTCATCCTTTGAACATAGAACAACATACTAAAACCTAAACATAAAAAAACTCAAAAACATCAACAAAATACTAAAAAAAATGAAATAGGAATAAGGATATTTAGGCACATATAGTGCAAGTATACCTCATCAGTTTACAAGCGTTGGTCAATAATTTATGTTATAAATTCAGGACACTGAATTGACTAAACATTTTGGCGCCATTGCCGGGGAGGTATAACTAGGTAGCCTTATTTCCTATTTCCCAAAAACAATGATATGCGTAGAGAAAGAGATTCTAGGGGTAGATTTGTAAGAGGCAGAAGTTTAATTCCCACAACTCCACTCACTCCACCAAAACCAAGAAGTAGCACACCTCCAACCCAAAATCACATTCCATACTATACTGGTCATAGTCTTCCAGAAGTCTCAAGATCAGATATCCCATCAGGAAGATCCCCCACTTCATCCACTGAAGCAATTCTAGAGGAAGAAGATCCAAGGACTCCTACAGAAGGGATAACCTTTTTCACTTCCACAGGGGAATATATTCCAGCAGAATAATTACAAATCCCTAGTGAAGAGGAAGAAGAGGATTATTTCTTCAATATACCCTTAATAGAAGAACCAGCAGAACAACTAGCTCTTCCAACTGAACCCTATCTCAGTTCAGAAGAGCCTATCATGGCAGAAGAAGGGGAAGGAGAAGTCTTTAATGGAGAACATACACTATTTGGAGGAGGTAGAGGAAGAGGAGGAGATAGAGGAAGAGGTAGAGGAAATGTAGAAGGAGGAAGAGGAAATGCATAAGGAGGAAGAGGTAGAAGGGAAACTGGAAGTTCTTTTGGATTCCCTATAGTAGATGAAGAGACTAATGCAACTATGAAAAACATCTCACCTTATATTCTTCCAAACTTTTATGGACTAAATATTGAGGATCTTGAAACCTTCTTATTTGAATTTGAAGTTCTATGTAGAACCTATGATTATCTACAAGATGCTCAGAAACTTAAATTGTTCCCTTCAACATTGAAAGGAGCAGCATTAAAATGGTTTATGAGTTTAATCAATAGGTCTATTAGGACATGGGATGATATGAAGAGAGAATTTCTACAGAGATACTTGGATTACTGTATACCATTCAACCATAAGGAAGAAGTGTTCAAGATGATGCAAAAAGAGGATGAAAATCTAGAAGATTTGTTGGAAAGATTCAATTATAACATCAAGAGGGCAAAAATGGAAACCCTAGATCAAGAAACTTTGAAATCTCTCTTGTTGAAAACAATTAGGGATGAATGGATATATATCCTCAATATGATGGGAAAAGGCGACATATCTCAGCTTCCATTACCTGATATAGCTGAAATATGTATCAATCTTTCAAGAGGAAAATTTAAAATTCTAAAAGGACCAAGAGACCCTGCTCTTGCAAGGGCAAGTAAATCTGCAGCTGGAACAGTAAGTAGGGAAGAAATAGGTAATATGCTTGATGAATTTAAATCTGACATTCTAGGGAGTCTTAGTGAAAAAATAGACACCCTTAAGTTACAAAACAAGCAAAAAGCCGAAGTTGATGCCTTAGCAATATTTTGTCCCAAATGTAGGAAGAAGCATGCCTTGAGAGAGTGTCCTTTAGATACAAAAGTAATAGAGACTTATGCAATTTGTTCAGAAAAACATGAGACCAAGAGTTGTCCTTCACTCCCTGGTCTTAAGGCACTTTTCAAGGAGAAACACCTACAAATTCCACAGAATCTCTTAACTTTGTCTCTAGAAGACCTTGGCAAGGACCTCAGACACATGGGTTTAATAATTAAATATTTAATCAACCCCCACCAAATTGGAATTCTTGGCAGCAACCTTGGCCCCAATTTCAAAATCAATCTCAACCTTGGGCACAAGGAGCACAAAATCCTTATGGAAGGTTCTCCCAGTATTATCAATATCCACCTTCTTATCCCTCATATTCAACATATTCAAACTTTCCCCCACAACAAAGTCCTCAACAGAATCCACAACATCAAAACCAAAATCAAAATTCACCACTTCCATTACCATTTCCTCAAAAATCAAATCAATTTCTTGCCTAGCCAATACCAAACCCCAACAATAAAAACCCTTAGAATACATATATGATAGAAGGTCAAAAATTCCCAACCTATTTGATTACTCCTTTAGACCTTAATGATGTTCAACTTAGGTCTGGAAGAATACTTGAAAAGAAGAAGCCTTCTGTAATTATACAAGAACAAAACAATTTTGAGGAAGATTCTTTGTGGGTAAATAAAATTCTTGAGGGAAGCACATCCTTTCAAGACCAAAACATTGAAAAATCAAAACAGAAAGAGCCAATAATTTCAACTCCTATATTAGAGCAGCCATCAACATCTACTTCTATACCTCATTTTCCAGAAAGATTACAAATTGATAGGGGTGTAGAAAAACAAATTATGCTGCCTAATTATGATTTCCTAGATGAGTTAAGAAATGTTTGTATTAAGATTCCATTATTACAAGCTATCAAGGAAATCCCAATCTTAGCAAAAACAATAAAGGAGTTGAGTACGAAAAAAACAGGAAAAAGAATAAAAGAGATAAAGAAAATACAACTGGTAGGAAAAATAGTAGATATAATGAGGGTAATATTTCCATTCCTAAGTATCTAGACCCAAGAAATCCAGTTGTCAGAATACACATCAATGGAATTGAAATCCAGAACACACTTATTGATTTAGGAGCAGCAATCAATATCATGAGTAGACAAATCATGGAAAAACTAAAACTTCCTAATCTTCTTTTTACACCCACACTGCTACAATTAGAAGATAGATCTGTGATCAAACCAGATGGGATAATAGAAGACATTTCAGTGTCCTTATATTCTTGGAAGTATCATGTGGATTTTATGATCCTAACTCCTAAAAATGATCTAGGAGGACATCCTATTATATTAGGAAGACCTTGGTTAGCTACAGCTGATGCTTTCATTAGCTGTAGATCTAGTGATATGTATATCTTTGATGGAATTTCAACCAAGAAATTTACCTTGTACCCTCCAGCAATAACAATCACAGAATTAGATGATACTCAGTGGATTGATGATGAAGAAGATATACAACCTCTCTTCACAATTTCAGAAATTAGTGAAGATAGTCAGATTCTGAATACTTTGGAAAATTATAAATCTTCTTCAGAATTTCAAAATGAGAAATTTCAAGAAGAGTCGAACATTGAGATCTTATCATCAAGACAGATGTCTCTTTACTCCATGGAATAATTTGGCAGCTCTACAATTGAAATATTCCCAGGAAAAACCTTAAACATAAACAAAAACCTAAAGAAGTTTCGATAAGAAAAGCTAGTCAAAACATTACAGAGACATTCTTCTGCATATGCTTGGGATTACACTAACATGAAAAGGATCAATCCTAAGACTTGCACTCATCATATCTATATAGAGGAAAATTTAAACCAATCATACAACCTCAAAGAAGGATGAATCCAAACCTTAGGGAGATTGTTAAAGAAGAATTGCAGAAATTTTTAAATGTCAATTTTATTTATCCCATTTCAGATAGTCAATGGGTCTCTCCTTTGGTGATTGTACCCAAGAAGAATGGAAAATGGAGGGTATGTATTGATTACCGAGAACTGAACAAAGCTACTCTTAAAGACCATTTTCCCTTACCTTTCATAGATCAGGTGTTAGACACATTAGCAGGCAAGAAGTACTTTTCATTTTTGGATGGGTTCAGTGGCTATAATCAAATTCAAGTAGCACCTAAGGATCAAGACAAGACCACATTTACCTGTCTTTGGGGTACCTATGCCTACCGAGTATTGCCATTTGGATTATGCAATGCACCTGCAACATTCCAAAGGGCAGTATTAGGAATATTTTTAGATATAATACATGACTGTGTATAGGTATACATGGATGACTTCACAGTCTATGGAAACGCTTTTGAAGAAACCTTAGCAAACTTGGAAAATTTTCTAAAGAGATGTAAAGAAGAAAATCTTTCATTAAGTCATGAAAAGTGTTTTATAATGTTTACTGAAGGGATTGCTCTAGGACATCATATTTCAGGAGAGGGGATCAAAGTTGATAAGTCAAAAGTTGAAGTCATCTCCAGACTACTAGTTCCAAGTTGTCAAAAATATGTTAGGATTTTTCTAGGATTTACAGGGTATTATAGGATATTTATAGAAAACTTCACCAAGATAGCATCTCCACTTTTCAAATTACTTACCAAAGACTGTGAATTCAATTGGAATTATGACTGCCAATTAGCCTTTGAAACCCTGAAAACAAAAATCTCTGAAGCACCTATTTTAAGGGGACCTAACTGGAAATTACCTTTTCATATTTCAACAGATGCCTCAGATACAGCTTTAGGAGCTGTATTGGGACAAAAATACCTGATTTCTTATGCCATCTACTATACAAGTAAAAATTTAAAATTTAACTCCTTCAGAGTTGAATTATACTGTAACTGAAAAAGAGTTCTTAGTTGTTGTTCATGCCATAAATAAATTTAGACACTATATAACAGGCTATGAAAATTTTGTTCACACAGACCATTCTGCAATTAGGTACTTAATGAACAAATCAATTACTAATGGCAGAGTCACAAGATGGTTATTGATTTTACAAGAGTTTAACATTACCATTCTAGATAGGCCTGGAAAACAAAATACAGTAGCTGATTTCCTATCTAGACTCCAAAACATTAAAGACAATACTCCAGTTGAAGACAAAAACCCTAATGAATATCTCTTTGCAATTACCACTCAAACTCTGTGGTTTGCTGATATTGCTAACTATCTAGTTTCAGGAAAATTTCCTTCAATTATGAATACAAGAGATAAAAGAAAGATCATTTATGACAGTGCAAAATATTCCTGGATTGCTAATGAGTTATACAAAATAGGTCCAGATTTCATTATTAGAAGATGTGTTCGAGAAGATGAGATGATAGAGATCCTCAAGGCATGTCATGATGAACCATGTGGTGGACACTTTTCTGATAAGAGGACAGTTTATAAGATCCTTCATTTGGGATATTATTGGCCATCCCTCTTTAAGGATGCTAAAGAGTATGTTAAAAGGTGTGATAGTTGCCAAAGGGTAGGGAAACCTTCTCTTTCAGGTGAAATTCCATTGCAACCTCAGGTACACATTGAACCCTTTGAGAAATGGACTTTGGATTTTGTAGGACCTATTAATCCTCCATCAAGACAAAAGAAATATATATTAGTTTGCACTGATTATGTTACCAAATGGGTAGAGGCCAAACCATTACTTTCTGCTACTGAAGCATCTGTAGTCAATTTTATTTTTGAGGATATTTTTACTCGTTTTGGTGTCCCAAGAGAAATTGTTACAGATCAAGGAGCTCAATTCACATCAAATATAGTGGAGAAAATGGTAGAAAAGTACAAAATCAGACGCATAAAATCTACTCCCTACCATCCACAAGAAAATGGTCAAGTGGAATCTACCAATAAAGTTATTGAAGGGATCCTAACAAAAACTGTTCATTTACATAGGAGAGATTGGGCAGAAAGGCTTCCTGAAGCCTTGTGGGCCTACATAACTACATGGAGAAACACAACATGTCACACTCCTTATGAACTTGTTTATGGAAAACAAGTCTTATTTCCCATAGAGTTTCAGATCCAAACTTTTAAAATGGCAGTCCAGTTAGGACTTGATCTAACGGAAGCACAGACTGGAGAAGATTAATGAATTGGATGAGATCAGACAAGATGCAATCCAGAGAACAAGCATAGTCCAACAACAAAGGACTAGATGGCATGATAAGTACATCAAGGAAAATAAATTTAAAGAAGGTGACTGGGCCCTCTTATTTGATTCAAAGTTCAAGGATTTTTCAGGTAAATTTCAGACTCATTAGCTTGGGCCATATGAGATTGTGAAAATATTTGAAAATGGAAAAATAAAAATCAGGACAATAGATGAAGGAAAGGTAGCCATTCTTGTAAATGGACACAGACTGAAATTGTATCATAAGCCACTTTCAAGAGAGGAATTTGTCAAGAAATTCCAATATAACATTGATATGAAGTTAGTGAAGAAGAACCCTTCTTCTTCACTAACTTAATTGTATTCTTCTTCAATCATATATATATATATATAAGGGTATAAACATGAAAACCAATCATTTATTGGCATGTTTATACATAAAATCTAAGGTGAAAATCAGAGTTCTTCTGACACTTTAGATTTTCAAAAATTGTTCTTTTCTGCAATTAAGTATCATAAAATCATAAGTTGCAGATTCACTTTACACATTCATGATCCATTTCATTCATTCCATCCATATCTCACTTTATCCATACTTCATCCACATTTTCACTTCATTCCATTCCATACTTCATCCACATTTTCACTTCATTCCATTCCATACTTCATTCCATCCACATTTCACTTTATTCCATTCCATATTTCAGAGTTTTTACAGGTACATTCTGTAGCTACCTGTTCTACAGCCAAACATATTCTGCAGCCAATTGATTCTGCAAAACCTGCTCCAGTAAACAGAGGATGAGTCAAAGAATATTATGGAGCCTAAAGGATTAATATTTTTCAGATGAAAGACAAAGCACATCAAAGCAGCAAAAATTCAAAAAGGGGTAAGGTAAAATTGTATGAAATTATTTTTGATAACAAATCATTAAAGGTATAATGTGGTTAGGTCATATGTTTTCCTAAGTTATTTTATGATTCGAATTGATCAAACCCCTATCATAAACATTCCTCAACCAAATCCCTTTCATCCCGCTCCATAACAAATCATCATTAATTGAAAGCTAACGGTCAGAACCTAGAAGTGACCTATTAGGTCACGTCATCAGACCACAACATTCATTGATGATTTTTGAAAATCTTCATAAGATTTCTTCGCGGTCATTCATTCCATGTCAAACTCTTACACTCGATTATCCTTATGATTTACCACTACCCTGTTCCGTTCACTTCCACTCACTGATATCTCTTTTCGTAGTCAAATCCTCATCTGCAGAGAAGTCATTTTAGGGCAAGACAACCCTTCACGGTTGCTTTTTCTTTAAGAACAGGAACAGAGCAATGAATTGAAGAAAAGAAAGGAAGCAATCTTCATCAAGAATAAATGAGGCTTATTGTAAGATCAGAGCCAATTGGAACTAAGTATTTAGAAGGATACCCTCAGATTGAAGGGTTATTTCAATAGGTTGGATGGCTGAGCTTTATAGAGAAGTTTAATGAATTCCACAAGGAAATCACAAATTCATTTTCCAGGTCGTTCAATGGATATGAAGTGGAGATTAGGGATATCAAATTCACCATCACAGAGGCATTCATAGCAGAAGCAACAGAGCTGCCAAGACAGGGAGAACGTTGGTTTAAAAACAAAGAATTTCATAATGAGGCTTGGAGACAAATGCTAAAAAACCCAAGTATGGACATTGCAGTGTTTAAGAAAGGTATTCCTAGTTCATATTTGAAGAATAAATGGAGGAATATGCTATTAATTTTACAAAAGTTCATAACCTGTGAAGGCAGATTTGGCGCTTTGTATGTTTATCACATTAGACTCATGATGAATTTTCTAGATGAAGAAATAAATCTGCCCTTTTTCCTACTTAATAGTTTGAAAAGGATGTCTTCAAATGTCCCAAAAAGGCTTCAATTCTTAGAGACTACCTTACATCATCATGGATTACTTAAAATTTTAATTGAGTTTCATTTAAAGAAGATAGGAGATAATTGGGATGAATTCCTCCTAAGGAACCATTTTGAAGAACCTAGAGAAACATTGTCTAAAGAAAAACCTGTGAGAAGAAGTAGGAGAGGAAAAGATGTTAAAATTGTTGAAGTCAGGCCTAATGTATCAACACAGGAAGACAGTGATGAAATAATCTCTGAGAAATTGGTAAAAATCAGGAAACAACTCAGGAATAAAAGGAAGGAGGAATTAACAAATGAATGTGTTGAAGAAGAGGATGTAAAAGATGAAAATCCACTCAAATTGAGAAGAAGCTCTAGACTTAAGGGCATGGTGAAAAATACATGCATTAAAGGAACTGAAATGATAAACATTGAAGAAGAAGAAGTTCCAGTTCAAACCCCAGTTGACAGATCTCCTGTATATCAATATGAAGAAAACTATGATAGAAGAACCCCAGATGTAGATCCAGCTCAGCAGCAGTTTTATGACCATGTGGAATCATTAGAGAGAAAAGCATCAGAGAACAAAGAAAGATCCCCCAGTCCACAAGAACCTCCAATTGCAAAATTAAAAAGAGACAATTATGAATTGGAGATACTGAATAACCATATTAAGAATGAAAATGAAATTCTAAGGGAGCAGGTTAAATTGAAAGGCAGCATTAACAGCACTCTCTCTCAGAAAATGGAAGGATTATATAAAGCAAACAAGAAGTTGAAGAAAAGGAACAAGAAATTGAACAGGGCACTCATTAACCTGAATTTCAAGACACTCATAAGGAAACCCAGGATGGCATTAACCACCAGAAAAAATAGAAAAAGAAGGTTAGATTTTCTTGTAGAAGTATCAGTACAAATGGAATGAAATTGAATGAGGACATGCAAAAGTTTTGCAGTCGGGGTATGTTGAGCCCTAAAAGTGTCTTCTCCTTTGCAAAATTCCACTTCATCTTATCATTCCTTTTGTCATTTTATAGACCTAAAGATCAATAAGAATGATTAAAATCACTTAAGGAATACATGCAATGACTAACTTGTACTTTTGTGGTTTTGTTGTCTTAATGATTTCTGAGCAGTTTTAGCTACAGAATGCAGTCATTACGTAGCTAGTTACACATTTCGTAGCCATTTTGGTGTTTGAACATATTACAGGTGTAATCTGAAGAAAAAGAGTATATGGTTAGATTCTAAATCTTTCCTACATTGTTCCTTGTCATCCACGAAGGCTGAATCAAAACTGGAGATGCTTATGTACGTGGTCAAACCAAAAGTCCGAGAAATAGATTTCTATAAGGATAAGGACTCTTGATTTTCTTTCAGCAAATCATGAGTCCGAAAAAGGAGTTTTAGTTTGATTTTGACTTTAGAATACACCTGTGCCTACTTTCATTCAATATCAGTTATGTAATTTCCTATAAATTTGGCTCGGTGAGACCGAGAGAAACAAGTTAACTCTTATTTTTTCCAATACTATGATACTCTATTTCGAAGTGTTTTTGATAATAAGAAGAAGCATAACTTTGATGTTGTATTGAAGACAAACTTGAGGAGTTAAATATTTTCATGTCAAATTGATAGCAGAGGGCCCCTGCTATCTAAGGAGGCTTCTACATGCTTTCTAGATAAGTAGCTTTTAATTCTGTATTGTTATATTTCTCACTTAGACAGTTTTCTGAGTTCATATCTTTTAGTATCATGTCTTGCACTGTTTGTTTAACTAACAGATCTTCATGATGTTATAATTAGTCTTTTTTCAAAGCTTTTCCAACATATCTCTATTTAATGAAAGGATTTAATTGTGGCATCTTGAGTTACCAGCACTTTAACTCTGTCATTTAGATTAAATATCCTCAGTATCCTACAGAAATTATTTTTCTTAAAAGCTTTTCCAACATATCACTATTATGCGAATGAGATGTGGTTGTACTATGTTGAGTTAATTAGCATTTTATGTTCTGCAAATTAGATAGAAGATCCTCATATTGTTACAAAAAGTATTTTCTCAAAATTGTTCCAATAAATCTCTAAATCACAGAAAAGACCTAATTGTAATACTGTGGGTTACTTGTTGTTTAGAAGATCCTTATTTCGTTATATCTAGTCTCTTTTAATAAACTCTTCCAATAAATCTCTAGTTGATGAACGAGATATAGTTGTAATGTCATAAGTAGTTCAAATATTCATAGGAGATCCTTAGCATATTATAGAAATTTTCTTCTCAAGCTATTCCAAAATATCTCTATTATATGAATAAGATTGCACTATAATATTCTAAATTGCTGTCTTTTTTTTAGGAAGATCCTCATCACATTGGAGTTCAATCTCTTCCACAAACTGTTCCAAAAAACCTCTAACTAAAAGGATCAAGTTGAAATATAATGTCTTGAGTTACATTTATGTTCATTTGCAAGCTGGGACATCCATGGATTAGAATGCTTTTTTTTTCATCATTTTCCTAATTAGGGACAGAAATTACACTATGTTTTGAGTCTAAAATTCCCTTTTCTTTCCTTTTTGTCATAGATTTGATGTCATCCTTTGAACACATAGAACAGCATACTAAAACCTAAACATAAAAAAACTCAAAAACATGAACAAAATACTGAAAACAATGAAATAATAATAAGGATATTTAGGCACATATATTGCAAGTCTACCTCATTAGTTTACAAGCCCTAGTCGATAATTTATGCTATCAATTCAAGACACTAAATTGACTAAACAGAGATTTCTTGACAACTTCTTCCAAACCCGAGGGAGAAGTTGTTCTTCTCTCTGTTATGCAATATCTGCTGCAAGGGTTTCCACAAATTTCATCTCTCTCTGTTGCTACCCGTAATCAAATACTTTGTCCCAATATTAATTTCAAATCATAAATACCATTATTTATCTATCAATCTCATCATATCTGCAATTTCAATAAATTTTGAGTTATTGATTCATGCTATTAAAAGATCAATTCTGCTACTGGAATTCTAAAGTATTTTCCAAGCCATTATGGACAATTCTCCCCAATTGTGCTCCTTGGTTGGAATTTTATTCTCCTTTATACTAGATCCTTTGTAATCTGCCTTCTTTATTTTTGCAAAAATAACTCCTCACTCTCACCTATCAATCATAGTCAAATTTATAATTAAACAAAAATAAATATGTTACCTTGTATCTCCTTCAATGTCTTGTGTCAACATATCCTTTCAATATATTATTGACATTTTTCTAATGTCTTTTCCTAACCCTAATTTCATGTGCTAATCTTCTATAGTTAATTCTTCTTCAATTTCACTATCATGCTTATGTTGTTCCATTATGATCTTTGCTAACATTAAAATGAGTATTTTTATTGCTTTGATACCACATTGATGCCTTTGTAGACGCTCTCAAATCCTACTTGTCATCCCAATGTAATCCATCACCAATAAATACTATGGATTAGGTTTTAAAATTCTATTGCAGTTGTATGAGCATTGTTCATTATCTCCAATACATCCATACTTTCCCTTTTTATCGCTTTGCATAGAACCTTGAATTTATAAAGCCTAAGCCCTAATGGTGACCACTTTATTTCTTAACATTTCTCATGATTTGAAGACCCTACTCAATCATCATACTATGATGTGGAACCAATACGCTTTTGAAATCATAACTATGGATTGGCTTTGATTTAGTTCACAACACCCTCGAGGGTTTCCATACCTCCCATAAGAGGTATAACCAATATAAAATATTGATATAATGCACCATTCCAAAATTCATGGCCCCGATGCTTAATGGATTACATCCATATGTCTTGATCCATAGTCGAGGGCGAGAAGGGTCTTGGGGTTTGGACCTTGGCATGACTTCTTTGCTTAAACAAACAAACTCTCGATATGAAA
Source organism: Pinus albicaulis (assembly GCA_034641835.2). Taxonomy (NCBI): domain Eukaryota; kingdom Viridiplantae; phylum Streptophyta; class Pinopsida; order Pinales; family Pinaceae; genus Pinus; species Pinus albicaulis. The sequence goes on from CM076570.1 coordinate 830,472,929, forward strand.
TCCCGAATGCAATGTAAATATTTGTTGGTAAATTATGTGAATATTCTTGTCTGTGGTAGTCAACAAATATTGATGTATGGATATTGGATCAAGTGTTTTTTGGTATTGAAGCATTAGTATGACATAAAATATCAATTCCCAAGTTCTCAAATCTCCACAATACTAAACCATCTCGAGGTCCTGATGGCCCACCAAGAGACAGACAATAAATGGATGTTAATTGATGGTTTGGCCCTTATGATTTTAGATTGGCACTACAAGGTAATTATAAGCGTAATTAAACTCCCAATCTCCCGCAGTCCGATACACGGGAAGTTGCAACGAGAGGTTGACAACACTTTCAACTCATAGACTTTGAAAATGACTTTGGCTCTATGAATTCTCTGTGTTCAAATGTCTCACTCAAGTCAAGGCCAAAATTTTGCACTTGATCACCGATACTGAGACTTGATACAATCCTTGGTTGTTGATTGATCACAACAAAGAGCCATGTAGTTCAAATATGTGTTAGCTCTAGTAAGGCTGAATTTTGCATTCTAAATTTTTTCGTGCACACTTTCTCTCGCCTATGAGGATTGATTGTATCCATTCCCAATATTCTCACCCACAAGGCTTTACATCCCTTCACACACAGCTGCAATATTCACGCTACACTAATATACTTAACACACTTAAAATATTAACATATTAATTAAAAAACATGGAGATTAAACACAAAAATAGCAGAGGATATTTGCACGATCCATTCACATCCAAATCTATACAAATTTGGCTCGATTACACTTTTTTATGGGATTTTATGCCCTGGCCACTCTTATGCGTATGGTATTACAATAATTTTATACAAATAGGTATTATACCATAATTGGTTTTAGATCCTAAACTAGTTCCTAAGATCTTCATTCACTCAGCCCAAAAATATCCCATATCCTGAAAATCATCTAACTCCTTAAAAAATATCTATAAATAGCGCATTACATGTGTATGAGGAAATCGTTCCTCATTTCCTAGATAAATTTCTATTTAGAATAGAAAACCAATCTCTTTTATTTAATTGCATTAATTTACCTTAAATTAAATTAACGAAACCCACTCCCTTTAGAAAATGTGGTAAGACCTCCTAGGTCTTGTTGACTTGAAGAAATTCTTTTGCATCATAACTATATATTTTTACATGTACTAGCCTCAAGAATCTTCCTTAGTCTAATGGATCATACTGAATCCAAAGAGAAAATCTTCAAAAATCCTTGCTAATGGTTGCAAATGGGATGGCACCATGCCCAAATGCCATCATTTCCATTGCTATTCTATTGTTCATATGGAGACATCAAATAGAGTGGATTCCCCTACTCCTACCAACCATTCTCGAAGAGTGAGTAGCAAATAATGGCTTTCTAATTTAATGGTAACCAATTATTTGATTAGTTCATATGTTTTAATGCTTCATGTTTCATGGGATCTAAGTTAGTTGTGACTACCCCAAGGTAATTGTTGATAATAGAAGTCTCCAAATTTTAGAGCCCCTTCTTTTAAGGAAGAAACATCCCAAGTATGTTTTCCTCTCACCTTCAAAATATTTTTGATGAATCACTTGCTTCCACCAAAAAAAATTTTATTTAATAAGTCTCTACAAGGTATTTTCTTCTAGAGTTATATTCATTAGGGGAGGATCTATGATTCATATCCCACCATGAATATTTGGAGTTCTCACTACTGACCAATTAACTAAATGGAATCTTTTGGAGTTAGATATTCCACCTTCCCACGTAATTTCCTATTTCTTAAGCCATTACTAGATGGACCCCAGTTGAAGAAAGAAGGGAAAATAATTGGAATAGGGGGAGATTTTATCAAATTGATTTTATCAATGCCCAACACCCTACCAGATTTAACCATTGTGCTCCCCACTGTGACATTTTCACTTTAAAGTTAGAAAGTAAAGGAAGCTAGTATTGATGAAGGAATGTTTAATACGTATAACTATTCCCAAATATTTAATTTTAGTATCAGCTTCAATGATTGGAAACTCAAGAGTTCAAAGAAGCAAACCTTGAATCAACATGTCAATATTCCAAGTATAAAGTTTATTTTTCTCCATGTTTATAAGACCTAAAAAAGTAGTGACAAAGTTTTTTAATAATAATTTGAATGTGGATGCAATAAGAACTAAATCTCCCCTTAAAAGCGGAGGATCACCAAAAAATTAAGAGTAATTTATATTGTTATCCCTCTCATATAATATACCTGGGAGAGATCACACTTTTCTTTCATACTCGAATTTTCTACTCAAGGAATCTTCCACAATGATGTATAAGATAGGGGAAAGAGGGAATCCCTGTCTTAAACCCCTGGAGACTTTGAAAAACTAGTAGATCTTCAATTTACCGGGGAGGAAATCCAACTTTATAAACATGTTCTCAACTTTATAAACATGTTATCAACTTTATAAACATGTTCTCATACCCAAATGTTTTAAGAACCATAAAAAAATCAATGATGTTTTACCTTGTCATATGCATCAACCATATCCAATTTATTTATCATTCCAATCCTCCCTACTTTTGCTAGAGTGTATAGCTTATTGAACCAGTATTATGTTGTCCACTTTTTTTCTTTTTCCAATAAATCCTCCTTGGTTTTCAAATATCAACTTCAAAAGAAATTATTTTAGGCATATAGCTATTATTTTGAAATTATTTTGTAGGAAACATTGCATGAAGCGATAGGGGAAAATATTGCAAAAGAAGATGGATTTCCTTCTCAAACACTGGTGTCAAAAAGGACAAAGGAATAATTGATTTCTCCTCCTATTTTGGAAAAATGTTGCACATAATCAATCATTCTGAAAAGATCAAAATTTATTATGTTCCAAAAAAATTGATAAAAGTTGGTTGAAAATCCATCTAGCTCAAGCGCCTTATCTAGTTCAAAGGAGAAAAGAATTTTCCAAATTTCCTCCTCTGTGACTGAACACATCAATATTGAGTTGTCTTCCTTTGAAACCATCTACATGATATTTTCTATCATTCGCCTATATGACCTTAGCTAGTATTATCCCTATTCTACATGTAGAAATTATATAACTTATGTGTTATATGTCCAATATTCTTCTGATCTCACACTATTTTAACTTCATGAAAATACAAAATCTATTCCACCATTGATAATTTGCGGAAATTAAATCAAGATTGCAATGCACACATGAAACAATAAATATTCACACACATTAACATAGTTGTTTAACAGGAAAGCCTGAAGCTGAAAATCCCAACTATCTGTATATAATATATTTCATAGAGATCATGTAACAATCCTCATACAAAGCTGATCATGTCAAGCTCTCAGTACAATACAATTGCTACACACTAATCAAGCCTAATCTTGCAAATCCATGCACCAATATTTGCCACCTGCTAGCCTGCCTCTACTGCATAATCCCTGTTGAAGAATGGATCTGAATGAACTTGAATTGCTCCAGCCTTTCTCACGCAATCCTCATTGGAATCTCCACGGAGTGTTGGATGCAATCAATGCATCACTATAGTCACAACTGATAGTCACACTTGATCTTTCACCTATCTCTCCACTGGTCTCCACTGAAACTGCCATGCACTGTAGTTAACTGATGTATTCTTCAGTTGATTAATGACTTATTATTTATGAATTAATTAACTAATTAATTCACACCACTCTCACTAGTGTATCAATCAGTTATACTAGATACAACTAGCTCAACTAAGTCTAACTGAGTTAAACTAAATACAACTCCACCAACTACTTCTCCAACTCCACCAAACTCTGTCACATGAGTTCTAACTGAAGTCCTCCATGTTTTTTTGATATATCACTGTGGGATCTAAGTGAGAACCAAACAAACCAACCAGGATCTTCCTCATCCATATAGCCTCGCATGCAGCCAAACTTGCTGCCATGTACTCGGCCTCCGCTGAACTGAGTGCCACGGATCTTTGTTTTCTGCTGTACCAAGAAACTGTTGTAGATCCGATACTAAAAATCCCTCCAGATGTGCTCTTTCTGTCCGTTGGGCTTCCTACCCAATCTGCATCTGTGAAGCCATGCAGCTTCACCTCATCCGACTGTCTGTACCACAATCCATACCCAGATGTGCCCCTGAGATACCTCAAGACATGCTTTCCTGCCTTCCAAAAGAGCTTGGTAGGCTTCACCATCGCTTGTGAAAGCTGGTTCACAGCATAGCATATGTATGGTCGTGTATTGACTAAATACATGAGTGAACCAATCAACTGTCACTATACAGTGGCATCCACTACCTCTGTCGATGTAGTATCCTCTTTCCTCCAACCACCAGGAAGAGGAGTGTCGGTAGGCTTGCAGCCTTGCATGTGAAACTTCTCCAGTATCTCTCGGGCATACTTGCCTTGAGACACAAACAGTTCACCTTTCCGCTGCCAAATTTCCAATCCCAGGAAATAATGAAGGAGGCCCAAGTCCTTCATCTCAAACTCCTTTGCAAGGTCTGCCTTGCATGAATGTATCAATATTTCATCACCCGTTAGTATGAAATCATCTACATAAAGCACAATGATCAAAAGCTTACCCTCCACAACAATCTGGTATAGGTTAGGATCCGCCTCACTCTTGGCGAAACCAAGTCCGGTGAAATAATTGTCTATCCGTGTGTACCAAGCACGAGGTGCTTGTTTCAGCCCATACAGTGCTCTTTTGAGCCTGCACACATGAGACTCACTGCTGAAGATTTCGAATCCTTCAGGATGCTCAATGTACACCTCCTCCTCAATGACTCTGTTGAGGAATGCAGTCTTCACACCCATCTGATGAATGTGCCAACCCATCTGCACTGAGAGAGCAAGCATGGTTTGTATGGAATAATACCTTGCAACAAGTGCAAAGGTTTTTTCATAGTCAATCCCCTCGATCTGTGAGAAGCCCTGGGCAAAAAATCTTGCCTTATACTTCTCGACGCTCCCGTCATCATCTTGCTTCACTTTGTAGACCCATCTCGAACCTACCACTGATTTCCCTTCCGGCCTTGGGACAATCTCTCATGCACTGTTTCTAACAATCGAATCATACACTTCCACCATGGCATCTACCCATGCGGGATCCTCCACAGCTTCCTCGAAAGAGGATGGCTCCATCATGATACACTTGCTCATCAGAGCCATGTATCCATTAAATCGATCGGGTGATTGTCTCTGTCTGCGCTGTGGTGTAGGAGCTTCTACATTCTGCACTGCATCAAGATTCAGTCGCTCAGCTTCTGTAGTGCACTTCCGCCCTTTGATGTTTTGCACTGCATGAGTAGCTTCTTCCACTCCATGAACCTCCTCTTATGGCTGATCCACATCTTGAGGCTCATCTTTAGGAACAAGTAGCTCCTCTTCTGCATGAAAGTGTAGCTCCCTCTCAAGTGACAACTTCATGGCTTTCTCCTCATGAAATTTGATATCCCATCGCACGGAAATCATCCGACTGTCTATAAAATACACACGATAATTGTGGGGTGTTTCTTTGTACCCCACAAATATCCCAACCTCTGCGGTCATCTACAGCTTCTTCCTGGCATCCTTCATCACCTGACTGTAAACAGGTGAGCCAAAAATCTTCAAATGAGAAATATCAGGCTTCTTACCAGAAAACGCCTCTTCGGGTGTACTCATGCCAAGTACTCTATGAGGACAATGGTTTTTCACATAAACTGCAGTGTTTCATGCCTCAGCCCACAAGTGTATGGGAAGGCCATGATCATGCAACATCGCCCGTGCAACACCCACGATTGTTCTGTTCTTTCTCTCCACGACCCCATTCTGTTGTGGGTTATAAGGCGCTATGAGTTCTCTTCGAATTCCTTCTTTGCTACAGAAGTCTTTGAATTCGCCAGAGATGTATTCACCACCATTATCGCTCCTTAGAGCTTTCACCTGCTTCCCCGACTCTTTCTCAACTAGCACCTTGAACTCACAGAACTTTGAGTATGTCTCGCTCTTCTTCTGCGTGAAGAAGATCCAGCACTTACGAGAAAAGTCATCAAAAAATATCACATAATACATGTGATTTGTTGTTGAAGCAACCAAGAAAGGTCCACACACGTCTGTGTGAATTCTCTCAAGGATCGTCAAGGCGCGACTATCCTTCTCATGAAAATGCTCTTCAAAAATTTTCCCATAGTACGTCCCTTACACTGATCTGACTGCGCAAGTGTACCTTTGGGAAGCCCGGTAGAAATATACTGCAAAATTTTCAAAGTGCCATGGTGAAGATGGCCCAATCTCCTGTGCCACAATTCGCCCTCATCTCGGCTCACCACTCCTTATGTTTTTCCTGCCATTGCTGCGCAGCCATCTACCTGCAATTGATAAATATTCTTAACTCAAATCCCTATCCTCCTGGTTTGACCAGTTTTTTTATGCCAAAGGAAAGCTTTTCCCTCACTGAAAACAACATCATAACCCTTGTCTTCCAATATTTCCACGGAGATCAGATTCTTCTTCAATCCTGGAACATGCATGACATCCTTCAAGATTAAAGGTTTACCGGACTCCCTCTCAAATGAAATGGTCTCGATACCAGTCGCACTATATCTACCATCATCACCCATCTCGATGTGCACTCCAAGATCCTTTTCTTCCAGATCACTAAACAAATATTTGTCTCCGGTCATATCGAAAGACGCACCACTGTCAAGAAACCACACCAATCCCATCACACTTGAAACCAAGCATGCGATCAAGGAAAAATCCAGCTCAAACTACAAGGCTAAGGCCTCTACAGCTGCAGATCCAGCAACCTGCTTATTCTTCTTCTTCTGTGGACAGTTAGTGGCGAAATTCCCGTGCTGGTGAGAGTAAAAACACTTCACCTTGGACAAATCCTGTTTCTTGCCTTTCACATTAGATTGAGAAGGATTTTTCTTCCCCTTCCCTTTCCTTGCTTTGGCAGCCAAAGCGCAATTTTCTTCATCTTCATTCTTTGATGAAGATCCATCCCTGGTACCCCGCCTTATCTCTTCCTGCACAAGATCCGACCAAAGTCGCTCCCATCCCGGCAGTTCCTCCTGTCCATTGACAGAGTCTTCATAGCTATGCCAACTCTTAGGAAGCCCAAGGAGAGCCAATCTCACCAAGTCTTCTTCATCAAAAGTAACCCCCACACTTCCCAGCTCATCCTTGCAGTGGACAAACTTTGTGAGGTATTTTGGTATACTGTCGCCTTTCTCCATTTTTATTTTTCTGAGCTTGTCTTTAAGTGCCAACTTCCTCTGGTCACTTCTGCTTTGGAACAAGTCTGTCAAAGCCTTCCACATTAAGAATGGAGTGGCTTTCCCATGAAGGCTGGAAACAATGTGGTCCTTCACACCTTCCAATAGAATCCTTCAACATTTTTCTACCTTCTTTTTCCATGCATCAAGTGCGGCTGTATCGCTAGAAGCAGGCTTCGGAATATCAGCATCTATGAACTCCTTCAACCCATTATCATCCAGCACCGCCTCCATCCTATCCTTCCATGCAATATAATTTGAGCTCCCATCAAGGGAATACTACAATCGCAATCCGTTGAAAGACATTTCAATGAATGCTCAACTTCGACACTAAGAAAACACTGCGGCAAATTCGAATTCCACCAGCACAAAACTCAACCGCTTCAATAATTGCAATCTTCTATGATCAATACTGCTTTGATACCATGTAGAAATTATATAAATTATGTGTTATATGTCCAATATTCTCCTGATCTCACACTATTTTAACTTCATGCAAAATACAGAATCTATTCCACCATTGATCATTTGCGGAAGTTAAATCAAGATTGCAATGCACACATGAAACAATAAAAATTCACACACATTAACACAGTTGTTTAACGGGAAAGCCTGAAGCTGAAAACCCCAACTATCTGTATATAATATATTTCATAGAGATCATGTAACAATCCTCATACAAAGCTTATCATGTCAAGCTCTCAGTACAATACATTTGCTACACACTAATCAAGCCCGATCTTGCAAATCCAAGCACCAATCTTTGCCACTTGCTAGACTGCCTCTACTGCGCAATCCCTGCTAAAGAATGGATCTGAATGAACTCGAATTTCTCCAGCCTTGCTCATGCAATCCTCATTGGCATCTCCACTGAGTGTTGGATGCAATCAATGCATCACTATAGTCACAACTGATAGTCACACTTGCTCTTTCACCTATCTCTCCACTGGTCTCCACTGAAACTGCCATGCACTGTAGTTAACTGATGTATTCTTCAGTTGATTAATGACTTATTGTTTATGAATTAATTAACTAATTAATTCACACCACTCTCACTAGTGTATCAATCAGTTAGACTAGATACAACTAGCTCAACTAAGTCTAACTGAGTTAAACTAAATACAACTCCACCAACTACTTCTCCAACTCACCAGCTCTGTCACATGAGTTCTAAGCAAAGTCACTCCATGCAATAGCTCCAGTAAACCCTCAGGAATAGCGTAATTCCTTCTATCAGCTATTGTGCCACATCTATGCACTTAACTGAAGTGCTCCAAGAGAATAAGATAATGTTTAGAGTCCAAATATTATTAAGAGATAATAATATTCGACATATCTATTTTTAGACTGGCAATCTAAAAATAGACTCCTCCCAATATGTCTAAAAATAGAAGTCCATCCATTTTTCCAACTTGATCAACCATCCACAAATAGCATCCTGCAACTCATAGAATATGATCGACATGTCTAAAAATATACTTTGCGACAAAAATACCCTGCGGGCCCACTTAGTGAAGGCAACTCTTTTCACTAAGCTCATCATCTTGTTGAATCTCAACACTACATACAAATTCCAAAAATGATTGAGGGTTGTCTCTTTAATTTTTTCATATGAAAATATAGTCTCTCCATTTACCACAATTGATTTCATATTGTTCCTCCAGAATTTCGTCTTGGCTTGGTTATGAAAGAACTTGGTATTATGTCTCTGAAACTAAGTCACGAGCTTCTATATTCTAGTCTTCATAGTTCCTCTACAACACTTAAGGTTTTATGGAGCAAATTAAATTCCTAGTTTTCTTCTTGTAATATTTCCTATGTGATTGTTTCATGTTCCATCCTCTGGTGTATCTCATTTAGTTTGGATTTATGAAATATTACATATTTATCATGAGCAACATTTCCTTTCTTAATCCATAATTTAAGATTCAAATTAATTTCCTTGATTTTTTGTTCCCACTGAATGAACATTGGAGATTCAGTTACCCATTTGCACTAAGCTTTAGATACTACTTTGAAAAATATTTAATCTTTAATCCATCGTGGATTGAATCTAAAGGGGAGGGGCCCATAATATTCTTGAGGATGCAACATTAAAAGAATTTTCCTATGGTCCAATCCGCTACATGCAAGGGTCTGAGAAGAAAAGGAGAACCATTGGTCCAAAAAGTTACTTGATCATCGATACTGAGACTCGTTGCAAGCCTTGAGTGTTGATTGATCACAAAAAATATCCATGTAGTTCAAATATGTGTTAGCTCTATTAAGGTCGAATTTTACATTCCAACTTTTTCGTGCACACTTCCTCTCTCCTGTGAGGATTGATTGTATCCATGCCCAAACTTCTCACCCACAAGGCTTTACATCCCTTCACTAACAACTACAATATTAACCCTGGTATAATAGACTTAACACACTTAAAATATTAGCATTTTAATTAAAAAACATGGAGATTAGACAGACAAATAGCAGAGGATATTTTCACGATCCATTCACATCTAAATCTATACAAATTTGGCTTGATTACACTTTTTTTATGGGATTTCTATGCCATGGCCACTCTTATTCCCATAGGATTACAATAAATTTATACAAATAGGTATGATACCATAATTAGTTTTAGATCCTAAACTAACTCCTAAGATCTCCATTGACACATCTCAAAAATCTCCCATATCCTAAAAATCATCTAACTCCTTAAAAAATCTCTCCAAATAGTGCATTACATGTGGATGAGGAAATTATTCCTCATTTCCTAGATAAATTTATATTTAGAATAGAAAACCAATCTCCTATATTTAATTGCATTAATTTTCCTTAAATTAAATTAAGGGAACCCACTCCCTTTAGGAAATGTGGTAATACCTCCTAGGTCTTGTTGACTTGAATAAATTCTCTTGCATCATAAATATATATTTTTACATGTCTTGGCCTCGATAATGTTCCTTAGCCTAATGGATCATAGTGAATCCAAAGAGAATAGATTCAAACATCCTTTCCAATGGCTGAAAATGGGATTACACCATGCCCAAATTCCATCATTTCTATTGTCATTCTGTTTTTCATATGGAGACATCAAATAGAGTGGATTTCCCTACTCCTACCAACCATTCTTGAAGAGGGAGTAGAAAATAATGGATTTATAATGAAGGGTAACCAACTATTCCATTAGTTCATGTGTTTGTTGGCATCTTGCTTCCTGGGATCTAAGTCAGTTGTGACTACACCAAGGGAATGGTTGATAATAGAAGTCTCCAAATTTTAGAGCCCCTTCTATTAAGGATGGAACATTCCAAGCATGGTTTCCTCTCACCTTCAAAATATTTTTGATGAATCACTTGCTTCCACCAATAAATTTTTTCTGTAATAAGTCTCCACAAGGGATTTGCTTCTAGAGTTAGATTAATTAGGGGAGAATCTATGATTCATAGCCCACCATGAATATTTATTCATATCCCACCATGAATATTTGGAGTTCTCACTACTGACCAATTAACTATATGGAACCTTTTGGAGTTTGATTTTCCACCTTCCCACATAATTTCCTATTTCTTAAGCCATTACTAGATGGACCCCAGTTGAAGAAAGAAGGTAAAATAATTGGAATAGGGGGAGATTTGATCAAACTGATTTTATCGAAACCCAACACCCTACCAGATTTAACCATTGTGATCCCCACTATGACATTTTCAATTTAAAGCTAGTATTTATGAGTGAATGACTTACGATTTATAGCTATTCCCAAATATTTAATTTTAGTATAGGCTTCAATGATTGTAAACTCAAGAGTTTGAAGAAGAAAACCTTGAATCAACCTGTCAGTATTCCAAGTATAAATTTGACTTTTCTTTGTGTTTATAAGACCTCCAAAATCAGTGACAAAGTTTTTTAATACTAATTTGAATGTGGATGCAATAAGAACTAAATATCCCCTTAAAATCGAAGTATCGTCAACAAATTAAGAGTGATTTATATTTTGATTCCTCTCATATAATATACATGGGAGAGATCCCATTTTTCTTTCATACTCTAGTTTTCTACTCAAGGAATCTGCCACAATGATGTATAATATATGGGAAAGAGGGCATCCCTGTCTTAAACCCCTAGAGAATTTGAAAAAATAGTAGATATTCAATTTACTAGGGAGGAAATCAAAGGGCTTTTAATACAGGTAGTTATAAATTTTATAAACATGTTCTCACACCCAAATGTTTTAAGAACACAAAAACAAATGATGTTTTACCTTGTCATATGCATCAACCATATCCAAATTAATTATCATTCCATTCCTCCCTACTTTTTCTAGAGTGTATAATTTCTTGAACCAGTATTATGTTGTCTATTTTTTGTCTTTTTCCAACAAATCCTACTTGGTTTTAAAAAATAAACTTCAGAAGAAAATATTTTAGGCATGTAGCTATTATTTTGAAATTATTTTGTAGGAAACATTGCATGGAGAGATAGGGGAAAATATTGCAAAAGAAGATGGATTTACCTTCTCAAACGCTGGTGTCAAAAAGGCTAAAGGAAGAATTGATTTCTCCTCCTATTTTGGAAAAATGTTGCACATAATCAGTCATTCTATAAAGATATAAATTTATTATGTGCCAACACTTTTGATAAAATTTGGTTGAAAATCCATCTCGCCCAAGTGCCTTATATAGTTCAAAGGAAGAAATCATTTATCAAATTTCCTCCTCTGTGATTGAACACATCAATATTGAGTTGTCTTTCTTTGACACCATCTGGTGAGCCCTGGTATTGCACCAAGAGTGTTGCAACTCCTAGGGGTTGATGCCCTACTTTCCTTTATCAACCCAGGGTTCATACAAACTTCGAGGTGATAGTGCTCTATACACAGCAAATTCATTCTACTCATGTCATACTCTTCCACTCTACGAAAGGGTGCTACTTCTAGGGTTTCTCGGTGAAGTTTGTCACACTTCAATGAAACTAAAATAAATTGCAGAAAGGAAACTAAATTAAATTACTGAAAAGAAATGATGGGAAAGGAAACTAATTTAACTTGCTAAAAAGAAATGTTAGAAAATAAACTAATTTAATTTGCATAAAGGAAATGACAGAAAGGAAACTAATTTAACTTGCTGAAAAGAAATGGAAGAAAAGAAACTAATTTAAATCACACTTAACTTGGCCAATCGGCTAAACACACCCTTCTTATCTTATGCTCTATCTACCATGATTCTATCCATACAGCTATCCATGACTTAATTCTAATTGAAAAAAAAATTATTGCAGTACGGAGGGAAAGGGGGTAAAGGTGCTAATGGAGGGCTTAACCACATGGGACAAGTCTTAGAGGTGGAAAGAGGGGTTTAGACTTTATTAAAACTTATTATGTTGAAAAAATTATTTGGAGAGGGAGGACTTTAAAAGTGTGATGAAGGAGATGTAAGAGAGGGGTGGAAATGTGATATGCGATATCGCAATATCACAATATCGCAACGCTGGTGGAGAAGTGGAAGTGATGTTCGGGAGCGGGATCGAAATGCAAAATGTGATGGAATAGAAGTTGTGAAATGCAAAATGTGATGGGATAGAAATTGCGAAATGCGAAATGTGATGGGATAGAAATTGCGAAATGTGAAATGTGATGGGATATAAATTGTGAAATGTGAAATTCAATGGGATGACGGTGTGGTAGGGCCGGTGGTAGAGCGCTTTAATAATATCGCAATCAACGGACATGAGCGGTAATTATTAATGGAAGGTGGATAGAGATTGTGATTTGAGATGGAGCGAAAGGGAAATGTGGTAAGTTCAAAGGTAAGTGTAAAGGGGTTGGGCCAGTGTTTTGAAGATTTTTAATAATATATATGGAAAAGGTAAGGCTCAAAGGAATATCGCAATCAGGGTCTGGAAGCGGAGGGTGTTAATAAGGACCAAATGGGAAATGTGATTGTGATTTGTGGTAAGTCTTAAAAGGAGAAGGGAAAGATCGATTTCTAAAGGGTTCTTCGAATAATTTCGTAATGATCGGTAAAGATAAGGTGAAAGGGAAAATCGCAAATATGATGATGAATGACAAAGGAAGGAGATGGAGGATCCTACGAGATACAAAATGTGATAGCAGGAATTTGAGGAGGAAAGGCAGAGGTCCAACTTTTAATGGTTTTTGTGAATAAAAAGAGTGCGGCAAGTGATAAGAAGAGAAAAAGGAGGGAAATGGAGGCGCAACGACAAGGTTCATAAGCGTAACACAGAGATGGAGAGGAATTGGAAAACGAAGTGGAACAACTTAATGAAATTCTCTGGAAATTTTGATGTTTATTCGTGCAAACAACCTTGTTAATCCATGTACAAAAAATATATGAATGCGCGATAATATAGTGAAAGAAAGAATCAGACAGGTAATGCAGTTTCTTCCCTAAACTCAGAAACAGTGAACAAAAAGTAATTTTTTGTCCCTGGAACTCTATGGACAGAGATGAGAGGGGAAGGTTCGATCCACATCTTTTGGATTTTTCCTCTATTCTATTAGTCTCATAAGAAAATGAAAAACTACATCAGCGCACTAAAAGAAAAAACTAAATAACAATGAAACTATCAAAAGCATAACTAACTAAATGATAGAAACAAAACTAGCTAAATGACAGAAAGGAAAGAATGATAATATCAGAGAATATGAGGCACATGGATTGGGCCCTAACCCACGAGCCTCGCTCTCTGAAACTAGATCAGTAAAATAACATCTGACTACTCATTACATTAAAAAAATACAATCTTATTTTATCTCGAGGGTCTTTAAACAACAAAATCCTAATAGGATGGAATGAATGGCATGGGATGGAATGGAATGGACTGGCATTGAATGTACCGGAATCACCCCTAATTAGCTCTTGATCAGATTTATTAATCCTCAAGGGAAGCTACCAACAGCTCCCTAGAAAATAGCGATTGAGTCCACTTTGACTCCAAGTAAAACATATATTGAGTGCACTTCATCTTCAGTTTGCTTGGTTTCCTTTGATAGCTAAGGTGGGTGGAAAAACTGCTTGAATATCTCCAATATTTCTCCATAATTTCCTCACATTGTTCTCATTTATTCTTCAATATTGATCTCCTAGTGGAAAGGAGCAAGTCCCTAAATTATCTCCTTCTCCAAATCTACATAATTTTCCCAATATTCTCACAATATTCTACAAAAAATAACCAATATTAGGCACAAATATAAAATTACCTTTAAACCTTCCTAAGAACATATTAAAGCATAAGAAAAATTATTAAGTGTAGAAGTAGAGATTTAATATATCTTTTATGTGCATAAGGAAGGTTAGATGGGCTTAATAGAGGTTATATGGGCGTTATTTTATATCTAATTTAGAGGCCCATCATCACCCCCCTACTGAAACTGTTTCTCATCCTCTAAGCAACCTATCCATCCTCCATGCCTTCTGGTTCTTCCTGCATGCTGGCTTATTTCGTTTTCTGTTTATTGGCCCATGCGTTGCTCCTCATGCTAATCTTCTTGATATTCTTGTTGCATTTCTTCTTGTGGGTGTTGCATGGAGGTCCTCAAATTCCTTAAGCAAATTTGTATTTTTCATGCCAAGAGGTGGTGCGTCCACCTTTTATTTAATTTTTTCTATTTTGTTCTCTTTTTTCCTTTTTTTTTATTGCATGCAAAATAAACTCAAAGTTATTTTTTTGTTAACTGAGTTCACCCTTGGCTACCCCTTGGCACTCATTGTCTTCCATTACAATGAATTGCTTACTACCCACTTTCTCAAGCCCTTTTTACTTTTGTCGTGTTCCTCTTCTTGGTGGAAAAAGTGAGGCTAGTCGCTAGATAAGGCTAATATTGATCTGCTAATGATTTTGGCTATATAAAAAAAGACTTTCCGTCGAACACTTTTTAATGTTTTCTTAAGCTAAAATTGATTCGAAGAAATGGTTATATTATTTCATATCTGAGCCTTACCATTGAATTTTTTTTGCAGGTCATATTGAAGCTGCTACTGAAGCTGCATGTGGTGATCTGCTTGAGGTCCTTTTGGAGCATCTAAGCACATAAGGAGGAAGTCCAAGTTTTACTACCTTTGACTAAAGTGTTGACTAAATTTTCTTTTTGTGCCAACTTGTTGTTTTCTACTTGCAAATGTTGGAGATAACCTGTATTCTTTAGAGAGAGACACATGGAGAAATGCTTTTTTTTTTAATTCTATTTATTTTTTATTTTTAAGGCCTACTAGTTGCCTTAATGAGGTTTTCAACCAGTAGGTCTACCTAGGCACCTCAAAGGAGGTTTTCCTCCATTCCCTTTCTTAGACTCATCTTTGTCTTTCTTTCCTCCTGAAGAATCTCCTTCTTCTCTTTGGTTTCTAGACCCTTCTCCAGCAATCCTATCATTTCTCTCCTGGTATAGGATCCTAACCATCTCAGTCAAGTCCAAGAAAGCTTTTCTAAAGACTCTTTCTTCTTCCTTGGGATCCATTTCCTCATGTACTTCTCCTTCTCTGGATGACATGTTTGTGGCTGATTCTAAGGCTATTGAGGATGAAATGGAAGTTGGATGTAATGGCACTCTAGCCCTCCTTGGTTGAGGATTAACTTGTTCTCTAACCAATTGACCTTCCCCTCTTTTCAATTTCAGCCTAGTAAGCATCAAATTTTGCAGAATAATACAATTTACTTGCACAAATTTCACAAACTCTTAAGCAAAACCTTGTGCTCTGATACCAACCTGATCTGAAATTGTGAGAACAAAGTATTTCTCATACAGAGATTGACTATAGGGGCATTCACCGAATATTTCACCTTTCAAAGAAAGGATGAATTCGGAGGCTACCTGGCCCTTCTACAGACTCTGCCTAAAGAAATAAAAAAGTAATCACTGAGATCCGATCAATGAAATTATTTGTTTTGATTGCAAAGTATTCATTGATCCAACATTAATGTGTGAATAGTCAAGTATACATATTCTGCAAATGAAGTATAATGGTTTGAAGATGAACTAATAAGTTTAGTTCACTGTTTAAACCTGTTTGGGAAAAGATAGCTTATAAAAATTTACTGTTTAAAGGAGCAGAATCTGAAAATATGCAGCAAAATTATACAGTATGACAGCAAATAATTGTTTAAGCGGTTCACCCCTCTCTTGGACTACCTCCGCTGGGTTCAAAAGCCTCTAATTAGGCTTTTTCCTCCTTGATTAAATTCTCAAAATGTGAATACAACTGTATAGAAGCCTCAAATGGAAAAATACACTGCAAAAATAGATTCAGAAGGCTCAAATCAGTATAAAATGACTAAACAACCACCTCCATTGGATAAAGGTAGTCAAAAACAGCTCTTCTTCCCTTAGGCCCTGGTGGCTCCACGACCAAAAATTCTGGTAAATTCTCTGTTAGAGCACCTTGATGGCTCTGCAAACACTCCCAACAGCTCCATAATGATCAATTACCCCAAAATCAAAAAAAAAAATCGTCCAAAAAGGACTTTCCTAGCCAAAGTTATGGCTAACTGAAGTTTGCCCTTCAAAAGCTCCACCAAATCTGGCTAACTGCCAGATAACTCCGACAAATTAGGAAACGGCTCTGAATTTGGCAGGCGCTCCAAATAAAACGAGCAGTTATAATAAATGTGACTGTTAGAAAACGCGCGTTCACATGCGCCAGAACCGCTGGCCAAACAGTTTCCGCCTAACCGCTAACACACCCGCCGGAACGTTCATATAGCACTGTTTTAATAAAGGTTAACTGTTGCCGCTCCAATGCAACGTATCATACACATGTTGCCACGTAACCATAACACGTCATCCATGTTTTAAATCTGCTCCACCATATGAATTACGTTTTTAAACCCACGTTCCATAGCCACGTAAACCATGTTAACCTCCGCTCCAACATTTGAAGCACTTGCCCATTAAACAACTTTATAGTTATGGGTTTTTAAACCCGTTTCATATTTCGATTTTGATTTAATATATGTGGGTTTAATAATATAATTTTAATAAGGTTTTTAAAAATTAATTAAAACATATATAAAATAATATAATATATGATTAATTAAAATCATATATAATATTAATAAATATATAATTTTAATTTATTAATTAAACCTTAATAAAAATTAAATATTTTCCCAACACATAAAATTAAAAAACTTTTCTTTCAAAATTGAAAGTCATTGGGCGTTTTCAAAATGCAATATCTCCTCCATACGGTAACGGATTTGAGTGCCGTTTGCGGCGTTGGGATTGTATCGCCGAGCTCTTTCCAGTCGATCTATTCCGGAGCAATTCTAAGCAACTTCATTTTTGAGCATTTTTCTTCAAGAGACTTGATCTCCTGATCAGTGGTGGAGGTGGATGGTAGGGATAGCAGGGAGTTGGGTATGGAGGATATGGAGGTAAATATTGAGGATATTGTGGATTTTTTCATAAGGTCCTTGCCAACCATGTTGCCAAGATTGGTTTTTGGGTTGAGATGGCCAAGGTTTCCAAGGAGGGAGTGTGTCCCAATTATTTTGAGATGGATGTGAATAAGCTTGAAATTTTGAAGTGGGTCCTTGCATCATATCAAATTGACTAGGTTTCTAGGGTCTCCTTGGAGCTACATAACATAGGTTCTTTGGTGATTGCCTTGCTCCATTGTCTTCCTGGTAAACTTCTTTAAACCTGTGTAATGATGGACAACATTTAGTATCATATGATTCTGCATGGATAAAAAAATATCAGCATCTTCTTTTTTCTCATTTTGCATTCTTAAAATTTATACTTGTTCACTTATATTGCTAGGAATTTATGTTTTAAAGTTGTCAAGAAAATTTCCAAGTTCATCTTGCCTTACCAATGTTGAGGTGGATTTACTTACTCTTTCCCTTCCTCTTGATTTGCGCTTGCATGTTTCACAAATTTCTTCAAATGAAAATTGGTATACATCTCCTCCACTCATGAGATTAAGGAGATCAATCCACTCATCCCTAATTGTTCTAAGTAAGAGGGGTTTTAGTGTTTCAATCGTAAATGATGCATTTTTTTCCTCTTAACATTAAACATGAACCTATCTGTTATCACCAAAATAGGACCCTGATAGGCTGTTGATCAGACCACTTCAGTGTAACTATTTCAAACCAATCTTTTAGCTGAGGCTTAGCCTCCTCAGCCTGAGAGGGCTCTCTCAAGGGTTAATGATTTTGAATAAAGATGTAAATAGATGGCTAACTCTATGATTTATGATTTTGTAGGTTTGTTGGTTGAAAGATGGAGACTATCTACCATTGGGCTATGGAGTCAGTGATAGGGATAAGGATAACAAAATAGCTCTTCTTATAAAACTAAGCCTTGTATATACTTCAATGAAAGAGTGACACATTTAGAAAATTCTCAATATCATAAGGTTCAAAGTAAGTCAGAGCATGAGTGTATGAATTCTGAGTAATGATACCTGAAGATATTGAAAGGAAAATATTTAATAGATATTTATCAAAGCTTAACACTTAAAGGAAGTCAGAGCGTGAATGACCATGAATTTTGAGTAATAAGTATTAATCATTGAAAGAAACCATCCACAGATAGGACCTAAGAACTCAATTCACCATAATTTAACATTTAAAGGAAGTCAGAGAATGTTCCCATGAATTCTGAGTAATAAGCATTAAAACTATGGAATTAAAACATATGATAGAAGATAAATCTCACTGAAGTACACTAAGAATCTCAACCTTAGAAAATTTAAGTTGCTTCTGTATATATCAGTGCATCCAAAGCATTTACAAAGTACATTGTTCTGATAAAATTTTCCAACCCTTCATACATCGAATTTTACACTATTTATAGGCACTTAGCCTTTACAACAAGTCTTCCAAGTGGCTAGACCCTTTAAATTTCAATTGACACTTAAAACTAACCATAAACTAGATTCTAGAGACTAAGACTGACACCTTTTCGAAATAAGAGTAAGAGTCCTACTAGGACTTAAACTCCTAATTATTACATTCAACGAAATTTATCCAAATCTTCCTCGAAAGGAATCCAATCTTTTTATCATGCTGATCATTAACAAAATATTAACACCATAACTGCCTTTGTGAAATAACTTTTCCCATCATTTAGGAGAAGTTAGTTTGATGACCTGGCACATGTAGACTAGAATCTTTCAAACTATTTTTTTGATTGAAAATCTCCATTTGGAAAATCTGATACTCTTTGTCACCCTGATACTCTTTGACACCCTGATGATGAATACCTTTAAACATGCTTAACCTTCCTCCCCCTTTCCATCATTTATCATGAAAATTCAACTTGATGTCCAAAAACTCTGTTTTGAGCTACGAAATTAGCTTGTTTTAGTAGCGCACATAAAAAGATGATATGTGGTACCCTTCTACTGCTCATTACCATTAGAGGATATTTAGTAATAAAAAACAACTAGATATATCCTTCCAAACTTTTCATTTCCATCAGTTTAGGTCTCTCAAAACCAAAAAGAAATCTTCAGAAATTTCGCAGCAAAAATTGGGCTTCAAGCCTAACACTTGCTGCGGAATTGCCTAATACTTTGGAGATTTGAAAAAACTTAGATCTGAGATTCAGGAAAGTATATGAACATGCCTGCATGTAGTTTATTGATAATATAAGACAAAATATCATGATCTAATTGTTACCTCCTTATCTATCAGCAATTTCAAATAGCTTTGTTCATGATTCCTCCTTCCAAGTCTCCTTTCTTTGATTCTGTCTTCATCAACTCCACCTCTTCTTTTAGCTCTTGCACTTGTCTTTGAAGACTTATTCTCTTTGCTTGTAAACATAAGTTCCTCTTTCTTGTATGTGACACTATGATGTGTAAAGGTTGTGTCATCTTCAATAGATTTTTGGCTTTTGCAACGGAAGTCTCAAAATGAGTAACTTGTTCATTTACTTTCTTCTCTACCTCATCTATCATCTCTCTATCTTTCTTATATCCTTCCAGCTCTTTCTTTGTCTCAGAAAATTCATCCTTAACAGCTTTCAATTGTTCTTCCAAAATCTCCTTTTCAGTTTTCTCTATGACCTTGTCTTTTCCTTTTCTCTGTTTGACTGTTTCTTCTTTGTCTTTGCTCTGTCTTTTAGAAGAATCTATCTCAGGTTTCCTTTGAAACTTTCTTTTAGATTTATCTGTCTTCTTATCCTTGATAACCTCTATCTCACTTGGTGATATGACAATAACTTCGTGTGCCATTTCTCCCTTTCCTTTATCTTCCTTCTGTTTACTATCACCTATAGTAACAGTTTCTGATATTTGTGACCTAGTGAGAGGTTTTCAAGGTTTGAAAAGAAAGGTTGAATCTTCTGAAGAGAATTTTAATTTCTTGACTATGAGTTCCTTACCTTTGGCTTTAGATGTTTTAACTTTATCTGCTTTCACCACAGGAGTTTCTGCAATGTCTATAGCCTGTAGAATGTCTTCAAGTCTGCCTTTACCTTTAACATCTTCTTCAGCATTTCCTTTAGATCTCTTGGCTTCATATTTGATCTTGCTGTCTGTAACATGTTTGTTAGTTTTATTTCTAGTTCTAGTTGATGGAGGTGATGATGTATCTTGGACTAAATCAGCTTCCTCTACCATGTCTTTATCTGTAACCTTTAAACCTTCATGCTGATTTCTCTCTAATTTTGTAGTAGCATTGACATTCATTTCTTGCTTAGAAGAAGAGGTTTTAAGCTTGGATACTTTCCTTGGAGATAAAACATCTAGCTCATATCCATTCATGAACAAGAACGATGCCCAATCTCTGTTTATATTTAACTCCTCCAGAACTAGCAATTTCATCAATCCATGGTGAAAAATGGAGGTTTCATTCCTTTCAGGTCTCCCTTGCACCTTGTCTGCCATTTTCCCAAGACTTATAAAGAGATAGAATGGAATATCTATCAACTTCTTCCCTGTGAAGTGAAGCAATAATTTGAAATGATTCATATAAATTGTCCAAAAATGACCTTCACATGTAAAATATTTTTGTATGACTGTTAAAAACTTGGAAAATTCATATTTAAGACGGGTTCTAGGAATTCCTTCAGTAATTTTAATCCCTGCATGCTCCGGCTTTAAGTAGTCATCACAAATTTTCAAATCAAACTTGGTAGTTTTAAACCATTCCTCTCCAATTCTTGGGATCCCTGTTGCTTTAGAGATACTATCAGGTGAAATTGGGATATGAAGACAACCTACCTTTGTAAATTTACCTCTAAAATTAGCCACAAAATCTCGTGATACCTGTTGATGGTTCCCTTGCAATTTCTGAAAGAATTCAATGCACCCTACCTTTATAAATAACTCGGTGAAATATTGAGCCTCCAAGACTAAATCTGGAACTGTAGGTTCATATATGAATGGTAAACCCCCTTTATAAACCTTCTTTGGTGTAGCCGTTTCCTATGTTATGCAGCGGTGGCCTTCCTTATAACTTAACACCTGTTTCGGAGGATACCCTTGATGACAGAGAGCAGTTAAAATGGAAATAAAATGATATAACAGAAAAGGTTTCTACTGGAGAGATTATTGACAGAGAGCTGCTTTGGTAGAAAATGATGAGCGCGGAAAAACAAAGTGAAAGAGATGAGAGATAAGCTTTCAAAAGCAGAATGAGAAGACATAAAACAAATGATGATTGATATGAGAAAGTGTATAACTTTTAAATGATGACTTTAGTCTGGCAGCAGGTCCTTGAAATTCTCAAACTTAACCATTCATCATTACTCTTTAAACCGTTAAAGGCTGACAGATTTTTCGTAGCACGTTTCATTTGATAAGTGTCAGTTTCGCTACGGAACTAATAGGTGTTTCCGTAGCGAATTTGTTAATTTCGGTGCTATATTTGCTGCGGACTTAGACAGTTTTCTGACAAATGGCCAGATTTCAGACTTATGATCATTTCAAAGTATCTACTTAGAACACACTCCTTCGATCTGACTTGGAATAATTTCTAACACCTTATCAAAAGTTTTAAAAACTTAAATACACCATAAAATTTATCATTTTATGATATCTTGCAACCTAACCAATTTGAAAGAGAATTATGACTGATTTTCAAGCATGAGATTTTGAAAATTTGAGGTGTGATAACAGTGGCTCCATTAGGGATAGTATTCCCCCTATGGTATACTAAGAACTAGTAGCTTCAGTGCTGCAATCCATTCCTTTAAAATAAAAACTCTGAAATTCTGCCCAATCTGCTTCAAACTGTACCTACTAAAAATGCTCATTCAACCTTGAGATTATTTGCATATTCCTACCTACCTACTCTATCAACTACAAATTTATTTCAACTCAATCAATGTGAAATTTCCAATGTAGCCAATTATTTGTTTTATCTGATATTTGAGTTTTTTTACTGTATTGGACTTCAAAGCAACTATGATATTGTGATGACCACTGCCACTGAAATTGTAAATGATCTTCAAAGTAAAAATAAAACTGAAACACCGGAGAGTATAACTCTTCCATGTATTTAGCTATACGATCCCAGAAAACATGATCAGCTTGATGATCCTCATAACATCCTGTAACTTCTAACAACTGAATTTTAGCCACACAAAATTTATTTGATAAGCTATCCAACTGCATTTCTGAATGATTCCCACAGACAATGTAATTTTCCTCATTTTTATGATCATTCTTTGAAGTAGGCTGCTGCAAAGTATGACATAAATAATCAATCTTTTTCTCTGCTTGAGGGTTATAAAAATTGTCTTCCAGTATTTCTCCTTGGTGTTTGCAATGATTTTCATACTCTTTATGATCCAAATACTGGCAAGTTTGTTGTATATTTACATCAATCTTGGAGGATGTATCATGGTTTTGATAAGTATACTCCTGCTGATTTCCATGATGCATTCTATGGGATGTTATCCTTTCTTCTAGGTGTTGAAATGTATTTTTATAAAGAGCCTCAAAAATTTCTTCATCCATAAATTCATCATCATCATAACAATCCTCCAAATACTGAATAAAACTCACAGAATGTTTACAGCAAACTTTGACCAGCAATAAGGAGGGATGACACTCTTTATACATCTCATAGAATTCATCATGAAAATTAGTAAGAGAATATAATGAACCATTTGCTAAACCTCTATACCAAGACCATGTTTTTCCTTCTAGAGTGGTCATAAACATCTTCATAAGACAATATTCAGGGAACTCAACCTTAAGGCTATGTACATGTAGGTGAAACCTAACCAAATGAAGAGCAGCATTGTCTTCCTTTTCATCTTTGAATATTGGAAGATCATCTAGCCATTCAACCTTTGGCATAGGATTTCGAAAACCAAGGATATGAGACCAATTCATAAGGGCATACCTGGCATTAATTTTTGCAATGGAACTCATCTTGAAACTTCATCAAGCTACTGATATTCTAGTAGTGGAGTCACCTTCCAATTTGATTATTTGATGTGTGGAGTCGCCAAGGTAGTTTTTCAGCCTCAAACAGCTTCCTGAGCTCCTGCTACCTTTAGAAGTTCAGCTTATTGATTACGGGAATGAATAATCTTTCGAATCCTGGCAGACACACCGAAATGTTATCACTAAAATAGGACCCTGATAAGCTGTTGATAAAACCACTTCAGTGTAACTATTTCAAACCAATATTTTAGCTGAGGCCTAGCCTCCTCAGCCTGAGAGGGCTCTCTCAAGGGTTAATGATTTTGAATAAAGATGTAAATAGATGGCTAACTCTATGATTTATGATTTTGTAGGTTTTTTGGTTGAAATATGGAGACTAGATACCATTGGGCTATGGAGTCAGTGACAGGGAAAAAGATGACAAAATAGCTCTTCTTATAAAACTGAGGCTTGTATATACTTCAATGAAAGAGTGACACATTCAGAAAAGTCTCAATATCATAAGGTTCAAAGGAAGTCAGAGCATGAGCGTATGAATTCTAAGTAATGATACCTCAAGATATTGAAAGGAAAGTATTTAACAGAGATTTATCAAAGCTTGACACTTAAATGAAGTCAGAGCATGAATGACCATGAATTCTGAGTAATAATTATTAATCATTGAAAGAAACCATCCACAGATAGGACCTAAGAACTCAATTCACCATAATTTAACATTTAAAGGAAGTCAGAGCATGTTCCCATGAATTCTGAGTAATAAGCATTAAAACTATGGAAGTAAAACATATTATAGAAGATAAAGCTCACTGAAGTACACTAATAATCTCAACCTTAGAAAAGTTAAACTGCTTCTGTATATATCAGTGCATCCAAAGCATTTACAAAGTACACTATTCTGATAACATTTTCCAACCCTTCATACATCGAAGTTTACACTATTTATAGGCACTTAGCCTTTACAAAAAGTCTGCCAAGTGGCTAGACCATTTAACTTTCAATTGACACTTAAAACTAACCATAAACCAGATTCTAGAGACTAAGATTGACACCTTTTTGAAATAAGAGTAAGAGTCCTACTAGGACTTAAACTCCTAATTATTACATTCAACGAAATTTATCCAAATATTCCTCGAAAGGAATCCAATATTTTTATCATGCTGATCATTAACAAAATATTAACACCATGACTGCCTTCGTGAAATAACTTTTCCCATCATTTAGGAGAAGTTAGTTTGATGACTCAGCACATGTAGACTAGTATCTTTCAAACTATTTTTTTAATTGAAAATATCCATTTGGAAAATCTGATACTCTTTGTCACCCTGATACTCTTTGACACCCTGATGATGAATAGCTTTAAACATGTTTAACCTTCCTCCCCTTTCCATCATTTATCATGAAAATTCAACTTGTTTTCCAAAAACTCTGTTTTGAGCTACAAAATTAGCTTGTTTTAGTAGAGCACATAAAAAGATGATATGTGGTACCCTTCTGCTGCTCATTACCAATAGAGGATATTTAGTAATAAAAAAAAACTAGATATATCCTTCCAAACTTTTCATTTCCATCAGTTTAGGTCTCTCAAAACCAAAAATAAATCTTCAAAAATTTTGCAGCAAAAACTGGGCTTCAAGCCTGACACTTGCTGCGGAATTGCCTAATACTGTGGAGATTTGACAAAACTTAGATCTAAGCTTCAGGAAAGTATATGAACATTCCTGCATGTATTTTATTGATAATATAAGGCAAAAATATCATGATCTAATTGTTACCTCCTTATCTATCAGCAGTTTCAAATAGCTTTGTTCATGATTCCTCTTCCCAAGTCTCCTTTCTTTGATTTTGTCTTCATCAACTCCACCTCTTCTTTTATCTCTTTCACTTGTCTTTGAAGGCTTCTTCTCTCTGCTTGTAAAAATAAGTTCCTATTTCTTGTATGTGACACTATGATGCGTAAAGGTTGTGTCCTCTTCAACAGATTTTTGGCTTTTGCAACGGAGGTCTCAAAATGAGTAACTTGTTCATTTACTTTCTTCTATACTTCATCTATCATCTCTCTATCTTTCTTATATCCTTCCTACTCTTTCTTTGTCTCAGAAAAATCATCCTTAACAGCTTTCAATTTTTCTTCTAAAATCTCCTTTTCAGTTTTCTCTATGACCTTGTCTTTTCCTTTTCTTTGTTTGACTGTTTCTTCTTTGTCTTTGCTCTGTCTTTTAGAAGAATCTGTCTCAGGTTTCCTTTGAAATTTTCTTTTAGATTTATATGTCTTCTTATCCTTGATAACCTCTGTCTCACTTGGTGATATGACAATAACTTCTTGTGCCATTTCTCCCTTTCCTTTATCTTCCTTCTGTTTACTATCACCTATAGTAATAGTTTCTAATATTTGTGACCTAGTGAGAGATTTTCGAGGTTTGAAAAGAAAGGTTGAATCTTCTGAAGAGAATTCTAATTTCTTGACTATGAGTTCCTTACCTTTGGCTTTAGATGTTTTAACTTTAGCTACTTTCACCATAGGATTTTCTGCAATGTCTATAGCCTGTAGAATGTCTTCAAGTCTACCTTTACCTATAACATCTTCTTCAGCATTTCCTTTAGATCTCTTGGCTTCAGATTTGATCTTATTGTCTGTAACATGTTTGTAAGTTTTCTTTCTAGTTCTAGTTGATGGAGGTGATGATGTATCTTGGCCTAAATCAGCTTCCTCTACCAAGTCTTTATTTGTAACCTTTAAACCTTCATGTTGATTTCTCTCTAATTCTGTAGTAGCATTGACTTTCATTTCTTGCTTAGAAGAAGAGGTTTTAAGCTTGGAGACTTTCCTTGGAGATAAAACATCTAGCTCATATCCATTCATGAACAAGAACGATGCCCAATCTCTGTTTAGTTTATTTAACTCCTCCAGAACTAGAAATTTCATCAATCCATGGCGAAAAATGGAGGTTTCATTCCTTTCATATCTCCCTTGCACCTTGTCTGCCATTTCCCCAAGACTTCTAAAGAGATATAATGGAATATCTATCAACTTCTTCCCTGTGAAGTGAAGCAATAATTTGAAATGATACATATAAATTGTCTGAAAACGACCTTCACATGTAAAATATTTTTGTATGATTGTTAACAACTTGGAAAATTCATCTTTAAGATAGGTTCTAGGAATTCCTTCAGTCATTTTAATCCCTGCATGCTCCAGCTTTAAGTATTCATCACAAATTTTCAAATTAAACTTGGTAATTTTAAACCATTCCTCTCCAGTTCTCGGGATCCCTGTTACTTTAGAGATACTATCAGGTGAAATTGGGATATGAAGACAACCTACCTTTGTAAATTTACCTTTGAAATTAGCCACAAAGTCTCATGATATCTGTTGATGATGCCCTTGCAATTTCTAAAAGAATTCAATGCACCCTACCTTTATAAATAACTCGGTGAAATATTGATCCTCCAAGACTAAATCTGGAGTTGTAGGTTCATATCTGAATGGAAAATCCCCTTTATAAACCTTCTTTGGTGTATCCATTTCCTGTGTTATGCAGCGGTGGCCTTCCTTATAACTTAACACATGTTTGGGAGGATACCCTTGATGACAAAGAGAAGTTAAAATGGAAATAAAATGATATAACAGCAAAGGTTTCTACTAGGGAGCTTATTGACAGAGAGCTGCTTTGGTAGAAAATGATGAGCGTGGAAAAACAAAGTGAAAGAGATGAGAGATAGGCTTTCAAAAGCGGAATGAGAAGACATAAAACAAATGACGATTGATATGAGAAATTGTATAACTTTTAAATGATGGCTTTAGTCTGGCAGCAGGTCCTTGAAATTCTCAAACTTAAACATTCATCATTACTCTTTAAACCGTTAAAGGCTGGCAGAGTTTTCGTAGCACGTTTCATTTAACAAGTGTCAGTTTCGCTATGGAACTACTAGGTGTTTCCGTAGCGAATTCGTTAATTTCGTGCTATATTTGCTACGGAATCAGACAGTTTTCTGAAAAATGGCTAGATTTCGGAATTATGATCATTTCAAAGTATCTACTGAGAACACACTCCTTCAATGTGACTTGGAATCATTTCTAACACCTTATCCAAAGTTTTAAAAACTTAAATACACCATAAAATTTATCATTTCATGATATCTTGCAACCTAACCAATTTGAAAGAGAATTATGACTGATTTTCAAGCATGAGATTTTGAAAATTTGAGGTGTGATAATACTATCTGTGATATCCTCAAGGCTCTGCTCTCATCCTCTTTTTGATTCATTCTAAAAATTTCTTCTTTAAGATCATGGTTTTTATATTTTCCTAGAAATATCTTTTGCATATCATTCCATGATCTTATTGAATTAGTACCTAGACTCATGAACCATTTAAGAGATTTATCCTTCAATGTTGCAAGAAAAAATCTCATTTTTTGAGTGTGTGATAAGTAGCCATAAGATCTACAAAGTATCTCAAATTCAAAGAGAAATTTTTTCGAATCCTCTGTCCTCATACCATGGAAGTTGGGAAGGAAAGATGGAGGGATGTTCTTCATATGTACACTGATGTCCATATCTTGAATGGGAAACCCAATAAGATCTTCTTCATTGTCATCATATCCATCCATCTCTTCTACCTTAAAAATTGTATGGTGATGTGGTTCTTACTGTACCACGTGGTCAAGTGGGGGGGGGGGGGGTTGGAAATGGAGAAGTATTTTTTAAAAATTTATGAGTATCCCTACTCCTATGAGGCATGAAAATCAGATTTTTTTGTATTTTTCAATATTTCGGAAACAATATGAAAAATGAAAGTAGAAAATAATGCTAAAACGGAATCAAAGCATCTATTAGACACCTCCCCGGCAACGGCACCAAAAAGTGGTGAGCCTTGGTATTGCACCAAGAGTGTTGCAACTCCTAGGGGTTGTTGCTCTAGTTTACTTTATCAACCCGGGGTTTGTACAAACTTGGAGGTGACAGTGCTATATACATAGCAGATGCATTATACTCATGGCATCCTCTTCTGCTCTACGAAAGAGTGCTACTTCTAGGTTTTCTCGGTGAATTCTATCACACTTCAATGAAACTCAAATAATTTCAGAAAGGAAATGACAGAAAGGAAAATAAATTAAATTGCTGAAAATAAATGACAGGAAAGGAAACTAATTTAACTTGCCTAAAATAAATGGTCGAAAAGAAACTAATTTAAATTGCAGAAAGGAAATGACGGAAAGGAAACTAATTTAACTTGTTGAAAATAAATGGCATAAAAGAAACTAATTTAAATCACACTTAACTTGGCCAATCTGCTAAACACACCCTTCTTATCTTATGCTCTATCTACCATGCTTCTATCCATGCATATATCCATGACTTAATTCTAATTGAAAAAGTTTTGAATTCAGTCTGGAGGGAAAGGGGGTAAAGGTGCTAATGGAGGGCTTAACCACACAGGACAAGGCTTAGAGGTGGAAAGAGGGGTTTAGAATTTATTAAAACTTATTATGTCGCAAACATTATTTGGATAGGGACACCTTTAAAAGTTTGATGGCGGAGTTGCAAGAGGGGGGTGGCAATGCGATATGTGATATCACAATATCGCAATGCTGGTGGGGAAGTGGAAGTGATGTTCGGGAGCGGGAGCGAAATGCGAAATGCGATGGAACACGAGTTGTGAAATGCGAAATGTGATGGGATAGAAATTGTGAAATGTGAAATGCGATGGGATATAAATTTTGAAATATGAAATGCGACGGGATGACAGGGTGGTAAGTTCGGTGGCAGAGCGCTTTAATAATATCGCAATTGGTGGACAGGAGCGGTAAATATTAACGAAGAGCGGATAGAGATTGTGATTTGCGACGGAGCGAAAGGGAAATATAGTAATTTCAAAGGTAAGGGTAAAGGGGTTTCCAATGTTTTGAATATTTTTAATAATATATATGACGAAGGTAAGGCACAAAGGAATATCGAAATCGGGGTCTCGAAGCGGAAGGTGTTAATAAGGACCAAATGGGAAATGCGATTGTGATTTGCGGTAAGTCTTAAAGGGAGAAGGGAAAGATCGATTTCTAAAGGGTCCTTCGAATAATTTCGTAATGATTGGTAAAGGTAAGGTGAAAGGGAAAATCACAAAGATGTTGATGAATGGCAAAGGAAGGATATGGAGGATCTTGCAAGATGCAAAATGTGATAGCGGGAATTTCAAGGAGGAAAGGTGGAGGTCCAACTTTTAATAGTTTTTGTGAATAAAAAGGGTGTGGCAGCTAATTAGAAGAGAAAAAGGAAGGAAATGGAGGCGCAATAGCAAGGTTCAGAAGTGTAACACATAGATGGAGAGGAATTGGAAAATGAAGCGGAACAGCTTAATGAACTTCTCTGGAAATTTTGATGCTTATTCCTGCAAACAACCCTGCTGATCCATGCACGAAAAATAGATGAATGCACAATAATACAGTGAAAGAAAGACTTGGACGGGTAATGAAATTTCTTCCCTAAACTCATAAACAGTGAACAAAAAGTAATATTTGGTCCGTGGGAAGGTCTACCCTCCTCAAACTCTATGGATAGAGATGAGAGGGGAAGGCTCGATCCATAACTTTTGGAGTTTTCCTCTATTCTATTACTCTCATAAGAAAATGAAAAAATACAGTGCACACTGAAAGAAAAAACTAAACAACAATGAAACCATCAAAAGCATAACTAACTAAATGACATAAAAAAAACTAGCTAAATAACATAAAGGAAAGAATGATATCAACAGAGAAGTTGAGGCACATGGATTAGGCCCTAACCCACGAGCCTCGCTCTTTGAAACTAGATTAGTAAAATAACATCTGAATACTCATTGGTCTTTAAACAACAAAAGCCTAATAAGATGGAACCGTATGGCATGGGATGGAATGGAATGGACTAGTATTGAATGGACTTGAATCCCCCCTAATTAGCTCTTGATCAGCTTTATTTATCCTCAAGGGCAGCTACCAACACATCCCTAGAAAATAGTGATTAATTCCACTTTGACTCCAAGTAAACCATAGATTGAGTGCACTTCATCTTCTGTTTTCTTGGTTTCCTGTGATAGTTAAGGAGGGTTGACAAACCCCTTGAATCTCTAAAGATTTCTCCATAATTTCCTCACATTGTGCTCATTTATTCTTCAATTTTGATCTTCCAGTGGCAGGGATCAAGTCCCTAAATTATTTCCTTCTCCAAATCTGCATAATTTGCCCAATATTCTCACAATATTTAATAAAAATAACCAATATTAGGCAAAAATATGCAATTACCTTTAAACCTTCCTAAGAACATATTAAAGCATAAGAAAACATTATTAAGTGTAGAAGGAGAGATTTAATATATCTTTTATGTGCATAAGGAAGGTTAGATGGGCCCAAGAAAGGTTAGATGGGCTTTATTTTATATCTAACTTAGAGGCCCATCACCATCTACATGATATGTTCTAGAATTTGCATATACGACCTTGGCTAGTATTATTTCCTATTCTACATACATATTCCCAAAATGACTGAGGGTGGTCTCTTTAATTTTTTCATATGAACATATAGTCTCCCCATTTACCACAATTGGTTTCACATTGTTCCTCCATAATCTCATCTTGGCTTGGTTGTGAAAAACTTGGTATTTCTTTCTCCGAAATTGAGTCACGGGCTTCTAGATTTTAAACAACAAAAGCCTAATAGGATGGAACCGTATGGCATGGGATGGAATGGAATGGAATAGCATTGAATGGACTGGAATCCCCCCTAATTAGCTCTTGATCAGGTTTATTTATCCTCAAGGGCAGCTACCAACACATCCCTAGAAAATAGTGATTAAGTCCACTTTGACTCCAAGTAAACCATAGATTGAGTGCACTTCATCTTCAGTTTGCTTGGTTGCCTTTGATAGTTAAGGAGGGTTGAGAAACCCCTTGAATCTCTAAATATTTCTCAATAATTTCCTCACATTATGCTCATTTATTCTTCAATCTTAATCTTCCAGTGGCAGGGAGCAAGTCCCTAAATTATCTCCTTCTCCAAATCTGCATAATCTGCCCAATATTCTCACAATATTCTACCAAAATAACTGATATTAGGCACAAATATGCAATTACCTTTAAAGCTTCCTAAGAACATATTAAAGCATAAGAAAACATTATTAAGTGTAGAAGGAGAGATTTAATATATCTTTTATGTGCATAAGGAAGGTTAGATGGGCCTTATTTTATATCTAATTTAGAGGCCCGTCACCATCTACATGATATGTTCTAGAATATGCATATACGACCTTGGCTAGTATAATTCCCTATTCTACATACATATTCCCAAAATGATTGAGGGTTGTCTCTTTAATTTTCTCATATGAACATATAGTCTCCCCATTTACCACAATTGGTTTCACATTGTTCCTCCATAATCTCATCTTGGCTTGGTTGTGAAAAACTTGGTATTTCTTTCTCCGAAACTGATTCACGGGCTTCTAGATTTTAGTCTTCATAGTTCCTCTGCAACGCTTACGGTATTATGGAGTAGATTAAATTCCTAGTTTTCTTCTTGTAATATTTCCTATGTGATTGTTTCATGTTCCATCCTCTAGTGTATCTCATTTAATTTGGATTTATGAAATATTAAATATTTATCACACGCAATATATCCTTTCTTAACCCATAATTTACGAGTCAAATTTATTTCCTTGATTTTTTGTTCCCACTGAATGACCATCGGAGATCCAATTACCCATATGCACCAAGCTTTAGATACTACTTCGAAAATATTTAAGCTTTAATTCATTATGGATTGAACCTAAAGGGGAGGGACCCATAATATTCTTGAGGATGAAACATTAAAAGAATTGGCCTATGGTCCAATCCTCTGCATGCAAGGGTTTGAGAAGAAAAGGAGAACCATTGGTCCAAAAAATTACTTCCAGCCAAATACCTATGCAACCTTGCTGCAATGTGCCCAAGTTCCATTCTTTTATTATTCCATTTATATCAATTTTTACTAGGCATAATAACTATTAAGTCCCATAGTGAAAAAAAATCCTATATACACTCTCTGATGGGGTCCCAAACAAAACTTCCCCCATGTATATTTATTTTTACTAGGCTTAATATCTATTAAGTCCAATAAGGAAATAAAATCTTCCATGCTCTCTTTGAAGGGATTTTGAATAAGACTTCCTCCTTTTTTTTATTAAATGGATGAATAGTGGTATTAGAATCACCCCCAAAACATTCATTGTCCCAAATTACAAAGAGGACCAACAAATTGATTTTTCTTGGTAAGCAAGAGGCATATAAACATTTATGACATTGCATACCTTATTTTCAGGAAGATGAAGAAGATGAATTTCTAACAAGTGAAGGTTTTATTTTTTCTCATGAAGCACCTAAAATATTGAGGACCAAAGTATGCACAATCAAATATGACTGCAAAAATGTTTCTTCCCCACCATATTCTTCTAATTTTACAATGGACTTCATGTTCACCCATTTTTGTCTCTTGGAGGAGGAGGATTTGGGATTTTTCCTGATTTTTTAAGATTCAAATTTTTGAGATTTTCTTTTCACTTATGAGCCCCCTATAGTTCTATAAGACCAATTTCATAATTTAATTATGGATTTCGAGACTCCCCCTTAAGAATTAGTTGAACCAATTTTCTTCCTTGTGGTTCATTGGCCTCTAATTAAAATAAATTCAATAGTTGGCTCAATCCCCATTTCTCTATATTTATATGTTTGTTCATTCCAAATGTCTTTGTTGGTTTTCATTCCTACTTTTTTGGAAACTCTTCCACAACCTATTTCTTTTCTATTCTCTCCTTTTAATCTTTCATCTCTTGATCCAAAGAAGAGGGACCCTAGAGGATTTTTACAAGATGTGGGAGATAGGTAGACCTCCTCATATTTTGATTCAAGAATCTTCTTGTTCATATTTTAGGTCAACACCTCTTCTAGTGGGGAAATTTCTTTTGACAATACCGAATCTTTCCTCTTTTTTCAAAGCTTAAAAGTTTTTGTTGATGGTGTTGGAAATCCTTCAACCAAGGGGGTATCTTAAATGAAAAGTACCAATTAGAACTCACACCATTTGGTATAGGAGGCGCCCTTCCATAAATAAGGCCCATTTGTCTTATGTTCTTAAAGATATGTCTTGGCTACAATGTTCAACACGAGAGAGTAATGCACAGATACTTTCAGATGGACAAGTGAGTATGCCATGTGAAATGTTTAGTTGCATAATGTATCAAGGTTCTTCCACAAAAATGGGAAATAAAAGTGAGACTTTAAAATACAAGTAATAGTATTAATCTAGTAAAGGCACACGAGCATATACATATGAATGAATCGTTGGACAACTAGCGAAATAGTTCACATAGAAGCAACGATTGTTAAAACACATAAAACACGCCTTCAATAAGATAAGTACCAAAGCCACAATAATAGTTCAATTTCCTTAGTACAAAGGAAAATCACATACATCACGAAAATTCAAAGAATAGTCTTACAATATTTATGACATACACATGAAAGTGTGTTGGCTTAATGAGATTCGAAATCAAGTAAAATTTCCAAGATACATCAATACATTGAACACCACTAGCCCCAATAGTGGAGCGCTAGAGGAACCACTTGCTCCTCCAAAAGAACTATCTTCCTCTCTAATGCCTAGTAGGAGGATTCAAGGTAAAAATTCCTTTACATGAGTGATGAGGGTGTATATATACCAAATGGGGTGATCATTCACCTCCCTTGTGGCTCTTGGACCGCCCTCATGACTGTTTTACTTCTTTGTGACTCTTTGACTCCTTCATGACTTTTCACATTCTATGGATGGATGACTCTTGGACTTCCACTTTATAATATATTTTTCCAATATTGAATTTACATAATCCACAAATGATGTGGCAAATGACTCATTAAAATACATGACATGAAACTAATGACATGGAATGCATGATGATGTGGAAATGTCAAGTCATTCTTTTCCACTTCTTTCTTTGTGTCTCCTGAAAGATGTAAAATTTTCTTCTTCTTCCTCCTCCATAAGGCTTGAAGGTAGGGAGTCTTCACTGTGATCTTGATTTCTAGTTGTTGTTTCAATTTGGTGTCCATTTTTATTTCTTGATTGATCCACTTGTATTTGCAGGTACAAATTTGTCTTATAACAGAATCTCCTTATTCATCTCCTCCATCATCATCATGTCATAACATGCTTCATGATAACCACTGACTGAGCTAGAACTGGGTGATAAGCTAGGAGATAATTTCGGGAATTGCGCAATTGAGTAGCTGAAGAGGTCAATGCCCAGGATTGAGCCTTGAGACTGCATAGTGCGCAGTTATTGCAAGCTAGGGCCATTCATCTGCGCAGTTGAGGGCCTCAAGGGGTCAGGTTGAGGGATTTGGTCTTGAATATTCCCACTGCAAAGTTCCAGAGTGACATAGGCCAAGGGATTGTGCAGTTGCATAGCTCAACAGGTCAAGGGCCAGGATTGAGCCTTGAGACTGAGAAATGTGCAGTTCAGGAAGGCCAGGGAAATATAACTACGCAATTGAGGGACTCAAGGTTTCAAGTTTGAGGCTTGAGCCTTGAGCCTTGAGGTTGCCCACTTTATATTTTTGGAGGGACAGAGACCTAGGGGTTGTGCAATTCAAGGGCACAAGTTTTAGGCTTGATGCTTGAGACTATGCAGTGCACAGAGGAGACTAACAGAAGGCAGGGACTGCGTAGTTCTGAAGCTCAAGGGTTGGGACTCAGAACTGAGACTATGTAGTGTGTATTTCTCGAAGGTAGAGACTACGCATTACACAGTTCCAAGAGGAAAGGTTGTAGCTTGAGGACTAGGACTGCACAATGCATAGTTCAAGAAGGATGAGTGAGAGCAAGTTGATCAGGAAGGTATTTTTCTGGATATGGTTAAGTGTGGGATCAGTGAGACCAAAGTGAAAAAAAGTAAAAATTTAACATGATCACACACTTAGAACAGTTGAAGACATAACATTGATTACTTAGAATACGTGAACAATATACTTCCCTCAATGCGACGACTCTCTCCAAGTGCGACATTAAAGGCACACTTTGTAATGATGGTGACAACACTTGTGCGATAGTGCTTGAAACTTTGGGAATGAGTGTGAACATGTCTATATGATAATAATGACTCATTAGCACCAATTTTACCCTTTGAAAAAAACCAAAACCACATATGTGCAATGAACAACGCTTGTCATGCTAAAAGACGACACTTGTGAAAATAAGAGGAAGTGAAAATGACACTTCCAAAATTTGAATGACATTGAAAATGACACATGTTAGGGAAAATATAACATGAAAATGACACTTATAAAAGTGAAACCAAGAAAAAGTGATAGTCATAAACATGAAAGTGATACTTACGAAATTGAAGTGTGTAAAAGCGACAATTGGAAAGACTCGCCAAAATAGAAGAACAATTGCAACCAAAAGTGAGGGACTATCGATGAAAGTGCACACTGAATTTCAAAATAGGTTGAACATTACAAATATACTGTCATCCTAGACTTGTGTCATGCCTATTCAAGCTTGCATAAAATGGTGTGATCATGAACTTGTTACGGACTGAGCATATGTGAGCATGTGACTTTGACACTTACAAAATGAGAAGAAGACTGAAATACTTAAAAAAGCATCAAATGACCATAAAGTGATTGTGGAGAAAACGATCACAAGATGCATAGTAGGCTCAAAAATTCAAATATAAACCAAATTTTGGAGGGTGTTTGTCACAGAGACAACACTTGGCGACACAATAGTAGAACTCTAGCTTCTCTGCCTTGGTCAAATATTACTTGCAGGGTCTATTTTCTCAGGAAGTATTTATTCATCATGCATGTTACTCTGGTTTCCCCACTTAAATTTGTTACTGATATAGTCTCCCTCATTTATTTCTCAGTTGAACACAATTACAGTGTCGAACATATTGCAATGTTTCAAATAAGGAGAAGGGTAATGTTATTCACGAGCTTTAGATTTTTCAGAGAATATTTTTTCATCTCCGGTGTTGCTTTGATGCTAGTAGGCATGGAAAATACCCTAAATAATTCACTTCAGGAACACAAAAATTTCTCCTCTTATTATAAGCTTGTACAATACACCAATAGAGTTGTTTGTTTCACCTCCCTGTGCAGGAAGACTTTCTCTTCTTTCACCCTTTATTTATTTATTTTATATAGTACTGTGCATCAACACTTATCCATTTCATGTGGCAGAAGAGGGATCCTAACTTATTGAGATCAGAAGAGGTTGTTCCTTCATAAAAGAATATATAAAACCTCTGATATTGATTTTATTTTTAATATTTTCCTCTTGTCCTTCTCTACTTAATTGGATCGGCGCGGAAAACACCGAAACATAAAGAACCGAGGCTCTTAGAAAATATGTGTCATGGTTTCACACAAAAATATCCTTATGCAAGGATTGTATTTTCCATCAAAACATCATCAACCAAAAGGTATGAACCAACACGAAGAAGAAGGACTATAGGTTAGCCAAATGATTCAGTGTCACAAGACCCTTTTCCATTTTTCCACATTATCTTTCGAGCTGAAGGGAACATACTTCATGCAAAGTACTATTAAACAAAACACAAAAGAAGAAATAAGACAGAACAAGTAAACAAAACTATAAAGTCAAAGAAAATGGAGGCTAAACCAAAAACAAAATGTGAGACAAAAGTTATAAAACACAATAAATACTACAGAAAAGCGAGTGCGGGATGAGGGTGCAAGGAAAGCTAATATTCACTCCTAACCTAACCAACTATAAGGTTAGGGTCGTGTATAATTAAATTTCCAATGTAGCCACTGTAGCTACTCTCGACCTGCATACACAAAAATACGAGAAATTAAAATAGATATAAAACAATGTACAATGGAAAGATAAGAGCTTGAATATATTGCACAACAAATTGAAACTCTTTCATGTCAGCATAAAGATATTTTATAGCCACTACTTCTAACCCACTCGCATTCTTACATTTTCAATGAAAACCATAATTAAACAAACCTTAGAAGCTTCTTGCGAATTTATCTCCATCTACATTGTACTCCTTAGCAAGTATGAGGAATGATCTAAACTTGGTATTTGTGACAGAGCTTGCTAGGTAAGATTGCTCCAACCATTCAATGATTGGATCATGAAATTTGAAACAGCCCTCTTGAGAACCCTGAAATCTTTGAAAATATGAATTTTTAATTAAAAGCACAAAATCAAGATGAGAATCTTGTGAGGGAAAATAAATCTGGTTGTGTTCATAAGGCTCGTCAAGAGAGTGAGGACCTGACATAACCATCAGTGAAGGTTGAAGTGCCTCAACTACTTGACAAGTATATTAATAGTGTGATATACCATAATGATTAATCGATATAAAACAATTGTCATCAAATATGATGGTGAGAAAATGATAGGTTGAATGACAATTACTAAAGAAAGCATGATGATCAGATGGACCGATTACAACATAAGATTCTCAGTTAGTAGATAACAAAGATAGATTAGTTTAAACAGTTTCACAAATGCTCTGAATAATAGAATCATCTTCCTCGCATGATGAATGTAATAAACCATTTTCTTGTAACTAGTTACACACTGCACTAGCATTGTAATCATCTAAATAAGTGAAAAGGAATGCCAATACATGAAACTAGTCAGGATACATAGAGTGAAGAAGAATTATATTCACCCAATAACTCATGCATTCACTAGCACTCAATAGGATTTCAGGTGTGATGAATAAAAATATTAATTGTATAAGATTCATAAAAAAAAACAGGAGCTAACTATTCTTAAATGCATATGATAGACATTATTCATTCGTCCAAATATAGTCTTTGAAATTATTAACTTCATAGTTCCATTCTTCTATGAGAGATACACACTCCAAACCTAAGTTAAGTGTAAGAATCTTGCATGAAAATGAATCAACTGAAATAGAACCTTGAATCTAATAAAAAGCTTAATAGTGAAATTTAGAAAGACTAAATATGAGATACCAAATTTCTTTCAAGAAGGAATTTACATCCAATGAAACCATGCAAAGAAAATAATTTTGCAAGAATAACTAGATCTGACTTAGTTTGGGGATCTTACCAGGATCGCAAGATCCTGACATAACCATAAATGAAAGTTGAAGTGTCTTGACTTCCTGACAAGTCCTGGAAATTTCAATGCCTGTAAAATCACATTTTGAAGATTGAATTAGATCATGCATGGTGTTTGGATAACTGCTACCAGTAATTTCAATAGGACTACTACTAACCAGATGGAAACTATCTCTATCATTGATTTCACGGTATTTTACAACCTCGGCAACCAAATTACTAAAGTCTAAAGATTCTTCTAGTTGCAAATCTAGATATGTATGAATCAGAGAAATTTCATGAGAAAGTTGATTTGAAGAGTTGTCCTCGTGCAAAACTGAAAATGACAAGTAGAGTGGGTACTCAAATATATAATTATTTCCTTTCTCATCGTAGCTAACCTCACTACATTGTGTCAATTGTGAAGTCAACTCATTAGATTAAGAACTTGAAGATCATGGAGTATCTTCATCGCAAGTAGATGCATCAAAAACAATAGAGTACAAGGGATAGTGAGATGAAGAGGAAGTTTCGATAATAACATTCAATTTCGCTAGATCAAATTCCAGATCTAATTCTTTCAAATCATAATTTTCTCAAGAAACCAAAATATCAAGTGGCGCACTTCGACATTCATCATCGCATACATCAATGAAGTCACGAATATTAGAACGATGGTTTCCCAAGACCATAGATTGATTAAGAAAATCAACTCCATTCGATTGACTATTGAGATTAGTAGATTCATAATCAGCCAAGAATGGAATGACATCATCCTGACATGGGGGACTTTGAAAAAGAGAAGAAAGATTGAAAGAATCCTCACATTTCTACTCTTCTACCTATGTAATATGACCACCTTGTACTTGATCACAATTTTGACCAACAACTTCAAAATAAAGAGAGCGTGAAGAACTAGTTGGTGGAATAGATTGATCAAGTGGATGATGCTATAAAGAGTCAAGGGATATAGATGATAGAGGGTGACCAAAGTCCCTTGAATAAGTAATACTTTTAGTGGAACCAAATCCAAGATTGAGGTTAAGAATGCTAGTATCATCTTGAAGAGTGGGAGTATTAGCCTTCACCCTAGGCTCCACGAACCATAACAAGGTTTCCTCCATTGGATCTAAATCATTAGAGGTGGATAAAGGTTGAAGAGATGAATTGGTAAGTTGATTTGCGAATTTCCCAACTTCAGCATCATCACAAGGAGGCACCCACATCATAATTGAAAAAGGAGGAGGATAAGGAAAAAAAGGAATAGTAGGTTAATCCTTTGAAATTATAAGTGTCTCATGATTTACAAGAGATGGGGAAGCACAAACATTAGGGGTTTCAGATTCACCGTGCAAAGAGATATGAACCAAATGCTGAAACTTTTGTTTCAAGAAATCCCAATATGTATCTTCTTCAGGAAATTCATAATAGAGGTGAAGGAATAAATTAGATAAATCCTCAATTAATTTATTAGGCTTCATTCTTAGTTGATTAATTCTTTCAAAAAAATATTGGTAATCATACGTATCAAATTCTAATAAATCTCCTTGATGAGATGTTCAAAAGAATGAATGGAAGCGGTTGGTAGGGTATGACACCATCAGTTAACTCGACCTTCAAGTGTGAGGAAGAAAACAATACAAGCCACATATTCACATCCAATTTCATAGTATTCACATAACTTAATAAAAATAAATGCATGCTCGGTAATGGGCGTATCACCCTCACTATCAAAATTAAATTAAGAAAAGTCATCAAGTTGTTCCACAGAGATGAAAATTTTACCAGGAGATAGATTAGAGAAAAATTCTAGAATTATGATTTTGGGATCAGCCATTCAAGGTAAGAGATTCAAAATAGACTCAACGGCAACAACTTTTGATATGACCCTCCTTCTAACGCCATTTGTTGACAATGCTAGAAATTCGTCAACCAAGGGTGTCTCCCCAATGAAAATTCCCACTTAGAATTCACACCGTTTAGTATAGAAGCCCTTCCAGAAATAAGGCCCAGCTACAATATGTTCTTAAAGATATGCCTTGGATACAATTTTCTACATAAAGGAGTAATGCACAGGTACTTTTAGATGAACAAGTTAGTATGTCTTGTGGAATGTTTAGCTGCAGAATGTATCAAGGTTCTTCCACAAAAAGGGGAAAGAAAACTAAGCCTTTAAAATACAAGTAATATGACTAATATTTTAAATACACACGAGCATATACATATGAATAAATTGTTGGACAACTAGTGAAATAGTTCACATAGAAGCAACGATTATTAAAACACATACAACACACATTCAACGAGATAAGTACCGAAGCCACCGAAATAGTTCAAGTTCCTTAGTACATATGAAAAAAACATACATTCAAAAAATAGGCTTACAATATTTACAACATACACATGAAAGTCCGTTGGCTCAACAAGCTTCAAAATTAAGCAAAATTTCTAAGATATATCATTACAGTGAACACCACTAGCCCCAACAGTGGAGTGTTAGAGCAACCACTTGCTCCTCTAAAAGAACTATCTTCCTATCTAATGCCTGGTAGGGGGAGATAAGGTGAAAATTCCTTTACATGAGTGATGAGGGTGTATATATACCAAATGGGGTGATCATTCACCTCCCTTATGACTCTTAGACTACCCTCATGACTATTTGATTTCTTCATGACCCTTTGACTCCTTCATGACTTTTCACATTCTATGGATGACTCTTGGACTTTCACTTTACATTATATTTTTCCAACATTGAATTTACATAATTCAGATGTTGATGTGGAAAATTATGACTCCTGATAATACATGACATGACACTGATGACATGGATTGCATGATGATGTGGCAGTGTCAAGTAACTATTTTTTGTTGCTTTCTTTGTGTCTCCTAAAAGATGGAACATGTTCTTATTCTTCCTCATCCATAAGGCTTGAAGGTAGGGAGTCTTCAATGTGATCTTGATTTTAAGTTGTTGTCGCAATCTGGTGTCCCTTTGTCTTTCTTGATTGATCCACTTGCCTTTGCAGATACAAAGGTGTCTTCTGGCAGAGTCTCCTTTTTCATCTCCTTCATCATCATCCTTTCTTAACATGATAGAATACCGACAACTGAAATCCACTCATGATAAGATGAAATAAGTCTAATAAACCACTAGTCTAACATGCTTCATGAAAACCAATGACTAATCTGGGATACATGCTCAGGAATTGCACATTTGAGTAGCTCAAGAGGTCAAGGGCCAGGACTGAGCCTTAAGACCGCGCAGTGTTCAGACAGGACAAGGCTGCTCATTTTCGCAGCTGAGGGCCTTAAGGGTTCAGACTGAGTGCTTAGGGATTAAAAATTCCCACTACGCAATTAAATAGGGACAAATGCCAAGGGATTGGGTATTTGTGCAACTCAAGAGTTCAAGGGCCAGGACTAAGCCAGAAGACTACGCAATGCATAGTTCAGGCTAGCCAGGGAAAGATAACTGCAAAGTTAAGGGGCTCAAGGGGTTAATATTGAGGCTTGAGTCTTGAGGTTTCCCACTATGAAGTTCTAAAGGCGCAGAGGCATATGGATTGTGTATTTGTTAATTTTTAGGGCTCATGGTTGAGGCTTGATTCTTGACACAGTGCAATGTGTAGAGGAGACTGACTGAAGGCAGGGAATGCATAGTTTTTGAGCTCAAGGGTTGGGACTAAGCACTGAGATTATGTATTGCACGGTTATGGAAGCAATATATTACAGATTGCGTAGTGCCAAGAGGTAAGGTTGAATCTTGAGGGTTGATACTGTGCAGTGCGCAGTTCATGAAGGTTGAGTGAGGCCAATTTGCTTAGGAAGGTACTTTTCCAGATTTGGCTAAGTGTGGGATAAATGATACCAAAGCGAACAAAAGTAAAACTTAAACATGAGAACACACTTATAAAAATTTAAAATACAACATTGATCACTTAGAACATTTGACAACACAACATTGATCACTTAGAACACATCAACAACATACTTCCCTCAATGCGACGAAGGTGACGACACTTGTGCGACCATGCTTGAAACTTTAGGAATGAATGTGATTAATGTATACATGATAATAATGACTCATTAGAACCAATTTTACCCCTTGAAACAAACCAAAACTACATTTTTTCAATGAGCAACGCTTTTCATGCTAAAAGACAACACTTGCGAGAGTAAGAGGAAGTGAAAACGACACTAGTAAAATGTGAACGACGTTGAAAATGACACATCCCAGGGAAAATATAACATGAAAAGGACACATATAAAAGTGAAACCAAGAAAAAGTGACACTCATAAACATGAAAGCGATACTTGCGAAATCAAAGGTGCACAAAAGCGACAGTTGGAAAAACTCACTGAAATAGAAGAAAAGTCATAACCAAAAGTGAGGGATCGTTGATGAAAGTGTGCACTGACTGTCGACATAGGTTTAAAATTGCACAATAATTGTCTTTCTATACTTGTGTCGTGCCTATTAAATCTTGCATAAAAGGGTGTGCTCATGAACTTGTTATGGACTGAGCATGCGTGAGAAGGTGACTTTGACACTTACAAACTAAGAAGAAGATTTGAATACTTAACAAGGCATTGAACAACCATAAAGTGACTATGGAACAAACGATCACAAGATCCACAATAGGCTCCAAAATTAAACTTTAGACCAAATTTTATAGGGTGTAATTCGCAAGGAAAACATGTTTTCCAACTTCTACGGATTCTAAATCTCCTCAAAGTTCTCTAGATGTGCTAATACTTCATATATATTAACTTGGGGGCGATGCTCCTTGGATTTTATATTTGAGGAAAACTACACCGTGGACTAGTGCTTTAGAGGGTAATGGTCCCTTAGACTTGCAATATTTTTCCCAAGGGCCTTTAGAGGAGCTAGTTCCCGATTTTGGCCTCTACGATGCTTGGGTTTTTGCCATTGTTCTCCTTCTTATTGTTGTTTTTTCCACTCTTCATACTCTGGGTAGTTCCTAGCGAAGTGACCATAATCATGACATAATTTGCATTTTAAATGTATTTAATCATATTATATAGGTTGAATAAAGTTCCAATTGTCTAAATTCAGTTACATTGCGTCAAGAAGACCTTTTTTTAAATCTACCTCTACATGAATTTAAGTATTTCAAGCATAAATTCATTGACATACTTAAATTCATTCCTATGGCTTAGCTCAATTTATGTACCTTACCAATGTGTTTCCAATATTCCTGAGAGTTTCCTCATTTTAACAATGAAAGGGGAGGTGAGGAAATGTAAATTGTACTAGAAAAACTAATGGAATGCCATTTTATGTGTTTAAATTTGGATTCCATTTGACTAGATACAACCCTTCAGCTCTCATGAAGTATGGACCACTTTTGAAAATCAAATCCCACTCATACTTCTCTTCAAAAAAAAACGTAAAATACCCTTCTCCATGAAAATACAAAGAAAACTTCCCCTTAATTAGTGGGTGTTTGTGAAAACCCATATTGTAAACATTGTTATGAATTGTAAACCCACTCAAATTATATTAAATTATAAAAGATGACTGGGTTGAGAGGGACATGGATTCAAAATATATGAAGGTGAAGGGGAGGATTGCTTGAATGTTTGATCCTGTAGTAAAACCCAACTAAATTACTTCCTGATTAAAATATTGTATTTATGAATTTAATCCTACATATGGGAGACGTTGTTGAAAAGGGAGGTACCATGCATGGACATCTACGCATTAAAGCCTATGTATGGGCCACCGTTGGAAAAAGAGAGTGATTGCATAAGCACTTAAAGCCAACATATGGGCATCGAGACAAAGGACGAACTGACACCCACCGCCATGGAAGTCCAAGCCCTAGTTAAACATGCCACCAGACAATGTGTCAGGGGGAAACCTGGGAAAGAAGAGAGTTGGATGGAGTACAAGAATTGGTTTAAAGAAGGAAAGAAGAGAAAAAGAGGAGAAACAATTGTGAAAGAAGAAGAAATAGGGGGAAAAGTAGGGAAAATGTGTCACAGTGGAAGAGTAGCAGGTAGAGAAAGCACTCTGGATTCCCATGTAAACATACATATGGATGGTGTTAATATCCATTGAGCACTTGCCTTCACAAGCTATGAATATGGCTTGAGGGCGGCTA
This sequence comes from Pinus albicaulis, assembly GCA_034641835.2. Taxonomy (NCBI): domain Eukaryota; kingdom Viridiplantae; phylum Streptophyta; class Pinopsida; order Pinales; family Pinaceae; genus Pinus; species Pinus albicaulis. Next base: position 830,517,777 of record CM076570.1, read on the forward strand.
TCTGCAAGAAAGTTTGCATCGTTGATTAGCCTATGGTTTGGAGGAGAGTTGAAGTCACAATTTTAGTTTCCACTCATCTAAATGTAAGATAAGTTGTCTACTTGTGCTACTGTTTATATAAATATAATGTGAAATCTTATTGTCATTTTTAAAATGTGTATGCAAATGACGAGGAATGCATATTCCTATGTATTTTTATGAGGAATTCCTAAAACATCCTATGACCGAGGGTGCTTAACTATTAATGTTCTTGTGGCAACAATTATTACTGACATGATGGACTTAACCTCGAGTGCCCTTACAGTAGAACTGTTGGGTGCTTTTCTAGTAGCCTACAACAACTAGGATACACTTTATAGCCATGTGCCCAATGGTTATTATTTATTTATATGAATATGAGTATCTAATGACTTGTTTAAGTAGGTAGTTTTTGTTTTGAATATTGAAGGTATTGATAGCATATCATTGTGACCTTAGATTCTTAGTATTCTCTTAGTAGCTGCATGGTTGGCTGCATGGCAAGGCATGTGAATGGTCATGAGCGATATATCAACATTGTTGAGTAAATGGTGTGTTTTTAATGAAAATGTTCTTATTCTGTGTGATTCCATATGGATGATGTTGATAGAATGCATGAGCTCATGAGGAATGTGTGTCCTTGTTGTGTCAATGAATAGATGCTTGTTGAAGGCTATGGTGAGATAGAGGTGCATTCTATATTGCCACCATTCAATTCTGCAATGAATGGCTTATGTGTGAATGGCTTTGTATTGTTGAGCTAGATGTAAAGAAAGTGATACCCTTATATTTTTATATGTATGCATATGTCTATATATCACTGTGGAAATCATGGATGTGGCTATGGTTCATATAGTGTCAAGAGTGGTTATATCAAAGCTTGAGAGATGGGTCGATTCCTTTGTTGATTACAATACAACTCAGGAGGGATGTTCTTCCTATATATATATGTGTGTGTGTGTGTGTATGATAATTTGAGGGATAACCTTATATGGCTAAGTTTCGAGAGTTCCACACGCACACACACACATATATGTATATGTATACATACATACATAAATATACATATATATAAGGCATTAGAGGGTTTAACACCCAAAATCATATGTTGCAAGGTTTGATGGGGGAAGAATATCCTATTACATAATGGGCTAATCCTCGTTCTCACCCGAGAGAAGGTCGTGCATTGGTAATGTGGACCAAGATATGAGAGTAGGGAGGGAGTGTTATAACATTGGTTCTTATCGGTCCAATATTTTAGAGATTTATGGGAGGGTCAGATCCTTGTGCATTTTCCAATCAACCCATTATCAACAAGATGAAGTGTCATGGACATGGAATAATTTTCATTCACCAACACTTTAGGAAAACATTTTTTGACAAATTATGAGGGGAATTTTTTTTGAATTTTCGAGAAAGTAAATACTATTGCATTGAACACATTGATGTCAGGGATAGGAAGGGAAAGGGGAGGGGCATGCCCTCCTAAGCCCGAAACCAGGTGAAAATTAGACAAAAATTAGTGTATAGGGTTTCCAGAGCAATATGCAGATCCCAATCTCTTTGTAATTCTATATTTTATTTTTACTTTTATTTTATTTTTATTAACAAGAATGAGAACATGGTTTTTATATTTTTGAAAATTTGTGTGGGGAACACAACCATTACATCCTTTGCATCACAAGGGTAACCAATTCCATTTGAAAATAACTTCTATCTACCATTAGTGTACCCAATATTCCAAAAAATTTAACTACCCTTGTACTCAAACTAATATTCCTATAGGCATATATACACCAAAATACCAACAAAATCTTACAACATTTGCAAACTAGAATATCGAGTATCATACAAAGGCATGATATTGTCCATCCATGATCCCTCTTTATGGGGGGATACTGTTACATTGAGGTGTGGTAACTTTTATTCAACTATGATCATTTCATTAATGGAATTTGAAGGATCATAAATCCTCTTGGTAATTTTTTATTATATCTCCTCGATTTGTTGTTGAAGGTTGGAGAGTTCGTTCTCATTTTTGTGCATTGAATTTATATGCTCTACAAGTATCTCCATTATTTTAGTCACACTAAACACATTTTTATTATGTCTTTGTTGAAGGATAACTATTTCTTCTTGCAACTGGTTAATTATGTCCATCAATATTTTGAACTTCGCACTTGGATGACGTGGCATGGTTTTAATTATCTTTCTTTTACAAAGTTTTAGAATTGAAATAACGTTGAGAGCCTTAAGGGGAGTGGATTTGAAAAAATATTGATATTTGCTACAAATACTTGCATGCCATTTCAACTTCCAACACTTAACAATGAGATGAAATACCTAAGATGTTGAGATAGAGAACCTAGTCCCTTATGTTGTGACAAGGATAAGGAATTGCCCACAATTAGAGACCCTCCCACAGTGGTAATCCCAAATGATAACCCAACTGAGCTTCACTTGCTCCCAACTAACCACCTAGGTAAACAGAGTTGGATCCAGGGAAAGTTCTCTCATATTAATGACAAGGTCCAATTCACCATAAACCTTTGAAAAAATAGATAGGGTTGGCCACTTCTAGCCTCACTGCCTTGGACATAAATTTTAACCCCAAGGAGAATACCCAAAACTAGGACATTTTACACTATCCCTCTGTATTTTCTTCAAATTGAAACACACATTTCTTCTCTGATGCCTATAACAAGGAACTATGATTACAATTTTCAAGTACTCATTCAATTTTCTTCATAATTCCAAATTTGGATAAGGAAAAATCCAACAATTTCTCTTTGATGCTCGTAACAAGGAGTTGTGATTACAATATTCAATGATTCCAACCAGGGATTCCACTACATCAGTAATTTCCAATTTAGAATAAGAAAAAATCCAACTACTTCTAAACAAATTGTAACAACTTGGAAATTCTTACCACTCGAGCTCCATTGACTACACAAAGCAAGTTCATGGCGTCCTCGTCGAAGTGGTTGACCAAATTTACCTGAGGCTATATTTTAAAATTTAATTTCAATTTTCCATCCCCATATAATCCATAAGGCACCACCCTTCAAATAGTTTATTTGTAGGTAGGGTGAGGGAGAGTTCACCCAAGCTACTACCTCTCTCATGACATCGGGCTAACAATTTTCACCTCACCAAACCCAAGATTCATTAGCTTTTGCACATGGTTTACCTAATGCGACTTGCAATGGTACTATAAGCCAAATATTTCTTCCCTACCTTATTATTGCTTGGAATGTATGGGAGGTCAAGGCCAAGCCTCTCCTCCCATTATTTCATAAATGTTTGCATGCCATTGAAATCCAACTTGTGTCATTTAACACCTCCACCATTTAACATTATTACTCTTTCGCCTCATAATTAATTTCACGGAATAAGACAAAATGAGGAGTGACCACTTAACTTCAATTCAACCATGTATAATTTGGTGCCTTCATTGACTAGGGAGTCAACCAAATGATTATGATGTCTTGGAATATGATGAATTTCATATTGTTCAAATTGTTTCAGGTGATCCATAATTTTTTGACAACGGATTTCAGATTTAGGTTTTTAGGAGAAGCTTCTTGGATTAAACTTTGGATAATTACATGAGAGTTTCCAAAGATAAATACATTTTAAATATTCATTGATTCAGCTAGCAACAAACCCCGAAGAATGGAACATGCTTTTGCCAAATTATTAGATCTCTTCTTTAGTCCCCATGAGAAGGTTAATTCTATTTTTTCATCTCGGAAAAAAATTACCCCTCCCACTCTTGCCACCTTATTTGTAAATCTATATTGTTGTGAATCAATTTTTATCTAATTTTAAATTCATTATTATTATTAATATTTACATTTAAAAAATTATTATTTAATATATTATTATAAAAAAATAGAATAATTTATAGGAAGACACTTAACAATATAGAGTCTGTTAGTGTTCCGTGATTTGGCATATTGGTAGACCAAATGCACAAGGTAATATCAGACCAGTATTTGGAGTCCTAGGACCTAGCCGTCCTGGACTCAGAGAAGGCTCTCTCTATTGTTTGCAAAGGATGTGAACTTGTTTGCTTTTAGGGTTTTGATTTTTAGGCTAGTTGTTAAGTGTAGGGTTTGTTGTTTGTTTTGGTTGGGTAAGATGAACATGTAGAATAGGTGGAGTGAGAGGTATTTAACTCATTGGGCTATGGATTCAATGAAAGTCATGGATATCTCAATAATGAATCAAAGTGCATTACAGGGCCAATCTAGCAAGGTTAATGGATCCTTAAGGTTATGTGTGAAGTGGGATGGACATCAAGTTGGTGAATAAGGTAAGGCAAAGGGAAATAAAGAATCCTTTGTCAAATACCTATAAAAAGAAGGTCTTAAACACTGATAAGCAAAATATATAACTCATGAGGTAGGGTAAACCATTAAGCTCAATGAAAATACTTAAACCAATAACCATTCAAGACAAACGATTTCAATGAAATATAGAAGGCGAGAAACTCATTTAACTTCTAGTGATTTCACCTTCAAGCTTTAGAAAAAATTTAAGATCACAAATAACTTTTATCCGTGAAGAGGGAACTCCTAAACATAATATATCAAGCTATAAAGAACTTTGAGGCAAGCTAATAGGCATGGACAAAGGGCAAGATCAAAACAAGACCTCTTTGACTTAACCTAGAAAGCAGTACTTCAAAGAGAGGTTTCAAGACAAAGTTTAGATAGCATCAAATAAGCAGAGCTTACCATGAAACATATTTGTAAACTAGAATACAAATCCATTAATGAAATAAACAAATTTAGATGGGCCTCAGGAGCAGTTAATAATTCCTTAAGCTGACCCAACAGAGGAAAACATCAAGGCAATAGAAGGCAGGAGGACTAAGGTGCTTCAAAGAGAATTTCTCAACCTATACTTTTCTATTCTACTGCAAAAATAAGGATGAAACATAATGATAACAATAAAACATGAAAAATTTAATAATACATCACCATTAACCAAGATCAGGGATCCTGCAAACAAGCTTCTCCATCATCAATCCAAGTAATCCATTCATAAACTCCACAACACCAATTTCTTCTCCAAGCTCATAAAAACCATGTATTTCTCTCAAAGCTCATCAAATGCCAACATTTACAATCAAGTCCTCATGCTCTACTTATCTAGCAAATGAAGATGTGGAAACCATAAGAGGCTTCTAGAAACCCTAAAAACCTCATAAATGTCATAAATGCCCAACAGACCATGCAAGGCCAAAGGCACATAATATCCTATGAAATAAATTCCAAAATAACTTCTTACACCTAATTCTATATTTATTTTCCTCAAAAAACTCTAAAATATGATTTTGCAATAAATGAGTATGTTTTGTTGACTTTTGGTCCAAAACACACTACACATTCTATTTGCGCAGCGCCAAAAATAGGTACTTTTGCAAGAAATTTTTGGACCCTTTCTCGATGTCATATTTTGCTCTGTGATGGCTCATTGGAAATATTGTTGAGTCCTCTTTCTAGATATGCCTTTGGTTTTCTAATTGGGCCCCTGTAAACTATTCAAAAAGTTAATTTCCCAAGACTACTATTAGCGCAACGCCACCTCCAGCAGAATATAGTCTCTATTGTAGCCACGTTTTGGACCACTTCCCGATGTCGGATTTGGGCCCGTGATATCTCATTGGAAATATTAACATGTATACTTTCCAAATATACCATTTTTTTTCTGATTGGAGTTGATTTTCCCTGCCAAGATTTGATTTTCCCAAGATTGGTCAAAAAGTGTTGAATGATGGTGTAGAAATGCAGAGTGTTGGTGCAGACAACTTTTGGATGCCTTCCTCAATCTAAAATTGAGCTCAAGGTATCTAATTGGAAATATATTCCGGTCTAGTTGTCTATTGACCCATCAAGCAAGTCATTAGGACACTCCAGCTATGAGAAACCCTGATTTTCCCAAGGTCACTCAACCAGTGCATAAATTCTCCCGTGACACCTGTATTTTTTACATTACTCCCAAACCATGATACATGTGTAAAAACTGAAGGGCTTGGCCCTATTATAGACAAAAACCTCTCTCACTTTTGCCAAATTGATCTATTTTTGGTCATAAACATATTTTTAAACAAAATTGGCCCTAGGTGTGGCAAATGACTTGGCCCTTGGAATGAATTCTTGGAAAATGATAGAGGCATGATGTTTATGAGTTGGTATGGACTTATGCTTGCTGATATGATCTATAAAATGGATCATTTTCTCTTATTCCTCCTTTCCATAGCAAACCCTAGCTTAGTTGGAAGAGGAAATTAGGGTTTGATATAGGAGATTTAGGACTGCCTTGTAGAGGGAGGGGAATGAAGGAGTTAAGGGTTGTCTAAATTCTTGGGAAAATTTTAGGGGATATGGATAGATGTTGGAGGGTAGAGGAAAGTGGAATGTCAAGAATTGAGTGAGGGTAAAGGGTCCAAAAGGGAAAAATACAGGCCTAGTCTCGAAAAGTGTCAAATTGTAGCAATATGCTAGGTTTTGTAGAAAAATGATGAGTTTGAGAGATAGGAGTGATGGGAAGTGTTTATGAAGGTATATTAAGGATAGGAGGAGGTGTAAGAGCATCAGGATACAAGCCTTGTTGATGTTTTAACCATGGAGGCCATGAAACCAAGAAAAATGCCCTCAACAACCCTAGACGGATAATGGAGTCATAGGCAAGGGACAAACAGAGTAATGATATTATGGGTGTGAAAATGGGACAGAGATGAGAGGCATGAGTCCATGAGTGATCTTCCATGAGTGATAGGTTGACTATGACATGATAGAGTAGGGAGATAGTGAAAAATTATCCTAAGGATAATGAAGGCAGTGAGATTTCTAGAACTCACAATATTCATGAATTTTGTTTCTAGAAATCTAGGATACGCATTTAGTCATCTATGAAAAGAAAAAATTACTGATGACTAACAGTGGCTCCACTTGGGGAGGGCAGCTCCTTTTAAGGAGGTGTCCAGAACTTTAGATCTCTGGTTTTATGAAGACCAATGCCTCATCCATTGGACAGATTTTTACTTCTTTTCATTTGTTGATGCTTCTTTGAAGTTGTGATCTTAATAATCTGAAAAATATGATTAGCTCAACTTCATCTCTACCTACCCAACCTACTTGCCTAACAATTTTTCTTCCTTGGGTGCACTTGGACTGGCAAACCCTTGACATTGTTTTCTTTTGAAAGCGAAACAAATTATCTACTTCTACTCTTATCACTTCCAAGAGTTCAGATTAGGCTAGTGAACTGTTTTTATTCTCTACCCAGACTATTTGACTGTCAAGATTAAGTTGTATGACAGACCTCATTCTCTAAGCTATTGACATGAAATTGAAAGCATGGTATAAATCAGGATTAGGCAATCTAACTTACCATGAGTTGTGGCATTAGGACAAGCTGCACACAAAAATTATTTTTGTACAAACAAAACTAGAAAAACAAGGGTTGTGATTTATCATTTGGTATGCATCCCCATTTTATCTTTGGTTCAGTTTTGAGCATGTGGAACCAGTATCTTTCATTCCTAATCTATATTTTTTGAAAATTCAAGTTTGAATGTTTTGACAAGCTCTCTTTCACTAACTTATCAACACAAAATTAAAAACATGTTTAGCCATGATTAGGCTAGATGACTGAACAAGACTCTTTTGAATAAGTAGTGGCATTTAGGCTTGCACACTTTTAGTAGTATTCTTTTTTTTGGGTATGGGGTTGTACCTCTTCTTCAAATCTGCCCTCTTTTTCTTCTTTTCTCTGTTTTTGTTTTTTCATTTTGGATTAGCATTCTAATATTAAAAACTAAAAATATTCTCATAGTGTTGAGCTTATTTTCATGCCTATCTATCCTAATCTAACTTGGAGGGATATATTTAGCTGGTGAACTCTCTTTTCCAATACATCCAATCAAGGATATGTTTGAATGAGGGACCTTGTTTCAACTCTTTGATTATGCAAAAGAAATCAAAAGGCCACTCCCACCTTACTTGTTTTTGAACAGCATTGCCTAAAATTTTCTTTAAACCTTGCATCAAATTGCTCTTGACATGTTTTACTCCCTCTTCAAATTTCTCTAACAAATCAGCAAAGGGATCTTGAAACAATACCTGAAAGTGAAGATTCGGGAGATAATCTTGATCCAAGACTGCTTCTTTCTCCACTTGGCTAAACTTGGGAATCTTTTGGGAAAGAAACTTTTCCTCTTCCTCATGATCATCTGAACTGGTAGACTAATCATAGATTGCAATGTTATCCTCTAGCAAACCTGATGGGTTCTGATAGAGTGGGTTGAGTTCTGTGTGAAAAACACCATGTTGATGAGTAGGAGTACTCCTTGGCAACAAATCTTCTTGAGAAAGAAGTGAGGCAACTTTCTTGTGATCATCAATTTCCATGCCTTCATCTGCATATTGTAATTCAAAGGAACTTGGTGGCTACAAATATGGAGTCAAGGAGGATTCCATGTCCCAAATGATTTCCTCAACCATTTCAAGAAAAGGCTTCTCATTGACAACTTGCTCAAGAAGTTCAACATCCTCCTCAATCTCAACATCAAAATTGAAAGACTGCTGATTTCCAATTACATGAAAGCTATTTCTGATGGACTGAAGTGAAGCAGATCAAAGAGTCAGAGACTCCTCACTACTTGTAAACTCTCAAGGCTTTCCTCATCAGTTTCATAGGTGACCTGTATTGGATGCTTACTTTTTTCAAGCTGATGATAGTGAACTTCATCCCACAAAACCACTGTTTATTGCTCTGCAAGGTTAGTTTATGTTTGGAGGACATCATCATCATACTGATCAAACTTTGGAAAATTATAAACATAAGTAAAATCACCAATCAAACATATTGGATTGTCAATTTGTTCTTCTTTGAGTTGATCTGCAAGTTCACTTTCTGATGTATGGTAGATGGGATTGGTAGGAGAATGAACATAAATTTTTTGTTCACATAAAGGCTTAGAGGTTGGCTACATGTTTAGCATTTGATTTATTTCCTCTTCAGTTAAAAGAGGAGGCATTTTTCTCTTTCTTTGGATAGAAGTACAATAGTTATCTCTCTCTTGTGAAGGATGATTTTGAGGTTGAATGTCTTCTTGAACCTCACTTAGAAGGGATGATAAAGCATCACTTGTTCTTTCAGAGATATCTTATGGGTTTCCTTCTATTCCTTGATTTATTTCTTCCTCAACAAACTCTTCTTGGTTTTCATGATAGATGTTTCAAGAATGTAAATCATGAATTTCTGCTACGAGATCTTCAGGATAAAAATTATCTAAATCTTCATAAATATCTACAAGGTATTGTATGATATCTTGAGATTGATCACAACAATTTTCAGCCAATGATAAGGATGGAGATTTTTCTTTATAGTGTTCATAAAATGCCTTATGGAGATCTTTTAGGGAAAACAAACTACCAGATCTGAGCCATTCATAACATTCCCTTGATTTTCCTTCTAATGATAGCATGAACATTTTCATAAGGCAGTCCTCATGCCATTCAACCTTTAACTTCCATACATGTATATGAAATTTGATGAGATGTAACAAGGGGTCATCAGTCTTTTCATCTTGAAATGTAGGCAGATTTTTGTCCCAATTTATCTGAGGCATTTTGTGTGGGAATCCTGGGATGTGGTCTCTATTCATTGGAGCATATCTCCTTTGCATCCTTGGATCCATGTTTGTAAATCTGAAAGAGGTCACTACATATTTTAAACCAGTGTAGAGTTCTCTACCAGTGGAGTCTTAAGGCCTATTGAAGGTTGTGGAGTCGCCAGGTGGAAGATTTCAAATTTTCTTTCTACCATCAGCATGATTGGGATTTCTCAGTGCATTCCCAGGGGAGTATGTGAGGACTAGTGGGGTCAACAGGGCTACTAAAGACCAGTGGAGTTTCCAGGTAGAGGATGCTTAATGTTTTAAGGATTTACTTGTTGTCCACCATTAACAACTGAATGCAAATCTAAGGATGTTTGTATGTTTTCTGAGGTCCTAAGGTATACTTAGATTATCACTGACTCAGAAGGTCCCACCGTGATCGCCATAATGTTAGTGTGGTGATGAGGTGGCAGATTCACTAGATTTTTCTAAGTCTAACTGAGGGTCAAATGAGTATTAAGATGTATTCAGGTAACTATGTACTCAGAAGGTCCCACCGTGATCGCCATTATGTTAGTGTCCCGTGATTTGGCAGATTGGTAGACCAAATGCACAGGGTAACATCATACCAGTGTTTGGAGTCCTAGGACCTAGCCTTCCTGGACTCAAAGAGGGCTCTCTCTATTGTTTGCAAAGGATGTGAACTTGTTTGCTTTTAGGGTTTTGATTTTTAGGCTAGTTGTTAAGTGTAGGGTTTGTTGTTTGTTTTGGTTGGGTAAGATGAACAGGTAGAATAGGTGGAGTGAGAGGTCTTTAAATCATTGGGCTATGGAATCAATGAAATTCATGGATATCTCAATAATGAATCAAAGTGCATTACAAGGCCAATCTAGCAAGGTTAATGGATCCTTAAGGTTATGTGTGAAGTGGGATGGACATCAAGTTGGTGAATAAGGTAGCGAAAAGGGAAATCAAGAATCCTTTGTCAAATACCTATAACAAGGAGGTCTTAAACACTGATAAGAAAAAGATATAACTCATGAGGTAGGGCAAACCATTAAGCTCAGTGAAAATACTTAAACCAATAACCATTCAAGACAAACAATTTCAATGAAATATAGAAGGCGAGAAACTCATTTACTTCTAGTGATTTCACCTTCAAGCTTTAGAAAACATTTAAGATCACAAATAACTTTAATCCATGAAGAGGGAACTCCTAAACATCAAAAATCAAGTGACAAAGAACTTTGAGACAAGCTGATAGGCATGGACGAAGGGCAAGATCAAAACAAGACCTATTTGACTTAACCTAGCAAGCAGTACTTCAAAGAGAGGTTTCAAGACAGAGTTTAGATAGCATCAAATAAGCAGGGCTTACCATGAAACATATTTGTAAACTAACATACTAATCCATTAGTGAATCAAACAAATTTAGATGGGCCTAAGGAGTAGTTAAGAATTCCTTAAGCTGACCCAACAAAGGAAAACATCAAGGAAATAGAAGGCAGGAGGACTAAGGTGCTTCAAAGAGCATTTCTCAACCTATATTTTTCTGTTTTACTGCAACAAAGAAGGATGAAACATAATTATAACAAGAAAACATGAACAAATTAAGAATACATCACCATTAACCAAGCTCAGGAATCCTGCAAACAAGCTTCTCCATCATCAATCCAAGCAAGCCATTCATAAACTCCACAACACCAATTTCTTCTCCAAGCTCATAAAAAACATGTATTTCTCTCAAATATCATCAACTGCCAACATTTACAATCAAGTCCTTATGCTCTACTTATCTAGCAAATGAGGAGGTGGAAACCATAAGAGGCTTCTAGAAACCCTAAAAACCTCATAAATGTCATAAATGCCCAAGAAACCACGCAAGGCCCAAGGCACATAATATCCTATGAAATAAATGCCAAAATAACTTCTTACACCTAATTCTAGAGTAATTTGCCTCAAAAAACTCGAAAATTTGATTTTGCAATAAATGAGTGTGTTTTGTTGACTTTTGGTCCAAAACACACTACACAGTCCATTTGCGCAGCACCAAAAATAGGTACTTTTGCAACCAAGTTTTGGACCTTTCCCGATGTCGTATTTTGATCCGTGATAGCTCATTGGAAAACTTGTTGAATCATATTTCCAAATATTCCTTTTTTTCTGATTGGGCCCCTGTAACCTATTCAAAAAGTTAATTTCCCAAGACTGCTATTAGCGCAGTGCCACCTCTAGCAGAAAATAGGCTCTGTTGTAACCAAGTTTTGGACCACTTCCCGATGTTGAATTTGGGCCCGTGATAGCTCGTTGGAAATCTTAACCTGTCTACGTTCCAAATATAACATTTTTTTTTCTTATTGGAGTTTATTTTCCCTGTTAAAAAAATATTTTCCCAAGACTGGTCAAAAAATTTTGAATGATGGTGCAGAAATGCAGAGTGATGGTGAAAACAACTTTTGGATGCCTTCCTCAACCTAAAATTGAGCTCATGATATATCATTGGAAATATATTCCAGTATATTTTTCTTTTGACACATCAATAAAGTCATTAGGACACTCCATCTATGAGAAAACATGATTTTCCCAAGGTCACTCCAGCAGTGCAGAAATTCTCCCGTGACACCTGTATGTTTTACATTGCTCCCAAACTATGATACTTTTGTAAAAACGGAAGGGGGTTTTTCTTCTTGGCCCTATGATGGACAAAAACCTCTCTCACTTTTTCCAAATTCATATCTATTTGGTCATAAACATATTTTTAAACAAAATTGGCCCTAGGTGTGGCAAATGACTTGGCCCTTGGAATGAATTCTTGGAAAATGATGGAGGCATGATGTTTATGAGTTGGTATGGACTTATTCTTGCTGATATGATCTATCAAATGGATCATTTTCTCTTATTCCTCATTTCCATAGCAAACCCTAGCTTAGTTGGAAGAGGAAATTAGGGTTTGGTGTAGGGGATTTAGGACTGCCTTGTAGAGGGAGGGGAATGAAGGGGTTAAGGGTTGTCTAAATTCTTGGGGAAATTTTTGGGGATAGGGATAGAATTTAGAGAGTAGGGGAAAGTGTAATTTAAATAATTTAGTTAGGGGAAAGGGTCCAAAAGGGAAAAACATAGGCCTAGTCTCGAAAAGTGTCAAATTGTAGCAATAGGCTAGGTTTTGTAGAAAAATGTTGAGTTTGAGGGATAGGAGTGATGGGAAGTGTTTATGAAGGTATATTAAGGATAGGAGGAGGTGTAAGGGCATCAAGATACAAGCCTTGTTTATTTTTTAACCATGGAGGTCATGAAACCAAGAAAAATTCCCTCAACAACCCTAGACGGATAATGGCGTCATAGGAAAAGGACAAACATAGTAATGAGATTATGGGTGTGAAAATGGGATAGAGATGAGAGGAATGAGTCCATGAGGGATCTTCAGTGAGTGATAGGCTGACTATGACATGATAGAGTAGGGAGATAGTGAAAAATTATCCTAAAAATAATGAAGGCAGTGAGATTTCTAGAACTCACAATATTCGTGAATTTTGTTTCTAGAAATCTAGGATAAGCATTTAATAATCTATGAAAAGAAAAAATTACTTATGACTAACAGAGTCTAGACAATTTTCGAATAAAATACCCTTTAAAAATGATGATAATAATAATAATATAATTTAAGTTGATTTCCAAAGACATAATTGTCGATAATATAGTCATATTGACAGCCTCTTATAAGGTTTTATAGGTCAACTCTAACATTAGTAGGTCAATAGACATGTCTATTTTCGAATAGGGCTTCCACAATCTTAATTTAGTTATTGAGCCGAGAGGGTCATTCTACAGCCCAATATGAAAAGGATGTGTAAGTTTGTTTGTTTGTGCGTCCCCTTTAAAATAAAAATAAAAATAAAAGTTAAAAATTATGTTCTAAATAGAAAAATAATGTCAACGATAATTAAAAAATAAAATGAATAAATTATAAAGTAATTAGAAGTAGAAAAAATGTGTGAGTAAGATATTTAAATCTTATGATTTGGTTATTGATAAAATATTTTAAAATGAATTAATATTGATGTATACTTCAAAATATGTTAATAATAAAAAACCATTTTAATTTGCGTCATAAAATGTCTCCATGTAAATGTTATGTAAAATATTTTAATGTCATTTTTTTATAATTATATATCGTTTAAAAAATATATTATGTATATATCATGAAAATTTTAAGTTTTATGGTTTAAACGTTTATTTGGCCCTATATATATTCTATTTAGCATTCAAAAATATAATTTAAACAAATGAATAATAACACATTGTATTTTTCACTCTAAAGAAGTTTGCACGTGAAGAAATTTTATCCCACTTGGCTCATGTTATATTCGTACTTAAGATGGATCTATGTTGGTTAATAATTATTAGGTGGATAGTAGGTATTTAACCTCCATAAAATATTCTAGAATATTCATAGTAGTACACACAAATCAAAGTTGAGATGTATCTCCAAAGTAGTTATGTTTTTTTTTGCTCTTTTAATTAAATCCATTAATTTAAAATAAAGGTATATAGTCAAATGTCATATTAAATGAGTTATGGTTTTTTGAGCATGTGGTGTTGAGGAAGAAGAAGATATTTTAATGTCCACGAGGCTAAAGATAGCCTATGGGACAGATTGTTTCTCTATATGGCTCATGTATTCGACCCTTTTCCTGTGAAGTTTCACAGTAAACTCTCCCAGCTTCTTGACAAACCCCTCACTAAATAGATTATCCCAAGAGCTAGCTACCAAAATATCTGCATAACTTTCCTTGTTGTTTTTGAAGGCCCCACATTCTAAAATGAAATGCTTTTCTGTTTCCACTTTTCCGAAAGAGAAAAAAATACATACTCTTCCCTCCCACACTTCTTTTCGATTTTTCCAGCGCCTTGTTTCAAAACGAAGTTGATGAGAATTAGTCCTTAATTTAGCAATAAGAATTTTGGCTCTCCAAGAAATATTGGACCCTATGTATGTTTTTTGTTGATATTTACGAATGAGATTAAACTCTTCAATATAATACTTTTTCTTTCTCCCTAGCTCCTCCTTCCAAGTGCATTTGTGGAACTTATCCATAACAAAAACTTTTATCTCTTTACTGTTTGTGGGACACATGCTCAAGAAAATGCCCCATTTGCTAAACCATTTTTATTTTGCCACATCCAAGTCTTCTTTCTTTTTCACAATATGTCATTAAACACAACCTTAGGCCATCTTCCCTCTTCCATTTTCTCAATTTATTTTTAAATACCTTATGACTTGCACCATAGCAATTTCTTCAATAGGAACAACCCCTGTTTCACTTAACAATATAGCATAAGGAACTACACTTTTAATTTTGAATTTGCTTGTAATCAAATGCTTCTAAATTTTCTCAATTTGTTTCCACTGCATGTCGGATGTATTGCTGGCCCACATTTGGCAACCGTAGAGGATCACCGGAATCACTAAAAGACCAAAAAGAGTTAGAGTGGTTTTCCAATCCTATAACTCTACCTCTCTACACCTATTTTGAAAAGCATAAAATGCTTTCCAAACCCCCAAATTTCTTTTCTTTCTACATATATCCCAACTTAGATTTTTGCTGAAGTCAATTCTGAGGTATTTGTAATCTGCAACTTCTTCCATAATGTTGCCTTAAAAGTAGAACTTATGTTGGTTATCTTTTCTTTTGTTAGAGAAAACCACTACTTTCGTTTTGTTGATATTGACTTTCATCCCCACACTTTTACAAAAATGATCAAGGGAAATTAAGTGCTCTTGCAAATCAAGAGCGGATTTAGCAATCAAAATAAGGTCATTTGCGTACAAAAGAAGCCTTATAACAAACTTTCCCAAATGGATACTGTCACCCCCTTGCAAATTTAGCCGCTCTTCAAGCTTGTCGATATATAAACCAAAGATGGTAGGAGACAATGGGCAACCTTGTTTGACCCCGATATCACTTCTAAAACTTTCAAAAATTCCTACTGAAGTTCTAATTTTGACTTTCACCTCTTCATACAGCCTATGCACAACTGCTCTCAAATGCCTAGGAACCCCAAGTTCCTCCATTATGTGCCAAAGCTTATCCCTAGGAACCGTGTCAAAGGCTTTTCTGAAATCAAAAAAGCAACAAAAGACTTTTTCCTTTTTCTCCCAAACTTTTTCAATGATGTGCCTTAAATTTCTACCATGATCAACTATGGAATGTTTAGGTCTAAAACTTGCTTGTCCTTTAGCACATTTATCTCTTTCTTCTGCCCACTTGCTGATTTTATTTTCTAACATTCTTCCAAATAACTTTGCAAACAATGGGTTTATCATTATGGTCCTACAATTGGAGGGATTATTGACGTCACCACTCTTGAAAAGAGGTATTTCTAGACTATTTGTCCAATCTATGGGGAACCCCTGTGGTATGATGTTGTTGAAAATTTTTGTAATGTGAGGTGAAAGCATTTTTAAGCCCCACTTTA
Organism: Pinus albicaulis; assembly: GCA_034641835.2. Lineage (NCBI taxonomy): Eukaryota > Viridiplantae > Streptophyta > Pinopsida > Pinales > Pinaceae > Pinus > Pinus albicaulis. The sequence continues at coordinate 830,533,906 of CM076570.1, forward strand.
GATACTCTGCTTGGAGTTCATCTAGGTCTTTTGCTTTTCCAACACCTAACTTCTTGATACCCATCGCTACCTCTTGCACCGTGAAGAGTCTTGTATCAGTGTTGACCAAGGGAGGAGGTTCAACCTTTGGATCTTGCTCATAAATTTGTCTTGCATATTCAAACCATTTAGAAGATGTAATATTGTTTTCATTTTGCATATTTCTCTGTTGGAGCTCCTTCCGAAATAATTTGGGGTTATTTTTCCCAAGGAGGATTAGTTCTTCTCTCCTCGAAACCATGAAATCAACCTTTTTTATTTCTCGATATATTCTTGTAAGATTTGAGCTTTATGTTATCCTTGTTTGACTCTTTCCACATTCTCCTTGACTTTTTCATTCCTCGTCAAACCAAGAATTAACTGGAAAGAAATTTGTTTTCGACTTCTTAATTTTTTCTCTTTTTCACTTTGCAAGCGCGCTTTGAATTAAATGTGTTAATTCATGACTATGCAGGTCGTGAAATGTGATTTTCTCCTTCTCGAAGAGCCTCTCTAGTGTTATTTTGAATGTATTACAATTTTCCGAAGTCAAAAGAATTATTCTCTTTGGAAGATTTTGTTGAACACACTGAGTTTTTGACCCTAACTGCTTATTTCCAGTCCAAGAGAAACTTAAATAAATTGGCTTGTGATCTGAATTTAAGTCCCAAATTTGATCTCCAATCAAAACTTCATCCATTTTCTCACACAGTCTCATAGTTTAAATCTGACTAGTAGACTATAGTTGCATACAAAGCAAATTGATGCTCTGACCTAGAGGATATTTGATCAATCTCTACCGAATTTTTTTCCTGCTCGTGCTTCTCCTTCTTATCCTTCTTCCTCTGAGAACACTGAGTGTTGTAGTGACCAAACTCACCAAACATGAAGCACTTAATATTCGAAAAGTTTCTTTTCTTCTTCTCTCCTCCTCCCTGTGAGCCTTGTCCTTGACTGGGACCCTTCTTTCCCTTTCCCTTTGATACAAGGGTTATGTTTTCATCCTTCACACTCTTTGATCCCTTGTTTTTGTTTCCACCGAGATTACCCTTGACTAAAGAAATATACATTTCCTCCTGTGTGAAGTCTGCCCACAACTAATCCCATTTAGGTAGTGTATCTCATCCAATAATTCCTTGGACGAAAGTAGCCCATTCCTCAGTGAAACCGTTGAGAGAAACATGCACATGCTCATTGTCTTATGGTTTCCCACATACAACTGCAAGCTCATCTTAGATATCCTTAATTCTGGTGAGGTAGGGGGTAACTCTTTCTCCCTTCTACATCTTGGTGGTTCTCAACTTCATCTTCTGATTCTTGGAAGGATTTTGGTATAGTGATGAAAGAGCATCCCACATCTCTTTGGTCATATTCTTGGTTGTCAACTGTGAGACTATATGATCCTGAACTCCATCCAGGATCAACCGCTTTGCCTTGGCCATTTCCTTCCTTAAATTCTCTATTTATTGTTGTTATGTAGGTTTTGTTACACCTCATTCTGCGTACATCTTAAGACCATGCTCATCTAATAGAAATTACACCCTAGCCTTCCAAGTGATATAGTTGAACGCACCATCCAATATGTCTTCATCTCTAAGCCCTGATGAGGCCATCTTCAATCAAACTCACAACTAAGAAAGTAACATGAGTCTCCTCCTCTCCTGCTTGACTACCTGATTCTACAGTTCACACTCCCTGCTGGAATGTGCAGTCTTGCTAGTTATTTCTTCCTATACAACTAGGAATTACAAATATCCTAGAAAGGAAATCCTCTAAAAAAACTCTCTTTGTGTGTATAATTTCTCTTCCACCTGACACTGAATCTACTACTAAAAAATGTTGCAAACTCTTTGTTCCTAGATCAAGAGTATACTTTGAAAAATACTGAGTTTCTCACCTCTACCTGTCGAAATAACTTTCCAAACAAATCGACTCTTCCTGCACCCTGCAACTAAAAATTCGACCCCCTGTCCAACAATTCGCATTGTCTGGCTAGGCACTGCGCAAACCCTGGAAAAATCGTCCTACTGCTCCCTTTGAACAATGAATTTGTCCCTTTGTCTACAAGCCTTTGATCCTTCAAATACGCTTTAATACCATATGAAAACTTCAACTATTACAGCAACTGGAAATTATTCTTCTAACAGATTAAGAATTAAGCAGTTTATTTGCTACAACAAACAATGAATAAAATCACAACTACAATATTCACCATAAAAAAATGTGGAAAAAAGAAAATAATGGAAACTAAGAAATGCTAGCACAAAAAAAAATATTGACACGATTTTTTTGGACAATTTTCCCCGGAAAAACCAAATGCGAGAAAATCGGTGCAGCAGCTGAGGATTTTTATTATTATGCAGCAGTGAGAAATTATGAATACTAATGGATGCCCAAAATTGGCAATCCTCTATAAGATAAAATGGCCATAAAAATTATTGAACAATTCTTGCCTCACCCGACACTAATCCACCTCTAAAATCTGGCACAAATTGGGCTGCTCGAGCACCTCCGTCATCCTTCTGCATAGATGTCGTGTAAGACCTCACACACTCTGCTTGGAAGTTGCTTTGATCAAGACATCTAGCCCAACTCAACCTCTGAGAATGACTCACTAGCCCCTTCTGAAATTCTCTAGGCCTCCAACAAATGAATCGACCCTCACTCCAACTAAATCGAACTTTGCCTCTAAAGCTTTTGCACAGGCCCTGCACAATCTCAATGAGGAAACTCAGCCCTCCTATAGTTGACTCTCTGGAACTTGAAAACTTCCTCCATACTCACTGTCTCTTCCCCTCTCTATATTTGTATCCCCACTCTGGCTTGAACTCTTTTGGTTGAATGTTGCTCTCTGGAAAATCGCATTGTCAAGGAAAACTTGCTCTCCTAGTGTGTTTCTCCTCAACCCCATCGACCTCCTCTTATAATATTCAGTTGAGTCTTCAACGGCCACAATTAAATCATTATCGATGGATGAGATGATTTTTGAGTTGATCTGTATGAGTTTCTAGAGAATTCTCACATTTCTAAATTAATTCCTATTAATTAATTTAATTGAGTTATCTGTAGGTGAAATTTCCAGAAATGATTTCTACGGTTTTTGAGATCTCAGGTTTCTTAGCCTGTCCACAAAGTTTGAGACTAGAACATCATCTGATGCTAGAAAAACTAACACAAAAACACATTGTATCCCTTGTGTCCCATTTCTAAAGGTTTATGGGTCTTACGTTAGACACTCAAATCTTGTGTCCATGTGATCCCATGTCCCTTTTCTAAGGTGACTTAAGTTATATGCCTTTGGATTGAGTGAAAAGTTGTGGTTTTTATTTATGGGTGATGATCTTAGATTGGATGAGTAATTTTTATGACATGATATTATTTTTATATGTTGAAGCATTGCACTCTAAACATAATGAGTGATGTATGCATTGAGTGGGATCAAGATTGCATAATGGATTTGTGGCATGAGAATTCTCTATAGCCTCATGTTCTCAATCCCTCCATAATCATATTGAGGATAGGGGTCTATATTTTTTTCCATCTTTATTGATATTGATATCTTTGGATTTATCACTTCATTTCTCTTTTAACATATAACTATATTATGTGGGTTGAAGACCATACATAACTCCCTCTTAGGCTAACATCAAGTCACGCTGAAGCAACTCCTACTAACCCTTCTTTTAAATAGCTACCATTGGGTAGATTCAAAATAATATGTGTCACGCTACTTCAAGCCAAGTTCATAAAGCTATTATTCATGCCACTTTGAGGCAAGGCCATGACATCATTTTGAAATAATACCATTGGGATACTTTAGAACATCTCCTTGTGATCCTCTTTGAAATGTCCTCTTGTTCTCTTATTTGAAACCTCGTGTATCAAGTCACTTCAAAATAAAAGGATCGTCAAGCTACTTCGAAAGAAATCCCCAATGGGATAATTTGAAGCATGTCCCATTGGGTTGATCTTGAAAAATCATCATTAAAAAATTTGAAAGAATCCACATTGGGTGATTCTCAAAGATTCCCTATTGGGTTTTTTTGAAAAAAGGTTCATTAGTCTTATATTGACTGCACAATTGTTAGTGTTCATGTTCTGTCTAATTCCCAAACTAGTCACCTCTAGTGATCTTGGTCATGTAGAAATTTGAATAATTTGTTGAATTATTCATCGAGATTATCCTGGTCACATACTATTTGAGCTTCATACATAACACATAATCTCTTCTACGCATTAATCATCACATGCAGAAATAAAAACAACAAGCGGTATTGAAAACATTCACATGCGCACATAGAAATTCAACACATATAACACAATATGTATACCGGGGAAAGCTTACAGCTGAAAACCCCCTACTGTCTATATATTATAATGAAGAAGAATCATGTAACAATCTCAGTACAATACTCCTCACAAGTACTCAGTACTGTCTCCAAAAGTTACACACAAACTAGCTCAGTTTTGAACAAGTCATGGGTTCAAAACTCCTCCACTGTTTTCCTGCCTCTACTGCGCAATCCAAGATGAGAGAATGGATGGAATGAATTCGAATTCCCTTGGCTTTAACTGTGCAATCCTCATTGGCAATCTCCTCCAATGATTGTGAAAATCTCATGCACACTATAGTCACAACTGATAGTAGACTCCACCCTTTCACCCACCTCTAACACTGGTCTCCACTGAACTGTCCATGCATTGCAGTTAACTGATGTGTTCTTTAGTTGATTTATGAGTTAATAATTAGTGAATTAATTAATAGTTAATTCACACCACTCATCACTAGTGTATTTGTCAGTTAGACTAAATACAACTAGTTCAACTAAGTTAAACCGAACACAACTCCACCAACTGTCTCATCAACTCCACCAAACTCTGCCACATGAGTTCTAACTGAAGTCAACCATGCAATAGCTCAACTAACCCATAGGAAATTCAAATTTCCTTCTGCCAGCTGCATGTGCCACATCTGTAGCTCGAACTGAAGTGCTCCAAGAGGATAAGATAATGTTTATAGTCCAAATATTATTAAGGGTTAATAATATTTGACTGTTCTATTTTTAGACAGGCAATCTAAAAATAGACTTCGACCTGTATGTCTAAAAATAGATGTCCATCTATTTTTACCAACTTGACCAATCATCCAAGAATAGCATCCCGCAACTCCTAGACTATGCTCCATATGTCTAAAAATAGACATAGTCTAAAAATAGACTTTTCGACAAAAATCACATGTGTGGTCCCCACCTAGTTTAGGTGATCACTTTCCAACTAGGATCACGAAAGATGTTTCAGGAGGCCTCCTTCACTATTTCTTGTTGCCATTCAACGAGGTCATTGAATAGGCCTCCTTGGGCCTATTTTCAAGATGAGTAAGACTTCAAAAGAAAAGGGAATTAGGATGATTTTAAAATTAACACTTCAAGGTGAAAGAAAAGGGCCAATGATCCTTCTTTGAATAAATACCTTGATTATAAAGAAAAATCTCATCGATCCCATTTGAAATAATAATGAAAATTTGAAAGTGAATACCATTGGGCCTTCTTCGAAGAAATGCCTCGATGATAAAGGAGAGGCCATTGGGCCTTCTTCGAAGAAATGCCTCGATGATAAAGGAGAGGCCATTGGGCCTTCTTCAAATAAATTCCTCAACGATAAAGGAGAGGCAATTGGGCCTTCTTCGAAGAAACGCCTCAATGATAAAGGAGAGGTCATTGGGCCTTCTTTGAAGAAACGCCTCAATGATAAAGGAGAGGTCATTGGGCCCATTCAAAAGAAAAAACTCACTTCAAGAGTACAATATTATTGGGTTAATTTTGAATATAACACCATGTGGTTAAAATTAAAGGGTTTGATACTCGATCATTGGGCCATTTGTATGAAAAATCCCCAAACTTAGAAGGGAAAAATTCATCAAGCATGTTTGGACTATTACTTCAAACTTTGAAGAAAATGGCCATCGAGCCTCCTTTAAAATACAATTTATTTCGACTCCATGATTCCTAATCATTGGCCTTATTTGAAATCCTTTCTTTGAACCATGTTGACATTTGGCCTCTAGCCACACCGAATTCATGAATATTTTGAACTATTCATGCCAACGAAAACCCCATTTTGAAATATTCAATATAATTCTTGAACTTGTTAGAATTTAAATCCAATCATATTGTATATGCATTCAAGATTAAATTAGTTAATACAACGTTGAAAATGCATAAGTTCATTCAAACCATGGATTCCATTTGAAAATCCATTCATAATAAAATTACAAATATTAATCTTAGAATTATAACATAAATTCAAAAGTAGAGATGAAACACGCATATTATCACCAAGATAGTCCAAGAAATAGATGCATGTCGGTCATTTTCTACCCAGTTATGGGCATTCACTAGAAATGCCACCCCAAAGATGGCTATGAGCCCACTAGTGTGAAGGAAATTTACTAAGGACTCTTAAATCACTCACCCAACCCAATTTATCCAAGGCTTAACCAAATTGTTCATCACATAATACTCCAGGCTCCATCTACTAGCACAACCTTGATAATATCTTCCACTAACCCACGCAACACAAGGAATATCTTCTCTTTAGGAACCTTATTCCCTTTATTTTTCTTCAATTTGGGATAAAAAGAACCCAATAAGAAATAATTTATGGGGAAAATTGGGGAAGATACCAATAAGAAACAATTTATGGGGAAGAGGGTGATTTTCTAAACAACCTAGCATTTGTTATCCTTTGAATCCATTTGTCTCTCTCTTGCTAGGTCCATGATTTCCCTTCAACAGCTAGATTTTTTTGCTATATACAAGTTTGGATCTTATTATGGCATGAAAAAAAAACATCAAAACTTTAGTGGTGTTTCTTGTGAGAATGATGGTAAGAATGGTGAGTGTATGAACCATTTCAAATTGGAATGGAAAGACAATGCACATGAATATAGGGGGTTCATAATTTTATGAGGATGGAATCTCTTACACTACTTGTGATGTTGTACCTAGCTTCCATCCCCCCTTGGGTTCCCTTTATTTTATGCATGTAGTCAATTTACAATGCCTCTTGTGCTCTTTGCAGCTAGCATGGACCTTTATATTAATATCAATTTAATATTTACGTATCTTGAGAATATTTTTGAAGGTCTAACATGTGGCATATGCAAATTATAATTACCACATATATGCCTTGTCATTCACTAATAGGCATTGGCCTTAAGCTCTATAGTAAGAATCCATACAAGTATTTAAATCAATTACAAATGGGGCCATTTTATTTAATCCAAAATAACCATTGACTTACAATTCAAACATAATTGAGCTCAAACAAATCAAGCTGAATAATGTTTTTGAAATTGCATATTCATGAACTTTACAAGGGCTAGGGATGAATCTCCATTGGTAGGATATAAATAAGTCTAGCTATGTATATGGATTCTTGACACAACATTTCTACTTTATCTTTGAGACAAAAAAGTGAGATAAGGGGTTGTTGATCCCATTTAGAGATGTTGGATATGTCTCTAGAGAAACTCTTAAAGCAAATATGGTTGTTGGTGAGCAATGACTCTTTTATATAATTACAAAATTATAGAACAAATAAGCTAGGGAAGTAGTCATTATTCTTGTCCCTAGAAAATATTATAAGCTCTTCAATGAGGAACATGACAATTTGTAGAGCCTATGAGTTGGCATGTAATTTTACTTTTCCATTAGAAGACACTCTTACTCTTGTTTCGCTTTGGTTGATTGAAAAATTATCCTAAAATAAAATAATAACACAATTGAATTTGTCCAAGGATGTTGATCATGAATATAAAATATGTATAGGGTTTTGATTCAATAATGCCTAAAGTACATCTACATATCATTTTTCAAACCTTAAAAGTAATATAATAGTAATTTGGAAATAAATAATGATAAGTTTTATTAGCAATGTCAAATTCTTAGAATGATGCTTAGTGAACAATTTAACCATTTGTTGGTTTGAGGTGTGATTATTTTCTTTCATTCTAGATTTTGTTTTGATGATGGATGAAATATTCACTTTAATCACATGGAATTAGTTCTTTGGACATTTAAGAAAAAGAGTCATAACAATTAAAAGAGAAGTGAATTGCATAACATGCATAGGGATACTTTGGCAAAAATCATTAGTTTTATTAAAAGATCCACTTCAAACACATAGATGACATATTAATACATATACTAAAACCGTGAAAGACATGTCAATATGTAATCACACTAAAGGAATTATTTAATTTAAGGGTGCACTTCTTCTGTTTTTTGTCACGAAACTTGTCATCCTTTACAAGAAGTTTGGAAATGCTAATTATTAAATTGTTGTCCTCCACGTGTCCTTTGACCAACTCGTTTTTGTCATATGGTCCTATTCCATTGATTGGTATTGTTGATTCCACCTTGAATGTACTTATCCCTATTGGTTCTAGAGACTAACCTAATGTGTTCATGAAATCTTTCACATCTGCATGGATTCATCAATGGCCTTCAAAGGGTCTTGGAATCACTTAATTTGAGACAATATCCCAATCCTCACAGATTTGATCTAGCAACCCAAGAAAAGCCAAACCTATGAACGAATGGAGGATTTATAGATCTTCATAAAGTGGGAATATGGATTAAATCCATAAAAGAAATGGACTCTCATGAGAGTCAACAAGGGCAGCTATTGACAAAATTTTAATTACAATCTCAACAGAAAATATTTTTATGTGAGCTGTAGAAAACATGTACACAATGTTAGAAACATTTTTAGCATAATTAAGTTGTGTCTTCTCCAATTGCACTTCTTAGAACACGATGTTTACATTTTTGCATGTGAGGAGATGCGAGAGTGGCCTTGCAATATGGTTAGTTTGAAGCATGGTTTTGCGTTTTATTTTTGGAGTTTATTTGGTGATTGTTGTTGTTTACTCAGAGTTAAATAGCCAGAATGTTCATGCTTCTTTCAAGGATTCAAATATAGTTTGTGTATTAATTCTCTTTCATTTTGGAGATTATTCTCACATTAAAAAAGAGTTTGGGATTCTTTTTTACCTTAGGCTGAAACATAGGTGTAGTACAGTTTAGTCTTAAACACTTTGTCTCATCCAAATATATCAAATTGGATGTCCATATTAAAACTCAATCATATCACCACAAACGAGTTTGCATGTCGCATTCTTAGAATAGTTTTGAGATTATCTTAATGATTTAAGAAGTCTCTTTTGAAGATAAGGCAAATAATGTTATATAATGAGCTTGTAAATTGAAAAGTGATTTACGTTTCTCACTTGATTGATACAAAACTATGAAAATATAAGTTAAGAGCAAGATAATTAGGAAAGCACGTTTAATGGTTTTATCGTTCTCGTGTTTAATGTGTGGAAAAAATCTTGTTAACAACCTCATTTTTTTTCATTTAGATGACTTACCACAAAGGTGGAAAATCGTAGTTGAGATTGTCTATAATAGCATATACATGTGAACAAGTATTATTGTCCTATTTATTTATTTTTTCAAATATTGTTGATTCCAATCATATTTATGAAATAAATCTTCATGTTTGTTTGATTTAAGAGGTTAAGCTCCCATCATAGTCATGTGGAATTTTTAAGAAAAACTCACACAAATTTTGTTGATATCTTCAAAATTTAGTTGAACCTTTATTGAAAAAATTGTAGATATATCCATGAACCACTTTTCTTGGCTTTAGTTCATGTGTCAATCTTGTGTATTATTCACCATTCCTTTCCACTTTGTTCTTGTTTAGAGTATAATTGTTTTCTTTTGAAATGGCTTAGTAATCTCTTGCTATCTCCAAGGGGTATCAGCTAACAATTATCATACATGAGAACAAACTAGTGAATTAATTTTATTACATTGTTTCTTTCATCAAAGGTTGCTCTTATGCATTGGAAG